>WOXC01001748.1:0-727766 GCA_011680675.1 Gymnobelideus leadbeateri
TTTTTTAACACAAAGCTAATAATTAGGCAAAACCAAAAACAAATGTAGAGGCTTACATCTTCATTGCCTCTCTGGCTTGGCTTATTCTGAGCAGCATAATGGAGTAACTTTTTTTTCTTTTTTTAAGGCATTATGAAATAGAGGGAGAGGCATATGTGTGAAACATTTCATAAGCCCATGGTAATCCAGAAACCATTCACAGTCTGTTCCATGAACTATTTGGTCTTAGGAAAGACCTTTCTTTTCTTGACTTCAGTTTTTTCAAGTTCTACAAGGAAGGGATTTGACAAGTTGGGCTCTAATGTCCTGGCTGCTCTAATATGCAATAAACATATATAGCACTTCTTACTCCCTTTTCTTGTTGTACAGATAGTTTGTATAGATAATCCAATACTCCATTTGGATAGGTTTTCCAGTACTCAGTATACTGTATTTGCGCTTCACATGCCAAAATATTTAACTTATCAGAAGGACCAACAATGTTAAAAATCTTACTTGGTGTGATGATATTAATATCTACCAGTGCTCTCCCTATGAGTTGTCTACTCCCTCTTCCACACCCTTTAAGTAACAGGCATTCTTTTTCCAAAAAGAGAGACAAAGTTTTCATTAAGACCTGATTGACCCCTGCTTTCCTTAATACAGATTCCTTGTCACCTAAAAGTCTCACCCACTGGCCTCTCAGACTTGGTGGGTACCTAAGAAGATCCCCCTCTAGTTGCCCTGCTTACCAGACACAATTCCATAATGAAGCAAGGGGAGTATCATCTACCCAAACTGAAGTTAAGTGTAATTGTATCCCTGTTGCATATCCATGCTGTGCATGACAAATTAAAATCCCTTTTGTTAACTGCTCCATAACTTGTGAGTGCCTGATTTCATCTGTGGAATTGAATCAGAACTAACAGGGTACTCTCCTTAGGCCTTCTCTAAAAACTTGGATCTACCAGTTTCACAGCACATGATTTTTTTAAAGGTGAAAACAAGTTTCTGATACCATTTAAAAATATATCTAGTAATTGTAGGCTTTTTATCAAATATATAGCTGATTATTTTAGAATTTAGAAAAATCAGTTATAGCTCCTAAGTAGATGATGTACATGAGGAAAGGTAAGATATAATTTATGATGTTTAAGAATGTCAAATTCTCTTGCACTGGACAAACTTAAAAAATACATTTCCTTTTATACACATGTATACACACATACATATATGCATACACACAAATATATGTATAAACATGTGTGTATATTTAATGTGTATAGGTACACATATGTATATATGCACATATAATATATATGTATTTCAGTGGGAAACTATTGTACCCCAGAGATGACAATTATTAAAACCTAATTTTCCCCAGAAAAGGGAAAAGAGCCTTTAACATTACTTAGTTTTAATACTATTTTTCTTTCCTTTGACTAGTATGGTATTTCAGAAGAAAAAAATGAGAAATTTATGTTAAGATGAAATTTATAGAACAACTATGCCAAGAATTATCACAATTATGTATAATGTACAATACTGTAAAAATATGTCATGATTTGGAATTTTATTCATAGTAATACATCGATATAAAGTACAAAAATATGTTTCTACATAGGAAAGATAAGTGACTGCTTTAGTTGAAAGTGCTACCAGTATGACCTAGCCAAGAAAAACAGGAAAAAAAAGATGAAGATGATGAAGATGTAATAAGACATCTAGTTAAAATAGGATAGATCCTGGCAATTTGGTTACAAGGACTGAGTGCCCTGCTAAATCACACCATGGCCTAAGATTATCCTATCACAACTAATCAGTTACATATCTCAATTTTTCCCACAATTGGGTGAATAGGTGAAAGGCGGGGGGAAGGTACATTTCCCTATTTGTCTGAAGCATGGGTATAAACATTCAGTTTTAAAGCCCAGTAGTGTCTGCGCTAAGTCCAGCATCCATAAGGTGAGCCTTGAGGAGGATGGGATAGAAGGGGAGTGAGAATGAACACCCCTAAAGAGAATGAGAATGGGCCCAACTCAGTAACGGAGCAAGTCAAAGCTCCTATGCTGCTCAGTGGTTACATAGGACCACTGGGCTATGAGTTGTTGCTCTCCTGGCTTGGACCAAAACATACTTACAACATTAAAAGGAAGAGTAATGATATTCCTGTAGCATTATTAGACAGATGAGTTTTCAGGTTTTAACCACATATTGTCTCTTATGATATTAATACTCCATAGTACAGACTCCTTAAAATTCCTTTTTATAATACAAAATAAAGTAGCTGGCCGTTTTTTTTGTAAAGCGGTGAGTATGCCTTAATTGCAGACATTATACACTACACATTATTGAGCAGTAAGAACATAGTAACACTACAGGATACAACAGAAAACTAATTAACTTGCACTAACACAGCTACCTTATGCCTAGAAAAAGGCAGTTGACTCATGTCACCACAGCATATTACAGTTTCCCTCCTTGTATTTATTTTTATAAGTATTGACTTAAAGACCTTAAAAAAGTTCCATTGAGAATGATCATGTTCTGTTTATTTCCTACAGCTTGTCTGAATATGCTTTATGATAAATTCAAGGTCTTATGCCTACACACGAAAGTATTGTCAAATAAGTCCCGTTAATTGTGAATGTGGTTCATTAAGCAGCAGGGTCTCATAAAATAAACAAGCTCCCATTCTAATAAGAGACAGGATGTTCAGCTCTTTTAAATGCTTTGCCAAATGGGGATTTTATCGTTTCCGTCAGTTTCATTTATTAGCTTTACATCCCCAAGGGAGAGAGGCAGCAGAGCATAGTAGATAGAGAACTAGCCTCCAAATCAGTAAGACCTGGGCTTCAGTCCCATTTTGACACATACTGGCTGCACCCCTGGGCAAATCACTTAACCTCTCAGTACTCTAGGTAACATTCTAAGTTATCGAGGTGTTTACCTGCTTTGGTAGTGGGAATTACCTCAATTAACTTGTATAAATCTAGCCTTGATAAGTCCCATTCCCAATAATGATTTGAATTTGTATAGCACTTTAAAGCTTGCAGAGCACTTTCCAAATATTGCTCCTCCCCCCCAACCCCATTTTACAGATTAGAAAGATTTAGCAGACGTAAGGTCTATGGATAATAAACTATGTGACATTTCTGGCTTACTCCCAATAGCACTGCCATTTGCAGATTAGCAAAAAGAAGCAGAGGCTAATTGACTTGCCCAGAGTCACAAAACTGTTAAGTGTCTGAGGCTGGGATTTGAACTCAAGTCCTTCTGACTTCAAGTCAAGTACTCTATTCATTGTTCCACCTAGCTGCCTTTAAATAGTATTTGTTGATAAAAAAAAAAAAGAAGAAGCTGCCCGATGCATAGTGTTGGACCCAACAGAAACTTGAGTTCAAATCCTGCTTCTGACCCTTAATTGGGTAATCATGAGCAAGTCACTTTACTTCTGGAACTTTAGTTTTCTTATCTGTAAAATCTTGTTCTTAAAACTGTATTATCCGGGCGGCTAGGTGGCACAGTGAATAGAGCGCCGGCCCTGGAGTCAGAAGGACCTGAGTTTGGAGCCGGCCTCCACACTTAATCCACACAAACAAAAACCTAGCCGTGTAACCTTGGGCAAGTTACTTAACCCCAATTGCCCTAAAGGGGCAGCGAGGTGGCGCAGTGAGTAAGAGCTCCGGCCTCGGAGTTGGGATGACCCGAGACCAGATACGGCCTCAGAAAATGAGCACCCACGCATAAACAATGACTAGCCGTGTAACCTTGAGCAAATTACTTAACCCCAATTGCTTTAAAAAAAAAAACTGTATTATCTACTTTATTGGTATTTTAAACATCAGATGAGCTAAACTATGGTACATGCTTTTGAACAACTTAAAGTACTATACACATGTACACACAATCTTTGTACCATTTTTTTGGAGGGGGAAGGGCAAGGTTATTGGGGTTAAGTGACTTGTTCAAGGCCACACAGATAGTTAAGTGTCAAGTGTCTGAGGCCAAATTTGAACTCAGGTCCTCCTGACTCTAGGGATGGTGCTCTATTCATTGTGCCACCTAGCTGCCTTCTTTGTACCATTTTAAGAAAAGTGTTTATTTTTCCTTAAATTAAAAAAATATATAAATTTTAGCTAATATTATTTTTCATTATTGCTTATTATTATTGCTATCACTATGGTTATTACAAATCTACAAACACTTAGTAATCAAAGTTCTGGCTACTTCATGTGGCTAGTAAATTGAATGATTCTTTTTCCTTTACCTATCATTACTGTGGTAGTCACAAAAACTCCTTATGTCTACAAACCAGGTCCTCCTGACTCCAGGGCCAGTACTCTATTCATTGTGCCACCTAGCCACCCCCATGGAAATAGATATTTCAAAACTTGACCTTTCCAATGGTTATGTTTACACGTTCTTACCAGATTGACATACATCCATATCACTACCTATATAGACACGCCATATTTATATATATATATATATATACATACATGCGTGTATGTATATATCCATATACATACACACACAGATAGATCAGCAATCCATCTGTCACTTAGTCTCTGAGAGTAGCCTGGAAGCCTGAGAGGTTGAATGGGTCCCCATTAATATCATTATATGTCACTGGCAGGATTTGAACCCAGATATTCCTTTCTTTTCTTTGCTCAAAGACCAGGATTCAGTGAAGAATAAATTTAAAGAAATGCAAGGAAAATTTGGCCTGCTGAAAGATAGCAACAGACAGGATAAATGGCATTCAGCAGCTATAAGATGACTAACTCAGCAAAAAGACCTAAGCAGCTTATTAAGTTTATCCTAAGTCACAGGGCTATGAAATATGATTAGTTGCCAACCAGGAAATAGATTTTATTTTTTATTAGAGAACAGATGGTATAATGGAGAGGGTACAATACTTGGTTGTGATTACTTGAATCATTAATGCTAAAAACAGGTTTAACCTCAATGATCCCCAAAAGGGTCCCTAGAGTACCATTTGGCCTAGAGCAATGACAGATTAAGTGACTTGCTTAAAAAACCATTTGAAGCCAGTTCAAGTGGGTTTTCCTGACTATGAGGCTGTATTCATTCATTTCAGTTGTGTTTGACTTCTTGTGATTCCAACTGAGGTTTTATTGGCAAAGATACTGTAGTGGAGTGGTTTGCCATTTCCTTCTCCAGCTCTTTTGATAGATGAAGAAACTGTACCATGCAGGGTCACATAGCTAGTAAGTGTCTGAGGCTGAATTTGAACTCAGGTTTTCCTGATTCTAGGCCTGGTATTCTATTCAATGTGCCTACTTAGTTGCCTTCAACAGCTCTCTGAGGCTCTTTTCCATATCACATGGCCTCTCTATGTAAGAATGTTAAATGCAATAAAACAAGAGGATGATGGAAATAACAGATGAATTTTAAGAACCCCCACCCATGTTGCAGGCAATGAAATCTCATTAAAATATATATATTGGCTTTTTGGAGGGGGAAGGCAAAGCAATCAAGGTTAAGTGACTTGTCCAAGGTCACATAATTAGTAAGCATGATCAAGTGTCTGAGGTCGAATTTGAACTCAGATCCTCCTGACTGCAGGGCCAGTGCTAGATTCACTGTGCCACCTAGATGCCTCTCTTATCAAAAATATTAAAACATGGAGGTGAATCACTTATGGAGACCAATATTGAAGAAAGCAAAATAAAACTAGCTGATTAGTATGTCTTATGGAAAGGATAGTTTGACACATTCTTTTCATAATTCTTCATGCTTTTCTGAAGTATATAAAAGATTTTATATCCTTTAGTTCTAGAAAAATGACAAGTGGAAGAAAGAGCTCAGCCTAAAGGGTGTGCTTTTCACATATGGCTTGAACTGCCCAGAAAGAATTATGTTATTTTCCATGTAGCTTTGTCAACCACCCACAGGGAGATATGCTAGTGGAAGAAGAAAAACATAGAACTATAATGGAGTAGAAGAACTTGCCAGATTTGGTTTTCTCTTCTCAGGTGATGCAAATGAGCTCTAGGACATACATTTCACTTCCAAAAAGTAAAAATGATAGATAATACTGTTTATGTGAAATATAAATATAAACAGAGGCTTTGTTGCCTTTGAATCCAATGATAATTTTTGATATACATGTATGAGAGACTATAAACCCTCAAAACACTGTGAAGTGGGTACTACAAATGTTATCCCCATTTTACAGATGAGAAAACTGAAGCTCATTTAGATTAAGTAATTTGTCCATGGTTCCACAGCTGGTAAATAGAAGACATGAAATTAGAGAGATCCAAGTTCAAATCCCAAGTATTGTACCCTCTCCATTATGCCATCTGTTCTCTAATAAAAAATAAAATCTATTTCCTGGTTGGCAACTAATCGTATTTCATAGCCCTGTGACTTAGGATAAACTTAATAAGCTGCTTAGGTCTTTTTACTGAGTTAGTCATCTTATAGCTGCTGAATGCCATTTATCCTGTCTGTTGCTATCTTTCAGCAGGCCAAATTTTCCTTGCATTTCTTTAAATTTATTCTTCACTGAATCCTGGTCTTTGAGCAAAGAAAAGAAAGGAATATCTGGGTTCAAATCCTGCCAGTGACATATAATGATATTAATGGGGACCCATTCAACCTCTCAGGCTTCCAGGCTACTCTCAGAGACTAAGTGACAGATGGATTGCTGATCTGTGTGTGTATGTATATGGATATATACATACACACATGTATGTATATATATACATATATATATACATATACACATGTATGTATATATATATTAATATGGCGTGTCTATATAGGTAGTGATATGGATGTATGTCAATCTGGTAAGAATGTGTAAACATAACCATTGGAAAGGTCAAGTTTTGAAATATCTATTTCCATGGGGGTGGCTAGGTGGCACAATGAATAGAGTACTGGCCCTGGAGTCAGGAGGACCTGAGTTCAAATCCAGCCTCAGACACTTAATACTTGCTAGCCATGTGATCTTGGGCAAGTCACTTAATGACAATTGCCCTGCCTTCCCCCCTCTAAAAAAAAATCTATTTCCACATTATTCATCCTATAGAACACATATCCATTACTCTTCAATGAATCTAAAAGTCAACTTATGATTCAAAAGGACATTACTGATAACATTATGTCGCAGTCAGTCAAAAATAAACTTCTGCCAGTCCTGGGAAAGAATGAGATGTTTGTCATTTGCCATGATTAGGTTTATCTAACCTTTTCACTTAAATATTGAAAAGAAAACACTAGAATTTTTTTTTCTCAGTGCTTTATTTTTTAAGGAAAATCTAATGCATGATGGCATTTTTAAAAATGGCAGCATGGTAGCAGAGTGGATAAAGTGCCAGACCTAGAGTCAAAGAGATATGAGTTCAAATTTGGCCTTAGACACTTGTTGTATGATGCTAGACAAGTCACTAAACTCGGTTTACCTCATTTTCTTCATCTGCAAAATGAATTAGAAAAGGAAATGCCAAACCACTCTAGTATCTTTGCCAAGAAAACCCCAAATGTGGTCATTAAGAGTCAGACAGGACCAAAAAATGACTAAACAACAATAATGCACACATCTTTACAGAGTAGAGCTCTTTGAAAATATCTACAATTAGGATGACATGTCCAAAGTCTTTAATGTTTTTGTTGAATTGGACTGAGACTTTAACTTTGAAGTTTAGAACAGAATTTACAATCAAGTATTGAAATTGTATAGAATTTTATTTTTATTGCCATCTCCTCAGGATTCCCTTTCCTGTCTATTATGTAATACTAAATTTTGGGATATCCTGAATTTCTTTGACCTTGGAAAATCCATGCTAACTGGGTATGTTGTATAGGATCATACTAGAGCTGGAAGAGATCTCATAGAACCTGCTGTCATTTCACATATGAGAAATCCAAAACCCATGGTGCATGAGTGGCCTGCACAAGACCGTACAGGGCAGCAAATATCAGAAGTGGGATTTGAGCCCAGGGTATCTGATTACAGTACTAAGGCTCTTTCCAGTGTTCCTTGATGCTCAAATCATTACATGAGATGTTGGATGCTTGTTATAGGAATGGGAATCTGAAGATCTTCCCTGCCCTTTGGCCCTTTGATAGACTTAAGCAACTCTGAGACCCTTCCCTGACTTGAGAATATACTCTGCCCCCTAATAGGCTGAATGTGGTCACATGAAGCCTGTGGTAGGAGGCTTGTTTTTCAGGAATGCCCACACCTTGTTACTTTGTGATTGGGCAGTGGGTCAAGAGGGTTGTGACATTCTCTGACCCAGGAGAACGCTATATATACCCTGATGTGAGGTTTTACTTTGGGGCTCACTTTGGAAAGATTTGTGTGATTTGGCCAGATGACACCCTGGGCAGCCATTGAGCCCCTTGGCTTTGAAAACCCAGATGTGGGTGCTTCCCTCTCTGGTAACAAATTAGGTATGGATGTAATGGTCAGACAGCTGGAAGCCCTGTCTGTTGATCTGTTTGCTGAATTGTGTTATTTTTTCCTTGTAACTTCTGTTTGTATTCTCTGAAGTTTAGGGTGTTGACTTTTCCCCCTGAACCAGGTAAATGATATATGCTTGATTAAAGTAAGATTATTAACCCATTTTGAGTTGCTTTCCTTTAGAAAAACAGATCTAAGAACCTGTGCTAGCAGCCATCCTGGCTATGCTAGGGGGCTTGCTGCTACAATGCTCCATTTTTTTCTTTTAAAAATACATTTTAGTCATCTTAACTTTTATCTTTATATCACAATTATCTTGTGGGGGCAGGAAAAGGAAATATTCTTATCCCTTCAGAATGAGCCCTTTCTTGGGACCAAAAAAAAAATAAACTGAGCAAAACAAAAAACAACCAATGATTCTCTGACTACATCTGACACTATAAACATATGCCTAAGAGTCTCTCACCTCTTTGCTTTGAGGAGGTAGTTATGTTTTATTATCTATTCTCCAAAATTTATCATTTTTTAATTTAGTTTGGCTTCCTTTTAATGATTTTGTTTTTATGTATTTATGTATGATTTGTTTGCTTGAGACTAGAACTCCCTGTATCTGCCAGGTAGACTAAGTCTGAAATTTAGCCGCCAATTCAGCTAATCCGCAAGGAAGTTTGACCTCCTCCCTTTCAAAGATAGGTACATTTATTTACCCCTACTTAAGCAGCCTGGTGGCTCAGGGCTCTAATCTTTAGGGGGATATTGAATTGTCTTAACTCATCACAATTCAGAATTCCTGAACTCAATTCACCAGCTTCAGTCACCCTAGTAGCTGGGATTACAGGCTCAGATTTTTAATGCTTAAAAAACAAAAATTACATTGCTATAGTAATGAGATCAATTTTTCTTTTTGGTTCTGCTTATTTTCAGAGTCAATACAAATCTTCCCATGTTTTTCATAATTCCTTATATTAATTATTTCATGCTTTACAATATTATTCCATTATATTCATAATATCCTCTTTCATTTTCTCCATAGCCTCCCCCACTGACTTTCTTGTCTTGGAGAAATCTTCTATTCTATGTATATTTTCCTGATTTGTAATTACCTCTCCTTGTAATTACTTCCCCTTACCACTACTTCAAAAAAAATCCTATCATGCTATACTTTATGGCTTACTCCCCCATAGACTCTGTCTTACACCCCCATAGACTCACCAATTCCTTTATGGCTAAAGTAACCCTTTCCCTCTATCCCTATTTTCCAAAACCATGATCAGATGAACCCCCACCCCATGCCACCCCGTATTTGCCATATGGGAACACTTCAACCCCCCTTTAATTTTCCAGATTGAAGTACTGAGTCTTGGCTAGCATTCCTCTTAGCATATTGTCTTTACCCATTAGAATATAAGGTATTTGACAGCAAGGACTGTCCACTTTTTGTATTCATATCCCTCCCCACCCCCCAAACTAGCAAAATATTTGGTCCAAAGAAGGTTCTCATTTATTCATTTAGAATGATTTTCTCTCATTCATTGATCATCATTGTCACTAACATTTATATGTATCCACTATATGCCAGGCATTATGCTAAGTACTTTAATAATTATTTTCTCATTTGATCCTCACAACAACCCTCCAAGGTAGATAAGAAAACTGAGGCAAACAGAGGCTAAATGACTTAACCCAGTCACACAGATAGTAAATATCTGAGGCCAAATTTGAATTCTTCCTTTCTCCAGGGCCAGCACTCTATCCACATTTTACCACCTAGCTGCCCTCAGTGAAGGGAGTACCTCTATTCTTCTGTCTACAACTGATAGCAATCAAATTTTAGTTGTTTAATTTCTTAACAAAGTTATACAAAAAATTAGGTATACTTACTACTTAAATTTGCTTGAAGGGAAGAAGGTTCAAGTTTTAACTTTATTACAATTCTTTTCAATAATGCAGCTATTTAGTACTTCCTTTAACTTAGTGGCTTCCAAATATTTTGCTTTTACCTCCTAGGGGACTACAGTTATTGTAAGATGCCCTTAAGTAAAGTACCAAGAAAATACACAGCACGACTCTGCATATACATTTATTATTCAGATAAGTATTGATGCAGCCAGGTGATACTGTAAATAGAGAATGCTTAACCTCTCTGTGCCTCAGTTTCCTTATCTGTAAAATGGATAGAATAATAGTACCTACCTCACATAGTCATTCTGAAGCTCAAATGTGTTAATCTGTACATAAAACATTTTGCAAACTTCAAGGTGCTATATAAATGCTAGCCATTATTAGAAGCCAAGAGATGCTATATTGTTCACTAAAACAAATGCATCTAAAAACTTTACTGAAGTGATCATAGTAGTTTCAATCACCACATGTTATCTCCTGACTCCAGGGCTGGTGCTCCATTCACTGTGCCATGTAGCCACCCCAACCACATGTTATCTCAAGGAGTAGATCTTGATGATTTTATATATAGTGAAAAGGAATTCTCAGCCTTGAACAGGTTAGAAAACACTTTCCTAATTTGCTTTTAATCTTCATTTTCTTTGATTCACCAGCAATCCACAGTTCTTATCTTTTTTTTTTTTTTGATAACTGCTACTTGAATAGCTTGAGCTAAAAATGTACTTAACACATTATTCAATAAGTACCCCTTTCTTTGTACCTGAATCAAATAGTTCATGACCTTAATTGTGAAGCTATTTAATCCAAATTGCCTTTATCAACATATTCAAAAAACTCACATAGATAAAATTGTACTATACTGGCTACAAAATACAAATTTTCTCTTCTCCACCCAAAGAATCTAGAGTAAATATAATCTATTGACACTACACTGTTTTAGCATGTGAACTATTTCAGAAAATCAGATAGTATGCACTGTAACATGACAAATTATTCTGGGGGACTGAGCCATAAGGATAACCAGCTTTCTATAAAATATAATTTCGACAGATGCAATAAGAGGTTCTCTCAGAAGTTAGATTCTAACCCTGATACCCCTGTTATAAAATTTTATTCTGTCAGAAATTATTTATAATGCCCAAATATTCCCAGAATATAGCCATATACAACATAGATTTCTCACCATAACATGGAAAATCAAGAACCTGGCTCCTCTTGATCCTTATTCCACTACTAGCATTATTACAGAATTATATTGGATATAGCTTATGATATATCAAAATCATCAGAATTTCTGGTTCTTGCACTCTACCCAGTCTAGTCTAAATGCCTTTTAAAAAAGACAATATGGAAAAGAGATTGCCCAAAACTTACCTTAAGGTACCATCTGTACTTAGCATGATCCAAGTTATCAGGATGCTTTGTCTTATCTAGAAACTGTTCTGCTTCTGTTAACCATTGGTTAAATATCTTCATATCATAATGAAAACGCCGCCACTTTTCCACAGATCTATCAAACCTCCTAGGAGGGAAAAATAGAGATCGTAAGAATAAAATGGATCTTATGAGTAAAACGGTTTTTGTGGTTGCTTATTTCATTGAAAATGACATGATTATTTTTCATTTTAATTTGTACCTTAAAGAGAAACCTACTTTTTGTTTCATGACCTCAACATTTTAACTCCCACCTCTTGGCTTTGTGTTTCCTGTACATGGTATACACTCTGTTCTCACTGTCACCTCTTAGGAATCCTTGGCTTCCATTGGGATCACTGAAGGGGAACTTACAGACCACGGAGTCCAATTTTTTCATTTTTAGATGAGTAAAATGAGAGTGACTTGCCCAGAGTAAGACAGCTAATAAGTATCAGAGACAGAACTTGGGCCAAAGGCTCCCTGACTCCAACACCCCTATTCTTACCTCTGCTCCACATGGTCTTTAAGGCTTGGTTTAGGCACTACCTCCTACAGGAAATCTTCCCTGATTCTTCTTCATTGATAGTTACCTCTTCCTGTTTTATATTTATTTTATTTGTTTACATGATATGTTCCCCAAATAATGTTTATTACTTGAGGGCAGGTACTGTTTTTCATGTCATTTTTTATTCTCATTCCTAGCACAGTGCCTTGCACATTTTAAGTGCTTAGTAAACTCTTGTTGAATTATTGAAACAATAATCTTCATTGAATGGGAAATGACTAAAACAAGAAAGGATTTCCTTTCAATTTGAAAACACTTCTGGAAAGAAATAAAAATTACTTCATAGAGCTTTCCTTCCCCATGAAGATTGTTTTGTTTTGAATCTTCCCTAAACTTGATAGTATTATATTACATTAAATTGTTTGGGTAGTCATTCATTTAATTCTAATTTAAAAGGATTTGGGAAGGAAAATCAACTTATAAAATAAAGTCTGTTTTGTGTCTGTGGTAATACTGAAAGTGTTTTCATTAAGATCCTTAGGCATCTAGGGGCTATGAAGACAAATTATATCTAATTCATATGCTAGGTTTAGATGTAGGCAATTAACCAACTAATTGGTTATACTATAGTCTGAGCCGGGCAGTGTGTCTCCCTTTACCCTTTATTTTTTATTGTATCCACTAACATTTTTAATTAGGATATGGAAGAGACTCATTTAGGACAATGAGCTTATGATTCAGAAGATGAAAATGTCAAGAAACATCTAACAGATTATCCATATTTAGGCCAGAGGAAAGACTGGGGTTGATTTGGTGCCACCTTAGATTTGAAGGACAACTTAGTAAAGGGTTCAAATTCTGACTTGGTGGGCTTTATCAGGCTTCTTTGAGGTCTGATTGAACAAGGAATCAAACGTCTAGAATTGATCTGTGTTTTTAGGAATCTATGGTGGTTTAGTTCATTAGAGGCAATTGCATTATATGGTTGTCTTCATGTGAATCCTTATCATATGTAATGGGGGACTGGCAACTGTGTCTAGTTGTTATGAGTATACATTCTGGAAAAGTTATGATAATGTATAATAGCAGTGCTTTGGAAAGACTTCATAGCATTCATAAATATTTTCTAACTGGTTCTGTTATCCTAAGCATGTGGCAAGGAAGAAACTTTGTGACTAGCTAAATAGCTTAATTCTTCTTCAGTACCCTCACCCCCTTTTTTCTTTTTTTTTTTAAAGCAATTGGAGTTAAGTAACTTGCCCAAGGTTACACGGCCAGTTATTTTTGTGTGGGTGTTAAATATCTGAGACTGGAACCCATCCTAAGTCCTCCTGACTCTGACTCTGGGGCCAGCGCTCTTATTTACTGTGCCACCCAGCCACCCCTTTAAACATTTTTTTTTTGTCTTTTTGGAGGGGGGAAGGCAGTGAAATTGGGGTTAAGTGACTTGCCCAAGGTCACACAGCTAGTAAGTGTCAAGTGTCTGAGGCCTGATTTGAACTCAGGTCCCCCTGATTCCAGGGCCAGTGCTCCATGCACTTCACCACTTATCTGCCCCATCTCCCTCACCCCTTTTTGAGGGGGGATTGACTTCTTTTCATGTGGCTTCTTTCTCACTTATAATGTCTGCTGATAAACAATACTATAAGAAAAGGGATCTCAGGTCTTTGTCCCACTGAGGGCAACATGTAGCCTGTGAATACACTTCACTCCCTGTATTTTGCCTTCTTCAGAGTTTATTCTTTTAAGTGAAGAGTATTGGAGGCTTGACCTTGTGAATTTTGAAAGGTCAGTAGAACATACCATATGGGAGCCTGGGGGTCCAGGAGTCTAGGATCCGAGGTTTTGTGTGTGGGTTGGCACCAATGCCCAAAGTAGTAAATAGCAATTTTCAGAGACCCATCACAGTCATAGCTGAGATAAAGACTCATCTGGAGGCAAGGGAAATTAACTTGATGGTACCAATGCTATGCAGAAGCTGAGCAAAGCCTGAGCCCAATCTCCACAGAGACCTAGGAGGTACAGGGAAGAATGTACCCTTAACGTATCAGAGAAAATATTTGTATTTTTGTTCTTGCTTTTGAAGTAAGTTTTGAAGTGAATATCCCTTTATAAAAAGTAATTGATGCTAACTGGTACAATGGAATTGGGGTTCTATTCTCTAGTGGTTAACACTGTTTGAATAATATACTAGGAACAGAGGTTCAAACCAATAGCAGCAGAGAAAAGTTATCCCAACCCTTCAGGGTCAACTCTAGAACCCTAAGGGAAAGGTGAATCTAGGCTGACTCTGAGATAGTGAGCCCAGAGTGTACATGCTACACAGATTTCTAAACATTTAGATATTTTAAAACATATAAGTTGAAGAGAATGACTATGAAACCTCAAACTCATCAAAAGTCTCCATTTGCTTGAAGATTCTGGGTTTGACAATCACAAACTAAATGTTATACAAAAAAAAGAAAAGAAAAAACCCAACAAAATCAAAACCTATCAGGCTATTTAAACAATTGTAAATGAAGGTTTGTTCTTCATCATCTTCCAAAGATGTTATGCCACAAGTAGGGCATTGTGCTATGTTCTGTACAAAATTTGGCAGAGTTCAACTATATTGAACCCCCCACCTGAAAAAAATATCATTTTTAAAAAATCAAAGTACGTGTGTATGTGTATGTGTGTGTGTGTGTGTGTGTGTGTGTGTGTGTGTGTGTGTGCTCAAGTGCGCACGTTCATGCAGGCACAAATACATATATAATATATTTCACTGAACAAACACTCAATTTCTCTAGCTGGGAAGCAGAGACAGTGATACTTGACTCCACAACAAAGTATACTATCAAAGTGAATGAGGCAAAAGTAAGTTTAGTAGAAAGTTTGTGACTTGTTCAATTAGAAAAATAAAGGCACGCTACTATAAGCTCAGCAAACATCGAACCGATGTTAACAAGTAACATTATCAACATTGTCATAGCAGAATATGCATAATTATGGGGCTGCTAGGTGTAGCAGTGAGTAGAGTGTTGGCCCTGGAGTCAGAAGGACCTGAGTTCGGATCTGGTCTCAGACACTTAATGCACACACACACACACACACACACACACACACACACACACACACACAAATACTAACCGTGTGACCTTGGACAAGTTACTTAACCCCAATTGTCCTCCAAAAAGCAAAAGAAAAAAAAAGAATATGCATAATTATAATTAAATAACCAATGAAATATTTATCACACTATTCAATGTGGATTAGATGAATAGAGATTTACTAAACTTGGAATCTAATTTCATGCAATTGTTTCTTCTATCTAAAGTTAACTTTTCTCTCAATCATTCATTGTGGTCATTTTCTCATATATTTACTACATGCTTAGAATGGAAAAAACACTGTGCTAGTTATTGGGGAAATAAAAGAATTAGTAGGACAGTTCCTGTTCTATTGGTGCTTACAGTCTAATTGGAGGATAAGCCATAAACAAGATAAGAATAATGCACAAATATATTAGAATTGCAAAACACATTTCTGAGGATTTTTTTTTTTTTGGAGGGAGAGGGCAGAGAAATTCGGGTTAAGTGACTTGCCCAAAGTCACAAGGTTAGTAAATGTTAAGTTTCTGAGGTCAGATTTGAACTCAGGTCCTTCTGACTCTAG
This sequence comes from Gymnobelideus leadbeateri, assembly GCA_011680675.1. Lineage (NCBI taxonomy): Eukaryota > Metazoa > Chordata > Mammalia > Diprotodontia > Petauridae > Gymnobelideus > Gymnobelideus leadbeateri. Next base: position 15,900 of record WOXC01001748.1, read on the forward strand.
GGCCTGTGCTCTATTCACTGTGTCACTGAGCGGTCCCCATATTTCTGAGTTTTAAGGACACAGGAAGAGTAATAGGGGAAAACAGGGAAAGCTTCATTCCGGATGTGATGATTGGGCTAGAAAAGTAAAGTGACACCAGGTTATGGAAGGCCCTTTATAACAGGGAAACCTGTGCTTTATCTAAAAAGCAAAAGCACTGACATGACTAGATTTTTACATAAGGAAGATTTTGGCAGCAGGATACATGACAGACTCAAGGGTAGAAAGAATAGAGGTGGGAAGACCTTTTAGGACATTGTTGCAGTAGGTCAGTTGGGCGGTCAATAAGGCCCATGGGGAAAGAGATGAGGGTACAGATATGAAAGATGTTGCAAAAGTGATTTTGACAAAACTTAGTAGCTGACCAGAGATGAGATGGAAAGGAAAGGGAAGAGTCAAAGATTGTCTTAGGGAAGGAAAAAAGAGTGGTTACTTAACTGAGAGTCTATCTGAGCAGATTCACGTTTCCAAAAGGAAGGCAGAACAAAAGGAACTTTTTAGGAGCTCCTGAACTTGTTTTGACACAGTGAGCACTGCATTCCTTCTCTTAGGCTAAAGAATATATGACACTGATGCAATGATTGGTAATAGAATTAGGTGGAATAATGAAAAGGAGTTTGCTTTATAGCTAGATGAATACTGAGACCAGCAGAAGACAATAATGCTAAAGGACATAAAGTGGTTAGTCTGGAACAAGTTACAAGATTAGTTCTTTTGAACATTTTGAGAACAATGTTGTGTACTTAACAGAACAGAGAAAATAAAATGAAAAAAAAAAGGATTTAGTTATTAGACCTATTTTATTCATTTTTTTTGTATTTTTAAAAAATATTTATTTTGTTTTGTTTTATTTCTTGAACCTGGTTCTCCCTATCTTACCCAGGTTGGAAATGCAGCAACTAGTTACAGGTCTATTTCCATTATTGATTAGTAAGAGAGCTTTCACAAGCTTTGTTTCTGATTTGGCCTAGTTTATCTCTTCTTTGAAAACCTAGGGTCCTACAGCACCCCGGGACTCACCATACTGGTTTGTGACTTTGTGTAGACTCCTGATTGGCTTAGCTCATTATCACTGAAACCTCCAGAGCTCAAGCAATGCACCAGCTATAGCTTCCCAAATAGAAGGGATTATAGGAAAACATCTCCATATCTGGCTATTTCCTTTGATGCTGTAGATTCTCATCATTGAGGTTATTTATATTAGAAAAGCTAGAACTAATCATCCACATTCTGAAATACAATTCTTAAAGTTTTCTTATGTGGTCTTCATAAGGCTTTAGCAAATTATCAATGAAAACTTTTTCACTAAAGGTGGAATAAAAAATTCATCTAGGAAATGGAGGATTGAGGGGAAAAAAGTAGAAAACATTTTATAGCAGGACATTCAAAGTCTCCCTACCTCTACTGACTTCCCCACTATGATAAACTAACAGTTCTTTCAGTATGAGTATATAGCTCCTCTGTACCAGAAGATCTGAATTCTTCAAGGGCAACTTAAGAAAATTTCTGGTTTAGAAAATCAGTTACTAAAACAATACAGTTGAAACCAATAATTAAAATCTGTTGATTCTTAAGTTTCTGTCATCCATTCTACATCAGAAAAAAAAAAAGCTAGTTGTCTATGATAAAGCCAGTTTGTATCTTAATAAATATGAGAATCCAAAAGATTGATAAGACATTTTGCTTTAATGACAATTTTAAGTTTTATATAGTCATATCCATTTCTTTTTTTAACTTTAAAATGCTTAAGACCATTTATAATTATATATCTACCAAAATTAGGACAACCATGCTTGTCTCAGGAATGATAAAACATTTTGAGACATTACAACAGGCTTGTTCTGAGAGTATCAAGCACTCCTAGAAAGTAAAACTGATGTATTTTTCTTTCCCCGTGATTTTCCTGGGAGTGCTTATTTGTATTGGGATGATTGTTACTTCATTGGTTGTAATAATCAGTTTATTGGGACTGTTACAGTACTGGATTAAGTCTGAGATAAAAGGACTATTTTCAAAAAGAAGATTATTTAAATGAAGATGTTTCAATTTATTCCAATGATATTCTATCATCATGCATGGGACTTCTATAAGGAATATTAAATTTTTCCTTTGTGAGGCAGTTTCTACCTTGATACTTGTATCCAGTTTAGATTCATTTCCATGTTGTTCCAGCTAACCCAGAGAATTCTCTGGTTCATCGATTAATGGTGAATTGAGTTGACTGCTTGTGTGAAATGAAGCATCTAGGAAACTCAGTGTTTTCTCCTGATTCACTACTCTCAAAGTTTTGGCCGCTAAATCAATCATGGATTTATCAGCAATAGCAACATGGGAAATAACCTTCCTTAGAATCCAAGTGGGACTGACAAATAGATTCAAGTTGTGTTATCAACCTCAATGCTAGAAAAGGTTCTACTTTTCACTGGTAACAGGTCAACAGGATAAGGGGCAGGACTAGTTTTCTCTTGTCTTTAAAACTTCTGATGTATAGTTTTATTGCCAGCTTCCTTAGTTAACTGTTGACTTCAGGCATACAGACATGATACGGTAATGATGAGGGATTTCAAAGGTCCAGACTTCTTGCTTTGCCAAAAGCAAGCTGATTTTTAAGACATGAAGAATATTTACAATTATAGATATAATTCTGATCAATAGGAAGGAATTGATTACTGAAGTAGAGGGACAAAGTATAAGTAGATGAGAAGTGCCCCCTTGGGACGTAACTTTTATAATTTGTCCTGGAGAATTTGAGGGAAGCCGATTATGGAGTCAGCTGAACAGAGACATTGTAGGGTGATAAAAATCCAGTCATGGACTGACATTAGTTACTGCTCTAAACATCCTCACCCCATGACTTTAAGAAGAATTAGTAATTTGGGGAAAATGTCTTCTACTATTTGATCACTGAAAATAATATTCTGAAATGGTGGCTATCAGGAAAAGAACTAAAATTCAGAAACTAAATTGGTAATTAAATTAATTGGTAACTTTTTTTTTCTTTTTTGGAGGTGGGAAGGCAGGGCAATTGACTTGCCAACTTGACTCACACAGCAAGTAAGTGTTAACTGTCTGAGGCTATATTTGAACTCAAGTCCTCTTGACTCCAGAACTGGTGCTCTATTCACTGCTCCACCTAGCCATCCCAGTAACTTTTTTTTTTAAACAAACAAAAAACAAAAACAGTTTCAGATATTCTGCTGAATGCAGCTATTTTGGCTCTATCTCCAAATGAAGATGGAGAAAAAGAAATAAAAATTAGCAAGAGAGGAAAAAAGGTTTAATGAAGAGGTTGATGAACCAAGTCATTGCTTTAAAGACAAGTGGGATTCTGAATCTCACTTGGTAGAAAAGGTAGAACAAGAGAGAGTTCATGAAGCACGGGGAATAAATTACCTGAATAGTCAGTCAATAAATAAACAGTTATTAACAACCTACTATATACCTGGCAATATGCTCAAATTGGGGATACAATGAAAGGCAAAAAGCCCCCACTCTCCAAAACCTTACAGTATCTAAGAATACAAAAATATATGTGATAAGTTCCAATGCACAAAAGGTCAGTTATCACAGCAGATATAGCTTTAATATTTAGAATATATTTTTATTCAGATTAGGACACTTTGTGCTAGTAGTTCCCTCATAGTGCAACTCTAACTCACATTATGTTTCATGTCAACTTGACACCAAGCACCAAGCATGTTTGTACTTTAAATATTTCGTTTATTCCACATGTATATATATATATATATATATACATATATAATAAATGCCAAACTAAATGTTTGGCAAGTAAAAATTGATTTAATTAGTTTATCAAATGTCACAATAAATAGCCTTTCATGAGAAAAATATCAAAAGTGTATACTTTGTGTACCAATATTTAACATCAGTAGTTATTTCATTATATTTACTTCATTTCATCACATTTATTTTTATATGACTTCTGTATTCCCTGAAGTTTTGAAGTATATGCTTTATGCACAATTATATTTAATGTCAGTAATAGAACTTTATATTCAAATTTAAGGCATATAAAATTTTAATATATTGTTTTTAGGAATTGATGAAGCTTGTTAATGTCAGAGATGAAAAATATTCTTGAATTTTCCACAATGTAAAATTGTCCATCTAATAATGATCATTTGTTCCCTCCCCAGGAAAATTCAATAGCAGTTTATCTAAAATTTGCTGATTTTGCATGGTTATACTTGTAAATTAAATATCTAGTAAGTCACCATGCTTCCCATCTCTCTCTCTCTCTCTGACTCTGTTAATTGAAGTGTCAAAGAGAGAAAAGGAGGCCAGCAACAACTAGAGACAAGTAGGCACATTAAAAATAACATTAAGGGAAATCAATATAATTTAAAGTTTTAGCACCCATCACAGCATATGATTTGGTGGGGGGGTGCATTTTCATTGGGTGGGAGGCATAAATGTAGAACCAACATAGTAAAAGAAATAAATGTGGAGCAAACATATGTACAATAAATCTATTGATTTTTAAATTTTACAGATATTAAAACTCTCATTCACTATGCAAGAGGTACTGAAAATTGCATTGCTACTCCATTTACTTACAACATAACTCATTTCCTGCTGCTTTAAATCAAAGTCACATTAGTTCTAGGGGGCACTTTGGTATATATGTTAACTCTTTCAGGCCACTGAGATGCCATTAGGTTCACTACAACAGATTTTTTAAAATTATACCCTAATGGCTATGATATTATTGTCATTTTATATTTCATTTTGCAAGATCAGTCCTTAAAAATGATTATTCCACTTGCCCTGAATTTGACCATAGTTAGAGGACATTGCCCTGAGGTATGGAGGGGGCTGTGGTTTGGGTCATGTACTTCAAAATGTCATTTTAGTCATAGGTATAGTAAATAAAAAAAGAGATTAACATCCTTTCTCACCAAGTCCCCCTCTTACCTGCCTAGATAATAACAGATATTTGAGGGAAGAGAGAAAAAAGGCCAGGAAGAAGCTGTTCCCCAACAGACTGTCAATGAACACTTATTAAATGCCTATTATGTACCAGACACTATGTTAATTTCTGGGGATACAAAGAAAGGAATAAGGCAGTCCCTACCCTACAATCTAATGGGGGAGGAAAACACATAAAAAGACACTGAAAAGGATGGGTGAAAAGGGAGAAGTACCAGGTAAAAGACCTAATGAAGTCCTGCAGCTGGGATGGAAAATTATCTGAGAAGAAGTAAGTTAACAGAATTGATTTTATCTTGTAGAATGAGTTTCTGGAAATCACAAAATCCAGGAGAGCAGCCAAGTGGAGAATAGTGAGGTGAATTTCCTCAGTGCCTTCCTTAAAGAGTGGAGGATCAGGGAAGATTTCCACAGTATCTGACCTATATCTTCCGCAATTAGAGCAAAGGAGTGAGAGAGGGGCCCTAAGGACAGGAGGTACTGTCAATTTATCTCCTACCTGTCCAGGCACAGAGGAAAGAGCTGAGCAGAAGAGAGTCCTTCCCCAGTGTCCAACCAAGGCCTATCACAGTTTCCTCCAGGCCCACTGGCTCCTCTTACCTACCACTTTGATGAGTCAACTACAATCTTTCTGGTAAGATAGAAAACCACTAGTCATTACAACCTACCTGGCTACTACCTAAAATCCACTAAGTTTTATCATTTGCCTTCCCTCTGAGTCTTTCTAACACTCAGGCTTGGCCATCTGTCTTATCACTGTATCAGTAGGACCCCTGCACCTTGCTATCATCCCTGATAATATGCCCTGAGACCCACCAAAGATCTCCATCCACCCAACAGTGGAATCCTCCTATATGTGTCATCACTCCCAATTAGACTGTGCACTATTTTAGGGAGGGAACTATCACATATTTTTGTTTGTATCAGCAGCATTTAGCACAGTGCCTGGCACATAGAAATGCTTATTGTTTATCATTCATTTATTTATTGTCTTAAAAAAAAGGTTCATGTGTGCTTTAAACAGGACAAAACAATAAAATGTAGAGCATTTGCTCTCCTACTTACCATCTGAGTCTCAATGGTCTCAGCAGGACCTCAGATGATGGCTCTGATGCTTGCCCTCCCTATCTCACAGAGTTGTTTGGAGGATAAAGTAGGATAACACGTACAAGAAGTACTTGGTGATGGTTAGGAGTTATATAAATGTGTGCTATTACTATTTTACCACTGAACTGTAACTCTTTAATAAAGCAGATAACTATACTAACTCTAAAAGCTCTCCTGAGGGCCTAGACCAAAGGTTGAACTTGTCAACATTTATGAAACCCTACCTTGTTCTAGGAAGCAACTCAGACCTGAGAGTCCTTTATCTATTCACACTGGGAAAGTGTGACTAACACAAGGACATAAGACAGAAAAATCTCTATCTTGAGATCAGTCATCACACCCCACTTATTCTTCACCTTAGAATTTGTACTGAATACTGAGAAAACGTCACCTCATACCTGTCTGAATCCACCTTTTGTGTATAGATAGATGCCACTGTCTTCTCTGCACTCCTTACTAAATGGGGTTCCTGCACATCCATTCTTCCCCAGACACACCAACCAGCATATACATGTTGGTCATTCTACTGCTTGTGCCTCTGGCCTGCCTGGACATCTGAATGACAAACCTAACTGACCCTAGTAAGATACCTATGTCTTCTAACTTGGCATAACACCCATAGATTCTGATCTTGCCTATACACTCATGTCTTATGGTTAACTTATGGAGACAGATAATAGCACAATGAATGGAGAGAGCACTGGTCCTGCAGTCAGAAAGACCTGGGTTCAAATCCTCTCTCAGACTAGCTGTGTGACCTTGGGCAAGCCTTTTAATCTCTGTCTTCCTCAGTCTCCTAACCTGCAAAATGGGGGTAAACATAGGACCCATCACCCAGGATTTTTGTGCAGACCAAATGAGATGATATTTATAAAGTGCTTAGGCTAGTACCCAGCACATGGCAAGCTCTATATCAATGCTCTATTTTTTGTTAACTTAATTATTATGATCAATCAACAAGTATTTATTGAGTGCTTACCATGTACACTCAGCACTGGGAAATAGAAATAGAATGAATGAAACAAATCCTACTCCCAATGAGTTTATAGTTTAATGAAGACAAAAATTCTTGTTTTCTTTTGAAATCCTAGTCTTGATTTTATCTCTGTCTTTACAGGGACTGGGGCAAAATAATCCCTGACCTTAAGAAGACCGCATCCTACTTGAAAGTACCGTGTCATACAGAAATAAATAAGTTAATACATGCTAGAATGTGATGGAGTCAAAAGATCCATTGAAACAAAGTATTTGATCCAGGAAAGCTCCATGAAAGTTTTTGCTCTTGAAAAAACCTTAAAAAAAATAAAAAAGATTTTGACTGGCAGAGAAAAATAAAGAATTCATTCTAGGCCCAGAGGCAGAAGATGGCATGTCTAGTTCAGGAGTGAATGAATGAATAAAAATTCATTTATTAAGCACTTAATATGTGCCAGTCACTAGAAATAAAAATAGAAAAGGGACAATTCATGACCTCAAGGAGTTTAAATCTAAAGAAGGAAGCAGTATTTATGAGGAGTAGTGGCCAAGAAGAGTTTTACCTTGAGAAGTCACAGGGTTAGTTAACTGATCCATAATCAAATGACTGTGGTCAACTGACATCTTCTTTACAGAAGTAATAACAGTACTTAATTGAATACTACATCCACAGCAAGAGGTAGAAATCAGGGGAGTTTGGGGTGACATTGGCCAGCAAATAAGACAGCATGACAGATTCCAAGATAACTTGGGAGGATGGCTAGATAAATAGAATGTGAAGCATGATCTGGTCCAGGTTATTATTATAGGCTAAACAAATTTGTCTCCAATCAGCCTCCCACAAAGAAAAGTCAATCCAAGGTGGGGGTTTTAAAAATGCATGTACATACTGATTTCCTCAGTGATTGAGTATATGGTTTCTGGAGATCTAGCCAACAGAATGATATTCCAGTTATGGAGATATGGCTCAGCAACAGGAGAGATTTTGAGGTGTATGAAGCAAGGTTCTGTCTATGGTGGGCTAGATAGCAGTTTAGGAAACAGTGATGATCCCAGCTTGGTGGCATGTGGAATATGCAAAGAAGGAAAATATGAAATGGGACTAGGAAGTTGGTAGATGGTGCTATATGTGAGGCTAAGAAGTTTGCATTTTATATTGTTGAGACTGACTAAAAGTTTTTGAGCAGGTGAGTGATACCATCCACCTTGTGAAATTGGATGTTTTTTTTTTTTTTAAAACTGTGTACAAGACATCTTGGAGAGAGTAGAGAAGGTAAAAAGGGATATTAGAAGACAACTGCAATAGTTCTTCAGGAAAGAGGGCTTGAATTTAGGTGGTAGTACCATGACTGAACACAAAGGAATGGATTCAAGAGATGTTGTGGAAATATAATTGAGAAAATTTAGTCGTTGATTGGATGTGATAGGTAAAAGAGACCAAGACAAGTCAAAGCCAACTCTAGTTTCCATTCCAGATAACTGAGTAGACTAGAAAAAGTAGAGAACTGTGGAGTAGCGTTAAGTTGTTGTGGGAAGGTGATGAGTACAGTTAGGGTTATGTTGAGTTTGAGTTGTCAATAGAACATCCACACAGGTCTATCCAGTAGGCATCTGAAGATAATAAGACTGGAGTTAAGAGGAGACCCTGAAGGCTTGATATATAGACCTGAAAGCTATTTTCACAGATTATCAACAAGGAAGGCTGAAAGGAATAGTTGCTCATCTGGATACTCAACTTGGGTAAATATGATTTGTTTTTCTTTCAATTCTTTTGATACTCTTTGATGGTATAGATATGATTGAATAGTTATTTGAAGTTTTCATGAAGGGGCATCATTAATAGCATAGTTAAAATAAGTCTTTGGGATATACCCCCCCCCCCAAATCTCACTGTATTAACTTTTTAAAACGGGAGAGTAGTATAGCAGTAGCTTTCTTTAGCCCTGCACTCCTTTAATTCATCCCCTTTAGAATTGAGATAAAAAATTATCTCAATATAAAAAAGAAAAACATATTCCTTATATTATTAGTATTAAGTCACTGAAACAAACTATTCTACACAAAACTCTCCCTTACTTCTTTTAAATATATTTCCTGTTGTCTCAGGGGGTATTATGGAAGGTGCAATATTTGGCAGTTCTATCATGTTGCAAAAATATTCAGGATATACTATTTCTGCACTCCTTCTGAAAAAAAAAAACAATGTAGGATTATGCTAATATTAACCTAAAAATTATGCAATTTCAGTGACTTGATTCAGCACAATTAGCATCCTGTAAAAATATACAAAACTTCATGGTACCATAAATAATTCTGTATTAGTGAACCTATTGTTAGCTTTAAAATATAGGGCCATCCTGCCAAATTAAAGAATGTTAACATCTTAAAATTATATCATTTGAATTTTTTTAAAAAATGAAATAAAGCTAACCTACTTTCTGAGGATGAGTTATCTTCATGGTTACACTTCTAAAAATTTACATATTGTAAGTATTGATTCATACTCAATTTACATATCATCTGGCATATGGCCCAAATGATGATGATGTAATTTCAGAAACCACTAACTCCAGATCTTATAATCATTACTTTGTTGTCTGTATGACATATTTTACACATATATTTTTTTTCTTTTCACCCAGATGCAAAGTAAAGTCGGTGTTATACTCAGAAATACCATATAATAAAACCAAAGCATATATAATAGAAATAATTTTTATTCAGTCAAGTTTGGGAAATATATTTCTAGAATCTTACTCCCTCAACTACAAATGGGTTATTATTATACTTTGGTACATCAATCCTACCTAAAAGGGGTTGTTAACCAGTGTTTCTTTGAACTCAAACTGGGAAGGATCCCAAAGGTCATATAGAGTCAACCCTCTCCCTTAATAGATGTGGAGACTGAGGACCAATTGTAAAGCAACTTGCCCAAATTTACCCAAGGTGAGTGCCAGGAGAAGGATTTGAACTCAGATCCCATCATTCCAAACTCATTTGGCAATTTTAGCATCCTTTCCACTGTACCATATTTTTTTCTTGGATCACATTGTTATTGAAGTGAAGATCCAAAATAGTGACTCTAGATAAAGATTTTTTAATCTAGAGTCCATAAACTTTATATATATATATATATATATATATATATATATATATATATAATTTTTTTTTAGTTTACATCATTCACCTCTACAAGATCTCTAGTCACACATTCTTTCACCATCTCTTCCCCTACCCACCACCCCAAAACAGTGATCCCACTGAACATCCCCTCCCCTAATCTGGCCTCCCCATTCTCCCCTCTCCCCCCTTTGACCCTCCATCGGGGCACAGTGGATCTCCACACCCCAGTGCCTGTACATCTCACCTCCCAGTCACCTGCAAAATAACAATTATATTTATATATTAAACATTTGATTCTAAACCTTTGAATTCCAGACTCTTTCTCCACCTTCCTTGTCACCCACCCTCACCAGGAAGACAAGCAACCCAACATAGGTTGTACATGTGTAGCTAGTGCATAATTTTTTTAAAAGCATTTTGATAACTATTTCAATGTAATTGGTTTCCTTTGTAATCCTATGCATTTTTGTGCCTTTAAAAACTTTTTTCAAAGAAGGGCTCCATAGAATTCACCAAATTTCCAAAAGGGTCAATGACACAGGAAAGTTTAACTACTATTCCTGATTATAGGAATAAAACCTAAATCTTCTCCTAATAAACAAAAAAGAAATCAAACTTATAAAAAACATCATTTTAAATATGATTTAATAATTTCTAAATCAACTATTTCATACTCTCCAATCAAATATTATTATATTAAGTATAAGGAACCAAATTCCAAATTGTAAGAATGTGAACTAAAAAGTTTCCAACAGCAATGGGAAAAGCACTGTATTTGGAGCAAAAGGCCTTGGGTGGAAATCTCTGGCACTTATTACCAGGGTCACCTGGATGAGCTGTTAGGCTATCTAGGCCTCAGCTTCTTTATCTGTAGAACAAGGGGATTGGTCTAGATCAGGGGTGTCAAACTCAAATAGAAACAGGGCCACTAAACCAATGCATAAGGATCTCTCCCAGTCACATACTGACTTAGAAAACCACATATTCATATTAGCTTTATTTCTTGTATTTTTACTTATTTTGTTAAATGTTTCCCAATTATAATTTAGTCTTATTGGAGCCACACTCAGAAGTGCTGTGGGTCATATATAGCTTATGGGTAGCATGTCCCATGTGGTCTTAATGACTGCTAAGTTTTACTTAACATCTCTAAGATGATTCCTGATCTACATTTTCAGCCCTAGTGTCTCTCATGACCACCAGTCTCACATCACCAGCTTTCTCTTGGACACCTTGAACTGAATGTCCCATAGATCATATTTTTTTCCCTTTTTTGGAGGGCAATTGGGGTTAAGTAACTTGCCCAAGGTCACATGGCTAGGTTTTGTTTGTCTGTGCGTTAAGTGTCTGAGGCCAGATCCGAACTCGGGTCCTTCTGACTCCAGGGCCAAAGCTCTACTCACTGTGCCACCTAGCCACCCTATCCCATAGATATTTCAACTTCAACATATCCAAAACATAACTCATTATCTTTCCTCCAGAACCCTTCTCTCTTCCAAAATTCCCTACTGCTATTGAGAGCACTATGATACTCCCAGTCACAAGGTCCTAGGCACAAACTTAGGGTCATCAACACATCCTCAACTTCTCTCTCTAACTTACTCAACATAATCCAATCCATTGTCAAATCTTGTTGTTTCTACTTTCATGACATTTCTAAAATATATTTTCTTCTCTCTACTTTCGAATCTACCACCCTAGAATAGGTCTTCATCACTTCTATGGACTGTAACAATATCCTATGAAATTGGTCTACTTCAGCTGCCAAGGGTACCTTTTTAGAGTACAGTTTGACCATGTAACCTTTTTACTCAATAAACTCTAGTAGCTCCTTTTTAACCTAGGATCAATTATGAAATGCTCTATTTGGTCTTTAAAGTCCTTCATAACCTGCCTAGTTCTTCTTACCCTTATTCCCCTCCATATGCCAGTAGATTCTAATCAATAGTCAAAATAATGAATCCTCTGAATTCATCATATTCTTCTCATTTGCACTGCTTAGTTGATAGACTGGAACAAATGGCCATATTTTACATAATTATAACTTCAAGAGATATGAATTTGAATATATGCTACCACGTCTCAGCACTAAAGTGAAATTGGACTTCTTGGGGTCCCTCACAATGGACTTTTTTTTTTTTTACTTCATGCTTTCTCATGGGTTGTCCTCTAATCTTGGAATATTCTCTCTTCTCATCTCTACTTATTGACTTCCTTTAAGACTCATCTTAAATCTCACCTTCTACATGAGGTCTTTCCTGGGTATCAGCTTCTTCTTCACTTTTCTAATTACTAGCTAGGGCCTTTCTTCTGAGTTTACTCTTCAGTTAGAATATGTATGTGTGTATGTATGCATGTGTATATATACACAGATATATGTGTGTATGCATGTATAAATGTATATATACATAGATATACATATATATGCATACAATAATTTTAATAATATTAATATATTAATTTAGTATTAATATTTCTATATCAATATAAATAATATTATTTAAAAGAATATTTTAATAATTATCATTAAAGCTTTAAATCGTACTAAGGTTTGGGCTATGTACGTCTCCTCCATTATAATATGATCCATTTGAGAACAAGGACTGTATTTTTGCCTTTCTTTGTATCCCAGAATTTAGCATCTTGTCTGGCACATAGTAAGTACATGATGAATGCTCATTGACTGGCTACATACTTCCAGCTCTATTCTGTGATCACATGGTAGCTCTAGACTTTGAATCAGAAGACATGAATTCTCAATTAAGCAAATGTTTGTGAAATATCTACTATGTGAAGTTGACCATGTCAATTAAACTGCTTGAGTCAGTTTCTTCAGCTATAGAATTTGTATAATACACTACCCTACCTCACAGAATTATATCAAATGACAATGTTTTATAAACACAAGTGACATAAATGTGAATTCTTATTACTTGTCCAACAATATATTTCTCAGAAATGATTTGATACCCTATCAAAGCACAGAATCAACTCTTAGACTTCATTAGATATTCTTTTTCCTTTGATGGGGCTCTTAAACAACCCAGTAGGCTTTTTGTTTTGTTATGTTTGAAATGAATTTCAGCAAAGATTTACAAAGTGACAACAACCATCAAAGCATTACATAATGGTAAGAAAGTCGACAATAATTGAGAATTACTAGAGGTTTTAAAAAATAGATGAGATAGCAATAACATCCATATGAAATGTAATGAGAATAAGCATGTAACAATTGACTTTTTATCATTCTCTTGCCTTAACATCTTTCTTCATTTGTCAATAGTATGGCATATTCAGATTTCCTCTCTTGACATACAGAGTATTTATGAAGAAATATTTTTCCCTTGAAGACTATATATGAGAAGGAGAGGAAAGCGAGGGGGAGGGAGTGAGACAGAGAGAGAGACAGACAGACAGAGACAGAGACTGGGTCTGATTTCCTTGATATAGTGAAATTGCAAATAAAGAAATCCTCTCAACCAATGCAAATTGGTACCTGATCTGTAGTTTCTAATATTAGAGAGTTGTATAGAGCCCTCAGAACTTGTCACTTATCTAATGTTATATAGTCAGTATGCTTTACTTTAATGCAGGTCTTCCAGGATTTAAGGCCTTATGGTAGGAGCAATAACCTAACTTCTTCCCCCACATTGGGCTAATTTTTTTGAAAAAAGGCATTAAAACTATCATTAAGTCTAGATGGCTAATGTATTAAGGCCTGTCGCCATCACTTCCTTGTTATTTGAGTATAAAACATCTATGAGGAACTCCATGTGGGTTTTGATGCTTGGCTGGTGGACCACAATGGATATGTAGGCAAAGGAGCTTCACTTAGCAGAATCAACTTGAGGTTTCCTCAGTGCATATCCTTGCTGAATGCCCTTTCTCTATGGCTAAGCAAATTTGATTTTCTTAACTTCTGAATGACCTACTAGTGTCTCATTTTTTTTTTCATTATTGAACATAAACTACTTGTACATTGGCCCTCATCAGCCCCAGGTCAGGACTTTTCTCTATTTACTATACCATGATGACTCTCTCTAAATTATAATTAACATATATAAGTGTGTATGTATATATGTATACCCACATATTATACACTTGTCAAATAAATCTACATTTATATGTATTTTAAATTGTTATTTTTCTCTATAGTTTCACAAAATGGGTTTCATCAAATGTTTGAAAGGTTGTAAACAAATTTTTTTGAAAGGTGGTAAACAAAAATTTTTGACCAGTGTATATAGGTGAATGCTATAATAGCTAATAAACTCTAAAATTACCCAGAAGGAAGAAAATTGTTTCTATTTCAAAGGTGTAAATTGGTTTTGGTACAGAAATAAAGAATTAATACTTCATAAACCAAACCAATACAGAAGTGTTAAGTGGGGTCAACTGAGAAGTTCTGCTAAAATAGCAGCAGAAAAACATCCTTTTTAGAAACCACAAGAAGATAGTCTAGAGCATCTGAAGATTTAAGTATTATTTTTTAAAGGGCATTCAGTATAATGAACTACTCAGAAGAGTTACAGCCATAAGTCAGATGGAAAATATTCAAAGCACTTCTTGACAAAACCCAATAAGTACTAAATACAAGGCAAGTTTCAAACCAAATAACTGCTTCGTACTGAATATGTGATCACTAAAGTATACTTATTGAATGGATTCTTGCATAAATAAATCAATAAACAGAATATATGTTGGGTATCTAGTCTTTTTTTTTTTTGTTTGTGTGTGTTAAGTGTCTGAGGCCGGATCCGAACTCAGGTCCTTCTGACTCCAGGGCCAGCACTCTACTCACTGAGCTACCTAGCTGCCCCAGGGTATCTAGTCTTGACATGAAAAAATAAATGAGTTGTATAAATTGATATAGAGATGCATAATCTGCTTTCTTGATGATGAAAATATAATAAAGGATACATAGACACACTGGGAGAACTTACCATTGAACACACTTTGGTATTCATCACAGATGGAAAATATAGCAGCATTGTGACAAGGTATATAGCCTCTAACACATACTGGTTGTCTGACCCTGAGCAAGTGATTTAGACTCTCAGAGTCTTAGGCCATCCTATAAGACTAAGTTACAGAATAGTTGCTTTGATAGAGGAAGTTTACTCTTCGGGAGTCCCCTATGTTAATTGGGTCATAAGTCTTGTTTAAAAAAAAAAATAGTGAAAAACAGATATCACTGTAACTGGGGATAGCCAGACTGATCCACCATTCAGATAGTCATAATTATTTGGTTTAAGTCTGAATACACTGTTAAGCACTTAGCATAATACCTGGCACTTAGAAAGAATTATATAAATGCTTGTTCCCTTCATTACTGCTCTCCATCTTTCCTTCTTTGATGCCCATTTCAGTGTGGGATTCTCCAGAGACAGAGCCATTTCTATAAGACTGTGAAGGAAATACATTCACCTCCAAAATTATTGAACTAAAATCAAACAAACTCTAGTCACTCTCATATCCTGTATGTAATTTTTATTATACTTGACTTATCAAGAGTCACCACCTCATGAATAAATATAAAAAATAAGCCCCATGATATTTCACTTGTCTTATTAAAACATGAGTGCATAAGGGAAAAATGTTCACTGCACAAAACTACCATGTTCATTAGAAAATCTCTATCATACATCTGAAGGCACATGTCTGATCCTGTAGGGATTATTATATGATTTAATTAATGCAGAATCTTTCTATCTTTGTAGGTGTCTCATCTGGAGTAAGATTAATATCAACATATACTGTACTCACAAGAAAATAAATATAGCTTCGTCCTTACAGAGAAATAAGATTGGATAGTTGCATAAAGAATATAAACATACTAAGGAGAGAAGCAACATCTACAAACAAAAACAATATAAAAATAAAACACCAGGGATATTATTATTATTAATTATTATTATTATTATTATTTGTTCAAACCTGTTATTTCACTTGGGTAGGAAAGTCAGTGCAACAATTACCACAAATCACCAATGCCAACTAGCAAATATGCCTGTGAGCACTCAGAGGTTATATTACTCACCCAACATTCTATAACTAATATGTGTTAGAGGTAGGAATTACATGCAGGTCTTTCCACCTTCAAGGCCAGTTTTTCTACTTATTATTTAATGCTGTCTCACCATTAGTGATATTTTAGAAATTTGTATACATGGTTTAATATTAGGGATATCTTTTTAAAAAATTCTCACAATGTCAATGAGTAGCAAAATGAGAACTATGAATAAAAGGTAAATATAATTGAGATTCACTTTGTTTTGCCTCCTTCTGGTAACATATATAGATAGGAATCTAACTTTGTATAACATTTCCATGAGTTCAATTACCATTTCTACTCAGATAACTCAGTTATACATATCTTGCCCTAATCTCTAATCCTGTATTATCAACTGTTTGCTAAATATCTCCACCTGAATGTTCTATTAGCATTTTTAAACTTAACATATCTAAAACAGAATTCATTATCTTTCCTACTTAAACCTGACCTTTCTACAAATATCCATATTTCTCAAGAGAGTATTAGCTCCTTTCTAGATACCCAAGTTCAATTAGTTGAATTATGTTCAATTCCCTGCCCCCCCCCTTCCATCCCCCATATCCATTCTATTACCAAGTCCTATAGATGTTACTTCTACAGTATCATTCACATCTATCCTATTTTCTCCATTCATATAGCCACTACTCTGATTTGGTTTCTCGTCCTCTGATCCTCTTGCCTGGACTGCTGAAATAGCTTTTTCGTAGTTCTCCCTACACTAGTCTCTCTTTTATTCAATGTATCAATCACACAGCTCTCTGCTCCTAGCTTCTCTCTGCTCCTAGCTTCTCCCTGCGCTAGTCCATTGCCTACACAAATGTCAGTGGTTTTCTTTAAAAGTAGGTCTGACCATGTCACCCCCTGTTCCCCCCATTTCAGCGGCTCCTTTTTATTATTTCTAGGGTCATATATAAAATCATGTGACTTTTAATGTTACCCATTATCTGGCCTCTTCCTATTATTTTGGTTTTCTTATTGTACTCCACGTACTCATCCCAGTGACCTGATTTCCTTATTTTTCATCAGACAAAACCCCCCATCTCCCAACTCTATGCATCTTAACTGGCCGTCCCTAATGGAATGTTCTCCCGCCTCACCTCCACTTCCTGCTCCTTAATGCTATTGCCTTCACTAGGAGATTATTTCTAATTCATCCCATATATATCCAGTTTATATATAGTGCATGTTATCTTCCACATTACATTTTAAGATCCTTGAGAGCAGGGACTGGCTTTTTTTTTTTTTGCCTTTCTTTGTATTCTCAGTGCTTAGCACAGTGCCTGGTACATAGCAGATAGTAATAAATTGTTTTAGTTACCAGATTCTCTCTCTCCTTCTCCCCTCCTCTCTCCTCCCCTCCTTCTCCTTTCCTCTTTTCTTCTTTCTTCTCTTCACTTCCCCCCTCTCTTTTTTTTTCTCTCTTTCCCTCCCTTCCTTTCTTCTCCTTTCCCTTACAGTCTTAAAAAGTTGCCTTGTCAGAATAGACTGCCATGTCAGAGAAGGGACTTGAACTCAGTCTTTCTGGCTCTAAGACCAGTTCATTATCCATTAATTACAGAGCCTTTCAAAGCTGCATTAAGGCTCAAAAGTTCAAGATGTAATGATTACAGAAAGGAAGACAAAACAGAGAACAGTTAATTCATAATATTTTGTTCGTTTGTTTTTATAATCGATTTAACATTTGCACATGTGCTCCAATGCCTCATTGCATCAGGGATGTAACACTGAATTTCCAGAAGACCATGAGAGTTATCAGAATTGTCCCATGCCGGGGTGGCTAGGTGGCACAGTGAGTAGAGCGCTGGCCTGGCCTCAGACACTTAATGCACACACAAACAAAAAAACCTAGCAGTGTGACCTTGGGCAAGTTACTTAACCCCAATTGCCCTCCAAAAAAAGCAAGCAAAAACAAAAAACAATTGTCCCATGCCCTGCTAAATTGGAAAGACATTGAATATAGGCTTGCTCTGGAATGTATGTTTATCATCTAGGTAAGTTCAAAGAGGTTCATTTACAGGCTAGATAAAGGGTAATTATTATTATTATTATTTTTGACAAACAACTCTAGAAAGCCAAAAAGTAAAGTGAAGAAATTTGACTGACTTCAGAAGAAGGTTCACCCATGAGGAAAACATGTTAGAACCTAGAAGTGATGTAGACTGCTCCCCCAAACCCTTTTCATTGGTCATCACCAAGTGAACCTACTTTGATCATTCACCAATTATTTTAATGTGTCATAAACAATGGAAATAATGTATACTGGAAAATGATCCACAAGACATATCGCTATCATTAAGATAATGTAAATGTTTGTAGGGCTTTTGAAGTTTCACTAAAGTCAACATTTTCTGGTTGAAGTTTGAATTAGTCTTATGACACAGAGTTTGGCACATAGTAGAAAGAATGTCATTGCAAAATTTGGGCAATATTAGAGAAGTATTAAAAAAATTCCTCAATGTTAAGCTTTGTTGAAATGTTTTTTTTAAATAATATTGGTTAACTAAAACAAAATTAAATATAGTAATTTAAGCTATTTAACAAGGTTACTAATCATGTAACCATATCAATTTATATTCTTTTATTCTCTGCTTCACAGAATTATTTTAATTTTTGAACTAAGAAATTAGACTTTTATTTGGCAATAATTAGCAAGTTGAATAGTAATTAAGTTATAGTTTTTCACTGGTTTAAACAACAATAAAAAAACCTACTTTATATTCTGTTCTTATAAAAAGTGTAATTAAGGTGCTAATACACTGTGGAAATATTCTAAAAATAAAGTAAAAATGTTAAAATAGTTCTTTACCAACATATTGTTATTAATTACCCTCCCCCATTTCAAATTAGTGACCAAATAAGTATTATTTGAACTGGTAAACATTATTAAAATATATGAAATGAACTAACAGAATTATGTTAGCATGAATATATTCTAAAACATGCACATATACATATGCCAATATATGTATGTATATACACACATTTGATTTTCTATGTGGTAGGACACAGAGGTCATTAAAAAATGAAAATAATATAGAAGGTTACATTGTATTTATTTCTACTCAACATGAGGTAACGTGGCATAATGGATAGAAAGTTGACTTCAGAATCAGGAAGACCTGAGTTCAAGCTTTGTCTATGACCCCTACTGGTGTATGGCTCTTTGCAAATTGCCTACTGGTGACATAGGCAGTGCTCCAATATTTTAAGTTATTAACCTGCTTTGGTAGACAGTTTTCTCCTATGAGGGGTCCCCACAACAATGAAATAATAGATTCAATCTTTATCCCTCTTCAATATATTTCCCTTTGAACACACATACATGTATATATACAACAATCAAGGATTTTCACTTATATAGAAATTTGTAGGGCAGCTTATATTTTAGAAAAAAGCCAGGCAAACTCTTTGCATGAGACCAGCATTAGTCATTTAATGTATTTTTAAAAATATATTATTGAAATATTTTGTTTTTATATAATTTTATATTTTTTCAAAATTCTTTATTTTCAAATATAGCCTGCTCCCTGCCCCCACAGAGTCAGCCCTATCCCTTGTTATAGGAATACAAACAGCCATAAGGAGCACCAGGAGTTCTATCTGATCCTTGACTAGTGGAAAACACTGGCAAGGGAGCTTCATTCAGCTAAATCAATCTGTGGCATTCTCAGCGCCTAGCCTTTTGAATATCATCCTGCTATAACTAAGTAAATCTTCTTTTGTAACCTCCAATGGGTCATTTTGTTCCATTAAACTGACTTGGGACAGATGCAGCCCCAAATAATTCGTATAGTTGTGTAGGATCGGAATATATTGATGTTACTGAAGTGGGAAATGGGCAGAGCAGAGGAGGGTAAACCCAATTTTTCTTCATGTTTCTGATGATGCTTTTGGTGATCCCTCTAGAGATAGTGGTTGCATACTGTGAGATACCACAAATCCTGGCATATTAGTGAGTAAACTGCTTGCCTTCAAAAAGGACAGACCAGGGAGATTATGCTTTGTGTCCTTGAAAATGGGTCCCCCAATACTTGCAGTACCACAAGTTTATCCCACTGGCTGTTTTGCTCCCCAGTCCCTGGCCTTCCAGTCTGATAATTTAAGACTCTTCCTCCAAGTTCTACAGAGGAATTTACTCAGAATTCATTTTGCCTGAAGGAATTGGATTTTTTGAGACTGAAAGAGGTTTTCCTTTCACTATAAAAGGACAAAACAGAAAAATTAGTTGTTTTCTACCCTTGCTGAGACTCGATGCCTTTGTATAACTAATTGTTATCATTACCCAGTTGCTTCAGGGGAGGCCTAATGAAAGAAGTCCCCTACTAGCTTTAAGAAAGAAATATTTATGTGTAGAAGGGGAAAGAACTGTTTGGTTTAGAATGGGTTTTTGAAATGATAATGCAGCAGAACAAGCAATTCTCCATTCTATAATTATATACTTACAAAACCAGCCATCAAGGGTTTGCATGATATTTATTTTCAAAGGCCATTGGGCACTCTCCTTGTTGGTGAAGATGAAAGCCCTGCCTTATGTGAGGGGCAAAGATGATTTGATGTGAGCTGACAGCTTCAATTCTCATACAGTTCATCTTTGGGACTCTCTAAGCAAGAATATTCTTCAACTGTAGGATCCAGTCTACTTCCAGAGAGAATACGGAAGAGGGAAGCCTTACTTCAGATTGGTAAAGAAAAGATTCTGGAAAAACATGAGAGTAACTAGTTATCTCAATCATGTCCCTATTCTCACCTTGATACTCCAAAGATTTTGAAGGAGTGTTCCCCTTGGATGAGACCCAGGATACTTTTTTGGTTGAACTATCTTGTTCTCAGGAGGACAACTCCGTAACTCTATATTGTCTGTTACACACACACACACACACACACACACACACACACACACACGTTTGTGTGTTTGTCTTCAAAATTGTCTGATATCTTCTCTGATACCTGTTTTACTACTGATTTGGATAAATTAGGTTTTTGTTTTTTTTTTCTGATACTTGCTATGTATATTCATTGTGGAACTGGTATTCCAGAGAGAAGGGAAAGAAATTAACTCTTGAACACAGAGTTTGGAATCCTTTCTCCCCGCAAGATGACAAATTGATCAAAAGTTAGATGTAACCTGATCATATACCCTAGATGAACAACATTTTAAGAAGCAAAGAGATATATTTCTAACTCAATACTTTCTCTTAGGAGAGTTTGTGGCCCAAGCTCTGGCTTCCCTTTCGGGGAACAATGAAAGTCTCTCTTGAAGATGGGTTGGGGGAAAGAGTCTACAGACTATTCTGGAGTCTATTCTGCTCCTCTTTGACCCAAACAAGGACAAACCTCTGTGCCATCATATAAGGACCTCTCTCTGCACATGGGAGTCACCACTTTATCACTAAATAAATCAATGAATTTACACACTGAGAGACAAAAAGAGAGATAGATAATTATATAGACAGACAGACAAAGGGACAAAGCATTTATTAGACACTTACTATATCCAAGGCATTGCTGTAAGTGCTGTGAAAACAAATACAAGCAAAAAGAAAAACAGTCCCTGCCTTCAAGGAATTTACTTTCCAATGGGGGAAGTTAACAAAAGGGAGGGGGCCCTGACTGTGGGAATGTAAACCAAGGAAGATCCTTGAATTTTTATGATCACCTAGCAGCTATGCTAAAGGAACAGTTTTAGGTTTGGTTTTTAGGGTTTTGTTTTTTTTTAATTAAAGGCATTTGAGAGACCAACTAAAATTTTTGCCACATGGATTTTGTTACATTCATTTATTTGGTGCAAGCCTTTGGAGAAGGCACTTAAAAGGACAAGGCTCTTAATTCTTCTCAGGAACCTAGAGACATGGAAATTGGGATTATGTATACATGTGCCAGTTGTGACCACATTTAGTTAGCTTGTGATAGACAGGAGTGCTGTATCAATTTGAAAGGTTTTTATCTTTTCTGCTAACTATGAATTTTAAAGTAACTTTGTCTCCCTCTAGGGTTTCCAGAGATGGGGCCCTACAGAGTGGGAGGTCAGGCCTTGTGTTTACTTTTCTCTTCCAGGCACGGACCTAGAGGAGTCTCTGACTTTGTTGCTTTTTTGTGTTGTTTTCTGTTTGTTTGTTTTTCCCGAGTATAAGTGGGTAATCCTGAGTTAGATATTCTTAGCCTTATGATTTCATGATATCAGGGGGTCCTGGGTGCCTCAGCAGGAAGAATTCCCTGCTTTAGAAATGACCATTGGCAGGAAAATCAAACCTAGAATGAACTCTTTGAAGTTGCCTGGTTAACTCCATTTTTTAAACCTCATACTATGATAGATCAGCTAGGCGCAGTGACAGTGGAGTCACTAGCACTTGACCCTAGCAGAGGAAGGCAGAATCAGGCCCCAACAGAAGCAGCACCCATAGAGATCTTTCCAAGTACAGGAGGATAGTGACAACAGAGGCCCACAACAACCCTCCATGGAGTGAGGGGCTAGGCTTGCCATAGAAGGTCAAAGTCACGCTCCAGCCTTGACAGGGCAGTAACCCTTAGGCCTCTGTCTTAGTATACTGCAGAAGAGCTTGGCTTCTAGTAATGTAGTTGTTCAGCCCCAATCCAGGGATACTAGAAGTCTGCACTAGCTGACAGTATAGATGCAGGGTCTGGCAATGGGTACAGGTGGACCTTGGGCAGGGACCTGATACTCAGTGGTGGTAGATAGAAGAGCAGTGACAGTGGCAAAGGAGTGGGCACTGGCAAAAAGTATGTCTATTGTAGACTATAATCTAAAACTGATTGGCCCCTACACACTGCTGCCAATACAACATTCAGTCATCATCCAGGGAGGGTTTCAAGTGCCAAGGGATGGACTTGTTGGGAAAGGGCTTGCATCTGGAAAGCGGGGGGAAATAAAAATGCCTACCCTGCCCCAAAAGAAGAAAGAGAAATAATCTCTTATAGAGTGAAGTTTTTATACTTCCCCTACTGGGGCTCCCTAGGAGTTGGGCTATGGGATGGGAAGTCCTAGCTTTTAGGCCAGAGAATACTAGATAGATAGATAGTGGTAAATGGTAATTCTCCCTGAACTCAGATGACAAATTGTGATTATGAGCAAAGTATATTCATCTTTGCTCGCTATATTTTCCAGATGCTATTACTGCTTTATTCTCACAGAGAAGCCAACTGTGAACTGTGAACATTTAGAATTAGCTGTCACATGGCCCCATTCATTTAGATCCAAGACTCAGTCCTTCCTGGAGGCTTCTCAGGTTCTGTCATGCCTTCAGCGAGTAGACAGTTTTTATTTGTTTTTCCTGGTTTTGTATGTTTCTTATTTTTCTTCTTCTTTTATTTTTGCCTATATCAGACTTCTTCAATAGTGGAGATCAATGTTGACTAATAAGAACATTAATGTCATCTAAGTGCTGGAAGTTCCCCTAGCACAGTGATGTCAAACTCAAATGGAAAAAGAATCCTGCAGGCAGCAGGACTTTGAAAAGCCACAAATTAATGTTATGTTGCTTTGTATTTTTAATTTACTTTGTTAAATATTTCCCAATTACATTTTAATATAGTCTGATTTAACTTGGGAGCTTTTGCAATCCCTTGTAGCCTGCGGGTTATGTGTTTGGCTTTTCTGCTCTAAAAGATCTTACCACCAAGAGGTGCAATATGGTAGGAGCAATGTCCTAAATCCTTCCTCAAAAATTGGTGAAACTGTTCTGAGATATGGTTGACTTAGGGTACTGTGCAGCTCAGGTACCGACTACTGCCAACCTTCCTCTTTGGTTGTGTATAAAACAGCCACAAGGAACTCCAAGAACTCTATCTGATACTTCACTGGCAGAAAATAATGGGCAACTCAGGCAAAGGGATTTCACTTAGTTGAATCAATTGGAGGTATCCTCAATGTGTAACCCTCTTGAATATCTTCTTATTATGTCTAAGTAAATCTTCTTTTGTTATATTCAATGACTTTCAGGTGTGTCATTTTGTTCTACTATGAAACATAAACTACCACAGGATTGGCCTGTAAAATCCAGCCCAGATAACCCAATCACTATTCTGGAATCCCTCAAAAAGAATGGGCATCTCCAGGTTAAGTCAGAGATTTTTTTCCCCTATACGTAAATGGAAGTCATCTACAGGGCTACTATACCAATTCTCCAATTTGAAGAGCTATCCTCTTAATCTGGATGCAGATTTGGAGGTATACAGTATCCCAGAGAACTTAGGTGGTATAGAGGATAGCCTGAAGTCAGGAAGACTCATCTTTGTGAGTTCAAATCTGGTCTCAGACAACTTACTAGCTATGTGGCCCTTGGCAGGTCACTTAACTGTATTCGCCTCAGTTTCCTCCTCTGTAAAATGAGCTGGAGAAGGACACGGCAAACCACTGTAGAATCTTTTGCAAATAAAACCCCAAATGGGTTCACAAAGAGTAGGATACTACTCAACAACAACAAATGGAATCCTACTACCGACTCCAGCTAACTGCAAAGAATATCCTTAAATCAATTCCTTTTAGACTGCTAAATCTAGTGTGTCAATTTTCTTTTCCCCCTTTTAATGTGGGTGGTGAGTTATCACTTACTTGGAGAGGCATTTATTACCAAATGAAGTAACTGAAGTAAGTGGAAGAAAATGATTGTCTTCCTCCTATCTTTAAACTCCTATCTCAGAGAGCTCTGAGACTGCTATAGTAAGTAGGTCTAATATGCTATGTCATTTCACAATGCATAGTACTTAACACACATGAGCAAAAAACAAACTACTTTAATGATAGCTTTAGCTTAGAGGTATTAAACACCAGGACCCCAGGCTGCCTATAATATTCCTGACTACTGCCCACACTGGATTACCATGTGATTGGGAAATATTGAAAAAAAAATAAAGACCAATAGAAGTAATTTTAATATGTGATTTTCTCAGTCAATATGCAGTGAAGGAATATGTGGTATAATGGTCCCAGGTTCTATTGGACTCTGACACCATGTTCTAGCTTATGCAGAAGATATAGGGGTAGAGAAACTCTACAAAGACATCTATCTACAAGATCCCTGAAAGCAAGTCAACATGTGTGGCTACAAAATGAATTCAAAGAATAGTAGATGTAAATGAGACCAGAAAAAAAGATACAGAAGGGAAGAAGATAATATACAATTATTATAGTTCTAAAAATGACAATCATACAAGTACTGATTTTGGAAAATAAGAAATGAATAAAGGTAAAGATACTGACTGGGATGATCACTATTTATTCTAAATATTTAACCCATTAAAGTAATGAGGAGACTTTAAAAATTCAGAAACTATACTAGCTTGTCAAGAGACCCATAGCAAAGGGCCAAACCAATCTGGAGCACAAATTCATTTTGAAAACATTACAGAGGAGGATTGGGAAAGATTTTATGCAGTATTAATACATAAAAATAAAAATTAATGAATGAGCAGTTGAGAAGAAAATGAGATTAGAGAAAGCTTGGTGTAAGGCCCAGCTGTGCTCCATAATTCCAAGAGCATTTACAGCTACAAGGAAAATGGCAACAAAGAGATGGAAAATAAAATAGATTTGCCAGTTTTTCTGTACTGATCTAGTTCTTTTATCAGTACCGTAGTACCACCTTTGGACTTTATACCTAAATGTTTATCATGATATAAGTCAAGTCAATGAGTATCTATTAAACATTTATAACGTGGCAGGAATGTGCTAAGTGCTAGGGATACAAAGAAAGACAAAAACAATCCTTATTCTCACGAGTACACATTCTAATGGGGAAGACAATAAGCAAACAGCTATCTACATGCAAAATATACACAGGATAAATTGGAGGTAATCTCAGAAGGCAGGCCCTATAATTGAATAAACAGGAAAGACCTATGGTAGAAAGTAAACATTTCAATTAGGACATGAAGGAAGCCAGGAAAGTCAGGAGTCAGAGCTGAGGAGAGTTAGAGTCAGGAGAAACAGGGCATGTACTCAAATAAGATTGAATGTGCTAGGTAGGACCGAAGAATCCAAAAGGAACCTAGAAAAATTTGAATAGGGAAAAAATGCTTTCATGTGATGAGAACAATTCACTGACATTCCTGGAAATATCAACTCTAGACTAAAATTGCTTATTCCATTAACTGACAACACCTAGCCACAGGGGCCTCTTTTTGTTAATGACAAAATCTCTAAATATTTCCAGGGAAACTGGTTCTTCTAGGTGGTCTAGATAAAGTTATTTATATGTACCATGTTCCTCTTAGATTAAAAAAGGTTCTTAAGTCAGTTATAGTTCAGAAGCATTTGAGTGATGAAGTACTTCACCTCACACTTGATAAGTATCTTTCATATCTCTAAAAATAGCAATAGCAGTACCAAAATAAAAACAAACATTATATTCCTATAAAGCTTTTTTTTTCTAGAGGGTTGAGTACTTTTAGAGTTTTTTTTTTTTATTGTTTAAGTATTTTTCATTGCAAATATCTCTGTGGGGGTGATGCACAAGTAGAATTCTTAATGTTTGAAAATATATTCCTCACAAAAATCTACTCTCTTATAACCGAATTAATTATTTCCCTTTTCAGAATTTTTCAAATTTATGCATATTATAGAAACATTATATACATAGCAACTGTGAAGCTTTATTTCTTTCTTCTTTTTTAAAGTGACCGTTTAATTTTCTTTGTATTTCCCTTATTCAGGCTTTCTTTTACTTTCTTAAAGACATTGGGTTCATGCCTTTTCTCCTATTTTTTGCCTGCATGATTTTTGATCCCCATGGATAAAAAGGTGTGCTAAATCAAATCCTCTCTAGCAAAATACTTTCTTTAGTCTTTTTCTTTCCTCCCTTATCTGTTTTTTCATCACTTAAAAAAATTACCACAGGACATCAGAGAGAAAAGTGGAACATTTTATTCCTTTGCTCATGGGTAAAAACTGCTGTGCCTAGTATTGTGCCACACATATAGCAGACACAATGAATCCTTTTTGATGGTTTTATTGAGGGGAATGAGCAAACTGCTGATAGAAAAGCTGAGGAATAAGCCTTTGAAAAGAATAGCATACTAAACATTACAAAAATGTAGAAAATAAAGATGGTGGGGTAGAGAACAGAACTTGTGTTTAGTGAAGCCCTAGATATTTTATAGGTGCTTACTAATAAAATATTGGGGAAACAACCTAAATTTCACAAATCCTCTGGACCGCAAGTAAGAATTGTACTGAGGAGTTATAATTTAGATATCTAGTTTTGGGGAAAAAGAAAAGAAAACTATAGATCACAAGGCCAGAATCATACCCAGCAGCAGTCTTCATAAAAGCAAAGATTGAGCTTGTAGTTTTGAGTTTTGAAGAAAGCTTTAACTGACAAGATACATTTTCTTTACCCCACTTTCTTTAAATTTTTAGACATTTGTCTTTTATTTATTACCCATTAGACTTAATCCTTGAACTTTGGGGTCTCTCTATAGTCTTTTAATGTTCCTGACATTATTTATCTTTGATCAGATCTATACGTGTATTCATAGCTTATTACATGCCTTTTCTCTCCCCTATTTCTGGACCTCCATTGTCTCCCAGGCCATTGGAAAAATTGGAATGACTATTTGTTGGTCTGTCTTTGTTGACTACTAGGTATCCTCACTTTTTCCCCCCAAGGGCATGGTTTTCCCAGAATCCAGACTCGGAGTAAAATTCACCTTGAATATATCATCTATAAGATAGAGCATGGTATAGTAACAGAGAAAGTATTTTTGCTTTGAAGTCATGGACACATGACTTCAAGTTCTATTTCTAATGTATACTGTGTTTTCCTCACAATTCTCCAGCCAACTATGGATATAACTTGCAAAAAAGTTACTGACTTGCACTGCTAGAAGGATTTTGCTCATCTAGAAACTCCCATATCAATCCCTATTCCTATCACTTATCTTTTACATACACCACTATCACTAAGGGCAAGGGCAAGGTGTCATAGACAGGGTAAAACAGAATGCATAAGAGATTCAACCAAACCCTTCCAAATATACTTAATCATATTCTAACCTAAGTGACTATGGAAATACTAGCACTATCAGTAGAAATAAAGAAGTTAGGATAAGAAACAAGTATGGGGGGTGGCTAGGTGGCACAGTGAATAGAGTGTCTGCCCTGAAGTCAGAAGGACCTGAGTTCGGATTGGCCTCAGACACTTAATGCACACACAAACAAACTAGCAGTGTGACCTTGGGCAAGTTACTTAACCCTTTGCAAGTTACTTAACCAATTGCCCTCCAAAAAAAAAGCAAAAAAAGAAACAAGTGTGGGGGAAATTTGATTTTGTTTTGGAATTTATTGATTGTGAGGTAGAAATAATCAGGAAATACCTAGAAACTTGACATTGGCACTCAAAGAGCTAGTGCTATCATTCTTTAACAGAAGAGATTAGATTTGAAGACTCTTTGGGAGTCATCTTCAAAGAGGTGGTAATTAAAATCATGACATTGAATGAGATCAACAGTTAAGACCAAAAAGTTCTGCATTTAGGGAGTGGGTGGAATAATAGGATTAGGTAGAAAAACAGGACTAGAAGAAGAGATAGACCCAATATTAGAACCAAGTGGGAACAGTGTTATAAAGGCCACAGAAAAGAAGCTTATCAGGAAGTATCAAATGCTATAGAAAGGTGTAAATAGATGACTAAGTGGAAATAACTGAATTTGATCACTAACCTTGAAAGTTGGAATTTCAGTTGGAGCAGTGGTAATCAAGCTTAAATGGAAATAGGAATCACTAATCCATAAATATGAATCCCTGCTTTTTGACTTAGCTTTAAAACATAATATTCTCTGTGTTTCATTGTATTTTTACTTATTTTGTTAAATATCTCCCAATTACATTTCAGTCTAGTTTGGGCTGCACTTGGTAATTTTGTGGGCCACATGGACCCCACAAACAACTTGTTTAACACCTGTATAACAGAATATTAAATTTAAAAATTGAATTTCAAGGGACTAAGGCATAAAAGGATGTTAAGGATGTGAGGGAATGGAATTTAGATTAGTTTTCTTTGGTGATGGAATGTAACATAGTGACCAAAGCATACCTTATTTGTTGCCTTGGGGAGCACTTCTTAATATCTTTCTGATCTAAGGATCCATTAACCTTACATCTGAGCCTGACTTCAACCACCAATATTACTGCGCATTTTAGAGTTGAAAATCCACACTGGATGGCTCTGCTCTTCCCCAACCTGCATCAACAGAAACCCGCCCCCCCCCACACACACACACATACACACAATTTGCTCTAGCTGCTCTAGTATTTACATTTAAACATTTACTTTATCTCACCAGCACCACTGTCATCATGTCTTGAAATGGTTGAGGTATTACAGCAACTTGTTCCTAGGATGAATTACATAGGGGAAAGCACATAACCATGGATAGTATCTATTCTCCAAAGAGCTTTCTTTGATACTATTATCCCCAACCTACATGCTGGAAATTGAGGGCCAAAATGTTAAGTCATGTAATCAACTAAAGTTGAGCCAGAAATAAACTAGACTTCTCCCAGTTTTTGTTTCATTCATACAACCATTTATCAATAGTTACTGAGCAACAGTCATATATATGGCACTTAAAAGACACCCAAAAATGAATGGGATCATTCCTGCTCTTGAAGAGATTATAACTCAGAAAATTTGATCAAGAATTAATTCTTTAGCTCACTGCTTCTGTCTTCCTTTGTGTGCTCAAATCATATCATCTAATTGTTGCCAGCAGATGGTGCTACATAGAACATAGTGTGCCTGAGGAGGGGTTTACTAGTCCTAACAGAAAGGCTGTAAGTTGAATCTCTAGCTGCACCTCTCCCCATACTTAGGCAGTACATTGAGTGAAGCCTTTGGGTGAAGGCCATACCCTTCTCTTATCACCTCATTTACTCAGGTCTGGGAGAAAAAATAGAAGTTCTTGTCAATGGCAGAAGAGACCCAAAGAAAGTCAAAAGAGGCAAGCATTTCAAAAGAATGGAAGGGGGGTGGGGAAGGGAAGAAAGGAAAAAAGAAAAAAAAAGAAAAAAGGAAGGAAGGAAAAAAGAAAGAAAGAATGGAAGGAAGGAAGGAAGGAAGGAAGGAATCCCAGAAAACTATCATGAAGTGTTCACATCATCTATATATCTCATGTGAGTTTAACGTCAATTGTTATTTAAAGTGAAGCAGCTCAAAGTTTCCAAGTTGGAGGATATTTTTTTCCCTTCTAACCATAAGAACCAAGAATGACTTTGTTCTATACTCCATGAAACATCTCAAGTAGTCAATCTATTACTTTTAGTTAAATTTTATTTTGTCAACTGACAAAAATATTTTTTGTCTTTCTTCCTTTGTATGGGAAGGGGCACAAAAAAAAAGAAAATAAAAAATGTTGGGTTTTTTTTTTTTGCTTTTTGGAGGGGGGAGTGCAGGGCAATTGGGGTTAAGTGACTTGCCCAAGGTCACATGGCTAGTAAGCATTAAGTGTCTGAGGCCAAATTTGAAATCAGGTCCTCCTAATTCCACGACCTGTGCTTTGTTCACTGTGCCATCTAGCTGCCCCTGAAAATCAAAACTCTTCTAATAAATATGCATTGTCAAGCAAAACAAATTCCAGAATTGTCATGTCCCAAATATGTGTCTCTCTGTAGTCTATCACTTCTCTATCAAGAGGTAGATATTATGTTTTATTATCATTCCTCTATAATTGTCGCTGGTTAGTACACTGATCAGAGGTTTTAAAACTTTCAAAACTGTTTGTCCTTACACTGTGATTATGGTATAAATTGTCCTCCTGTTTCTGCTCAGTTCATTTCCCATCAGTTCAGTGTTTCCATATTTCTCTGGAACCTTCCCTTGCATAATTATTTTTATGGAACAATAGTCTCCATTACATTTATATACCATAATGTGTTCAGTCCTCTTAATAACGAATCGATTTTACTCCCTTTTCCCCCACTTTTTTTAATCAAATGCTTTATTAACTTCCAGTTTACATCATTCATTTCTGCAAGATTTTGAGTTACAAATTTTCTCCCCATTTTCCCCCTACTACCACCCCAAATAGCGATCCCACTGCATATCCCCTCCTCCAATCTGCTCTCACCCATATCTTCTCCCATACACCCTCCAACTTTCCAGCAGGGCATGGTGGATCTCTATGCCCCAGTGCCTGTATATTTTGTTTCAAAGTTACATGTAAAATAATACTATTGATAAAAATATATATATATATATATATATATATATATATATATATATATATATATATATATATATATATATATTTTTTTTTAAAGCAATTGGGGTTAAGTAACTTGCTCAAGGTTACACGGCTAGTCGTTATTTATGCGTGGGTGCTCATTTTCTGAGGCCGGATCTGATCTCGGGTCATCCCAACTCCGAGGCCGACACTCTTACTGCGCCACCTAGCCGCCCCTTTAGGGCAATTGGGGTTAAGTAACTTGCCCAAGGTTACACGGCTAGGTTTTTGTTTGTGTGGATTAAGTGTCTGAGGCCGGCTCCAAACTCAGGTCCTTCTGACTCCAGGGCCGGCGCTCTATTGACTGCGCCACCTAGCCGCCCCAAAAACATATATTTTTAAACATTTAATTTTAAAACTTCAAATTGCAGATTCTTTCCCTTCCTCCCTTGTCACCCACCCTTACTGGGAAGATAAGTAATTCAATATAGGTTGTAGATGTGTAGCTATGCAAAACATTTCCATAGTGGATATATTGTAAAAGGCTGACTATATTTCCCTTCCTCCTATGCCACCTCCCACTTATTCAATTCTCTACTTTGATCCTGTCCCTTTTCAAAAGTGGGTGCTTCCAACTTCCTTCCCCCTGCAGCCTGCCATCCCTTCCATCACCTCCCCTCCCATCCCCTTCCCCTCTACTTTCCTGTAGGGTGAGATAACCTATTTAGTGTCTATGTCATTCCCTTCCTAAGCCAAATTCACTGAGAATAAGGTTGACCCATTCCCTTTTGCCTTCCTGTTCTTTCCCTCCATTGTAACCATTTTCCCTTTCCTCTTCTATATGAGATAGTTTATGCCATTCTGTCTCTCCCCATCTCTTCTCCATATATTCCTCTCTCACCTCTTAATTTCTCTTTTTAAGTATCATCCCTTCCTATTAAATTGGTCCTGTGCC
The DNA here is from genome assembly GCA_011680675.1 of Gymnobelideus leadbeateri. Classification (NCBI taxonomy): domain Eukaryota; kingdom Metazoa; phylum Chordata; class Mammalia; order Diprotodontia; family Petauridae; genus Gymnobelideus; species Gymnobelideus leadbeateri. The sequence goes on from WOXC01001748.1 coordinate 48,281, forward strand.
CTCTATCTATGTATACCTGTACACATATATACACACACTTACATATGTATTCATATGCCCATATACTCTCCTATATGGAACTATATATGTATGTGTGTATACATACATACATACATATATATACATATACATACATATATACACATATACATACATATATACACACACATACATACACATAAATACATATATACATACATATATACATATATATACATACATACATACATACACACACACATTTCCATTCCCTTCAACTGTTCTCATACTGAGAAGTTTCATAAGTTACAATTATCTTTTTTTTACATGTAGGGATGTAAATAGTTCAACTTTTTAAAGTTTCTTATGATTTCTTTTCCTGTTAACTATGCTTCTCTTGCTTCTTGTATCTGAATGTCAAATTTTCTACTCAACTCTGGTTTTTTCATCAAGAATGCTTGAAAGTCCTCTATTCCACTGAATGACCATATTTCCCCCTGAAACATGATACTCAGTTTTACTGAGTAGGTGATTCTTGGTTTTAATCCCAGCTCCTTTGACCTCCGGAATATCATTTTCCAAACCCTTTGATCCCGCTGCCAGATACTGTGTTATCCCGATTGTGTTTACACAATATTCAAATTGTTTCTTCCTGGCTGCTTGTAATATTCTTTCCTTGATCTGGGAACTCCAGAACCTGGCTATAATATTCCTAGGAGTTTTCTTTTGGGGAATCTTTTTTTAGGAGGTTATTGGTGGATTCTTTCAACCTCTACTTTGCCCTCTAGTTCTAAAACATCAGGGCAATTTTCCTTGAGAATTTCTTGAAGGATGATTTCTAGGTTCTTTTTTTAATTGTGTCTTTCAGGTAGTCCAATAATTTTAAAATTATCTCTCCTGGACCTATTTTCCAGGTCAGTGGTTTTTCCAGTGGGATATTCCACATTGCCTTCTATTTTTTAATTTGTTTGGATTTGTTTGATACTATCTTGATTTCTCATAAAGTCACTAGCTTCCATTTGCTCCAATCTAATTCTGGAGAAATGATTCTCTTCAGTGAGCTTTTGAGATTCTTTTTCCATCTGGGAAATTTGGCTTTTTAAGGCATTCTTCTCCTCATTGCCTTTTGGAGCCTCTTTTGCAATTTGAGTTAGTCTGTTTTTTAAGGTGTTATTTTTAAAGTCAGGTTGTTGACTCTCATTTCATAAGTTTCTTCCATTGTTCTCATTTTTCCTCTCAATTTTTCTTCCACTTCTCTTATTAGGTTTTCAAAATCCTTCTTAAGCTCCTATATGGCCTTTAACCAGATCATGTTTTTCTTGGAAGCTTTTGGTACAGGAGTTCTGACTTCACTGTCTTCCTCATATTCCATGCTTTGATCCTTTCTGTCCCCAAAACAGGAGTGTAAAGCTGGGTTGCTCTATTTATTTTGCTTCCTTCATTTGCTCAAGTTGCCACTTAATTACTTGACTTTTGGGCTTTTTGCCACAGTAGGACTCTGCTACCAGACAGGGTAGCTTTGTCCAGAATGCTGGGGTTTTCTCAGCTGCTGAAGGTATTAGTTCAGTGCCCTCTCTAAAGACTGCACATGCTCTGGCAAGCTGGTCGCACCCCCCAGACCTCCACCCTAAACCACAATCCAGATCTAAGCAGGTTAAAGCAAGAGAGATTACCCCTCAGAATGGTGGCTTGGTCCTCCTACAATCTGCAGGCCAGGGACTGAAGCTGCCACATGGCAGTAGTTGCATGGCTGTGGGGCCTCAGCAGCTTCTCCCTCCAGGGAATAAAGGCCAGAACACACTCCCAAACTCCTGGATCCCAAAGTCCACACTGTACTGACCTCTCATTTTGTCCTTAGCATCTATAGGTTGATAATTTTGGAAACTGCCACAGCTGCTGGTGATCTGAAGTCCCTCCAGCCAGGGCTGGTCAGACCACCCTGAGGCTAAAACCTGGGGTTCCTGCAGTGCTGAGCTCGGCTCCCAGAGTGCCAGGCTGGCCACTTCCTGCTGGCCTGCTGGGCTGTCCTCAGTGGGAGGTTAGCTTCTCTGTGTCATTTTGTAGGTTTTGTTCCCCCCACTTCTTAATACCAAGTACTTGGCAGTAAAATTATTTTACATTTATATAGAGACAAAATAATAAAGTACAAATGGTAAATAACCAAAAATTTAAAAAGAACATGAAAATACTTAAAATAGGTGATCCTGGTTTTCTGAACAGAAGGAATGGGGAAGAGAGGAATTTATCAGGCCTCAATTGCTACTTGGGATAGGTTTAAGCCAGGTAAGTTCTGCCTGAAACGAACATAAAAGAAAATAACAGATTGACTAATTGAGAGATTAAATGGAGTATAGGATAAGACAGAGAATCCCCCTAAGTGGAGTAGCAAGCAAGGAAAGGTTTCAACCATTCATACTTATGGTTAGTTATCAAAAGTAGTAGCAAGTCTCCATTTGCTTAGTGATTGCTACTGCTTCTCAGTCCATTTCAGACCTCACTGCCCTGAACTCCCTCTACATAAGGCTGACAACCCAATTTTCTGTGCTAACAGAATTCCTTCCTCTAGCTTGGGGTCTCAGAGTTGTTCAGCCTCTTTTTAGGCTATGCTGGTAAGTCTGCTCCTCCAACACTGCCTTGGTCACTGAGATGGGTTAAGTGACACATCCAGTATCATATTGTCCATAATTTATAGCAAATCTTATACTCAGATCTTTTTGACACATAGATCAAACCTTTATCAATTTATGCCACATTGTCTCTCTGATTTATATTATAGCCAGAACTTTCAATGGAGTTATATCTCTATACTATACATTTTATTCAGTCTCTAAGGGATCATGTTATAAATAAGCATTCAAAAAATAATATGGAAAGGAAAAGATGGAAACTGAGGGCCATATATATTTCATCTCACTAAGAAAAGAAGATTTAAGATGCATTGAAAATAACATAGTAAATCTTACTCATTTCTCTGGCTTTGGTTTCAAACCTTTTATCAATCTATTTATTTATTTATTTATTTTGCTTTTCGGAGGGCAATTGGGGTTAAGTAACTTGCCCAAGGTCACACGGCTAGATTTTTTGTTTTTGTGTGTTAAGTGTCTAAGGTCAGGTCCTTCTGACTCCAGGGCTAGTGCTCTACTCACTGTGCCACCTAGCCGCTCCATTTATCAATTTATTTAAACCATAAAGTATTACATAAATGTTAGTTTTTTTAACTGAATACATTCTATACTTAGACACAAAAATTAAGGGGAGTCCCAAATTGTTATGTATTTTTAAAATAACATTAACCCTTGTATAACAGTCAGTATTTTAATATAGTATTTTTTTGCTTTTTTTTTTTTTGGAGGGGGGAAGGTAGGGCAATCAGGGTTAAGTGACTTGCCCAAGGTGACACAGCTAGCTAGTTTTGTGTTAAGTGTCTGAGGCTGGATTTTGAACTCAGGTCCTCTTGATTCCAGGGCCAGTACTCTATTCACTATGCTACCTAGCTACCCCCTAATACAGTACTGATAGTACTATAAATTATTTTTTTTGTTTTGACCATTTGAAAACAGCATAAATTCAGGGGGGGCAGGGTCAAGATGGCAGAGTAGAAATAGGATTTCCACAGGGCTTCCCCTCCCACCTCCTCCAATTCATGTAAAAAATGATTCTAAACAAACTTTGGAGCTACAGAACCCACAGAAATGACACAGGGAAGCTAACCTTCCATTGAAGGCAGCCCAGCCCAGCAGGCTGAGAGGAAAGGGCCAGTGTGGTGTTCTGGGAGATAGCCCAAGGTTATAGCCTCAGGGTGGCCTTACCAGCACTTGCTGGAGGGACTTCAGATCAGCAGCAGCTGTGGCAGTTTCCAGAATTATCAACCCATAGATGCCAAGGACAAAGTGAAAGGTCAATGCAGTGTGGACTTTGGGATCCAGTAGTTTGGGAGTATGGTCTGGACTTTATCCCCTGAAGGGAGAAGCCACTGAAGTGCCACCTCTGTGCATCCACCACCATGTGGCTGCTTCAGAACTCCTGGCCTACAGACTGTAGTGGGACCAAGCAACCAGTCTGAGGGATAATCTCTATTGCTTTAACCTGCTTAGATCTGGATTGCAGTCTAGGATGAAGGTCCTGGGGTGTGTGATTAGTTTGCCAGAGCATGTGCAGTCTTCAGAGAGGGCACTGAACTAATACCTTCAGCAGCTGAGAAAACCCCAGCATTCTGGACAAAGCTACCCTGTCTGGTAGCAGAGTCCTACTGTGGCAAAAAGCCCAAAAGTCAAGTAATTAAGTGGCAACATGAGCAAACGAAGGAAGCAAAGTAAACAGAGCAACCCAGCTTTACACTCCTGTTTTGGGGACAGAAAGGATCAAAGCATGGAATATGAGGAAGACAGTGAAGTCAGAACTCATGCACCAAAAGCTTCCAAGAAAAATATGATCTGGTTAAAGGCCATAGAGGAGCTTAAGAAGGGTTTTGAAAACCAAATAAGAGAAGTGGAAGAAAAATTGAGAAGAAAAATGTGAACGGTGTAAGAAACTTATGAAATGAGAGTCAACAACCTGACTGAAAAAATAGCACCTTAAAAAATAGACTAACTCAAATTGCAAAAGAGGCTCCAAAATGCAATGAGGAGAATGCCTTAAAAAGCCAAAGGGGGAAGATATGGGAGAGAGCAGATCAGGGGAGGCTATATTCAGTTGGATTGCTGTTTTGGGGTGGTGGGTAGGGCAAAAATGGGGAGAAAATTTGTAACTCAAAATCTTGTGGAAATAAATGATGTAAACAAAAATATTAAAAAGAGAGAAAAAATAGCATAAATTCAATGTCATCCTGAATCAGTATATATCAATGTTAAGAAATATATTTTAAAGAGTTGAGTGTCTATTGTTATCCAATACATAGTTAATGAGTCTCAGTTAATAAATATACACATGGGTAATATGTTATATCAGGAAAACCTGAATCAGTCAGGCAATCAACAAGCATTTATTAAATATCTACTATATAGTCTTATAACTCTTGTCACATACTATTTCTAGCTATGGAAAAGTAACTGAACTTCTCGATGCACCAAGAAACTGTTTAAGACTCTTGAGTTACAGATGAGGTGCTAATTTATTTCAGCAGAGGTAGTTTCCACACAGAGAGTTAATCTAAAAAAAAAAATACAAGCCACACAGTTATAGATATAAGGTGAAATAAAGTATTGCAAGGGTATGCAAAAATTATCACTGGGCTTTCCTTTTTATTTTGATCCAAATTTAAAGATTTTTGTCATTTGTTTTTCAAAAATCAAATAACCATATACTCTGTACAAAGTGCTGTAATAGGTACTGAGGGAAATACAAAGATAAAGAAGATATGGTTTCTGCCTTCATTAATTGTTTTTAATGCTGACAAAAACAATCAATGTAATGATATTTAATGGCATCAAAATGATAAATGTCTTATCCACCAGAAATAGCAATCAATATTTATTTATTCAGCACCCATGATGTTCCAAGCACTATACTAGGTACTAGAGAAATATCTTGTCTACAAAGAATGTAATTTATTGAGTACTTGCTAAGTATAAAACACCATGAGGAGGCAGTACGATAGATTTGAGGGACAGAAATATCAATATGATATCCTTAATTAAAAGTTAGCATGTATACATTGAGGTTACTAGGGACTTAGGTATGAGACCTGGGATTCAAATTTCTCCCCAAATTGGTCCTCAGTACTGGCATAGGATAGGAGAGAGGAAAGAGATCCCCAAATACCTGCTAGATGAATTCAGGTTAAGAAGGCAGGGAAATAGAGTCAACTACAATGATGCTGCTCCTCTACATTAAGGCTGACCATGGAAAAGGAGTAGCATCATTCTCATGGAGTCCAGGGGCAAATTGTGACCTGCTAAGTAATATTCTAAACCAGTTTCCAAAAATAGAGATTAGATACTTGAGGGCTCTTGGTCTTTCAGGTACAGGATTCATGATTTTCTGGGGTGAGAGTCATGCTTTCCTGGTCAGTATTCAGTTCAGATCAGGAATTTTAGCTCTAGGGAAGTCTTAGGATCAAAGGCAGGTTGAATTTGCCTTAAATCTCAGAATTCCCAAGAAGTGTTCCAAACATAAAGCAATAGAAATGTCATTTGAATGGCATAGCCAGTAAATGTTATAGCATACTAGAGGAGGAAGGAGAGATTATTTTCTAAAGAGGTAAATAGATAAAATTTCCAAGAGGAGGTGAGATTTAAATTTGACTTTGCAAAATGGGTAAGATTTTGATAGGTTCACCACCTAAAGAATCTGAGCAGATCATTATTTGAAAGTCACTTATAGAGAAGAATGATTAGGCTAAAAGTTTCAAGTTTATAGGGTTTTTATTTTCTATAAGATATTAGTATCTCTTGAAACATTAGTACCTTCCAAAGGCAGCTAGGTGTACAGTGGATAGACTGTCAAGATTTATGTACTAAAAGTAAAGACAAGATATTTCAAAATGTTTGCCTTTATTTTACATAATGAGTACTAACTAAGGCTCAACAGCATACCTATTGATCAGATTATATTGTAACAGTAATATATGTATATGTCAAATCCCTACTATTCCGCATTAAACTCTAAACTCTTTGAGACTCTTTATATTAAGTAGTTACTACTTTCATCTGATATTGAAAAGAAATTACTACCTACGAGAGAAAAATATAAAAACTTTGATGTATCTTCCCTTTCTTAGACAAAAAAGAATAGTTCCTAGTGAGGCAGTTTTTCCCCACCAGTATAGACATAATTCATGTACTGCTTTATAGAGAAGACCTAAATTTTTTTCTGAAGCAAGGTTACAAGTATTTCAACCAAGTCACAAAGTGGGTGTCAGAGCCTGGATTTGAACCTGTCTATCCAGCCCCAGGGTCCAATACTCTATCCTGTCATCACACACTTCCCTTACTTACTTATCAGGTATTTGACAATTATATGTTGGATTGAATTGTTTTCAATACAAAATTATGGCTTTTACCCCAACAAGAAGAACTGTATTCAATGTTTCTCTATTTCTAATTCTCATATGTAAAAAAAGACCTCAGAAGTTTTTCTATATCATGGCAAGAGTCTATTTTTCATTGGTTCTCAACTGCAATTTCCATATTATATTTCCTTCTGGTAATGGGTGGCAAGTAGGTTTATGATAAAAAGTAGACATCAGTCACAATTATATACTAATTATTGCAAAGAAGTACTGGTCTGATGGAAACCTAAGGACAATTGCTAATGATATCTTTAAAGCAAGGAAGATCTTTGGGATAATAGAGATTCATGAACCAATTATCATAACTACCTTAGGAGGAACATTTTTTCATTTTCTCTTTAAGTCTGTGAATTGGCCTATATCACAACTTTGTTATCTCTTAAAAATAATAGTAACAAGCTCAAAGACTTTTAGAGCTATAAGATATCTAAGATCTATTTTACCACTCTGATTTTAAAGATGAGGAAACTGAATTGCAAAAAAGGTTAAAAATCTTTCTAAATGTCACATAGGTAATAAGTAGAAGATCTTAGACATGAACTCATATTTAATTTCAAATTTAATTTATTAATTTTAATTTCAAATCTATTAGTAAGCAAAGACCTTAGATTTCAATCAATTAAAAAAAACCAGTTCAGTGCTCTTCCTTCCCATTATACAATCACTTAAAAAAAAAAAGGCTTCCCAAATAATTATGACCAAGAAAGAAACATTTGTTGTTAGGGTAATGGTAGGGATTTGGTTTGAATAAATCAATCCAGTCATCCTACCACATTTAAAATAAATGATAAGATGTCCTGATACTTGAAAGAGAAAGTCCTCAATCAGTTTGAATCATAGGCTTTGGTTTCTATCATTTTATTAATTATGGGCTGTAGACTACATGGAAGAAGTCCTTGGAACTTGGTATGATTTTGCACATCAATCATGTTCCAAAAGGTTTAGGAAACTTGGTAATATCATAAGGGTCAGCCTTAGAATACTAGAGAATGTGATAAAGGAAGTTAAAAGAGTTTGGATTAAGTGTGGCATTCTAGAAAAACTCAGGAAGAATAAATACTATTGGGAAGAGGTGGAGGAGAGGCCTTGGTTTTAAATTTAGCTAATGGCTCCTCTTTTCCTATCCACTCACCCACCTTTTGAGCAGTTTGTGATCTTTGAAGGGTCAAGAGCATATTGCATTTACCATTTTCCCATCAGTATGCTACCACTGTTATCATGGACATCAGGAAGTGGCAACAATGTATGTAATGGGAGCCAAATAAGACTGGCACAAGATAGGCCATATATAAGGAAATCTTGAGTGTTCCATTAAAGGGAGAAAACTATTTCTAGAAACAAGGGGTTGTGAGTTACCCCTCTGCCACATGTTCTTTCTAAGCTTGAGTTCACTTTCCCTTGAACTCTGTATATACTTGGGGGATGGTGTGTGTATGTATGTGGGTTAATGTTTTATACCAATTGATGTTACTATACAATTTTAGTAAATATCCCTTTCTATAAACTACTTAAGGCTCTCTGACTTCTCAGCTGATAATCTTGAGAAGTGCAGACCAGTGGGATTTTATAAGCTTGAAGCACGGAAAAAAATATTCTCCAAACTTGAACAGGGTTACCACTAGAGCCCTGAGGGGACCTAGTAATCAGGCTCTGGGAACTAAAATATCAGGGAAAGTGGGAATTGAGATAAGCACCTCAAAGCAGTGGCTATGGTAGTAACTGCCTAAGCCCAAGTTTATCTTGCAAATATGACTGATTTCCATATTTTCTGCTATCTAAATCCTTCATGATTTGTTGTGAAATTGAAAATCCTATTTAGAAAATAATATGTGGTTATGTACAATCTGCTGACCAGTTGATATGATTAAAAGTCCAAGAAATAAGAAAATGGCAATCTTTATAAAAGTAAATATTGGGAATAATCTATATAGATTATGATGTTTTTCATGAGACTTCATAAAGATTTCATGCTGATGTCATTATAAATGTATAATAACATATTGCATTGATACAGATATCCCTTTCCATCTTTCTGATTCCTGTTGTGTTATAAAGATGAGATCAGTTTAGAGAGACCCCTGAAGAGAAAGAAATGATGATATTCTGTTGTATGATAACAAGGAATCTTTTTTTTCCAAAAGAGAATGTATCAAAAATGCTTGAGACCTAGATATGTAACCATGATGATGTTTTTGGAATATGAAGGCATAGCAATTTGTTATCAACCTCTACAGATTTATCCTGTAAAAATGATGTGAACACAAAGGTGGAAATTACATCCTTTTATCCCCATTACTGATAAGAGATCTCCAATTTATTTGTAAAGTAATCAAAGCTAAAAATAAACTTGTATAAGGAGAATTAGCTAAAACACTTCCAAAAGCATTCTGTGTAACAAGAATAGGAATTACCTGAAAAAATTTCATGCTATCAATATTTTTCTTTTAAAATATTATGTAATTCTATATATAGCAAATGTACTTCCCTTCAGCAAACTTTCAGTATAAAAAGTAGATGAAATTTCTCTACTTTGTTTAAAATTTCCCTTAGTATTCTTTATCCTGAGAACATTAAGTACTCTTGGAAACTCAAAGCAAGCATTTGTGGGTTTCATCAGTATATTTCCTATCCTAATATTCCATGGCCCAATTAATTTGGGAAATATTGACTTAGAATATTTGACTTTTTAAAATTCCCCCAAATTTTTGTCTAATTTTACTACCATGAATTCCTCCTTTCATAGTGTACAGAGTATATTTTCATCATTTAACCATGGTAAACACCAATAAAATCCTATTCCAATTATCTTTTTGTGGCCTGTAGGTGGCCCTGTCAAAAGCTATGACAGTATAGTGCAAGCTGTGAAAGGTTCTATTACAGAAGGTTTGTGGGTGCACTTCCAATGATGAACTATTTCCTAAAGACCAGTCAAGAACAGAGAGCTTCATCATCCACTAGATGACATATTATTTACCCATAGTGACCAATAATACAAGACAAAGACAAAATAGCCACTTGCTGTACAGAAGGCTCATCTTTTTTGAGCTATAGAGAATAGACACATCTACAATATTTTATGAGAACATTTGACTCAGTAGAACAGAATGTTTTCTTAAAGATTCAAGGTTTCTTCTATTTATATGTTGAAGTTGTATAAGATTCCATGGTAGATGCAAACACAAGAATTACTTTGTTCAATGATTTAAAAAAATAATATGAAAAGAGGCATTAGGCAGTGAGACATATACTTTCCAAAGGTAAGTAATATCATGGAGAGTACCCTGCACAAACCAAGTGAAAGGAGGCCTCTTTACATATGATGGAACTGTAGTGATTGTATTCAAGTCCCAGAATAGTATAAGACTACTGGAATTCATAAGGCTATTGGCATTAGATGCAAGGTGACTCAAAAGAAGATTGATTAAACTAGGAACTCACAAAGAAAAAGTCAAACAGATGAAAAATGTTGATTGCCAAGATTATATCATGCACACCAATGACTTGCTAGATCAATACATATGTCCTCACCAGATATTGTAGATGGACAAGGAACACAGTTCTGGAAATGAATATAAGGTAGAGAAAAATCTCACTTATGGGGCTACTTTATATTTACTTAGAAGCCGCATAGTACTCTCAATGATGCCAACTTACTTTCTGCCACCAAATCTGAGCTTTTTAGCACCCTCATTCTCCTAATGTTATCTTTCTGGAAACCTGAAATATAACAAGCTCAGGATTATCATTGTTTAATGTCTCTTAAAATGGTATAGGATAACATGGTGAGAGTAAGTAGGCTATACTATATAATCAACAATGGGTGAGATTTCATAAAAACATATATGAAAGCAAGGAAAATGAGCTGGTCGTAATATTGGGAACAAAGGATATCAGATGAACAATACTGATGTTGCATCTGTATCCATGAAATATTAAAAGTAGGGCCTTTGGGTGAATCCTTTAGAGAAATTATGGAAGATCAGGCCCAGGATTAGAAGGCATGGATGGGCTGGGACCTTATAGTCTAGGGAGTACTGGCACCAGTGAAATCTCATCTCCATCAAAATATTTATATATGAAATCATGAAGACATCACCTGGACTCCAGCAACTAAAAGCAGGAGACACAGTACTCAGAACTGGGATGGGGGGGGGGGGCGGGACAGGGATTGGAATATTGGAGTACGGAACAGATGAAAAATTCCTCTAAAAGAAAATTATCTAAGTAGTTAGGTAGGCTTTTTTATCTGATAATCTGACATGTTTGTGGTTTATGGGTGCTATATATACATAATTTTAGTTCATATCATTGATGTTCTCAATTTGGTGAACTCTGTGTATTCAAAGTATTTTTAACTATGTAAATCTTTATTTCTTCTGCAATTTAAAAGTCTTAGAGAGTTGTGTTGGGTACCAAGAGGTTCACTGACTCTGCCATTATTATAGAGATAGTAATTATCAGAGGAAGGATTAAAAAGCTGAGTAATGTCTAGAAGAGGGAAACCAAGAAAGTAAATAACCTTGAGTATGTATCATATGATAATAGATGATGGAATCCAGCAAGGAGAAAACATTGCTGGGAAGATATAATAGATATCTTCAAGTATTTGATGGTTTAACATGTGAAGGCAGGTTTAGATTTGTTCTATGGTTCTTAGCACAAAACCAAAAGTAATTAATGGAAATTTCAAAGAGACAAGAGTAGCTTGATGTGAGGGATGGGTGAACTTCCTAAAAATTAGAACCTGTCCAATAGTAGAATGGGCTACCTAGAGAGGTTTTGAGTTTTCCTTCTTTGAAGGTATTCAAGCAGAATCTGGATAGCCAATTGTTGGTTATATTTTAATTGCTATTTGTTTCCCAAATGAGTTGGAGTAAATGGATGCTGAAGTCCCTTCCAGATCTAAAGTTCCATGATTCTCTTAAAAGCTCCTTCCCATCACTACCCTCTAACTCTAATTTGTTTTTAAAAATTGCCTTATTTTGTTTAGCATGAGATTTAAGTAGCATATTTTAAAACGGAATGTATTTGTAAATTCGCCCAATTCTGCTGAAGAAAGCATCACTCTTTTATAGGGTGAAACATTAGAAGAAAACCCAAAAGCTTCAAAGTCTCTTTAATGTAAGCAAAATATGTAAAAGAGAGACTGTCTCTGCAGAAATTTTTTTTATGTGCTTACTGACAAAAAATAAAGGCAAACAATGTTTTTTTTAATTGTTAAACTCCATTATCTTATTAATAATAGAACATTTGTGGGTTGTCTTTTATGTACTATGCATTTTCCATCATTGATCTAAGGATTTTGATGTGATGGGTAGAAATTTGATTGAAAATTTTAACATGAAAATATTTTCAAAAGAGATATCTCAAGGAAAGCAGTTTATGTTTGTCATAAATTCTCATGCTACCTTAATGCAACTCACAACCAAAAAAAAAAGTTTGTCCAATATAATTGATAAAGAACATCTCCTGTGACTAAAATTTCTTTGAAATCAAAAGCAGAAACATTTGGGTATTGTATATCACAGGAGCCTGATTTTATGGCTGCTGGTGTAGAATATTAAGTACATTCTTCATAGAAGATGCATTTCTTAGTGTTTTCCTTTTCTAGGATTATGCTTTCAAGGTGACATGTGGCTCTATGTCTACACAGACAATAAATATCCTCTACTAGTCACTAAAACACTCTTTACAATTTATGATTGATACAGATCACCAAAGCCATATTGACCATGTGACAATACATATTGTGTCTTTTCTCTCTCCGGCCCCCCCCCCACACACACACACTAGTTAAGCTGTGCCTTTTTATTTCTTGTGCACAGAATCATGGGAAAATATAGCTGAAATAATCCTAAAAGCCTCTAATCAATTCACCACTTGTATAGTACAAATCTAAAATTATCCAGTGAGGAAGATTCTGGGGAATATCTTTGTGAGTTTTGACTTCTATCAAAGTAATATTTCTAATGTGTATTTCTAATCTTCTTTTTCCTCCATGACTTTAAGAAATCATAATTCTCTGGTACTATACAAGCTACACATCATATAGAACCCTACCATTTTCCTCTTCAACTTTTTTCTTATATATAAATTTTAAATTCTCATTCTACCTAATATTATATTTCAGATATCCAATCATCCTTGTTATTCTTCATATTCTTACTAATGAAATGATGATATCCTCTATTTCATGTCACTGAAGTAAAAAATGTAAGACTTTTTGAGATATTGCCATCTTTCTTCTTTTTAAAGAGGTAATCTGGTTTTGACTTCTTTGGAAATATTGCTAGAATATATCAACTTTGTTGTTTATCTTAGCTACTAGAGCAGGGATATAGACTCCAAGAAGTTTATGGACAGATTACAAGGGATCTTTGAATTTGATTTCTAAAAAAATATTTTGATAAAGTATTTCAACATAATTGTTCTTCACAATATTATGTATTTGATTTTATGTAATTCAAAACAATATTCTGAGAAGTCCCCAGGCTTTCTGAGACTGGCAAAGGGATCCTTGACACAAAAAGACAATAAAGACTGCCTTACAAATATAAATTAAACAACAAATCAATAAGCATTTATTAAGCAGCTACTATGTACCAGACACTGTGCTAGGTGCTGGGGACATAAGGAAACCAAAAAAAAAAAAGTCACTGCCCTCAGGGATCTTACAATCTAATGAATTTTTTATGGTCTATGTGAACTTTGTCAAGGGTTTGAAGTATTCAAGATTAATATTATAGTACTTACAATCTTAACTCTTTCATTGGAAGCAAAAAGGGCACTATGTGATAATTTATAAGAACTGGGAATACATTTGGCACAGAAAACAATATCATATCCTGCAGGCAATCTTTTGAGAAAAGACTCAAGCCATCTTCTTTATTTAGAGGCAGAAAAATGCCAAGTTTAATATATTATGGAAGAACACACACACACACACACACACTTTGAATCTTAAAAAATGTGATTCTAAGGCTTGTGAATTTTGTTTCTAAATTTGTTTCTAATTTCACATGTGGGTCTCATTAAAACTTGTGTTTGAATTAGTACACAAGTACTTCTATTACTGTAGTGTTGGGAGATAGTACTAAAAATCGGACAGGTTAACTTGGCTTTTAATGGAAGCATTATGGTGCAAGGCACATAATTTGATATGATTTGGTAGACAGATAACTTCTTTGGGGGTAATAACATTTACATCACTGTGCACTCATTCTGTAATCTGTTTTCTTGACTGCCGACTTCCTTTGGTATCAATTGATGTAAGTCTCTACATGTTTCTCTGTATTCACCATATTCATTGTTTCCATTACATTCTTATATGAAAATTAATTGGCTATACGCCAATAAATGAGTATCTTTTTTTCCCCTAGCTCTTTGCTAACTTAAAATGTGCTGTTATAAATATTTTGATATATATGAAGATTTTTTTTAAACTGATAACCTCCTTAGGGTATATGCCTAGTTGTGGAATCTCTAGGTAAAAGGACATGGGCATTTTTGTAACTTTATCTGCATAATTACAAATTGTTTTCCAAAATAGTTGTAATGATTTCAAAGTGTTTTATCTATATGTAGCCAGGCTTTATACATGCCCAGATCAACTAACATGGAGGCACTCACATGAAAGAAGCCAGGGACCAGATCATTCTGGATTCCCCGCTACATGATTGTAAAGGGTTTCTTCAAATTGGCTGTGTAGCTGGAAAAGGCTTTGTCTTTAAAATGAACCCATTGGAACATTCTTCCCCTCTTTCCTTTGGCATTCAGAGAGGGTAAAGATCTTGTTCACCTAAATATGGGAAACATGAACTAAGCTTCCTCCCCTCCCTTTTAAGTCCTGTGGCCCCTAGAAAAAGGCTTCCACCATAGGAGATCATTTTATTTGTCATTTCTAGTTCAAGGGGGCAGAATCCCCACTGGAACAGAGTTATGATGACCTTGGAGGCAGGATTCCAGGCCAGGAAGGAAACCTGGACAAGCCTAAGTCCTAATGGATGAGATCTCAATCAGGTCTGAGAATGGGAATTTTGTGGGACTGTGCTAAATTTTGAACCTAATCATCCTCCACTCAGCAGAGATTGAAGTGGTATGGGGAGGAGAGGGGTGTTCCTCCAGGTGTTAAGAATATTTATACATTTCTACTCTCTATATTTTTGAATTACATATTACTTTGTAAACATTAATCTAACTGTTAAATTGTTAAATGGAACTGGGGTATAAAGGACCACCTGAAATTAGGGAAACACCATTAGTGGGTTTGTGGCAATGACAGAGAGAATGAACACTCCCCAATCTCCCTTAAGGGTATCAAGAGAAGCCTAAAGAAATATAACACACCTGGCCCTCAGGCACTGGGTGGCTAGAGATGTCATTGTTATGTATACATTGTCCCATTTTATCTTTACAAAAAGCATGTGAAATGAGTACAACATATATGATTTTAGAGATGAGGAAACAGGCCCACAAAGGTTATATAATTTTCTTATGGACACACTGTTAGCAACTATTAGTGTTTCGATTTGATTCTAAGTCTCACTGTGAATCTAGTGTTCTTTCTCTTTGTATTCTGGTAACATATAGGCAAAGAGCATATACAAACAATTATAATGCAATGTGAGAGAAGAATAGTTACTTTCAAAATGTTAAAATAAAATTACAATTTTCAAACATAGGATTTTAAATACTTACCCACAATATCTAGGTAGGAAACCCAAAAAAGTAGGTTTTTACCTACAAAGTATGTAAACCCTGAATATTTTTAGTTCTGAAAAATTACAAATTTTTTCTTAAAAATGATCTATACTCTACTTCAATGCTTCATCATAGCATGAAGGTAATTTTGAATTTTTTATGTCTATGACAATAAATTAATTAAAACCTCAGTAGATATAAATGAATCAGAGAGTCAAGAACAGGTTCAATGATCAAATGCAAGCATCTTGTCTGATAAGCTTAGCTGAGGATACAGATGACTATGCATCAAGTAATTTTATTTTTCTGAGGGAGAAACAAACTGTGAAACTATACACTAATGTAGAGGTTCTTAACCTGGGTATTGTGATCTTTTTGAATCTCTCCATCTATACATATAGGTATGTGTTATATATTGATGACTTTTTCAAAATAATTTACTCGGCATGGCATGCCCACATCAGAGAAAGTGCTGTGCTCTATGAGCAAAGCTCAAAGGAAATGCAGGATATTCAAATTTAGAGAATCCACCCCAAATGTTCACAAGGGCTATTTGTGCCCGACCTGTGGTAGACCATTCTGAGCTTATGTTTGCTCTGATCAGTAATAATCAGGACACATTCAACTTGACTTTCACACAGTGATGTCATTTTGGTCCTCTTCAAGAACAAAGGACAACAACCACCATAGGAAAAGGGGATTTCCTTCTTGTGGAGACATTAGTAAGATTTTCTTATTTACATTGAAAACCTGTTCATTTGACACTGCAAGACAAGACTCCTTCCTTTCTTATACAGCTGCTTGTTTCTAAACAAACTTAGCCAAGAGGTATAAAGCAGATGGCTTTCTTCAAGACTAAACTGTGAGCTGTGATAGTCAACTTATGGTGGCAAGCAGCTGCCTGCGGGAACAGAAGTCATCATGCTGTTCTGAAAGTCTGCTTTCACATGCCCATTACTGTAGCTCAAGACCTCATTGCTTCCATTCTTCATTTCATTCTTCACACAATTGCCAAAAAAAAAAATCTTGCTGAAGTAGAGTTCTAACCAAATATGTAGATTCTGAAGCTCTTTCCATTTCTAAATCTATGATCCTAGAACGTTACTTTTAAGACAGAACACAAATTCTTTAGGTGAGAAAGTCAGGCAGACCCAAATTCAAATTCATTCTTAGATGGTTACTAGTCCTACAACCTTGGGCAAGTCACTTCACATCTGATTATCTCATTTTCTCCATCTGTAAAAATGCGAGCAATAATAGCACCCTACTCCCAGAGTTGCTACAAGAATCAAATGAGACAATATTTGTGAAGTGCTTTGCAAATCTTGGAGTGCCAAACAAATGCTTGTGGGGAGCCAAAGAGGACTCTGATTCCAGCTTCCAGGACTCTGACAAGTACCTTGATATCAGTGGACCTGAGTATCTCTTTGAGATGGACTTTTCACTAAATTAGCTCCTGAGTTCTTTTGATATGGTTTACACTTAATAAGGATGTTGTTTGAGTTCTGAGGCCAACAGGCTCTGCCCCAATACTTTAGCTGTTCAAAACCTAAATATTTAAATTGCTAGGTAGTCAGTTCCTATGCAGATGTACTTGATGATGTAGCTTTGGCTTCAGGCCTTGAAGCCAGCTCTCAAGAACATCCTTTGTAATGTGACTGCATATGAAAGGAGTTAACTAACTTTTCCTAAGACTTTCTGGCACCTAGAGAACAAAAGGCCTTACTGTCATGCTACTCCCAGGATGTGACAGACTAAGATAATGATATGAATACTTGAGTCCCCTTGTCTCCTTGCTCTATAAAGAATCAATAAATGGAGTTCATCATTCTTCCTTGAACTACCCACATGGCCTGGTCATTTCTTATTCATGTGCTAAGTGCTGGACACTGAGCAGCCCAAGGCAAATGCTAATAATGTCTTATTATTCAAGACATTTCCTAATAAAAAGTTCCTAATAAAACAACAATATTTTGTTGTTTTCTAGACTAATTTTACATCAATCCCCTTCACAATTCTACATTGTAGTAAAATTGAACTAATGTTTCCTGATATTACATTGCTATACCATTCCCTTGTCAATCAACAAGCATTTATTAAACGCCTATATGATGTTTGCCAAGAACTGTGCTGAGTGCTGGGGCCTACTGTCCTCTATTCAGGGTATCCACTCTTTACTTAAATGCACTCCAATTTAATCTCTTCCATTCAGAATCATTTTCCTTCAAGCCTCACCTTAGATCACTTTCTCCATGAAGTTTCTTATCACTATAAGCAGTCTTTCATATATACCAGGTTCTGTTGAAGTTGTGAGAGATTGGAAGTTGTAGACAATTTTCTTGATTTATTTCCTAGATTTTGGTAAATTTACAATACTCTTCTTAGAGAACTATAATTATTAAATCATCTTGGTCATCAAAGTCAGTTGCATTGACTTGTAGAATGTTTATGTGTTCTTTTAGCATTTTTGCATTTGTTCCTCTTCTGTCACATTTTCTTCCACTTCAGTATTTTTTTGTATTCCAAATCTACTATTCTCTTTCTCAGAGATTAAATTTATGTGGAGAAATTCTTTATCATATATTCAATTTTTCCTACTTTTTTTTCTATTTGTTTTTTAAGTCTGTATTTTGTGCTCTGGTTTTTCTCCTAATTTGAATTATAATTTCTTTTAGTATGTGTATTTAAAAGAAAATTATGTAATTTCTTGCTGTTGTTACATTACTACTAGAGAATCCAGAGGAATCTCATCAGGGAGTACTGGTTGATTTTCATTTATATTATTAAATTTCTTTAATATGCTTTGGTTTTACTATCTTTATTTTACATTCTGTTTTTTTTTTAATCTGCTTGTTAGCTGGCTCTTTATTAAGATTCTTTTTTTTTTACTTTTGTTTGTTTTTTTTCCAGTCAGTCACTGCTCTTCAGCAATTCTCTTCATTCCTATACCTCCTCTTTCTACTGCGACATAGATCTTTAAAGATAGGTTGCTAGTCTTAGGCCTCAGGCTGCTCATTTTAGAGGCTGTGGAAGTTGGTTGTGTTTAGGTCCTTCTCAGACTTATCTGTTAGAAAGAAGACTGGTCCTTTTCCTCCCAGGTCCAACACTGCTCTTCTCCAATTTGCAACTCTGACTAATGGGGTCCTTGTGATGTATATATGTTTATAGTATCAATCTGTAACATCAGTTTGTAAATGGGGTGCTTTGGGATTTATGTCTGTAAAATCAATCTGTAAAAGCAGTCTGTAAGGTCACATTTCCACCCCCCCAGCCTCAGAGCATTGACTCTGCCCCTTCCCCCTTCCAGCACTCTGCCCAGCAACAACTCATGACTTGTTTATCTCTGCTTGAAACAATAAGTTATGTAAATGTTATCTCCCTTAGTTAGAGTGGCCAGCCCCACTAGAAATTCTTCAATACCTTATCTATAGGGTAACTCCTTAGTCAATTATATACCCACACTGTCTCTGATGACCTTGGTGGGTGGCAGACTGGGCACTCTTTAGTGAGGTATCAGGCCTAGAACCACACCTCCAGCTAGCCCCGCTTGAGCTATTTCCCAGTGAATCATGGGCAATACACCTGAGCAGTTGATATTAAAAGTGTATGGTCCTTTGAACACTGACCACTCCTTAACTCCTCCCTGATCCCACCCTTACTCACCTAGTTAGCATAACTGACCCCTTAAAACTATGCCTGCGGCCTCTGTGAGTTTGCAGGTTCCATAAGAATCTAGCCCGCTGTTCTCTACAGCGTAACGTAACAATAAACTTTACAATTTCGGCTTCAAAGTCTGCTTGAGCCTGGTGAATTCCTTCCAGACTGGATGCCAGGAGAGGTACATATTGCACAACTTTTGTCCTAATAAACTATTCTGTCTTAATAATGCTTTCCTTTCCTTCTAGTGTCTGTGTAGAATCAGTGACTGTTAGGCTTTTAATTTTTTTTTTTAGAACTGATGCAAATTACTGACAAATTTTTGTGGACTGTATTCCTGCATCTGGATGAATGGCTGATTCAGAGGTAGGGGATTTAAATAAGGTCTTTACTTAAATTTTATTCCAATACCCTTAGGTAGATTTAATTCTCAGAGTAGTTTAAAAGGGATCCAGAAGATAAAAACACATAAAAACCACCAGCAAAAGGGTCTAAAATACATTCTTCAAGAATGTCCTCTAAGGTTTTAGGAGACCTGGAAAACTGATAGGCCTCTTGCCAAAAGACCCAGATCAATCCACTTTACAGCAAACTTAATCCCAATTGCCCCCAACAGTTGTGAATTTGCAATGGAAATTCCTTGATTTTGAATCACACACCCCCAGTTCCACTCATATCCTGTCCCATAAGACCTAGGTATTCCCTACAGCAAGATACTAAATCATAGTCCTTTAGATTCATGCTCAGTGGGGTGGTTGTGGAAGTTGGTTGGGAATAAGAAAACTGGATGAATATTTTAAGTATTAAAAGTTCACCATTCCTAAGGTTTTTCTCCTTTGCGAAGTGTCACATGTTGTGCATTCAGTTGAACCCCTCTATAGGCAGTCTATAATTCCTTTCTATTGTGGTTTTGTGGTTTAAAATGTTTGTAGAAGGCAACTCTTCAGCCATCTTTTTGCTCATGTGACCTACTTCAGGTTGTAGAAATTTTTGGTTTGCATAGTCAAGTGAAGATTTTGAAGAAAAGGGGCCTACTATGAGAGAATATGCCATTAAAAATCCATCATAAAGAAGCCTAGAAACTGCCATAGCATTTCATATAATCTAAGAACAAGTGAGTACAGTTACTCATGAGAATAAACAAATAGAATATCATATTCAGAAAACCAATGGCAAAACAGCTAAATAAATTGCAGCATTTTCATCATCAATATTCCTAAACAATTTTGAAGGTAAGAAAGGAAAGGATTCCAGTTGTCACATATCAATAATTGAGAATACCACCTTCAATAATTTTTTCACAAAGTTTACTGGTAGAAATGGCGAGGTTGGTATGCATTCTTCAAAATTATAGCAATTACTCAGTCATTGTTCCTGGGATCCATGTTGTGACTTTATACTGACTTCTTTATGGAGAAGTTCCCACTTATTTTCATGTTGAGGGTAGTGGCATATCACTACATTAAATACAGTGAGCAGGATATCTATATCTAGCTATATACATATATGTGTGTACAAATACACATATAGATATGTATATAGGTATATCTATGTGTATTTATATATGTATATATAAATACATATGTATGTGTATGTATACATATGTGTATATATTCATACATACAGGATAGGATGTTCTCCAAGTATCTGGGAACTTACAAGAAAAAGTCAATCATTTCATCTGAGTCTTCTAGCATCCTTCAATAAACATAAACTGCTGTTGCTGACTGCTGATGGGTCACCCGATGGTACTGGAGCTGTTCTCCACTACAAAATGCCAGATGGCACTAAAGCAGCCACTGCTTACTGCTCAAGAACAATGCCAGCTACAGAAGGGGTTGTGTACCAATTAAAATACTTGAACTCATCACAGCAGTTAAAAGTTCTACAACCACCTTTACCCTCACGTCTTTGTAATTTGCCCTGATCCCCAAACTCTCCCAACTCTTTCTAAAATAGTATCTACATTTACTGTCAAAGATACACCCCAATCACTCGCTGAACTTAGGCTTCCTAGTAACTGGAGGAAAATCTATCTTATAGTCCAAAGGGCCCCAAGTCTAGGGCACAAAGTGGGAGGGGAAAGATATACTATATTATCTCGGCCCTATTCCTAGATTTGGGAATAGAAATGGAATTTTTAGTGATATCACAGGGGCTCTCTTTGTTCTCCCTAAAAATGCCACCTATTCTAATACACACACACACACACACACACACACACACACACACACACACACACACAGAAGTAGGTGACAAAAAAAACTCCAAATGGCAGAGTCCCTCTCTATTGGGGCAAATCAAAGAGTAATAGTGTTAAAAAGGAAGCACTTTTTAAAAATCCAACTTCCTTTTTTTTTAAAATGGCACTTTCATATTAATATTTTATAGTTAGTATTCGACTGGAGAATGCATTACTGAATAGAGAAATTTCTTGAAATTTATATTGAAAGTTATTATGTTTCTACAAAAAACTTGTCATTCTAGCAAGTAAAATCAAATATAGTATACATTGCTTTTAATTGTGGGGAAGGGTTGTAAGCTCTTTGAAATTACTGTCCTTTTTCTCTCTCACAAAAGACAGTATTCCTTTGAGGAAATTAGTATTTTCAAAAACATCTCAAACTAAATTCATGAATGAATTTCAAATAATTAAGAAAATCTGTCTTGTGATGATCTAATCACAGGTATGAATTTGCTATTCTCACAGAGAAAACTGCTTTTTTCACAGTGTTAAATAAGGATTTTTTTATAGCTGCAACAGCTGTACTTCATTGTTGTTTTTCCTCATCATAATAAAATGAGTTAGAAAGAAACTGTTTTATGCTTTCCACCAAAAAGATATATGAAACTCATTTTTATTTTTAGTTTATTTTTGTGGTTGGGAAATAGGGAATGGTACTAGCACACAGGAATCAGGGGAGCCACATAATAGGTCACTGGGTTATTTATTTTTATATCAGTTAGTCCATGTTTAAGAGTACCAATCTAGGGGTGGCTAGGTGGCGCAGTGAGTAGAGCATCGGCCCTGGAGTCAGAAGGACCTGAGTTCGGATCTAGCCTCAGACACTTAACGCACACACAAACAAAAAAAACCTAGCCGTGTGACCTTGGGCAAGTTACTTAACCCCGATTGCCCTCAAAAAAAAAAAAAAAGAGTACCAATCTATCCTTATAATGATAGAATGCAAGTAGCACTATTAAAAAGAAAACCCTCAACCAGGGTATAAAATATAGTTAAACTACTTTGTCTGTTAAAATCAAAAGTTATTTAAACTCTCCCTTTCACCCTAACAAGAGTTTTAAACCTGGTGTCCATGAACTTAAATACTATACACAAACACAAATAAATGTATACATATCTATTATGAGAACTTTGTTTTGACAAAATTAATATCCTTTATTATCGTATATTTGTTTTTATGCTTTTAAAAACTTTTTTTTTCTGGGGGGTGAAAGGGACACTAGGTGGTGCAGTGAGTAAGAGCGCTGGCCCAGAGTCAGGAGGACCTGGATAGGTTCCGGGCCTCAGAAAATTAGCACCCACATATAAATATAACTAGCTGTCTAACCTTGAGCAAGTTACTTCACCCCAATTGCTTAAAAAAAACAAACAAACCAAAAAAACCACTTTTTTTTTTTTCTGAGAAGAGGATGCATAGGCTTCAACAGCTTGCCAAAGGGGCTCAGGATACAAAAAGGGGTGTGTGTGTGTGTGTGTGTGTGTGTGTGTGTGTGTGTGTGTGTGTGTGTGTGTGTGTGTATGTGTGTGTGTGAGAAACCCTCTCTAACACATTCCCCTTGCACAACTTCTACTTGACAATTTTCTCTGCATAAATATACTAATTCTCAACTCTACAGGCAGAAAATTCGGGAGCATTTCTCAATTTATTGCATTTGTCAGCAAGCTAAATTTCTGGACAGTGACCTCCAGGGGTAAAAGCAATCCCCATGTGCTACTGAACTAAAAACAATATATGGGACATTTATGTATAATTGCTTTATGAAAAGGTATAATAATGATAGCAACGGTGTCCCTTACATATGTATAATACTTAATCATTTTCAAAGTACTTTATGTATATTTTCACAGTTGATCCTCATAAGACAAGTATGGGACAGATACTATCTTCATAATATAGTACCCTATCACCTCCAGGATCAATCTCTGTTTGGCATTCTAAGAAATTTATAACCTGTCCTGCCCCCATCTTCAGTCTTCTTAAACCTCCTTCCTAGTTCTGTAATCCACTGCCATTGGTCTCTTTGCTATTCTTCAAACAGGAAACTCCATCTCCAGATTCAGTGCCTTTTTTGCAGGCTGTCTTCCATGACTGGCATGCTCTCTCTCCTCATCTCTGCCTCCTGGTTTCCTTAGCTTCTTTCAGTAAAATCCCACCTTTTAAATGAAGTCTTTTACAATCTCTTAATTTTCTTGTCTGTACTCTGTAGATTGTCAATTTATTCTGTATATAGTCTGTTCATAAATAGTTATTTATGTGTTGTTTTCCCCTTTAGATTGTTAGCTCCTTGAAAGCAAGAACAATCTTTTCCCCCCCTTTTTTTTTTCTATCTCCAGCACTAAACACAGCATCTGGCATGTGGTAGGTCTTCAACAAATGTTAATTGGATGACTGACCATAAAAGAATGACACAATAAAGCAATCAATCAACTACATTTATCAAAGACTTGCAGATCTTTTTCATTTTTCATCTGTTTTCAAATTAAGGTCTTTTCTATTTTTTTTCTTCTCTTTGTCCTCCTTCCATTTTTTGTCCTTAAGTGTGTTTGGGATGACTTTTCTTAGTAATCTTTCTACCATTTTAAAAAAATTGTGCTTACCCCTCAATGCTTCTCTCTATCCATCATCCTTCTTTGTGAGAATTAAAAAATGAGTTTTTATTCTAAACTCATGTTGCCTTTGGCTGCTATTTCTTTATACTTGGCAAGCAAGTTCAGTGCTTGCTGACTTTCTGGCCTCCTTGGACCTTGTTGAAATAAGTTTTCTTTATCACCTCTATCAATAAATAGCATTACAATAATCAGTGTTGATGTCATTGTTGTCCTTTCTCCATTTTCATTGTCAGTTGCTTATTTAAATATTTGATTTATTTTAATTGTATGCCAAATTTTTTTCATTCTTTTTACTTTATATTCTAGTTCTTGCTCTGACAGATGAATCATCTTATTGTAAACAGAAAGTTGGTTCAGGGGGGCAGCTAAGTGGCACAGTAAGTAGAGAGTCGGCCCTGGAGTCAGAAGGACCTGAGTTCGGATCCAGCCTCAGACACTTATCTCACACACAAACAAACAAAAAAAACCTAGCCATGTGACTTTGGGCAAGTTACTTAACCCCAACTGCCCCCAAAAAAGCAAAAAAAAAAAAAAAAAAAGTTGGTTCAGTAATTACTTCAAAAACAATAACAAATATCTTGTCTATAAAATTATAATCAAATTCATTTTGTGGTGTTATTTGGTGATTACATTGACCAATTCTTTTCTTAAAGAAAGTAATCATGATATAAATGTTCAACATTTCTGTATACTCTACAGGTGTTTGGGTCATCTCATTCCTTCACACATTCTCATGTATTTCTCTTCAATCTCATGTTTTCTTACTTTTGCATTGTATTGAAGTCACTAAATATCAGAATGCATAGTCATTCAACTTGGAGGATCTTATTGAATTTATTTTAATATATGTCTATCTCTTCATCATCAACACCTGATGCACCTTAAGTTGTAGTTATTTTATGGAAGTCTGTGAATATATCATTAGTTCTGTAATAAATGATTACCAAATATCCTATTAATAAATGTTTCTTGCTGACTTTGGCTACACAATAAAACCAACTTTTTTTTTGCCTCTCTAAAGAAAAATTGTGATTCCTTCTTCTGTTTACCATCAAATTTTTTTGGATTTGTTGTAAGGAAAATGTCAAGATCGACAGCCTCCAAAGTCTCTGGTAGACTTTCCTTTGACTGGTAATATAGTACAAGGAACTTGAATTTAGAATACTGATTGTCAAATTGAACTTAAAAATATATTAAAAACTTGGCATATTTGGACCCCTTTCCTGCCATAATGATAATTAATAATCAATAAATGGAAATGGACTAACAGAAGTTTTTTGTCTTTGTTTTTAGATTTGCCTGTCAAAAAATCCATGCCTTTATGGATTTTCACTTACCTGAGTTTATCCTTATTAAGCAGGTTTAGATTTTTGACAGGCTGTCAGACTTTGTTTGGGTTACATTCTAAGCCTTTCTAGAATTGCCAGGGCTCCATTGGCATAGCCTTAGAGAACCCCAGCATAACTTTCGCACCAGAAGGATGCACTGCAGTAGGACCTTGTACAAGTATTCTTTATTCTTCATTGATCCTGTTTCTACTTTCTATAGCAACACTGAATAATATACATTGATTTCTTCTTCTATACTTCAAAATACTAATATTGAACTATGCCTCCCTTAAATCCAATCTACAGACTAAATAATAAAAGTTCCTTCAACTATTTATTTCATTGTTTGACAGTTTCCAAAATACTCATCATCAAGACCACAAGAACTAGAGCTAGGAAACTTAGGGATCACCTACTAGTCCCCCTTATTTCACAGGTAGG
This sequence comes from Gymnobelideus leadbeateri, assembly GCA_011680675.1. Classification (NCBI taxonomy): domain Eukaryota; kingdom Metazoa; phylum Chordata; class Mammalia; order Diprotodontia; family Petauridae; genus Gymnobelideus; species Gymnobelideus leadbeateri. The sequence continues at coordinate 74,250 of WOXC01001748.1, forward strand.
GAAATTAAGGAATAGAGAGGTATAGTGACTTATCCATGGTAACAAAGTTCCTAAATAGTGAAATTCATCAGACATTGAACACTCTACTTTTGAAGTATTTCAGTAACTCTTAAACTTTAGTGCTTAGGAATTAAACACAATCATAAATGCACTCAGTTGATGTGAGTGTGAAATGACACTTTTAATTATCCACTAAAACATTATATTAGCTATTTTATAATCATTCTATACTATTGGTTCATCCTGAACTTTTAATAGACAAATCCCCAAATCTATTTCAAATAATATGTCTTTTTGCTACTTCTCCTCTATGTTATACTTTGGCTATTAGTTTTTCTAATCTAAATGTAAGATTTTGCATTGTTGCCTATTAAATTTCAATGTATTCTAGCAAGTCACTTTACCTCTTTTGCCTCACTTTCCTTATTTGTACAATGAGCCAGAGAAAGAAATGGAAAACCACTCTAGCATCTTTGCCAAGAAAACCCCAAATGTGGTCACAAAGAATCAGGCATGACTGAAATGACTAAACAACAAAATATTTGGGTCATAATTCCAAACTACTGAGATTTTTTTGTATCTTTACAATATCATCTAACACATTATCTCTACATCCTCATTTCATGGCCTCTGCAAATTCAATATCTATTTCCAATATTTTTTCAGAAGTCCGTTCTCTTTCGGACCTTTAGAATTTCTGAAGCTTCTCAGAGTGTGAGAAAGCTAGTGAATCACAAATATTTATGCAGAGAAGTTGGTGAGGGAACTCAATTACTTGCAGCTATCAATTGTGCTCCAAATATATCTGAGGGTCATTGAGATTCATTTTCAATGGATATGGTAATAAAAACTACCATCCTGGTAGATTGAGGAATGTGGACAGAAATTGCATTAAGTGGAATAAGTTGATAACTCTTCAGAAACACTGAATTGGTTTAGAATAAGAGGATTCTAGTTCTGGTGGAAAGGTTAGGACATTTCTATATAGGGAGTAAGATGATTTTGTGTGTGTTTGTGTTTGAGGGGGAGGGGGAGGGGGGGAAAAGGATGTAGAGGGAGAGGGGAAGGGGGAGGGGAGAGGGAGGGAATTCAAATTATAACCATGGAGACAGATCTCCCTTTTGCAATCACCTTGGGATCACACAGAGGCTTCATATCCCTAGGATGTGTCTCTACCTGGACAACATAGGCTGAGGTTTGGCCACTACTATAAATGATACTCTCTTTCCCTTGATAGGTGATCTGAACAACGTTCCTCCCCAAAATGGATGGGGAGAGGCAAGACCAAAATGGAAAGAAACCAAGATACTTCCAAAAGAGTCAGCTAGGGTCACCAGAAGAGAGAGTATGCTAGTGTCTGTCAACATATTTGGAGGATACCCTGTCTCCAAGAGCTAAGGCCCAGTAAGCAAGCTGTGCCCTGAATTTTGCATAAAAGCAATGCTTTGTGCTCACCCTTTGGATGATCTCCCCCTCTGGCAAAATGTATTGCTTTCACCAGCACCAGGTGTCCTCTGAGAGATTTATGATTTTCATATTAATCAATACTATTTAGATTTATTGTAACTTCCCTATTTTTCTCAGGGACCTGAGAGCCAGAAGCAGCTGTGCTGTGGCAGAATATGATCAACCAGTATCTCTTGATATTCAAACAATCCCTGTTTCTTATAACTGCTAAGTGAACAGAACCCAGGGCTGCATTTCTGTTCCAACCACTCTAACTCTGGTACTGTACCCTATTGAAGAATCACAAGGCTCAATGACTCTTAATGCAATGACTCTAATGACTTAATAACTGTTCCCACAGAACTCAAGAACACCTGTGTTGTCCCAAAAATGCTTGTACACATGGGCCTGCCATGGGAACTATTTACTAAAGACCTAAGGATGACTATCTTGGCTTCTGCCTTTTTAGTGGTTTTCAGGCCTGTAAGTCCTACCCCTGCCCCAGCATGTTAAGCCCACCTTCTCAGGAAGGTGGATTTCTGCTGGCAAGCATTTTCCTCATTTTGAAATTAAACATACGTTTGATCCCTGACTCACTTGTGTCTAGCCTGCTTTATTTAGCTCTAGCCACCCACAGGTTAGAAACCAGTTCTGGTCTGGTTGACATGAACAAAATAAAATTCAGTCCAAGGGTAAAGGAAGGAAAGGGAGAAATATTTATATGCACATATTATATGCCAGAAACTGTGTTAAGAACATTACAAATATCTCATTAGATCCTCATAACCACTCTGTATGGTAGGTGCTATTATTATTTCACATTTTTACAGCTGAGGAAACTGAGATAAACAGATTAAATAACTTGTTTAGAGTCATATACTAAGTGTATGAGTCTGGATTTGAACCAAGGGCTTCCTGATTCCAAGTCCAGTACTCTATCCACTGCACCAATTGACTGGCATCCTGCCAATTCAAATGGAGAGATTAGGTAGCTGTAGCCCTGAATATAAGAAGAAAACACTGAATAAATCTTGACTCAAATAGAAGAACAGAGTGAGGCTGAGGAAAGTTTTTAGCAAGCTTTTGTTGTCCTTTCTTTATACAGGCAAAGTCTACAAAAAAGTTTTCAAAAGAATAGAGCTTCTTGGACCATAAAGTATATTCCAAACTCTAAACACAAAATAACCTCTTTATAAGGGCTTAGCTGCTAGAAATCCATTCTCCTTGGAAAGGAATAAGTGTCATCTGCTAAATTATTATAGGATTGTAGAATCCTATGAGGAACCTGCTTCTGAAAAACTACAAAAAACAACAAGGATGAACGACGGGTGACACTAAACTAAGGACTTTTAGTAAAAGAGCACTATATTATAAAGGATCAAATTCCTGATTTCTCTACTTATTGCATATCTTCTCTATGTCCTATAAGTCATACTTATTGTACAGATTGTCCATTTCAATTGTATTTTCTAGGAACTTATTGGGGGTCCTTTTGCAACCATTTAAAAAGTAAAACTGTTGTATTGTTTGAGCCTTAAGAACTTTAACACTTATAAAGGGGAGATGGTTAAAACACTAAAGGCTTATGAAATATAATGATATTCCCAGATTTTCTAGGTGAAGGAAATGAGGTAAAAAAGTGAGAGGTCCTAACATAGAGTTTTTGTTTCCTTGCCTCTAATTTGCACATGACTCATAAAAAGACCTTGAAGGTAATAGCTGGGAAAATATGATTCCTAGAACTGGTGATAATGGGACCAAAAATGTATTGCCTAGCATTCATGGTGCCAGTGGAAAAATATGGATTTTGGTTTATTACTATGAGATAGACACGAGTTTATCTTACTGAAGTTATCCTGCTGAGAGCTAGTATGGTAAAGCTGAGTTGAGAGCTAAAGGGAAAGGAGAAAATCATTTATGAATTACCTAATATGGACCAGTCTTTCTGTTAATTGCTTTACAAATATTTCTGTGAAGTGAGTATTCACAGATGAATTCAGAGGGAACAACTTAGAGCTAAGAGCTAATCTTAGAAGAGATTGTTAGGGCTGGAAAAAAATCTCAGAGCTTGAATGGCTCAAGCAGAATAATAAGCTGAGGAGTGACCTTAAATGTCATTGAATTGTTGTGGAGACTCTTCTTGAGGGAGACAAAGGTCATCAAGAGCTGTAGTCCAGAATTTTGACTTTCTCCTGGATATACATGATTCATATTCATGTCCTTTTCTGTTATGGTTCTATAAATTTGTGCCCATTCACCTATCATGTGGCTAACTATGGGAGAATATGTCCCTGTTTTATAGGCAAAATGTTATGTTATTATTATCCTTGCTTTGCTTTTTGTTTAGCAAACATTTCTAATTAAGACTTAATGAAGTTCAACTGGCTGATTTGTTAAGTAGCAAATCAGTACCACTGATGGGGGTTCAGGAGATACACTGCACAATGGTAGAAATGAATTCCCCCAACTTCAGGTACCTTCAGAATGCTGAGTGAGTTGTAACAGTATGGCTACCCTATTTGGGAACCCTACAAATTTCTAAGGCAAGTTAGGATGAGTGAATCAAGTTAGAAGAATAGCAAAGGACAGTCAAACGATGTAGTAGAACGACCCAAAGATCAATTCATGCACCACCTCCTATAGGACGTTACTCTTAATTTCTGAGTTGTTAGTGCTCACTTCCTCCTTTTCAAACTACCCAATATGTACTTATCTATTTAGATTTTTGTACGCCCACTAGAAGGTCCGTTTCTCAGAGGCAGGGCCCATTTTAAGATTTGTCTGTGCATACTCAGCGCTTTACACATAGAACTTTGTTAGACTGGCTTGGTACAAAAATTCATGATTCCGAAGAAATTTATTTGGTTTAATTAATATAAGAAGCTCCATACACACATATGTGAATTTATGTATGTGCGTGTGTACATATACATATAATATATATATACATGCATACATACATACACATATATATATACACACACACACACAGGGACACAAAAAATAATATATATGATTTTTTAAAATATAGGAAATGCATATATATAATATTTAAATATGAGAATATAAATGTATTCAAATATATACATTTAAATGTGTGCATATATATGTTCTTCAAATATCGGTGTGTGCATATATATGTGTATGTACATATATATATATGTAATATGTAAATTTTATTTCTAGCCATTTTCTGATCAACTAAAGCAAGTCTCAAATGAAAGTAGTTACGAACTGAAAAGATTTACAGGAACATTCCAAAGACATTTAAGATATAAGACAAATCATCCTGCCTGAAAAGGTAATCACAAAAGGCATTTCTCTCAGAATCACCTGAGTGCTCTGGAGACTGAGAATTGGAACATCTAGATGATAAGTTGATGGGCAGACTTAAACTACCATTTAATGTTTCTCAAATAAAACTCATGAAATAAATATAGCTGATAGCCTTCACTAAGTTCCTTCATGTTTAGCTTTAATCAGTTATTATTATTTTTTTTGGAGGGCAACTGGGGCTAAGTGACTTGCCCAAGGTCACATAATCTGTTATTTTTTGACAAAATTTGTATCCAGAAATAATGTAGTATTACTAATAATTAACAAAATAGGTATTATTAAATTTATATTCAGAAGTAAACAAATTAACATTGATCAAGATCTGTTTTAAGTAGTTAATCCAACTGTCACACTATAGTTGAAAAATATTTAATCCTATTTCTAAAGTTAACATCACCAATTATGTACTAATGTTTGTTGTTTGGGGATTGATAAAACCAAATGATAGTTATCTAATTGAAGTTCAACTTAAAGCCACATAGACCCCAAATACCAGCAATTTGTGTTTTAACCTTCTCATCTTAAAATGCTTCTCTAGACTTCAGAAGCAGATGAAGCCTATGTTTTGTTTTGTTTTTTATTAAAATCAGTCACCAGATATTTATTAGGTGTTACTGACTCTTTCCTAATATCGTAGGTGTTGTGCAGGACCTCAGAATAATTATCATACACAAAATACCTCAACCTCTGTTTGCTTCAGTATTCTCAACTGGAAAATGGAAATAATAACAGCACCGACGTTCCAGGGTTGTTTTGAGGATCAAATGAAATAATATTTATACAGTACTTATCACACACCTAGCACATAATAGATATTATTATGATTACTGCTATCACTGTTATTATTATTAATATGCTGTAAATGAGCTAGGGCCTATTGCCAACAATGATGTTTATGAGAAGAGCAATATAAAAGACAGTGTCAAGGATTTATCTCACTGGGTGGGCTAGTTATGAGATGAGAATGAGACAGATATATACCAAGTGTTACATTAGCACCCATAAAGTATTTAAAGAATCAGAGAAAAACCTCTACTTGTTAGGTAGTTCTTTCATAGAGAATTTTTGAAAAGACAGGGGCGAGGATGGTATAGGTTGATAGTGTGTGGAAGACTTGTACTCTGTATCGGATATGAGGGTACACCTCATAATGAGATCCTGGATCCACTGAAGTATCCTAAGTAAATTTTTAACCTCTGACCCATTGTCTGTCAAGTAAAATGAAACAGGAGTCTACTGAAAGACATGAATTACGTGCTAATTACTTCTCTGACAAGTAGGGATTAGGTTACGGTATCTGGGGGAAATCCACACTTAAAAAGGGAGAGCAGTATAAATCACAAGAGAAAGTGTAAGGAGTAAGGGAGCATTAAATTGAAACATGAAAGAAGCTAAGTTCAAGGAAAAGATAAGAAATGACAGGTTATTAAAATGTGTTTTTCCTATTACTCTATATGGTTCCATTTTAAATATGTACGTCATGCCTGTGTTTTCAAAGTAACAACTTTCATTACCATGATTTTTACCATCAAATTTTATTTTTTACCCATATGTACCGATATGAGCATTAAACAAATTTTCTCCCCCAAATGCATGCTTCTTAGAGAAGGAATAGATAAATGTGTATAAGAGGTGACATTGAGCTACATCGTAAATAGGGGAGAACCTCGTAAAAAGCACACTAAAGATATACATTTTCTATGTGCATGGAGACCATTATTATGTTTGTGTGTGCATATGTGTACATGTGCATGTGTGCATGTGTGCATGTGTGCGTGTGTGTGTGTGTGTGTGTGTGTGTGTGTGTGTGTGTGAATTGGAAGGAAGAGTCTTTCAGTCCAAGAAAAAAGTTTATCTTGTTTTCCTTGGATATGTCTTAAGATATGCATAACTGGGAACTATACTACTTCCAGGCAAATTCTCTAAGTCATCATCTTGGGAAACGGCCCCTGTGGAGACATAACTTGGCAAATGATCCTGCAGCTGCTACAGCCGCATCTATTGAAGACCCAGAAAAGAAAAAAGGTTCTTGTCAACCAAGTCTTTGGCACTGTCAAAAGAGGTGACATTGTCTGAAACAGATCTAACTTCATCAATGGAAGTTATATTAATGAAGCCTTACCACTTTGCTTTGACACTGAACACTAAGGACCATGACCCTTTTTTATCTTCTATGTGCTGTCTTTCCTATTAGAATGTAAACTCCTTGAGAGCAGACATTTTCTTACTTTTTATTTTATATCTTCAGTCCTTTGTATATATTAAGTGATTAATCAATGAATCAAATTCATTCATATCAACTGATATAAAGTCATGCTTTTTTTTTTTTTACAAAGATAATGACAATACTTTTTTGGTCTTTCTGAAGGACAGTCTGTCCCTGATGGAATAAATTTATGAGACCAAACTTTGTAGATAATAAAGAAGTGTCAGTATAAGAAGAGCAGAAAAGATTGGAAAAAATATCTCCAATTTTTGTATATTGTATATTTGTATATTTCCTCCCTGAAATATACATTCTCTTCTTTTATACCCCTTTCATTATATTTCTCAGTAAAATTTTCATGACTTAGCAAAAATTATTTTACAGAGTTAGGGAAAGGTTTCTAATCAGGTTCTCTGAAGTCTGATTTTCTTCCCACTTCCATGCTACCTACAACCCCTTCAATGTCTATTATACTTTGATATCGATAGCAAAGAAAAAAAATTGGCATTTGTACACACATCAGAAAAAGGAAAGACAGATCATTACACATAAATCTTAAAATGTAGCTGAGACCAAGGCAGAAGCACCATTGTTAATCTTGTCCTGAATTGTCAGCATCTTGTATGTGTTTATCATGTATCTTTCCCACTTTGTATGGCACTGCGACAAAGGGAAGAGCCCCGCTGAATGCTGCTAGAGTTGAATGTCTCATTTAGCAAAAGATGACTCTGGAAATGTTCCCAGATTATGCATCTGTCTCTCTAGCTTCCACTTTAGAGAATAAAATCAAATAGCGATGGCATGAAGATTAGTGTATTATTATTTTCCTCTGTGGATAGTATAAGACATTTTTTCCCTTAGCTATTAGGGGAGAAAAATATTTATCTAATGTTCTGCTAAAAATTCCAACTGAAATGATAGTTGTGCATGAGGCTACAGTGTGGTCTCAGTTTGTGTAGACAGTTTTCTAGAGTCAGAAATTAGGCATGATGTATATGTGTGTATATGTATATGTTTATATGTGTGTGTATAAACACACATTCTAGATCAGAGTTCCTTGCTTTGAACTCTCACACACACACACACACACACACACACACACACACACACACTCTCTCTCTCTCTCCCCCTCCCTCTCTCTCTCTCCCATCTCTTTCAAACTTTATTGTCTCTTTTCATTTCCTGCTATAATAAAGGAAACTAAATATGATATTCCATTTGATTCAAGTCAAAATATTATGATAGCTTGGGGTCAAGGCAAACATAACTATGGTGAGAATCTCCCCATCCTTCAAGAAGTATAAACATGTTCAAATCTAGGCATTTTTGGTAGTGTGGGTCCAATGGAATGGTGAGTTTACAGAAAATACATCTATTCTAAAATTTGTCTGGTAGTCTAGTGTTCCCTCCTGAAGGGGAGGGGTGATATTTTATCTTTGCATATGGACAGATATTTATATGAATATAATTCATTTTTATAAATAATTTAAATTGTCTTGAGTCAGGATGAGACTGCATTTACGCCTTAAATCTGAGTGGGAGATACTTTATAGGATTAATACATATCTCATACTTAATTTCTAGTTATTCTTTATAGGAGAGAGTTAGGAGAAGATGGAGAGAGGGAATTGAGGAGGGAAGAATATAATGGAAAAGATGGGAGGAGATATGACCAATAGTACATGGTTTTTACAAAGGAAAGGGCAATATCTTTATTGGGAAATAAAGGAAAAATGAATTGAGGATGATGTCAAAGGCTTTTGAAGAGAAGGGAAGAGCAAGCTCATAGTACATAGTTTCTCTTTTCTTAGTAAAGTTTGAGGTCAGGTTTTCAGATTTTAGAGTAGAGGAGGAAACTGAGTGTCATGTTTTCTGGAGTTAATAAAGGATTTGGAACAAGAATGGGATAGACCCAGGTGTTAGACCTGCACCTGCGGTACTTATTCCATATACAACACCACCCTGCCCTGCCAACCATGTGGCCCACAGTACTTCCAAGTGCTCCAGAACCAGATTAAAATGTATTTGGGAAGTATTTAACAAAATAAATAAAATGCGATAAAATGAATTTAACATCACATGTTCAAACTGTTTCCCCATAGGGATCCTTATTTGTGGATGAATGGCTTCCCATTTCTCTTGGAGTTCGACATTACTGGGATAGAGAATCAATTAAAGGGGAGCAAAAGTGCCTTGTTGAAATTGAGATTAGATAACATACACTTGTAGCAAACCACTTAACACAGATAAACCATAGAGAAGATATAAAGGGAAGAGAAAAGTCTTTCCTTTTAGGATTATCTTAACTGTTACATTGTGAAGAAATATTATAAAGACAAATCCATAAGGAACAATTATTGTGAAGAGAATGTTTTTCTTTTATAACTAGAAAGGAATTGAAGACGTAGAGAGACAGGACATGGAGAAATCTTTCCTGTTTATTTAAGCTATTTTCACCTTTTGCTTATAAAAATGAACCAAATTGTGCATAAATGTATTTTTTTTTTTACTAAGCTTTATACTGAGGGTTGAGGTGTCTCTGGTTATGATCTTTCTCACAGTCAAAATACTGTTTATCCATTTATTTGTTTCATTACTGATTGCATTTTTAATAGATTCCATATACAGTAGTTTTAATATTTATTTAATCATAGAAGATTAAGGGGTTTACCGAATAGAGAAATATGAATAATTGTCACTGTGGAGATTTCTCTAGTTTATTTAATATTGAATAAACTTGGGTAGAGGTTTGAGCCAACTGATTAATTAATGAAAAAAGAGGTCCCAAGTTTATTAATAAATTTTTAAAGAATATACTCCTAGATTACAAGAAAGCTCAGGATAACAAGAGTAATTATGTGAATGAATCAAGTAGCAGGCTGAGATAAGGTGTGATCTACAAGTGAATGTTGTTGACCTTAGAAACCTTTCTACAGCTTTGCAGGTTTTATTTAGATTATCCCATTTGATCTTTATAAGAACCTTGTAAGGTAAGTAGCGCAAATATAATTAGATAAGAGAATAAGAAATATAACTGGTCACAGAACTATGAAATGGATTGGAATCTCAGTCTTTAAATGAAAAATCTACTCTTTCCAATTCACCACAATGTGAGAAGTGGTAATAACGGCTCTCCACACCCCCTCACCCCCCCCACCCCGCCCAAGCCCTTCTGCAAGGCACAGTTTAGCATCCTAAGGACAGAGCTGTTAGGATATAATATTTCCTGAGTTTCATGCAATGCCTGTTTAAGTCTTTATGAGGGAAGGGGCTTCCCCTTTTCAGCAAGGGGAGTTACTGGAAAATATGTTTGGCGTTTTGTTTTCCCCAGACGGAAAGAAGGACTGAAGGACTGTAGAAGAAGAAACAGAGGTTCTTGTGGGAACTTTGGATCTCCCCAGAGAGAGAGAGTGTGCTGATCACCCAGCAGACAATAGCAGATTGCAAGTGAAGGATGCTGCTTATCCTTAACTGAATATAATCATGAATAGTTGGGGCCCTGTCTGGTTCATGGACCCAGTAAGCTAGTAGAGCAGAATTTTTCTATTTCCTTGACTATTAAAATTAGTGGAGATGGTATCCCTTTTTCATTCCCCACCCCCATTCAGTGCAGAGTAACAAACTAATATCACTTACCTTTAAATCTTGTTTATTTTCTGTACTTTTTAAAAAAGGTTTTGTCTAAAATAATGATAATAAACTGATTTGCTATAAATGAAAATCATGCAACAGTGACGCTAGGTGGCACAGTGGATAGAATGCTAGGCTTGAAGTCAGGAAAACTCTCATCTTTGTGAGTTCAAACCTGTATTCAACACTTAGTAGCTGTGCAATCCTGGGCAAGTCACTTAACCCTGTTTGCCTCAGTTCCTCATCTGTAATATGAGCCAGAGAAGGAAGGCTCTGCTATCTTTGCCAAGAAAACCACAAATGGGGTCACAAAGAGTGACAAAGGTCAGACATGGCTGAAATGACTCAACAACAACCATGAAAAGAGGGAAAGGCCAAAAGTAGAATGGGGACTAAATTTTAATAGGTTCAATTATATTCCCTCCATAACAGCTGAAAGAGGAGCTTAATTACCTATTTTATATTAGTGACTAGGCTAAATGCTAGAGATGTAAATCAAATGGATAAAATAATCCCTGTCTTCAAGGAGTATAAATTCTAAAGGGCAAGACAAGTACATAGTATAAACAGAACAAATGTAAATACAGTAAGTACAAGTAGTTAGAGAGGGTGGCCTGTACTTAGTGGGATGAATGAGGACATGTTGAATGTAGCTGTGTAGTTGTGTAGGTGCTTGCTATGTTGAGTTGTGTTGAACTTTCATGAATTAGAGATGAAAAATTCCTATTTAGCAATTTCCTTGGGTCAAGTGAACTAAAAAAAAATCAATCAGTAATAGAGAACTTTGACAGGAAGAATACAACGTGTCCTCCTAACTCCGGTAAGGCTGGAAAAGTTATGTAAACTTTGGCTAGTAATAGGATCCATTAAATAATTTGTATTTTTAGGTATTAAAAAAAACCCAAATAAAAAACAATATGATAACTTTGATGTAAACTCAAATTAGGTTTAAAATAGTATAAATATACATGGAAATAAAGGCTTAAATTGCAATTAAATGTCTATTATATTTATCTTCTCACAACAAAGAATAAAGATTAATACAGAAAAAAGCAATATATATACACAAATATGTATGTGCCTTTATGTATGTATTTACAAACTTATAGTTTAAATGGTATAGAAAACTACCAGTGGAAAACAATAATGTAGCAGAAGAGTAATTGCTCTGTAATTCAGTCTTAGAGACTTGTCTGAGTGCCTTAAAATTCTAAATGACTTGCACAGTCACAGTCAGTATGACAGAGGTGAGATTTCAATGTAAGTCTTTCTGATTCCCAGGCTAACTCTATATCTTTTACGTCATGTTTTTTCTTAATCCATTAATTGGACCATAACATAAATAGAAGCATATAGTTTACAAATTTGAATAATAATCCAAATTATATGCTTAGCAAAAAAATATCTGTTTTACTGTGCGGTACCCTTTTAAAATTGTCAAAATGTCTGCCATAGCAATGTCCTATTCCCATAGACTTTGATAAAATAGAATTTTCACAATGCATATCATAGCTCTTAGATCCTTAGCAGACATATATTAGACATTGTACTTCTCTTTTCTTAATAATAAACCATGTGCTGCTTTCTTTCTCTCTGTTGTAACCCCTCATCTTCTAAGTTAGAAAAGATTAGGGGCAACTAAGGGGTGCAGTGAGTAGAGCTTCAGCCCTGGAGTCAGAAGGACCTGAGTTCGGATCCGACCTCAGACACTTAACACACACAAACAAAAACCTAGCCATGTAACCTTGGGCAAGTTACTTAACCCCAATTGCCCTCCAAAAAGCAAAAAAAAAAAAAAAAAAAGATTAGATTTGGTTCCCGAATTCTTCCTCATTCCAGAAAATACAAGCACATTTAGAGTATAAACTAAAAAAGTTACCTACCCTTGTCGATCTTTATATATCTTGTTAACTTTCTCCCACTGGAAATTGAGTTGAGTTACTGCTTCTTTTATTTTAGTAGCTTCCACAGGTGTAGCATTTTGTACAGCTGCTGTCTTCTTATTGTGAATGACCTCAACCTGACTTGAAATTCTTTGCAGGCTGTCCTTTACCTTCTGCAACATTGAGATATAAAGGGGGAAATAACAATAATAAAAATGAGTCTGATTGTAATGATGAGGAAGTATAAATGTATACATATATTACATATATAATAAATAATATTAAGTAATATATAAATATAATTTCACCTCAGAAATAAATAAGCAATTCTTTACATATTCATTGTTAACACTCAAAACGTTTTGTAGGGGAGAAGGCAGTAGGGAACAATAATGAATTTAATTTTTTTTTTAAGCAATTGGGGTTAAGTAACTTGCTCAAGGTTACATGGCTAGTCATTATTTGTGTGTGGGTGCTCATTTTCTGAGGCTGGATTCGATCTCGGGTCATCCCAACTCTGAGGCCGGCGCTCTTACTCACTGCGCCACCTAGCTGCCCCAGAATTTAATTTTTTTTAATAACAAAAAAAGCCACAATCACCCAGAAGTTCATTGTTGGAAGAAAATTCTGAGGTCATTTTATTCAGCCTAGGATGTACAAGAATCCCTTTTCTGTCAAGGCATACTTCCTCCTTTTTAAGTTCAAGTTACTTTGTTTTTAAAATTATGAACCTAATAATCAAATAATATACTCCATTATCTCTTCAAACAGTTAAAGACAACTACATGTCCCTCCCTGCAAATCTTTTCTTTTTTAGGCTAAATATTTTAAATTCATTTAGTTAGTCTTCAAATGCCAGTTTCACTGTCTCCTGAGACCAAGAAGTTTGAAAACCATTACCATATGGTGTTCATTTTCTGTATACTATATTTCTATCAATTCCAGCTGAGGCACCTTTCCTCCACTGAAGTCTTATTTCAGTATATATTGGGGAGAGGAGACTTTGTTTTCCCTAAAGCCATGACAGTGGAATATGCATGGCATGTTTCACTTCAAACTAGAGAGCCTGTCTTTTGTTTAAGTATCAACCTAGCTAAGTTCAGAGAGGTTCATCACCTGAAGAAGTTTGTCCACCAGGTGAACTTTATTGTCTGAAATAATTTTCAAAATTGAGGCATGAAAGGGTTATAATCTCCATTAATGAAGGGATTCCTTATACAAATGAAATAAGATTGTATTAATTATTTTGGTTGTTGACTCATATTAAATTAAAAAGTCTAAGCTTCATATACATATACATATATATATATATATATATAATCATTTCTCTCTCTCTTCATATATATGGAGAGAGAGGAAGAGAGAGGGAAAGAGAATAAGTCCTGCTTCTTGAGCAAATTTGCTTAAAATATATTTTTAAAAAGAGCCATTTAATAATGTTACACGGTAGAAGTATACTTTGCTTAAACTCTAAAACTTTAATATATATTCAGTTAGGTTAGCTAAACTAACCTGAATTTAGCTCCCTTTTTTATTTTTGGAGGGGAGAAGGTAGGGCAATTGGGGTTAAGTGACTTGCCCACGGTCACATGGCTAGTTTTATGTTAAGTATCCAAGGTCAGATTTGAACTTAGGTCCTCCTGACTCTAGGGCTAGTGCTCTATTCACTGTGCCACCTTGCTACCCCACTAACCTGAATTTAGGATTAGCTAATAAACTAAAGGCATGAAGTCTAGTCTCAAATTAACAGGTTTCAGCTGACTATCCAAGCACTGTCCCTTTATCACTTCTCCCCACACTTAATATTAATTTATCTCTACAGCTTGGGAAATGGAGGAAGATAACATTGACAGAGAGTAGTCCCAGGACCTAAAAACTGAGCTCAATGCTTTAATTATATTGGACCTAGCATGTTGAAATCTGCCATGGATGTATCAGTAGAATGCAAACAACAGCTAGAAAGTCAAATCTAGTCCACTGTCTTTTTGTAATGCTAAAGAACTAATGAGGGTTGCTACATTTTTAAAAATAAAATAAAACTTTCCTAAAAATTGTTGTTTTGAAAACATTCTTATTTCTCAGACAGTACAAAAGCAGGTGAAAGCTGGATTTGTTCTACATGGGCTATAGTTTGCCAGACCTTGGTAGGTAATCCGTACAATCTCCTGACAAAGGCAATAAATGTTCCTAGGTAGATATGAGAAAGTCTTTTTAAAATCCAGAGATTTTGGCTATATGTCAAGGGGTTAAATGAAAAAAAAAAACCCTCTACCTTCTCCCCAGATTGTATTCCTTGAGAACAAAATAGCAAGAACTTCAGAGGCAGTCACACTCTTAGATAAGAGCCATGTTAGCCTAGTATAGGGCCAGTTGTCCTCAGAGGTCACCGTCTCTAATAAATATGACCAGTGCAGGAAGGTCTGCCAGCTCCTTTATTACATAGTTTTCCCCAGAATAGCAGGGTTATAATTTAGGGATCTTGACTCTCCCATGAATATAGGAACAAAACATAGCACCCTTGGGTCAATCCTAAATAGATTCACCCAGAGGAAGACACACAACTTCTAAAAATGGAACACTACTGTGCTATAAGAAATGATGAGCTCGATGATCTAAGAAAAATATGGATAGACTTTCACAAAATAATGAAGAGTAGAACTAAGAGAATATTGTGTACTGTAACAACATTGTTTTAATAATAACTTTGAATGAGTAAGTCATTTTGACTATTATAAATGTCCAAATTAACTACAAAGAATACAAAAAGGAAGGCACTATCTGCATCCAGAGAAAGAACTGATAAATAGATGCAGAGAATGGTATTACACACACACACAAACACACACCCATACACACAGACACACACTCCTGTTCCTAATGGTAGCCTTCTGGGGGGGGGGGGGCAGGGCGCGTGAATCAAGGGAAGAAATGAAAACACAATTACATAACAAATCCACTATATACTTAAAAGGAATGGCAAGTTGTAAATAATAGATTTTCAATTTCATGTACAATCATCTTTTTTTCTATTCTATTATGTTATGAAAATGCTTGTTTTATTTCTTAAGTTCATAATAAATTAAATAAAAAATAAATAAAAATATAAATGAACATGTTCGAATACAAACCAGATGTAGAAATACAGGAATCCCTCAGAGTACAATATCCTATGTAAATAACCTTTTCTGGGAAATTGTGGAATTCATGTGCTACAAAATTATGAGAAAGGCAAACCTCAATCTCATGTAATATTGTCGTGGGATATGACATGGTGATTAGTGTTGTTCAGTCACATCTATTTGCCTCATTTTGACTCATTATCAGATGAATGTCCCAATATAAATGCTTCTTATTCACTCAGGAAACAGTATCAAAAATTTATAACTTAATTAATCATTTTATTCATTCTCAACCCCTATGTAAGGACAATATTTCTGGCAAAATACCTCAGTGTTAGAGCCATCTCTCTCTAAAGATGTTTCCTCTTCAGTTGCTTCCTCCCAATAAGTAAACACCAACTAGCAAGTACAAATAATAACCACTATTTAAAAAGTGGTTAACCAAGTCAATATTTACACAAAGAAAGATAAACAAAAGTTTTCTATATTCCCAGGGGAAGATGTTTCAGGCTCTGATGGTGGGCTTAAGGAAAGAAAGAAGCTAAAGAATACTGTCTTGAGATCTGTAATCTTTTGTTTTGATCAATACAAACTTGATCCCCCAGATTTCGTGCCCAATTACGCCAAGAAACCTTTCTGCCAGAATTCTCACGCATTTCTCTGTGGTGCTTGTTTCTGCCTGTGTTGTTCCTTTCCTGTTGGGTAATGAATAACTTCCTCAGAACCACAGAGACAGGACAGTCTTCTTATCTTATCTTCCTTTCTCCAGTGTCCAGCAGAATTTCTCCCACATAGTAGTGCTTAGTAAATATTTCCTGACTGATTAATTGATCGAGAATTCAGGTATAGTTTATTTTGTGGAAGCTAGTAACTTGTGGGCATATTATACAGGAGGTTCCAAAACTGGACAGTGTGAAGTACCAAAGTGGGACAAGGAACTTTAAAGGGAAAAGCAGAGTTCACCCAGAAAGACTTAGCCCAGAATAAATTGGAATCTCTGATATGGGAGAGATATACACACACCTCTCTAAAACAGGACATGGCTAGGTCTGAAATTAAGTCAATGAGTAAGGCCTCTTAAATGCATTTTTATTTTAATCTGAACACTTCTAATAATTCTGGTCTTAGGAAATTTTGGGGCTACCTTAGAGTGGAAATGGACAGTTTAGAAGTTCCGGGAAGCAAATTACAAGACAGCAAACCTCTTTATTTTATTTTTTTTTAAAACATTAAAAGTGAGATTATTTGGAGAACATCCTTGGAACATTTTCAGAGAGATTGTACACAAATGTCCATCAAAATCAAGGAGAATTTTTTGAAGTTCCTCTTCATATGTGTTAAAGATACAAGCAAATGACTAAAGTTGATCACAGTAAATTTCTTACCTATTTCCTAAGTTTACAATTTGAGCCATGATATCTAATAGCTCTTATAATTTTAGTTCTATAGAAATAAAATAATTGTAATTTTTAAGTCTCTTAAAAATCACAACCATACTCACTACTATTTCCATGGTAAAGTCATCTACATGTATAGTATATATTTTTTTCTTTTAAATTTAGTTGAGTATTTTGCTTTTAGCATTAAATTTTAAAATATTATTTAATTTTTTGTTAAATATTTATAATTGTATACTTCCCTATCAGTAATTTTTTCTCTCATAAAGTCTTCTAGGATAATATCCCTCCTGATAATTTAAAGTATCTTGTAAGGTACTTATGTTTAAGTAAATAAAATTATATGTGGTGGATGTGGTATGTTACTGCAACATGTTATCAATGGCAACTAACACATCAATCAATCCATTAAAACTCTAATATGGTCCAAACACTGTGCTAGGCACTGGGGATGCAGGTATCAAGACTGAAATAATCCTTATCTGCAAAGAACTTACATTCCAATGTAGGAGATAGCAAATACATTTCATATATCTATATCTGATATGTGTACAGATATTAAATGCATTTCTTTTACATCTCTTGTCTCTTTCACATATATTTGTGTGTATATAGTATATGTATATATGAAAATAGACAGATATAAAGCAAAATACAAAGTTAATAAATACAAAGTTGTTACATAAAAGTACTAAATGAGGACACTAATAATTTGGGGGATGGCAATGTAAATTTATGTTGTTGCCATCATTCTAAGATTGTATTGTATAAGATCTTCCCTGCCCCTAGGCTTAAGTGCACCTGGAGCCTGTGGTGGGAGGCTTGTTTTTCAGGAGATACTCTGTGATTGGGCAGTGGGTCAAGAAGGTTGTTACATTCTTTGAGCCAGGAAAGGCCATATAATCCCTGATGTGATGCTTTGTTTTGGGGCTCACTTTGAGAACTGTTGTGTGATTTGACCAGAGGAGACCCTGGGC
Organism: Gymnobelideus leadbeateri; assembly: GCA_011680675.1. NCBI lineage: Eukaryota > Metazoa > Chordata > Mammalia > Diprotodontia > Petauridae > Gymnobelideus > Gymnobelideus leadbeateri. The sequence continues at coordinate 92,244 of WOXC01001748.1, forward strand.
AGCCACTGAGAGCCCCCTGGCTTTGAAAAGCCCAGATGTTGATGCTTCCCTCTCTGGTAACTTACTAGTAACTTACCTAGGTATAGATGTAATAGTTGGACAGTTGGAGGCCTGTCTGTTTGTTTCTCTGTCTTCTTGTAATTTCTGCTTGTAACATATGTATACTCTGAAGCTCAGGGTGCTTACTTTTCCCCCTGAACTAGGTAAATTATATGTTTGATTGATTACAAGATTGTTAACCCATTTTGAGTTGCTTTCCTTTAGAAAAGCAGATCTAAGAACCTGTGATGGCAGTCACCCTGGGTATGCTGGGGTGCTTGCTGCTACAGGGATCAAAAATGCTTCTTTCTATACAATGGTGCTAAGACTCTATAACAAAGAAAGAGAGGGACTCAGAAGAAGGAAGATGGATGTGATGGACAGTCATATCTGAGGAACAGAGAGAAGGCCAGTTTGGCTTGATCTGAGAGTTCAGGAGGGGAATGATATCTAAAATTTAGCTGAGGACCAGATTGTTAAGGGCTTAAAAAGCTAATTAGAGAAGTTTATATTTTATTAAAGTGGGAGTTTCATATGAAAGACTTTACTGAGAAATTTGTGGGTAAAAAAAAACACGAGTCCAATCATGTATTGGGAATGAATGGTAAAATATGGTCACCCCAAGTACTACATTAGTAATTCAGTGATGTTTCATCCCTATAAGAATCACACCCTTCATACCTTTCTGTCATGTGGATTGTGATCCATATACACCATCTTGTTCTATACAATTCTTGCCTGTATCCTTCAATAAATTTTTCATAGAGGATTTGCTCACAATGTTACTCCCAGAGATACTAAAAGAACAAGAGTAAAGGCTCCAGAAAATAGTTTAAATTCAATATGGATCATTTATGGAAGGATATGGACAAGAAATACATGGGGCTAGTTGGTGTAGCTAGGTGTAGTAAGCCAAAATATTTTATTCTTGGGGGTCAGTTTCTATGCAGATATCCTTGATGATTGCAGCTTTGGCTCCTGGCTTTGAAGTCTGCTCTCAAGAGCATCCTTGGTTATGTGAATGCATATGATAGGAGTTACCTGATCTTTCCTAAGACTTTTTGGTGCATAGATAACAAGGCCTTATCCATTTCTGAGCTACTTCCAGGATATGACAGACTATGCTATTGAGAAGAGCACTTGAGTCTTTTTCTTCTTGATCTTTAAAAACATTGTTCAAAGATTCATTAAATGGAGTTCATGGTTCTTCCTTGAACTACCCATATGGTCTGGTCATTTCTTATTCACATCTCTGATCATGCTTAGCAGCCCATGACAGATATGTTATACTATACACTAGTGAAGAGAATTCCTATATCTATGAGATTAGAGGTCTTTCTAAGCATTTTTATTTTAAGCATTATTTTGAGTTCACATCTTTAAAGAACATAAGGATTATTCATTCTATGTTTGAATAAATAAAATTTTAACTCTTTACTTTAAAAAACTAGTCTATCTTTGTTGCTTATAAAGACTGTTGTCATATGATGCTCAAATATATATATTGCTAATGAGGGAAATATGACTGTAATATTGCATGGAATTTGTCACAATGGAAAAACTAAATTTGAGGTATAGATATAAGGAATAAAAACAATTTTAGTAAAACAGCAAATGGTACTTCATTTTATTAGTATATTTATGCAAATTCTTTATAGTTACAAAAAAACCCTAATTTGATTTTTACAACAGTGTATAAGGTAAATTTGTTCTGTGAAGTTTGGATTCAGTCAAAGGGCCATACTTGAGGACCTAGAGGGCCATATGTGGCCACAGGTTCCCCACCCCTAGATAAGACTGTCAGAGGAATTTGTTGAACAGATGAAATAAAGCTATATGAAAAAAAGCAAACAAACAACTTTGAGAACTACAAAGTGTAGCAGACATGCAAGTTGTTATCATTATCTCCCTCTTCCCCCACAAAAGAAGGCTAGAATATAGGAACACATACAATATGAATTTACAAACTACACAGACTCAACAGCTTGGCTTACCTAAAATTTGAAGCCTTTTATGCAATGTATTAAGTCCTTAATTAAACCTATCTGAGTTTATAAAAGTCTTCTTCTTCTTGTTAGAGCATAAACAAAACTCCTGTCATGCTTATGGCCTATTCAAGAACACTCTAAACAGAGAAAAATTGTATTCTAGGTCAAGATTGGAAGTAAGAAAATATTTTCTTGAGACATGCCTGTTACAATTCCGTTCCATAAATTCATCTTTACATCTTTTCTAATGTTGACCATTGGAGCTTACGGAGTGCTTCAAAATGGCAAATGAAGCTCTGGAAATTGCAGAGTACAAGTGGAACAGTTCTTGAGAAAAAATCACTTTTATAATTACATGTCAGGAAACCATTTCATGCCTCCTGAATAAAAATGCCTAAGTATTTTAAAATGGAAATAGCCTTGCTCTTAATGGCACACAAAAAAAAAATTCTCAAAGATACTATGTTTGAACATAGCTAAACAAAATCAGTGAAAATTCATGCTTGCTTTTAAGTGAGGATTCTAATATCTCATCCACTTGGTGAGAGGAGGACTAGGTTGGAATTGGAAAAGCTTGTGAGGTAAAATATATATCACAATTTTGTAAGAGTCTTACCAAAGAAAGTACTTACTAAGAAATATTTCTGTGTAGAAATTACATTATTAAACTTCAATCTTAATGGCTATGTGATCTCATTCATTAACCTATTCTTTCCATCAGTGTAGATTTGTAATTTCCCATATTTTCCCTTACTATGCAATTTTCCCTACAGATATGCCAAAGAAGCATGAATTTCTGATCCTTCCACCTTAAATACATATCTGCCAAGTATCTGAATCATAGCTGTACCATTTCTCACCATTTTCACAAGACCAGACCTTTTTTTCTTCTGATTATATTACATCTTAGTTGGTATTCCTATGGTATTTTCTATATACAGATTATAACTTCAGTATGCATCTCTCATGGCCCCTAGGTTATCTGTAACTGATTCTTCAGAAATGATAGTGGTCCAAGATTCAAATCTATATGCTACTACTATGCCAAAAAAATTGAAATTTTTGTTGAGTAAACGCAGATAATTCAAAGAACTATGTACTTTCCAAAAAGGTAATCTAGTACATAACTAACCATCATCGTTCTGAGTTCTACACTTTTCCTTGTCAATTTGTAATACCTTGTCTAAGTGTATACTTTAATGACCCTCCATGGAATAGATATTCAAATAATTATCATAATTGGACATCATGCATTTTCATCCATTTTCCTATTTGGATTATAAAAGCAATTTCTTCTTAGTAGTAGTCCATCTCATTAAGGAAATGTAATGTTCTGAATCTTGATGAAGTCAGCACAAAATCATACCCAAACAGGAATATCTGGAGTACCTCAGTATCTGTAGGAAATTCCTCTTCTATTTTGACACTGACTCACTTAATAGAAGTGGGTCATTGAATAGTTATCTCTGTGAACCATATATTAAAGTGTTTTTTCTAATATTATCATATACATGGGTGACTTGCTGAAAGTTTTACTTTGACAGAAATAAAAGCTGGATGCACTGATTGAGCTTGGCCTTTCCAAATTAAGGTCTTTCCCAGGTCTCTCCACTCTATGACTAAGGGCTGGGTTAGAGTTGAGACAAAAGATTGCTTAATTTATCATCTAAAAGTTATTAATCAGTGGAAGACCCTCAGAGTATCTGGTCAGAACATAAAACAATTGCTATTTACAGTAATTCTAAACCATCAGAACCTAAGTAGTGAGCCACAGAAGCTTGGGTTGTGGCTATTATTTACCATTCCACGAAAGAGTGATTTGGGCTTTAAGGTAGAATCAGATAGTTCCATTTAAAATTGTCAAAGGATATACACAAGCAGTTTTCAGACAAAGAAATAAAAATTATCTATAGTAATATGAAAAAATTGCTCTAAATCACTATTGATTAGAGAAATGGAAATTAAAATAAATCTGAGGTAATATTTCACACCTATCAGATAGGCTAATATGGCAAAAAGGAAAATGATAAATGTTAGAGGGATGTGGGAAAACTGGGACACTAATTCATTCTTTGTTGAGTTGTGTATTGTTGGGACTATGCCCAAAGGGCTATAAAACAGTACATATCCTTTCATCCAGCAATACCATAGCTAGGTTTATAATTACCCTCAAAAAGGGGCAAAGTTGTTTAGGGGTTTTCATAAGTAACCCAAGAATAGTTTATAAAGGACCTTTCTTTTTTTTTTTTTTTTTTTTTTTTTATAAAGCAATTGGGGTTAAGTAACTTGCTCAAGGTTACACGGCTAGTCATTATTTATGCGTGGGTGCTCATTTTCTGAGGCCGGATCTGATCTCGGGTCATCCAAACTCCGAGGCCGGCGCTCTTACTCACTGCGCCACCTAGCCGCCCCTTTAGGGCAATTGGGGTTAAGTAACTTGCCCAAGGTTACACGGCTAGGTTTTTGTTTGTGTGGATTAAGTGTCAGAGGCCGGCTCCGAACTCAGGTCCTTCTGATTCCAGGGCCGGCGCTCTATTCACTGCGCCACCTAGCCGCCCCCTTTATAAAGGACCTTTCTAAAGAAAGCAACAACAACTGGCAGAAGTTCATCAATAATTCAGATGGAATTATAGGGCACTGGATAAAAGCAATAGACAATAAACCAGAAATTTCTACTGATTAGCTATCTGGAGAATCAGCATGTCTCTGGTGGCCTTTAAAAAACACAGCACCTCTAAGGAAAGAGTTTGGTCTTTATTTTTTCTCCTTTGTTCTTCTCAGGGAATGGAGGAAAGAAAGTAAGAGATTACTTTCTCCTCCCCTTTCAATTGTTTAATGGAACAACCTCTGACAGCATCCAATGAAGCAAAGTCTCGCCTTGGAATTAAAATGAATTGGTGAGAAGAATCTAGCATCAGCAACTGTGATTCTTTTCAGGAGCTGGAAGGTATGGGTTCAATCCTTTCAAAATGGTAGATAGGTAGATAGATAGATAGATAGATAGATAGATAGATAGATAGATAGATAGATAGATAGTACCCTAAGCTAGGATTTTAGCTAAGAATGAAGCTGAATATGTCAGAGATCATGACCAAGTATGAGAATTACTAGTCTTGCCTTGTAGCAGGCCTAGGAGGCCCACTGGAGCAACTCATTCTTCCAAAATACTGCACTTAGAACGAGCAGGGCAGGGAAACAGTGAGAAGGGAGGAAAGAGGGGAGAAAAAATTTTAGAGGTTTAAGTTGCCTTGGCCACATATGTTGTCTATATGTAAGCCTTTCCACTCATGAATTCTTTGGCAGATAGCTAGCTAGCTAGATAGATAGATTGACAGACAGATAGAGATACACAACATGCATCCACATATGTATACGGAAGATTGCTGCTTTTCTTACTATGCCATTTAAAAAAAATGCCTTTACTTTCAGATAATTGTGTTCTCTGGCCATCAAAAGTTAAATACACTCATTAGAAGCTTAAAAGCTAATACTTTAGGAATATAAGACAGAGTACTTTGAAACAGAAGTAATAGTCTCTTGGGGGACCAAATCTTTGAGTACAAGCTGGAAAGAGTGTTCCAAAGAAACTACCTGAAAATGAATTTACAATTTACTGGCTAACTTGCTTTCCAGAATCTTTTGACCTCAGTGTGTTGACTTTTATCTTTGTATCCTCAGCGCCTAACGCAGTTTCTGGAACACAGTGGGTGCCTAATAAATACTTGTTGGTAAATTGAATAATCACTTAAGATCTTATATTAAATGCTGATAAGCAAAGCCAATACCCTTGCTTTTTTTTCCATTTCTCATTTTCTAGTATCACTGACTTATTGGAATAATGAAGGTTAAATTGAATATTTAGACTATATAAATATTGAAGTATTAAATATAAAAATAAAAAAGTATACAAAGTGTCTTCTCATTATTTTTATTCTCTCTGCTAATTGATGTTGATATCTAACTTTCCACTAATCAATGCTCTAATTAAATACAGACAACTGATTGTAGCCAGTTTGGTAAGACACAGACATTTTCTTCTTTTGTAACATTAACAAGATTTGTTGTGCCCATTGCCTTCTGCCTATCTACTTGAAGTAAATATTCAGTGTATAAATATGTTGTTTTTAGTAGTCTACAAAGAGTTGACTTCAACTTAAATCATATTTTTGAATATAGCTTTATTTTTTTTGCCATCTTCCCCTGTGCCCACCTTCTCATTGAAATCACCAAGTATCAGTTTCTATGTTGATTTAGTTGAGAAGATATTGTCAAGTTCTTTAAACAATTTCTACACCTTTTAATTTGCTGCTACAAATATTAATTTGTAAGCTACAATTTTCCTTCATGATTAAGGCAAGATAATCAAGTGCCCCATAAAATGAATCCTATTGTCTGTGGGTGACTCATGAAATCAACTCTGTCAAGTCTTTTTTTTTGGGAGGGCAGTTGGGGTTAAGTGACTTGCCCAAAGTCACTTGTGTTAATGTGTTAAATGTGTTTTTGTGTTAAATGGCAGAGGTCACATTTGAACTCAGGCCCTCTTGACTCCAGGGCTGGTGCTCTATTCACTGTGCCACCTAGTCACCCCAACTCTGTCAACTCTTGAAACTTCCTTTTGTTTTCTGGTTTCATCTAATGTAAGAAATGTCAATATTAAAGTGATTCATTCTCCTTTAGCAAACATTTGATTGGTAACTTTCTTTTCACATTACCATTATTTCTTAACATATTTCTCTCCTCTGCCCAATCCAGAATCTTTGCTACATCCCTTGCAACAAAGGATAAAGAAAGAAAGGAAAAACAAAAGTTCAGCGAAATTAATCAACACCTCATCTGAGACTGGTAGCATATGCATTTTTTTTTAACATACATAGCCCCCACAAACAAGTCAGGTACATTTTTTCATCTCTTCTTAAGGGCCAGTTTTGGTCATTATAATTACACAGTGCTCAGTTTCATGGCTTCGCCATCACACTACAGTTTTAATTATTCTATAGACTGTGCATATTGTTTTACTTTTTCTGTGCACAGAAACTCCATGGACAGTATTTAATTCTGCATTGATTATTCTAAATTATTACATGCTTTTCTGTATTAGTTATCACATAATTTCTTAGAATGCAATGACATTCTAGTTCCATAACATTCATGTGCCACAGTTTGATTAGCCATTCTCAAATTTTGGAGTAAATCTACCTTACTTCCTGTTTCTTGTTGCTGATTTAGTTTACTTATTTCAATAATATGACTCCTTGATCACTAAACAAAGAGCACACATTTGAAATACCACACTTTTCTTGTCTTTGTATTCCTAGCATGTATCATATTGTCTTGCTTACAGTAATCACTTAATAATGGTGACTGAATTTAATTGAATAATTAAGTATTTAATGGGAGTGCTAACATCTACATGATTCCTATTATCCTCTGCCCTTCTTTCAGCCACTTCACAGCATTTGAAAAAGCCACACAAGGTTGAAGACCGTTTGTATCTTAAGTGATTTGTTTGATCATGGTTTGCCATGACCAGTGAATCCATTACCCAGTGTCCAATCTACAAAGATGAACTATTCTGTAGTTACTTAGGTTGGTCCCTAAATAATAATAACAACTAGAAGTGGTTAACATTTATGTAGAGCTTTAAGGATTGCAAGGCACTGTGTAAATAATATCTCATTTAATCCTTGCAACGACTCTGGGAGGTAGGTGCTATTATTATCTCTATTTAACAAATGAGGAGACTCAAGTTAAGTGAGTTGACCAGATTCATGCAACTAGTGTCTGAAACAGAATTTGAACTCAGGTCTTCTTAACTCCCAGTCTTATTCTCCATCCACTGCACTTCCTTTTTGTCTCATTAGATTCAACATATTGTCAAGATTATACTTAGCTTTCCTAGTTTTATACAACTTATATAGAACTTATATTCTGTCAGTTATAGATATGACACGGTCACCCCAATATCACAGTAAAACATCAGATTAGGACTTTGTGAAAATTATTATGTAATAACAATAAAGTTATTGGCATATAACTAACTGGACCAAGAAAATGAAATGTAGCTGTAAATAATAGATAAAACTGTATAAGATTCAGAAATAGGTCGTATAAAATACTCGACTTCATTATGGGTAGTGAACCAGAATGGAATAAAGTTCAATATCTATTTCAGAAAGGGATTTCTGCATTTCCCTGTTGCACATATTCCTTCTGTCCTCTCATTCATAAAGTTGTCTTTGAGAAAATTCAAGGGACATTCAGGCATGCAGAAAATGTTCTCACTTAACAGTGATCAATCACTGCTGAGGTTTCCTGCTTTCTTGCTATAGGAAGTAAGGGAATGACTCATGATTAGGCCATTTTACACACAATGGAACTTTATTATTTTTTAACAATCTGTATTACAATATAGCTCAGGAAAAGAACAAAGATTTTAGAGGTAGAGAAACATAAATTTTTAATATGTTTTGTCAGAAAAATAAGAACACATTATCTTCTTCTCCTAATTCATAATGTAATTCCATTTAGATATGGGTGCATGTTAGATACATAACAAATATACACATGTAGTATAAAATCATTAAAAGACTGGAGTATTGCTCTTTTTGGGTGTATAAAATTAATTAATACTACAACTCTAGAAATTGTCCAGAATACGGTGACCATATTTTTCTTTTAATCAGATTTTCTTTCATTATGCTTTGTGAAAACTCCCTTTAACAAACTGATGGGAGAAGTGAAATGAAGGAAGCAGTTCTTACTCATGCTTCCAAATGAAATTAGAGAAGGATTGTCACATAAATACATATTACATATACACACAAACACAAACATATGTACATTTAAAATTACCAATAATTCTACAGTGAACAATACAAATTGTGTTGTCTATTGTTTTGTATTTTTTAATATTTTAAAAGCTAATTTTTTGTCACTGTAAAGTTCTGTCTTTACAAAGCGATGTTTATCTGTTGTCTTGCCTGTATAACTCAAGACTAATGGGTATCACTATTGACTGACTTGATTGGGTTTTGGAATGACAATTTTTAAGAAGATTTTTCCTCATTTGAATCAAAATCTGGCCATCTCTAACTTCTACCCACTGATTCTTATGCTACAGAAGCTATGTAGGATCGTTTTCTTTTTCTTTTTCTTTCATACGTAGTAATTGATTTTAAGGCTGAGAACAGGGATTGTATGACCTTTGTATTTGATTCCTTAGTTCCTGGAACACAGTAGGCAATCAATTAATGTTTCTTTATTACTTGACTTCAAATATTTGTCATCATCTTTCAAGCCTCTTTTTAGCCTTTTCTTCTCCAGGCTCAATAGTACAGAGACTACTTATCTCTCTTCTCCAACTACTCAATAGCATTCTTATATTGTCATGCTCAGTAATACTATAACAGATAGGTGCTGTTACCATAGCTGCAAACTTAATCTTCATACTAACAAATAATATATTGGTACATATAAAGGTGAAGTCATTTTCACCTTTTTCACTATTTTCAAAGGTGACACATTGAAAGTAACCAGCAGCATTTAGTGGGGATATTCTTTTTCATTAGAACATTTATGGGAAATATAAGATACACCTTCACCTATTAGAACCCAAGGGTCCAGGCCAGAGTCAGTTGTCTCATGGGAGGGGTGTAAGGAGGATTAGCAAGATAGTGTAATATAGGAGACCCCATTTGGTAATGTCCAGGAATGCCAATTATGAGGCTTTTGCAAAGTAGTCTAGGCAAGAGGTGGTGGTTGTATGAGAAGATAGAAGAAAACACAAAAAGAATTTTAAACATAGAGATGATAAGATTTGGGTATTGAGCAGTTATATATGAGTGAAAATTCAAGGATGATACTGAAGGATGAACCTGGATATATGGCAAAATGGTGGTGCCCAAAACAATGAAAGGAAGATAAAAAGGGATATTGGTTCGTGGGAAAAGAAAATGAGTTCCATTTGGAACATATCACATTTCAGATATGTATGGGACAACAAGTTTGAAATCTCAGTAGGAAATTAGTGACTCAGTATCTCAGAAGTCAATGATGTAATGATCTCAGAAGAGAGATTAGCAGTGAATATAAAGACCTTAAAGAATCCACATAAAGATAACAATGAAAGCATATATGTATAGAAATAAAATTTAACCCAAAAGAGTTGAAAGAGTCTCTATTAGGGAATATAGATAGAAAAGAGGACAGGGTCAAATGCAGAGCTTTTTCATACCCACAGTGGATATGAAATGAATCATGTTCTAGACTAAAAAATGATCAGATACATGGCTTAGTTGATATCAAATGAGGTTAGTTTGTAGTTACTTGTAATCACTGTACTATGAATCACTGCAGTTTAATGTCAATATAAATGATCTATTTAATAAAAACATACTAGAATTTTTACAAGAACTGACATAGATAATATTGATACTTTCTGAGATACTGCTTCTCTTTGAAAATACTGTGAAAATCAAAATAATATTTGCCCATTTCCAATCATCTAATACCTGTCCTATTTTCCGTAATTCACCAACTATTAGTGACAGTAGCTCTGGCATCAAATATAACATCTCTGTAAGTACCCTTCATACATATAATTCATCTTAATCTAGATATTTGAATTCAACTAAAATATTTTCAAAATTCTTGCTTCATGACATTTGTTATTGTTGAGTCATTTCAGTAGTGTCTGAATCTCTGTGACCCAATTTAGAGTTTTCTTGACAGAAATACTGGAGTGGTTTGTCATTTACTTCTCCACCTCATTTTACAGATGAGGAGCCTCAACAAACACGGTTAAGTGACTTCCCAGGTTCACACTGTTAGTATCTGAAGTCACATTTGAACTTAGGCCCTCCCTCCTGACTTCAGGGCCAGCACTCTATCCACTGTGCCACCTAGCTGTCCTATGATATTTGTATGCCTCCTGGTCAATTGCAAAGATCATTCTCCTTGCTTGAGAAGACAGAAGCAAAATAATGGTTGAACAGCATTGACTTCTATATTTGGTAACTATTATACCATCTTCCTCCAAGCTATGGGTCTCTCTTATATTATCTTTTTTACTTGCTCCAAATATTGGGTTTTAAAGTCCTATTTTATATGAATGAAATGATTTGATAAATGCTAAATTAACATAGTAAGTGGATATTATATGGTGGAGAACAACAACAAAAAAAGAATAATGGGAACTGCCTAGGCTGTATAAGGGACTAAGGGACTGCTGTGTTCCCCATAAAAATATAGTATACTTCTTTTCTTCCCAGTTTGCTGGCAGTAAGCAGAGATAATCTGATCTATATAATGATAGTATCTTCAGTAAAGAAAGATTGTGTTAATGTCTCCCAAATAGGCACAAATTGCTCTAACAATATCAGGAAGAAAAAAAATAAAGTATCATTTCATCTCTCTGTCAATTGCAATCAATTGTTAAATTTCCAAGTCTTTTGGGTCATCTAAAAAACTGAAAGATATGTAGATCATTCTAGTAAGTCAATATTATGTTATGAGATATACTAATGAATATACTAACTTTTCTTTTTCATGTCAAAACAGAAATAGCAGTTATTAGTTGACAAACTTGGTTTCTTTTCAATGTATGAATAAACTATATATTGAATTAGCTAAATATACCACTATAATGATCTGACCATGTCAAGAAAATTCAATCTCAATTAACAAACAGGTTTTAAGCATTTACTACATACAAAACACTATTATAGGCACTAGAACACAAAGAAACACAATGAAATAATACCTGTATATGAAGGAAGCAGAGTGACTCCACTAAGGGATTGCTTTTCCTTTTGTCTTTGTATACCCCATACCTAGTTCACATGTAGCAAATGATAAAAAATATGTGTTTTGAATTTAATGAGCTTATATTGTATTGGGAGACAATGCACATGCAGAAAAGTAAATATGATATTTTGAGGAGGGATAGAGCACCAACAAGTAGGATGATCAGGGAAGACTTCATAGATGAGATAAAACCTAAGCTGAGCCTTGGAAGAAAGACACTATGGATTCTAAAAGGTAGAAGTGAAAAAAGAAAGCATTTTTGGCTGAGGTAAACCTCAATAAAGAAATGCACATAGGAGATGGAATGGTCAAACATAGCATTCTTGAAATGGAATGATATAAAATAAATCTCGAAAAAGGTAGGTGGGAGTCAGATTATAGAGGGCTTTAAAGGACAGGCCTAAGAAATGTCATTTTGTCTTTTAGAAAATGAGGAGGCACTTAAGATTTTTCAGCGGAGAAATGACATAATAAGACTTACGCATTAGGAAGATTATTTTGGCAGCTTTGAGAAGAATGGATTGGGGATAAATGATAAATTAGAAGCAGAGAGACCAATTAGGAGGCCACTGCAGTAATATGAAGTGTGAGATGATGAGGACCTGAACTAGGGCATGACTGTGAGTGGAGAAAAAAGGGCCAGATGCAAGTGCTGTCGTGGAATGACAAGACTTGGCAAATTGGTGAGGCAGAGGAAAATGTGAAGGAGAACACCACGGTAGTTGATCCAAGGAATTGGGAAGACAGTGGTGCCTCAAAAGAAAATAGAAAAAAATGGAGTATGGGTAGGTTTAGAGAAGAAGATAATGAATTCTGCTTGGGATATAGTGAAATTGAGATGCTAATGGGAAATCCAAGTGAAGATGTTCTATGGCAATTGGTGATGTGGGACTAGATTTCAAGAGAGATGCTATGGATGAATGTATCAATTTGAAAGTCATTTATATAGAAAGGGTAATTGAATCAATGTCAGGTTTTAAGAAGATCAAAGAAATCATTATATATACATATATAATATACCTATATATACATACATATATGTATATATGTGTGTATATGTATATATGTGTGTATATACATATTATATATATATATATATATAGAGAGAGAGAGAGAGAGAGAGAGAGAGAGAGAGAGAGAGAGGCAGAACATTGTGACACACTTCTACTTAAGTAACAGTTGATTATTATTCATCAGAGACTAAGGGGTAGTCAGGTAGGAGGACAACCAGTAGAGATCTGTGTTATGGAAGACTAAAAAGAAGATAATCTCTATGAGGAGGTAGAAGTTGGTAGGTTTGTAGACAGTAGAATGAGGAAGAATAAAAGGTCAATTGATTTCACAGCTAGAATTTTGGTAACCTAGAAAATGGCAATTTAAGTCATATGGTGAGGAATAAGGAGAAAGCAAGAAAGTAGAGGACGTGAGTTTAGAAAACTATCTAGGCATCTGATTGGGAAAGGAAGAAATACTATATTATTTGGGGGGGATTCTAAGGGGATGGCAGAATAAACACAGTTTTATTTTATGTTTTCCTGAGAAGGGTTAAGCTTGCTGGTAGGATGGGAGGTAGACCTGAGTTTGTTGTTAGGAAATAGGAGCCAGCATCATGACATGTGAAATACTAGGGACAAGTAATAATCTGGATATGCATTAATTTCATGGCAACACTGGTTACGTACATTTGCTTCTAGTGGCACAAGTCTCTCTCAGAATATCTCACCTTGTTCAGATGAAATCAGAGTGTTTGTTTCCTAATCTTTACTTAGATCACTGCTAAATAGGTGCTAGATTTTGGGCCACACATTTTTTGTGGTTTTAATTATTTTATTTTTAAGAACGAATATTACTCTGAGGAAACGAGCAAAAGTGGTTGCATTTAAATAGCTCATTTCAGAGGTATTGCAATGGATTTTGGTAATATGGGGAAATCAAGTATTTCAAGGATCAAACATATATACTCAAACATACTCAATTGCACTAAAGTACAAAGAAAAGTGTGGTCAAAAATGAAAAACAAAAACTGACAAACTGTTGCCACCAAACAGTCTAATTAATCTTCAGAAAAGATTATTGAGTAAAGACCTTCAGCAGGATCTGGCAGCTAGAGGACTTGTTACTGATTACTTTATGAAGAAGGGTAAGCTTCTTGACATAGGATTATAAACACCTATCCCTATAAGTTTGCATACTGTTTGGTACATAGTAAGAACTTAATAAATAATTTTTATTTATTGATTAGAAGAACAATGAGAATACTAGTGGAAAAAAATTTTTTTCGTTACTTGACTACATATGTTTTTTCAAAGGCTTTTATTCTCCCTACTCCTTTTTAATAGAGTAGTAAAGGAAAACAATTATTAATTTTAAAAATCATATTACCTCTAACATAGATAGCCTTTATAGATTTCTGATCTGCTTCAGCTGCTTTTTTCCTGTCTTCATTGTCTTTTGAGCCATTTCTTTCTCATCTCTAAAAATTACAGGATTTCCTTTGATATTGTTTTACTTTAGCCATAATCTTTCATTAAAGATTGCTGAAAATATACTTTTCTGCATATAATTCTTTATATGTATTTTCCTAACACAGTAAAAATTACTAAGTCCCTAGAATTCTGTGATCTTTTATGCCAACATCTTAATAAAACAAAAACAAAAAATGTTTCAGGCAATATTCACTTTTTATTACACACAAAATACTGTACAGTAAATAAAGTTCTTAAAACTAAAGCCTTTTATGTAAATTTTACCTGAATCTTACCTTCCACTGTGTCAGATGGTGATGTGAGAGTGCTGTACTACACTGCTGTAAATCTCTCTACCTTGGTTACCCTCTGAAAACCAAGGGAGAGGTTGCTGGGATTTAGTCTCTGCTGTTGGAAGATGCTGAGACTGACTAAGGTGAGGATATCACCTTAGAACCTAGAGTCCAAAGGACTTGCATTATGGTGTGAGGGCATAATTGCAACACAAAACTTGAGTTTTAAAGGCAAACAATGAAAATATGCAATGAAAGCACAGGAAATTCTTTAGGATGAACAAGACCAGTGAATTGTAAAGCTCCACAAACCTGTATGCATCACACCTCTGTTTTTTTTTTCTTTCTTTTCTTTCTCTACTGCTTATAACCACGAATGTATACAATTGTAAATGTAAAAGTGACAATGAGGTGACTAATAAAATAACTCAACTGCTTGTAGTCATTTAAGTTAAATGTGGGAATGCTGAGGATTGACATATGCATATTCCACTCACACAGATACTTACATATATTTGTGTATAAATATATATGCACATTCTTCCATTCATGCAAAATCTCAATGAGAGCTATCTATGAATTAAAAGCATCCTCAGTGAAGGTATCGATAGGCAATAAGCAATATTTAGCAATGGTCATAACTTTATTATATGTGGTGATCTTAGATACATTACTTCATTTGATCCTCATAATGATTCTGGGAGGTAACTGCTATTATTATCTTCATTTTAAAGATGAGAAAACTAAGGCAGGCAGAAGAGTTACATTTCCATAGTAAGTGCCTAAGATTGAATTTTAACTCAGTTATTCACTAACCCCAGGACTAGTCCTCTAGCCACTATTCCACCTCAAACGCTCCCTTAGTATCTTAAAGCAGTCAGAAGAAAAAGTGACAAAGGCCTCCAGAATGTTGCATGAACTCCTTGCTGTAAGAGCATCACCAATTATAACCCAAATCTGTATCTCCAACTTTACCCTTGACTCCTTGATCTCTTTTGTCCTATCTATAACAGGAGACTAACTAATGAAGGCCAAGTCCTGGGGATTCATCCAGAAGCAAGCTTCCCAATTATGCATGTAGATGCCAAGAGGATCTATTTAGTTTCTTAGTTTTGTAGCTTTTACAAGCTCCACCACAGTTCTCACATTTGTCCCCTCTCTTTTCACATTTAAATTACTGCAAAGCCTCCTAAATTTAGTCCCAATCTCCCTCTTCTCCAAACTGTGGCCATACCATGGCCAAAGTGATTTTCATAAAACATTCTTCACACACACATACACACACACACACAACACACACACACTAAAACTACTAACATCCTATTACTTCAAGAATGAAATACAAACTCCTCCTTTTTCTCCTTTAAAACCATTCATGTGCTTGTGAAAACCTACCTTTATAGTACTTATTATTTGTTCATCCCCTTCACACACTCTTATGATCTACCCACACTGGTCTTCTTGTTATTCTTCATCAAGGATATCCTATCTTTTACCTCCATACCTTTACATTGACTGAGCCCCATGAATGAAATGTACACCTTCCTTACCTCCAAATTAGTTCATCTCATCTTCTATGGGAAGGCCTTCCTGATTTTCTCAGAGACCAGTCCCTTTCTTCCTTAAATTACCTTGTGTTTCATATGTATATGTAGGTATTTGTATATCTATGTCTATATATGTTATATAAACTTTTATATCTATGTATTCTTTCCCCCAGGAATAATGTAAACTACTTGAGGGCAAGACAAGTCAAGAAGACTAGCAATGGCCCAGGAGCCAGTGGATGATGTTGACATCTCTGATGTCTGACCAAAGTTCTAAGCACTCCACAGCGCCTGCATCATCCACCTTCATGCCTATTGGGACAAATTATTCTCATGTCCCCACTCTGACAGGTGAAGTCCTCACATGCTTGGTGTAGACACTCCCCTAACTCAGCAAAGGATTTAATATCTGTGAGTTACCCTCAGCCATAGTTTCCAAAGGAAGTGGTCCCTGATCAGTAAGGTGATTTCTTTCTATACTGTTAAGCAATAGGCAAGTAGAAGTGGAAAAGAAAAATAGATGATGCAGATAAGCCTTTTTGTGGTTTTACAAGTCATGAGCAAGGATCAGACAAGAGACAAGAGAGTTAAGGGCCAAGGACAGTGTTGAGTTCTATGGCTTAACTAAAGAAAGTTCTAAAAATGTCAAAACAGAGAATGTACTATTCTCTATACTGAAGCAAAATCTGAGTATAAAATAAAATGCCTTACTGATTTATGAAAAACAAAATACCATGCTCTTAGTATATTTGAGTGGCTGAACTTTCCTGTTATGGAGGACATAAATTTCAAAAATCATTTTAACATTTATGGTACAAAATTATTAGGACACATGGGAAGTTATCCCCTTTGTAAAACTAACACCTTCTGTTGAATTAATCAATGATTCTCCCAGCCCTTCTGGGCAAGGAAAATAATTAAGTTGACCTTATAAATGTATGGTATCAAATATAAGGAAGTGTGGTATAGTGGACAGAGATCTGATCTTAAAGCTAGGTAGATCTTGGTTCAAGTTCTACAACTGAGATACATATATATTATCTGTCCAATCCTATACAAGGCACATAAATTCCCAGTGCTCTAGGCAAGTCTCTAAGTCATAGAAAGTGCCAACTTGCATTGTTAGAGAGAATTTCTTCACCTCGGAGTTCCTGATAGCAAAGAAATTACCTGCCCAGTTGTTATCTATATTAAATTTTTCTATAGGTGTTTAATTGAAGGGAAGGAAACAAGTTTGTATTAAGTGTCTACTTTGCTCCTTGCACTGCACTTAGAACACCTAATTTTATCCTTAGGACAATGCTGGAAGGCAGGTGCTATTATTATTATCATTACTATCTTTTAGTTAAGGAAACTGAGGGAGACAGAGCTTCAATGACTTGCCCAGGGTCACCTAGTTATTAAGTGTCTGAGACCTTATTAGAACTCAAATCTTCCAAATGCTAGTCCTATAGATTTATGCACCGTACTACTTAGCTGCCTAATATGTAATAAAGGTAACAGATAGAATATTTTAGGATTAGAATTGATTGAAAGAGCTACAATGTTTCTGCATATTGTAATGTTTATGATTTATAAAATGGAGAAACATTCCAGTTTAGTATTTGTAGGTTTCCCCTATATAGCCCATAACAGAAAAACCCAATTCCTCTAGTGTCTGTACCTGGCATTGTAAATGACAAAGGATTACCATTTTAGGTCAGAGAATATACTTTTTCTATGATATGAAAAGACTTTTGCCCATTAATAGTAATGAATTGGGCACATTGTATCTTTCTTTCAGTCATGTCTAATGCTGCCATATTATGAAAGTTCAGGAAATTTTAGACAAGCATAAATTTGGGAGTGAAAAAGAAATGTAAGATTTTTCTGGGCAATTGTTGCATTCTTTATTTCATTTCACATCCTAATAAATACTTAGACTAAATTTAAAAGGCAGCTCCTCTCATCTTATGGATATTAACCAATTACACTCTTTTCTAGATTATGAAAAATTAATTATATGAGAAAAAGGGGAAGTTACTTACTATACCACATGCATAGGTTAGTGAATCCTTATTCCATGTTTCCATGTCTACAACCTATATCTTAAGAAATATGGGAAAAGTGATATTTATAGTCAGCCACACAATCTTTTCATCTATTCTGTAGCTGTCTTATAGGTACATAATTTACATGTTGTCTTCCCTTTCAAATGTGATCTCCTTCCCCTTCAAATGTCAGGAAGAATGTTTTCTTTTCCATTCTTTATGTTTCCAGAACTTAGCACAGTGCTTGGCACATATTAAATAATAAATGTTGCTGACATTGACATTGATTAATTAGTATGTTTGTCTTTAAAGCCAGCCTGCCATTCTAGGTTTGAGAACTGAGAATTATTTAAGATAGTGACTCTTGACAGAGGCATATTTCCTATTCAATTAGAGAAGGGAAAATGTACTCCACTTCAGGGCTAGAGTGAAACTAGGTGAAAGAATAGTTAGGTTCCACTCCTAGGAGATGACATCTCAGCAGAACAAAAAAAATGGATTCAGTTCCCTCTGTCAAGAGAGTATTTCAGATTTCAAATATATGCATCTGTCCCATTAT
The DNA here is from genome assembly GCA_011680675.1 of Gymnobelideus leadbeateri. Classification (NCBI taxonomy): domain Eukaryota; kingdom Metazoa; phylum Chordata; class Mammalia; order Diprotodontia; family Petauridae; genus Gymnobelideus; species Gymnobelideus leadbeateri. The sequence goes on from WOXC01001748.1 coordinate 110,969, forward strand.
TCAGTTTTTTCTTTCCTCTCAGTCTCCTTGCCTTGACCTTTCACATCACTGTAAATACAAAATAATAGCAGTATTATAGAGCTAGAAGGGACCATAGTGACCATCTATACTAATTAATGCCTGAAAAGGAATTCTTAATATAGCATATGTCACAAGGAGTCAACCAGACTTGGCTTGAAGAACATTAATCACGGAGAATCTACTAACTCACAAAGCAGCTCATTTTATTTTGGATAGTCAGGAACTTTCTTTCATTGACTGACTAAATTTGATTCTTCGTAATTTTTTCTGATTTTTTCTTCTGAGACGCCAAAGAGTTATTTTAATGTCCCTTAGAAATGACATCCCTTCAAATACCATGACTGGCCTGAATCTTTTTGTCTCTGGGCTAAACATCCCCAGTTTCTTCAAAAATCCTCATATGCCATGGATATAAGGATATTTACAATCTGGCTTGACTTCCTCTGGGCACTGTTCATTTTTATCAATGTCCTTCCTAAATGTGGTTTCCAGTTCTGAATACAATATTCCAGGTATCTATAAACTGTTGTCCAACTATGCTTCACTCATCCTATGCTTATGAAGTTTACATTTCTAAACCAAATAATAAAACTTGAAATATTCCAATTAAATTTTATTATATTTAACTCAATACTCTACTCAATTAAAAAAAAGAACCCTTTTGATGTTGACTTTGGCATCTAATATGTTAGTTATCCTTTCCAGTTATCTGTCATTTGCAAATAAATAAATTTGTCATCTATGCATTTGTCCAAATCATTGTTGTAATTAAGTAGTAAATGGTCATACACAGATTACTAGGAAACTTTCCCCCATGCTAGATTGACATTAAACCAATAATAGCTACACTTTGAGTCTGGCCATTCAACTGCAAGTGAATTCATGCTTTATTGTCTACCTTATATTTCTCTATCTTTTCCACAAGAATGGTATGAGATACTCTATCAAACAGCTGATCTCCCTGTTTAGTATTTCATCAGGCATAATGCTGGATCTTTGTAACCATATTTTCCTTCTCTAAATATTCACTAACCATCTTTTTAATGATCTATTCTAGACTTTTCTTAGAAATTTAATTCACATATCTAGGCTTATACGTAAGTGACTCTATTCTCTTCCCCTTTCTTGAAAATCTAAACAACATTTAAATTTCTCCTCTCCTGCAGTACTTATCCCATTCTCCATGAATTCTCAAATTTCACTGACTAGCTCAGTGACACCATATGCCAGTTCTTTCACTATCCAAAAATGCTGTTCATACAGTCTAGGATGACTTGAATTCATTTGGGCAGCTAAGTGCTCCTTTACTATCTTCTTATTTAACTAGAGTTTCAGGATAGTCCCCTTTTATTGGCCATTTCCAGTTTGAAAGTTATTTTCTATAACAGACAAAATAGAAATACTCTTTGCATTCACCCCAAATTAATACCTTTGTCTCTTCTCTGTGAGTTATCATCATCACATTCACACTAATCCATGTACCTATATCATCTTTGAGCTTTCCCCTAATATACACAGGCACATAGATACATACATACATACAAAACAACAAAACAAAATGTTCTTGTTTTTCTTTTCTGGCCTCAGCTCATTCTAAGGGTTAGGTCTCCCATCCTTCTTTCTACAGGACCATACCAAGTATCTAGATTATTCTCTGTCATCTACCCTTACTTCCATTTTTAGTGTATAAAGGGACAGGTTTTCATTGTTAAATTACTCTAACAAAGAATTCAATTATGCATGATAGAGACAGGAATTTGGGGTAGGTAGGTAGAAAGGAGTGATCTTCCTTAACTTTACCTTCTGTTCTAGCTTAAATACATTTGTAGCTAAGTCAGAGGAGGTCTTAAGAATGTGTAAGATTGTAAGAAGATCTAGTTATCTATAATATATTTATAACAATCTATAACAAAAGGCTTTGATCTCTTCCAGAAGGTTTAAAAATAATTCCCTGAGTTTAAGCCTAGAATTTTGTCTCTCTATTGTTAGCTGGATGTGATAGTTTTAATGTTCAAGCTGTCTGTCTGCCCTTATCAGAGACAGTGTCTAGACACTATACCCACCAGACTGAAGCTGAGATGCTTTGTCTGGTTCATTTCACACAATGCCCAGGGGTGACTGCCCATCAAAAAAGTAGGTCCAGTAAATGCAGCAAAGCAATATTCTCAGGAAAGAAACCATGCTGTCGGGAAGAGGATCACTGAATTCAGCAGGGCAGTATGCCTAGTGATGAGAATAGCATGATGACATTACTAGATGTTAGGCATAGGACAGATCAGAGACATGAGTTGACAGTTATTCTTTGGGTCATTATACAAAGACATTTGAGGTCATGGATTTTACTGTTTCCTTTCTGGGATTTGGACTCCTTCGAATTTCTGGATATCACAAATGGTAATCTTGTATCATGACCACTCTCTATAGTATGTAGCCTGATCTAGAAACACAAGCAGTTATTACCCTTCTCCATCTTTTTTGTTTGTTTGTTTTTATTTTTAAATTTCTCTGGAGGAAGCTAAATAGTGTAATAGAACACTAGACTTGGATTCAGGAAATTTGTAACCCTGGACAACTTCAGTGTAACTTTTGTCATCTTTGGTTCCCTTATATATAGCATAGTCATAATAATAACACCTGCTTCACAAGGATGTTGCATTAAGTGAAATAATATCTATAAAGTATTTTACAACCCTTAAAACACATAGAAATATTAGTATTGTTGCTGTTGTTTGTTAGTCCGTCATTGGACTTGCAGAATACTGTACAAAAATTTTTTTCCTAGTTTTTATAACATATACTCCTTTCTTGACCAGGAGCCTATCATACAAGATTTTAAGTGATGTTAGTTGATCAAATGAGCATATATGTAAAGATATAACATCTATAGAAATATATACATGTGTGCCTCACATTAATTATACTTTTTATAGTTTGATAAAATGAAAATATTAACTTCAAGAAGGTTTAGATATCAAAAGTGTCTTGAGAGATTTTCTAACCTGGTGAACAAAAGAGCATATGTCTTTCATTTCTAAGAAAAAGGGATTAGAGAAACCTATTAGTAGTTGAAGTGACAGAAGTCTTTGGGGAGTGGATCTGTCTCCTCACTTTTGAAAACGAGAAATCAGAGCACTAGAGACTCAAACTCCAGTTCATTTTCATTATCTGGAATTTGACTTTATCTGACAAAGACAACACCCTATATAAATCTAATTCTTACTCTGTTTGTATACTATCAAGCTACCAAATGCTACATTAATGACATTTCAAATTGGGAAGAGCATTCAATCACAAAGACTTTAGAGGACATATTAATTAGTTTTATTTCTTCTCAGTTCCAAAACAAATTTAAACTTTTTTTTAATCTCTAAATAAAATAATGTTTTCAGTTCATTCAATAAGGATTATTATCCAGGTGTTAAAATATTTTATTAAATACAAATATATTTGAACACATACATATGTTATATATGTATATGTATGTGCATATATATATGCACATACACACACAAACACACACACACACATATATATATATATATATATGTATATATATGAAAGCTTAAACCTGTAATGAGACTTTTGGGACACCATATATATATATATATAATTATTCATCTGATAATTCATTGTCTTTGCATAAATATCAAATCAATAATTGAATGTCATAGTTGCTACTATGACGTTATAATTGGTCATAGCACAGCTTACATAGTTTTTGACAAAGTTTAAAAAGAATTTTTAGCTATCGTAGTGCTTTGAAGGAAGCTAATCTTGATATATCTAATAACAACCTTGAAATATCTACTCACATCATGAGCTATCATTTTTCATATGTATAAGTTTAGGACTTTTAATATTTATGGTAAGGGAGTTATCAAAATAGTCTTACTGTAAGATTTTAAGAAGTTAGAGTAGTATTATTATAATGCACCTGGCATAGACAGAAGTGATTTTCAGTGTAGGTACTGAAGCAGGAAAATTGCCAAGTGTGAATCTATATAAAGAAGTTGGGGAGAGAAAAAAATACTTTGGGAAGAATAACTGTCTATAAAATAGTTAAGTACAAAATATAGGTAGAAATTGTTGAGGAACATTTAAGTGTATGACTGAAGAGCTTGCAGACAAAAAATACTTACCAAATTGTATCTATGACAAATTATTGAGAGATACAATGAATCATTTTAAAAGTAAATGGGGATTATTTAAATATGATTCAAATATGCACCAGATAAACTACCTAATAATTGTAAGATATTTTTGAAAATATAAATAGCAACTTTTGATAAACAAATTCAAAATGATAATAGCAACTGATGAAAGGATTTGTATTTATGACTGAATATTTTCTTTATACATTAGTTACAAAACACAGTTTTCTTTAGTGAAAAGTAATCACTAAATGATTACATTATGCAGTTTATTTATAGTTCTAAGTATCAGTTCATATAACTTGGTAATTCATTTATCAAGTTCTATTTTGCATTAACCTAGTAGTTCTAAACCAATATGAAATGAAATGCAAAAGACATGTGTCACTGACTTTACTTTGAGAATCTCATATATTTCAGAGCTAAGGGCTTAGATTAGTGTGGCTGTAATGTTTCTTATATCAGTATGCTATTAAAAAGACAGGAAATTCATACTCCATCTAGTATAATGGTCCATTATTATGAGCACATACCTCTTAGTTGTTTCATTTTTTTCTGGAGTTAATTAGTTCATACTTCTAGATACCCTCATTCTATTACCATATCCTCCTAATCCTGGATTAGAAGAGTGATGGTTTGTTTATGGCATTGGATTTGGTTCCACTTAAATGGATGCAATCATTACATTTTGAATTAAATACTTTGAACTAGTAAGTATTGCAACCTTGCAATCATCCTTGACTCTTCTCTTTCCCTCCTAGGAAAGCAGTTGATACATCTTCTCAATTCTTCCTCTGTAACATTCCTCACAGTTATCCTCTTTTCTCCACTCACATGATTTCTACCCTAGTAGAGACCTATTAAATAAATAATTTAGTAAAATAGGAAAACTATTGTAATTGCATCCTAATTGATTCCCCCTTTTTCCTGTTTTTACCCTTTGCCATCCATCGTCCACATAGTTGCCTGATTGCAACCAAAACACATATCTGACCATGTCACCATCACTTCCACTTAAATTTTTTTTTTTTGCCTTTTGGAGGGCAGTTGGGGTTAAGTAACTTGCCTAAGGTCACGCGGCTAGGTTTTTGTTTGTGTGTGTGTTAAGTGTCTGAAGCCGGATCCAAACTCAGGTCCTTCTGACTCCAGGGCCAATGCTCTACTCACTGCGCCACCTAGCTGCCCCTCCACTTAAAAATTTTAACGGCCCTCTATTTCCTCTATGATTAAATACAAAAATCTTCTACCTAGTATTCAAAGCTCTTCACCATCTGGTTCCTACCCACTTTCTAGTCTTATTTCATATTACTTTTCATCATGCACTCTAAGTTCTAGTCAAACTGGCTTGTTCATTATACATGCTATTTCATCTTTTGCCCACATACATGCCTTTGGATAAGTCATCCCACTCCATGTGTGGAATGCATTTCTTCCTCAATGCTACCTCTTCAAGTTCCTAGCTCCCTTCAAAGTACTACAGTAGCCAAATCCTGAATATAACAGGTGTTTCTATTCATCTGTTCTCCCCTCAGAAGACTAACAAGCAAAATTGGAAATAGGGAAACAGTGAAGAAGGCTTGAAAATGAATGGCGGTATCCATGTTTCTTAATACTCAAATTTCCTCTGCTCTTGCTCTTGAAGAGATTTTTTTTAAATTTTGCTACTCTTTTTCATTCTTTTAATATTACCAGTGGAGCTGGTGGCTGTTGGTAGTTGCTTTGCTGTGGCTTCAGTTTCTACTATAGCACAAGGAGCAAGGAAGGCTAAGCTGGGACAGAGTTGCAGTGACAAAGGCAGAAACTCTAGGGCAAAGACAGGGGCAAAAGGAATGGGCATTGCCATTAAGAAAAAGTGCTGTAAAAGAGACCAAATTGGCAGTTACTGTGGAAATTTACCAGTCAGCAAAACTGATCAGGAGACTAATCTCAGCACTCGAGCACTCCTTGTCCCCTCATTTGTTCCCTCAATGTTTGCAGATTTGCTGTATTAGCTTGAGAAGAGTTGTTTTTATTTGTTTTTGAGAAAATTCATGATTGAATGCAGTAACTTCTTTACATTTTCACTATATAATGGCTCTTAAACAGTCCTTTATTCTGTTTTAATAAACCGTAAGGTAATTGAAAATCTTACAAATAGGATTGGTTGACTGAAGGCAAGAGATTCCCCATATAGTACATAAGGTGATAAGGTGGAGCCTTAATGGCAATTCTTGATGGGGCCTACATGGTGATGGAGAATCTCCTTTTGGGGAAAGAGAGAAAAGTTTCAAATAAACTATCTGAAGGTTTGTACCTTGATTTCTCTGGAGCATTTTAGCCAATAGGTCATTCCTTCTTAAGTAGCACTGCTAACACTGTATTTGAGCACTACATGGAAATTGTCCAGGTAGCTTACAATTCCTTTGGGCCACATGTTGTCAAACTGTTAATTATTGTGGATGTTATTGATCAGAATAGGGCTTTGGTTGATAGCCCATGCAGTGGCGTAAGGAGGCTGCCTAGGCTATTTAAATGTATGAAACTCACAGACTTTGTCCCTCACAGTGCTCATCAAAAGTATGAAGTCTAAGTGGGAGAAAGAAAAAGATCAATAAAAATGGAAAGCCACAAGATGGGCCAAGAATATTGAAACTAGGGAAAAGAAAGCCAAGTGACAGATTTTAAATGTTAGAAAGTTACGAAGGCCAAGAAAATGAGAAATCCTTTGAATTATCAAGCACGAAGTGAAGACACTCCAGAAGGCATCTATCCAAATGGAATCTAAGAATGAAACTGCTCAGAACACACCACCTAACCAAGAAGATCCCTCAAAGAAGGTTAAGGTTCAGAATGGAGGCCCAGGTCCCAAAAGTCAAAAACTCCAAGGTCAGAAGGCCCTAGACAAGAAGGGTCCAGTTTAGAGAACACCAACTTATATGGTTCCATCCCAGAAAACAGCTGTCCCAAAGGCCAAAAAATAAAAGCAGCTGCCAGAAATCTAATAAATATTATCTTTAATACACCCATAAAAAGAGAAACAATCATGATTTTCCAAAATTCTGGTATTTCTGAGCCATGTTACATTTCTTTTGCCCTTCATTAAAATCTGAACCCAGACAGCAAGGGCAACTGTGATAATTATAAACTTTATATTGTTGATGTTATATTCATAATGATAAGATTTCAATATGGAGTCACTTAAGCTAATGATTCTAATGTCTATAAAACTATATAGGCAAAAATTTATAATTTATACTTTTCTTCTCCTAACTCTGTATTGAGCAGATAAAGCATGTGGTTTTTGATTGGATAAACTCTTGAACTTTTTCAGGGATCTTGAGTCATTCTCTTTCTGCTGTCATAAATAGTTAATGTTGGATCCTCCCACCAGTTTGTGGTCCAATAAAGAAACCCTTTCTACTGAAGCTAAACTCCAGCTTGGTATCTATATGAGACTGAGAACTTTTCCACTAAATCTGAGTCTGATTATCAATGCCCCCTACTATATCTGACACCAATTACCCATTTTTAACCAACCCAGTTTGTGGAGCATATAATTTTTGCCACTTAAGCTCCAATTTTGAGCATGTTCTCTCACCAACATATCTCACTCTGGCTGGGGTGAGTTTCTTGCACATGGGGACAAACCTCTGTCTGTTTATATTGACATATAATGTGTTTGCCTGCTTGCTGTGCCTAATAATAAAACTCATAATTGTATCATTTTCCTGAGTACAATTTTTCTAGAAATTCCTGAGCCCAGGTATTTTCTTTAACCTAAGCTATGGGGCCAAATAAAGCAGAAACTAAACCTATTTAGCCACACCTGTGGTGGAAGGTGGGGTAGTCTAATAGCTTATAGCTGAGTACTTTCTGATAAATATAAAAGATATTACAGCCCTTCAGAAAGTCCATATATGAGCACTCGATACATTCCATTGAAAACACCTGGTTGATGTCATGAATTTAGCAGTAACTAGTAGACAAATCTTATTTTATACTTCCTTGATGGTTAACTATTTAAGTGAGAGTCTGCTTTTCTGTAGGCTTGCTGGGATAGGCTGCTATTGCTACTAGAAACTTTCTACCAGTTGTTAGCACTTCCTGTTAAAATTAATTTCTATTGCTTTTTCTATTCTTTGTTTAATTTCTTTTTTTAACATCATGGAATCTTTTGTTTTAACATCACAGAATCATTAAATTTTAGAGTTGGAAATGACCTCATAAGTTATCTGGTTCTACCCATAACTGAAATACTTATGATGGGGATTTCCCCATCATAACATTCATCCTCTGCTTGAAGACCTCTCTACTGAGTTATCCCATTCCTTGTTAGGACAGGTTTAATTGTTATGAAGTTGTAGACTTCTCTTAGCAAATAAGTTCCCTTGGGGTAAGTATCTCTATATATCTATAATATATAAATACATATGCATTTTAATAAGCATATTTATGCATATATATTTATATAGGACCTTACCTCTAACACAGTCCTTTGCATGTAGTAAATAAGTAACAAATGCTCATTCTACTAAATTTTGAAAGAGAAAACTCTTGGGCAAGCAAGGGTCAATATCTGTGCTACAAGCATTCCTTTTTTTATTTCCCAGAAAGGCTAGAATAGATCAAAGCAGAAGAAATCTTCAATAAGGAAAACCTAAGGCCCTCCAAAAGTCAATTCTCAGTAAACTCATAGGAAATTCAAAATCCAGGAATAAACAACAGATATTCTCTGGGAAAAAGTACCTGCCCTAATTGATGCTTTTCATCCTAATGAGTCATGTATTAAAATCAGTGACAAAGAAACCCTTAAAGGGACAACATTAGCTTAAAATCTTTAAAACTTAAAATCATAATATTCCTGGGAGTTTTCTTTTTGGGATCTTTTTCAGGAGGTGATCGGTGGATTCTTTCAATCTCTATTTTGCCCTCTGGATCTAAAACATCAGGGCAGTTTTCCTTGAGAATTTCTTGAAGGGTGATTTCTAGGTTCTTTCCTTGATCATGGCTTTCAGGTAGTCCAATAATTTTTAAATTGTCTCTCCTGGATCTATTCTCCAGGTCAGTGGTTTTTCCCATGAGATATTTCACATTGCCTCTAATCTTTCGTTTTTTTGGATCTGCTTAACAGCATCTTGATTTCTCATAAAGTCACTAGCTTCCATTGCTCCAGTCTAACTCTGAAGGAATGAATCTCCTCAGTGAACTTTTGAGATTCTTTTTCCATCTGGCAAATTCGACTTTTTAAGGCATTCTTCTCCTCAATGCCCTTTTGGGCCTCCTTTGCCATTTGAGTTAGTCTATTTTTTAAGGTGTTGTTTTCCTCAGTCAGGCTGTTGACCCTCATTTCATACTTTTCCTGCATCCTTCTCATTTCTCTTTCCAATTTTTCCTCCACTTCTCTTATTTGATTTTTAAAGTCCTTCTTAAGGTCCTCTATGGCCTGCAACCCACTCATGTTTTCCCCTGGGGCTTTTGGAGCAGGACTTCTGACCTCACAGTCCTTTTCCCGCTCTATGCCCCCAAAATAGGAGTCTAGGGTTGCATTTTTCTGTTTCCTTTGCCTTGGCATGTTGCCACTTAATTGCTTGACTTTTGGGCTTGTTGCCACACTATGGCTTTAAGGCCAGCTAGAGGAATTATAGCCAGGTTCCAGAATCCCCAGATCAAGGAGAAAATACTACAAGCAGCCAGGAAGAAACAATTTCAATATTGTGGAAACACAATCAGAATAGCCCAGGACCTGGCAGCTTCTACACTGAGGGATCGAAGGGCATGGAATATGATATTCCAGAGGGCAAAAGAACTGGGAATGAACCCAAGGGTCACCTACCCAGCAAAACTGAGTATTTTGTTTCAGGGGAAAATATGGTCATTCAGTGGAATAGAGGACTTTCAAGCATTCTTGAGGAAAAAACCAGAATTGAATAGAAAATTTGACATCCAGACACAAGAAGGAAGAGATGCCTGAGAAGGTAATCAGGGAAAAGAAATCAAAAGGAACTTATCAAAGTTGAACTATTTACATTCCTATATGGAAAAGCAATATCTGTGACTGATGATATCTTTCTCACTATGAAAATAATGGAAGAAGGGGGTGTGGTCATGAATACATATGTGAATGTGTGTGTATATGGTTACAGTTATATATGGATAGAGGGCATAGGTTGAATTTGTTGGGAAGGGAGAATACTCAAGGGATGAAATTATGAGGTGAGAGAGGAAAGTGGCAAGAGGAGATGGGGAGAGACAGGGTAGGGTAAACTATCCCATGTAGAAGAAGCAAGGGGAAGTGGTTGCAAAGGAGGGGGAGAATAAGGAAGGCTAAAAAGGCAAAACCACATTCACATTGAATTTGGTTCAGGGAGAAAATGACATACATACTAAATGGGATATCTCAACCTGCAGCAGGATAGGGGGAAGGGGGATGAGAGGAGGGATGATGGATGGGAGGGCATCCTTGGGGTGAGGGGAGGTTGGAAGTACCCACTATAGAAGAGGGACAGGATCATGTAGGGAATGGACCAGGTGGGGGGTGGGATGAGTGGGAGGGAATTATAAGCAGCCTTGTACAATATATCTACTATGATAATGTTTTGCATAGCTAGACATGTACAACATATACTGAATTACTTATATACCAAGAAGGAATGGGTGACAAGGGAGGAAGGAAATGGATCTGAAATTCAAGATCGTAACATTAAATGTTTCAAATATATATATAAATACTATTATTAATACTCTTTTGCCTATAATTGGGAGATAAGATATGCAGGCATTGGGACACAAAGATTCATCTTCCTCTAATGGAAAAGTCGATGGGGGTATGGGAGAAGGTATGGGAGAGAGCAGATTGGAGGAAGTGATATCTTGTGGGACTGCTATACTGGGAGGTTGGGTAGGGGAATAATGGGGGGAAAATGATTGTAACTCAAAATCTGGCGGAAATGAATGATGTAAAACAGAAGTTAATAAAGTATTTGTTTAAAAAAAAAAAAACTTAAAATCATAAATCTTTAAAATATTTGAGCTCTCAACTTTATCTTCCTCTACCTCTTTTGATATCATGTAATCAAAGGACTTTAGAATTGGAAAGGAATTTCATCCAATTAATACTAGAATAGAAATTCCATCTATAACAATCCTTGTAAATCATGATCTAGTTAATTCTTGAAGGAGTCCAGAAATAGGCAACTTATTAGAACTTAAGGTAACTCAATACTTTTAGACAGTATAATGCTGAGGATGCCTTTCCAGACAGCAAAAATTTATTCTTTTATTTTTTGAGAGGGCACAGTTTTCATTCATTAATTCTATGCAGTTATAACAAACAAATCTAATTTCTATTAAACATGATAAAATTTGTCCATCATTATATATCCTCTTGTCCTTCCCTAGTATCTAGGGATAATATGACGGTTGTTAAAGTTAAGCCATCATGTGTTCCCCAATATCATTCCCTCCCATCTTATTTTTGATGTTCCTTTGAGAAACTCTACTTTGAGGGCTCTGGTGTGTTATCACTCATTGAGGTCAAGGTATTTTTGATAAGTAGTACAGTCAAAGGGGTTTGGTTTAACAAGGAGAATTCCCTTTTTGGGAAAGAGGGAAAAGTCTCAAATAAGCTTAATCCAAATTTGAACAGGAAAGCTTGATTTCTCTGGGCATTATAATAAAAGGTACTGCAATAAGCAAGAATCTCAGAGAAAGTACAGATTCAAACTATGGAATCAGTATTGATCAGGAGGAAGGATTAAGGATGTATCAGGAAAATAATTTTTTGTATGACTTAGACTGCCCCCTTAAAATTTAAGCCTTTTGTGGAAGGCATTTCAATTCCTGGCCTTTCTTCTCTTAACATTAATTTATTTTTGTCACAGGTCATATATACCCTACAACTTCCTGAATAAATTACTCAGAAAAATTCTGTTCCTTCATACCATGGGACTCTTTTAAGTGGATATCATTGGAGGAAGAGCCCCACATGATTCTAGAGCAGGGGTTCTCAAAGTAGGGCCTGGGGACCCTTTCAGGTCCATAAGATGCTTTTAGTAGCTATTTTAGAGGGTACATGTTGTGCATTCTCTCTTCAGGCCAATTACTTTTTCAATCCATGAAATAATAGGGATGCTCCATTACCTCTGTGAGTGGGAGACATCCTCAAAGAATCAGAAAATTTGAGAGTTGGAAGAGATCTCAAGGACCACCTATTCTAAATGATATGTAAAACTAATTCCCACTCTAACACCTAACAGGTGGCTGACTAGTCTCTGCTTGAAGAACTATAGGAAAGAAGAATGACCTACCTCCTGAGATGATCCATTCCACTTTTAAAGCAAACTGAGAAAAGCTTTTTCCCCCCCAGATATTAAACCCAAAGTTGCATTTTTCAACTTTCACCCATTGCTTCTGGTTATATTCTGAACCAAATAAAACAACTCTAATCTAATCTCCACATGACAGGCCTTTAAATACTTGGAGGTAACTATCATGTACCCACTGAGTCTTCTCATCCAGGTAAAACATTCCCAGTTCCTACACCTGATCCTTTCATGACATGGATGCAGGCCCTTCTTCATCCTAGTTGCCCTCCCATGAGCACTCTCTGACTTTCAAATCTTCTTAAACCATGATGACCAGAAGGACTCCCAATACTCCAGATAGAACAATTATGAATTCACACTTTTATTAGCAAAATCAATATTTTTTATCTTTAGAAAATAGAATGCTAGTTCTTCTTAATATAATTTAAATGAGCATACTCAAATAAATTATTTTAAAATGAGTATCCTATCATAATCACAGTCATATATATACATATATATGACTGTGATTATGATAGGAATATACATAACCTCTAATTCTAAATTTCTCTTTGAAACAAGAATGTTCATACTATATTTTATTACCTGTATTTCATATTTATCCCTAGCTTTTATATAGGTAATTCCCATAAACATTTACATATGTTAAAAGGTCTCAAAGTTCTCTCCTGTTTGGGGCACCCATGTTATCTTTACTTTTACACATTATTTTGTTATGTTTTCTTCAGAAAGGCATTAATTAGAATGATTATAAATTATTCATTTTAACTACTAAACTTTCAAGAAATAACTGTTAAACCACAGAGATACCCACTACAGTTCTATAATTTGATTCATGCAAATCTGTCAGGAGTAAAATCAACCACAATTTAATTTCAAATCTTCCCAACCAGCAGCTGTACAATTTATGCACTGCTTTTCTATTTTTACTACTGGATAATGACAATGATGAATGCCTTTACAAGGAAATACATATTCATCAAAAAGGCTCAGTTCAAGACTATACCCCTCCCCAAAGCCTATGAATGTGCAAGACCCATTTTCCTGTGACTGGAGATTTATTTGGGAATAAGATGGAATTGTGCCCACAACTGCATCTCATGACAATTTAATAATTCAGCTAAATTAAACCTGCAGCACCACTTAGTTGTAACCACAGTAATCAATATAATTAAAGTTGGTGTCAGCTATAATAATATTAAACGCATCAGGATGAATAAATGATTAGTTATAGATGGAGTTCACACCCTAGCAATGTATGTATACTGGGTCAAGAGTTATTAATAGGAACCCACTTCTTAGTGCACTGACTACTTTCAGGGTCACTGTTCTCCTGACCTGTTTGTCCATGAACAGAATAAGGACTACTTGAGTCTTGGCTCATTAGCAGTGATTTAAATGTTTTATGACAATTTTGAATTTACAAACTGTTCTGTCATGAACAATTACTTAAAATGAAGAATGACAGGAATGCTGGCACATCTTTATAAATTGTTTGAGGCCATTTGTTCACTGCACCAAAATATACTGGAATCATATAATCTGTACTGCAAAACAGAGTTTAATGGCTTACTACTGAAAATGGATGGGAAGAATCTTTTATTTTTTAAAAGAAATCTACGTATCTCATTTTCTCTTTGCAGATTATTTTATACATGTATGTTATTTGACTTAATAGGATACTCAACTGAAGTCACCAATATGCAGCTACCAAGTTTTTTAAAAGAAAGAAATATGTTCTTTTTATTTGTCTATTTAGATTGTGGAATAAGTTTCTCAGATATCATTGATAGGATAAAATTCTAAATAGATGCTGCTGATAGCAACTTATCATCTATTCATTTTCTTGTGTCATTTAATTTTGAAGGATACCAGGATATGGTTATACTAATAATATTTCATTTTAAGTACGAAATATAACTTCACAAAATTTCTCCTGAGGCACACATTATTATATTAAGCTTCTTGATAGTCAATACAGTTATCTCTAGACATTATATTTTCAATTTTTAGAGCTTAATGCTTAACCATATTCTTCCTTGGCTTGGAATTCAGCATTTTTCTCTTAAGTATATTAAAAGAAATCGTACAGAGCTGAACCAAAGGCAAGCAGAGCTTTTTTCCCCCCCCCCCCAGGTACAAGAAATAAGCTGGCCTCTCTCTCTTCCATAAGCTGGGGACCAAAAACAATTTATCAACAGGCCTTTATCACTGATGTAAAAAATCATCTAGTGGGGTGGCTAAGTGGCGCAGTGAGGAGAGCGTTGGCCCTGGAGTCAGAAGGACCTGAGGTAGTATCCGACCTCAGGCACTTAACGCACAAACAAAAAACCTAACCGTGTGACCTTGGGCAAGTTACTTAACCCCAACTGCCCTCCAAAAAAAAATCATCTAGCCTTTCCAGTGTATCTACTGAGTCCAGTGTATCTGCTTATCATCATAGTGGCTAAATAGGTTTTGACACAGGAATGTTTTGAAGTAGGTATACAAAAACAAAAATTTTATGGATATCCACATATCTATCTAAAAACATAACTTATTTACCTCCAGTATTGACTGTTATGTTAATATACAAAGATATTACTTAGAAAATAGTATAAAGATTTGAGAAACTAACTGATGCAACTGTAGCTTAATATTCCATGAGCTGGTGCTGTGGAAACTACAGTGTCCTGATGCTGACAGCAATCTTTGTTCCCAAGTCTAGAGGCAAACCAACACCCAGCTTTTTCTTATATCAGTAGGATCAGGTGGTAAGCTTGCCATCCACTGATAAATCTCTGCTACTAAAACTTCTCCTCCTATCAATAATTTACATTTCATCATACCACAAAGGGTACTGTATTTTCAGTTTCTCAAACAGTTCATCTAATATATACAAGACTTCTTTTTGCTTGTCCCCAACTTATCCTGTTAAGATCCTATTATTCTGTTATATCTGCTCTTTTGTTAGCAGCACATTTAAAAATATTCCCATTTATTAACTCAAATCTTACATCAAACCTGTAAGAAATAAATTCTTTGAGTCTATGAAATGCATTCACCTCTACATTTAAGCTCACTTCTAATAAAGATCAGAGACCAAAGTTTACTATTCACTATACTATTCACTATACTATTACTATTCACTATATTATCTTCACAATACTATTCATATTCTATATTATCAGCTAAATATTTCCAAGTGAACCTGCCCCACTGTTTAGGGAACAAGAAAGGTGTGAAACCCTAGGTAGGGGCGGGGAACCTGTGACCTCCAGACCACATGCTTTCCTGTAGGTCCTCCAGTGAAGCGCAGGGCTGCACTGGAGGACCTAGAGGGTAGTAGGTTTCCCACCCTTGCTGCTAGAGTATACTCTCTCTTAGCTCTTTAAAAAACCTAGTTCAGCACAGGTTTCTGCAAGAAAACGAAAGCAAATAAACCAACCAAAAACAACATTTATTTTAAGCCATGCAATAGCCAACTTCTAAAATGTTTGGGGAATTTTTTTACTTTAAGTTCAAAGGCTTCACTGATAGAGTTCTGGAGAAAACTTCATCAAGTACAGATTATTTACCACCCAAGAAGTAAAGCATAGGCTATAGAATACAAGCATGAGGAGTTGTGAGGAATTAGGACCCCAAATGAGTGATTAATCCTGTCAGGTGTGCATCATCTTGGACCAGCAACTACACTTTCCCTGTTTCTTTGACAGACAACAGCCACTACACCAGACAAACAGGTCACCTCTGCAAGGGTCTAATTATCTGTTGGCACACTCTTGGCTAACATGATTGGAAAGAAGAGAAAAGAGAAAAAATAGTAGCAATTTTAAAAATGAATGAGGCCAAATCAGAGATACAGAAGATACAAAAAGAATAATCATATTGTACTACATATAAATTTATATAACCAAAATTTGTAAGTGTAACAGAAATGGAAGATTATCTGTAAAAATTATAAAATGCCCAAATTAATAAAACATGAAATCGGGATCTAAAACCATCAAATTTCTGGGAAAAAAAAGCAACCAAATGGTATAAAGTATAAAATGGATTAGGGAACCCTCATATAGAGAGATTTATAAATTAGTAATTTATACTTATATCATCAGCTATAAAATGAACTAGAGAAGGAAATGGAAAGCTACTCCAATGTCTTTGCCAAGAAAACCCCAAATGGGGTCACAAGGGGTCAGACATGACTGAAACAACTGGACAAAACCAAGATGGCTAAACCCAATCTCAAGTGATTCAAGGAAGTCCTACATGAAGTGACACAATGAAGATGAAGGCTAACAGCCCTTCCCAGAGTCAGGATTGTAAAATATTCCCTGCTTCCCTTGTAACTTTCTTCTCAACCTGGCAGTGCCTGGCTCCTTTCCCATGGATGGCCTTTTGACATTCCCTCAGGCTTCTTTACACATATCTGATATTCCTCTTGTCCCAAGTATCAGAACTTTTAGTTATAGCTCATCAACTGCAACATTTTCTGTGACTATTTGTAATTACTAGTAATCACTTTCTGTCCAATATGCAAGTAATGCAGGAGAAATTATTACAATAATTATTTTTGTACTGTTTTGGTGATGTCATTGGTATAGGAAACTCCCAATGATGCATTTTCCCTTACTAAGGCAGATAAATACCTACTTAGTCCTTTAAAGTGTTAAAGAGTTGCTTAGTGCCATTGAGAGATTCATTGATTTGCCCATGCTCACAGACAGTTTGTGTCAGAGATGGCACATGAATGAAAGTCACCTGAGTATTACCCTCTATCTTCAATGCCATGTTGCAATCTTCTGTTTTTAACCTATCCACAATTTTAACCAAAAAAATGTCACAATCAAGACCTAAATCAAGTATGCTGCCCATTTATAAACTAGAGAGGTCAAGTGCTCTACAGCTTGAAATTTTTAACCAAATTTTCTTTAATTCAGTTCAATGAGAATTTATCCAGTACTTTCTACATACTAGATACTGTGCTTTTGCTCTATTGTAAGCTGGTGTGCCTGAGAACACAACTGTCCTTTCCGCCTGTTGTTGACATACATGTAAACAAATTGCTTTTATTTAGGTTTGGTTGCTGGAAGAATCAGTCTTTCACTTTCTATTCATTTTTTGGTTTGTTTCTTGTTATTGTGAGCTTTTTGAAAGCTTTGTTCAAAATGAAGTTAATATTTTGTATTGTGCAAAGCAACATTATTTGCTGCTGTTTAGTTTCAGTTTGAATTGGTTCAGAAATGACAGTCTCAATTTTCATCTATCTATCCATATACACATATATAAAACTAATATTTATTAATGAAATAATAATAATAATAATTGTCTTAATCTGTAAGCAAATGATAATACTTATGTCACAATCAGTAAACCTCAATAGTTATGTCACAATAGGTAAATCTCGATAGTTATCCAATATTACCACAACTGTTCAGCACCAATGGGGGAATTATCTACAACCGGATAACATGGCAGAGGAGTCCTGGGTCAGCCTCCAAAGTCCCAACAGGAAGTTCCTGGGCTATGACCATAGTACGGGGGGAAGGTTGGCACTCCTGAAAATGGCTCAGAACTACCTGCTTTTAGTAGGTCCTTCTAACCAAGAAGGCATTTTGCCCATTAAATGTGTGAGTGGTGGGAAAGGAGCCATTCTCAAAACATCCTTGAGAGCATTCTGTTTAAGAGGGTATCATTCGGGCGGCTAGGTGGCACCATGAGTAGAGCGCCGGTCCTAGAGTCAGAAGGACCTGAGTTCGGATCCGGCCTCAGACACTTAACCCACACAAACAAAAACCTAGCCGTGTGACCTTGGGCAAGTTACTTAACCCCAATTGCCCTAAAAGGGGCGGCTAGGTGGCGCAGTGAGTAAGAGCGCCGGCCTCAGAGTTGGGATGACCCGAGATCAAATCCGGCCCCAGAAAATGAGCACCCACACATAAATAATGACTAGCCGTGTAACCTTGAGCAAGTTACTTAACCCCAATTGCTTAAAAAAAAAAAGATGGTATCATTCCCAGATGGATGATTAGTCCTCCCCAGTAGCAGACATCATAAACAGTCCTTCAATGTCTAGCTAGAAATAAGATTAGAATCAGATTGCAGGCATATTGAGCAAAGTCAGGATGTCCTAAATTAATTTATGCATCACACACCTTCAATTATTATGTCTAGTTCCCTTGCTTTACCAGCTTTGTATGCTAGAAGGCAAAGGCATGACATTCTAACATCTGCCAAGAAACCCCCAATGGGGTCAAAAAGAATTGGTCATGACTGAAAAATGACTGAACAACAACATATCTACCAACATGTAATCCTATATCTAGCCTTGAATTGCTGAGTGGTTATGAAATGACTGAAGGACTAACAACAACAGACAAAGAAATAACAACAAATATAGGTACATTTCACAGTTTCATAGATTTAGAGATGGAGGTACCTTAAAGTTCATCTTACCCAACACCCTCATTTTAAAGATGGAAAAATTGTGACAAGTGAAGTTAAGTAACTTGTTTAAGATTTTATATATATAAAATAAATGGCAAAAGCTAGACTTGAACCCTAATTCCGTGATTCCAAACCAAGTGGTTTTTTTTTAATGAACCAGTGTTACAAAGTAGAAACAATGAATTCACACTTATTTTAATGGAAATATTTTAATCTTACCTTTAGACATTCTTCTTGCTTGAAAAGGTCCTCAAAGTCTTTAGCACAGAGGTCAGGGGTATTAAGAAGAAATTCCACTTCAGCTATGGTTTGTGTGACCCGAAGAATCTCAGCAAGGTAAGTAGAAGGCACATAAGAGGTTTCCAAAGGCAAACCTTCAGGCATCACCATTGTTGTTTCTTCACGAACAGTTTGCTGGTATAGATATACAATAGAATGTTCTTTTAGTTTCCTAATAATTTGAAAAACACCTAGTGATTTGATACAAATTCCATCTGTCTAAAAACAGATGAAAATTGATTACAAATGAATGATAACTATTAAAAGAGAGGTTTCAATTAAGTTAAATCAAACAAGAAGAAGACTTTCCATACTCTGCTTTGGAAATCAGTAACCTAGGATACATATGCTAAACATGGTCTATGGCGTACTGAAAAGCAGCATAGCACAGGCAAGAGACATAGCAGAGGTGATCCTGGGGAGACAAAGATGGGCTTCTGTCCTGTTGGTATTCTTTAGCTATCATTTGCCTCTCCACCTAATCCCCCAAACTATGAGCAGATAAATGTAGTGGATAGGGTACTAGGTTTGGAGTCATTAAGACCTGAGTTCAAATCTAGCCCCAGTCACATACTAGTCACGTGATCCTGCACAAATCACTTAACCTCTGTCTGCCTCAGTTTTCACAACTGCAAAATGGGGGTAATAATAGCAATTACCTCCTAGAGTTTTTGTAAAGATTAAATGAGTTATATAGAAAGTGTTTAGCACAATTGCAGAAATTTAATATGTGCTTATATCCTTTCTCATATTCTCTCTCACTACTAATTCTTGCTAAAGAGTTACTTGTTAAACAGTTATTAGATAAGGGCTTGGCATTTTGATTCCTCTGGGTTTATATTTTGACAGTCCTCTCAACTATCCTTAACATTAATTATAGTAGACCACACTTCTATTTTTTTTTCCAACAGTACTTTTCTGTTCTGGGTTTCTACCAGTGCTGGTAGTTCAAGGTTCTGAATAGAATTGCCTGGGTATGTCCCAGATCATAATTCTTCTCTCCTTTTTACCACCCTCCCTACTGTTCCTTCATGCCCTCATAAAAAGCAAATAAATTTGACTGAACAATTCAGAAAGACGGGAACCATATTTCTGTAGAGCTAACACACTAGGGTATCAGGACTATCCTGGAGTTATCTCAGTTATAACTTTAGATTGGAGATCAGTTGTGGTCAGTACTCATGTGATGATGTGATCTTAGCCCTACTGCTTCTGGGACTCTGATTACTAAGTGACCCTATGGAAAGAAGTTTTGTTGTTTGGACAATTGAAAGCTATAGTTTCAATGGTTTTGCAAAAAAAAAAAAAATCCTCCACTAAACCTATAAACACAATCATACTATAGTGTTTTCACACACACAGAAAGACCATTCCCCATAAATGTGAGATGAATAAAATGAAATTATCTTGTTATATGTTCACAGAACAAATCTTCTACAATATAATAAGAAGTTAAACTTGTCCAGTAAATGCTACATTGCTGTTTTCTTTTCTTTTTTTTGGGCGGGGGGTAGATTCTTGTATGACATAAAAAATAAAAGTTTCATTTTAAGAATATTAATATTTCTAGAAAAACTACTTTATAAAACCTAATCCAAATGAATTGATTCCAGATAATTCTCTTTCCTTATGTAAATTCAATTTTACATAAGGAAATCTGAAAGAAATTCATATTCCAAAAAAACCCACCTAGGTTAACTGTATAGTGGTGCACTCTCTCTCTCTCTCTCTCTCTCTCTCTCTCTCTCTCTCTCTCTCTCTCTCTCTCTCTCTCTCTCTCTCTCTCTCTCTCTCTCTCTCTCTCTCTCTCTCTCTCCCCCCTCAGCTCTATGTTCCACTATCTCTCACCCCACCCCAGTAACCTCCCAAAAATACAAAAAACATCCTCCACATGACAGCAGAATAGAAGTGTGGAGAGACCACCATGTCCACAGCCAGATGGACCTTGGCTGGAGATCTCTTGTGACACAAAAAGAGAACTTAGCACCATCTACCAAGCCACCCATATGTCTGGTCACTGCATATTTTTCTTCCATTGCCATTCTCCAGTCTCTAGTATCTGTTACTGGTCCACCCTCAGATAGTAGTCCTTTTAAGTGTTCTTCCTACTGTTCTCCCTTCTCTGTTCCTGGACCCTACATATCCTTGAACACTGTGCCCTGCCCCCTTCCACCAGAGGCAGGCAGCACCCTCTGTCCCTCCCTCCCTTCCCCGTGTATTCAGACAAATTTTCATTACTTAAAAATCACCTTTTCCAGAACAGTCCACTTATGTAGAATGAAAACAGTTTATATAACATGTTTTCTTTTAGTTCAGTTTTGTGTATATATTCATGGGACATTTCTTTAAGTACACATAATTATAAATAAACTAAAAATAGAAACTTGAGTTAGCATTAGACTATGATATTAGCCAAACCTTTATTTTTCTCTCAAATTACCATGATGCTAACTCTAAAATGACATTTCTCCAAGTTGAAAGAAATAAATGATCCCCCTTCTCCAGTTCATTTTCCAGGCAATACCAGCTAGCAGAGCTATCACAATTTAAATTGTTTTGGAGAAAAGTGTCCAATTAGATAATGAAGGGTTAAATGTTTTTGTTAAAATTCCACACTAGCAATTATTTTTCTACTTTGTTTTGTGCCAGTGCAAATTAAAAAGGAAACAGGATGGTGGCAGCAGTGTCAAACTTTTGCAGACCACATACTTCAGAGTATACAGACAGCTCAAACAGACAGGCTTCCAAACTGTCCAACCATTATCAATACCAAAATCACAGTTACCAGAGAGGGAAGCATCAACATCTGGGTTTTCAAAGCTGGGGGTGGGGTGGGGGTGGGGGTCTGCCCAGAGTCTCATCTGGTCAAATCACACAACACTTCTCAAAGTGAGCCCCAAAAGAAAGCCTCCCATCAGGGCTTATATAGCCTTCTTCTGGCTTAGAAAATGTAACAATCTTCTTGATCCACTGCCTAATCACAAAGTGTCAAGGTGTGGGCTTTCCTGAAAAACAAGCCTCCCACCACAGACTCCAGGTGCGCTTAACCTAGGGGCAGGGAAGATCTTTAAATTTGCATTTCCATTACAAACCTCTAAATGGCAGTTAGGTGGCACAGTGGACAGAGTATACAGCCTGGAGTCAGGAAGACTCAACTTACTGAGTTCAAATCTGGCCTCAAGACACTTAATAGCTGTGTGCCCCTGGGCAAGTTACTTAACCTTGTTTGCCTTAGTTTCCTCATCTATAAAATGAGGAGGAGAAAGAAATGGTAAACCACTCTACTATCTTTGCCAAGAAATCCTCAAATGGGGTCACAGAGATTTAACTACAACTCAAAAAGGACTCAACCACAACAACAAATCCCTGAACCTCTAACTGTGTAGAAAACACATAGTTATAAGGCTATAGTCCTTTTTCTGCAATTTTTCAATTCTTGGGAAATTTTTATTATCAAGAGGACAGCCAGTTCCAAATTTGAGATGCTTTCATTAGTTTGTTAATGACTATTAATTATAACAATCTTGTACACTCAAACACTTCAGATTAATTGATAGCACTTAATTTTTAAAACAACTATATGAGGAAGTGAAGAGGGATAAGTAATTTTCCCAAGGTTCTATAATTAGTCATTTTTAGGAGGCAGTATAGGCACAGAAATATGAACTTTTTGATTCTTAAGTTTAATTCTCTTTCCATTACACCAGGCTTGTATTAACAGGTTTTACTGCTATTCCAGGTTTTTCTAATAATAACATGAACCCAATTTCCATCAGTGATGGAGCAAAGGACTCCTTAATCAAATCTTTGACTCGTATAACAAATCATCATATTAATCATGTTATGGAATTAAAGTTATCATCCATATCATCACCATCATCAACAACATCAAAAGCTAGCACTTTGTATATGTAATCTCATTTGCTCCTTACACCAATCCTGTGAGGTATATGCTATGATTATTTCTATTTTATAGCTGAGGAAATTGAAAGAAAGAGAGGTTAAATGACTTATCTAGCATCATGCAGTTAGCAAGTGTCCCAGAAAGGATATGAATTCAGGCATTCCTAAGTCCAAATCCATTTCTCTATCATTCAACTGCCTTCATGAATGTTAGGGAGCCCAACTGATTGATAGTTTGCACTTTTCTTTTAAATAAAAGAAAATATTTCCATCTACTGGATTGTAAAAGTATTTTCTGGACTATTGAAAAATAGCATTTACTTCAAATGCAACCTTTTAAAACTTTGACTCATAGGCTCCAGTAGCTCAATCCCTAGTGACCTCATTAAGTACAAGACGACAGCTCCCTTGAGTGTCTGATGAGATACCCACTCTAAACAGCCTTTCATGTTAGAAATACTTTTCAACTATAAAGTTACCTATTTTAAGAGAGTTATTGACCCCCATAATTCTCTATAGAACTGGATAAATGTGAAATGATTTGGTAATACCCCATCAATATTTTTGTTAGAATACTAAACATTGAATTGTATCAGTTATTTATTTACATTTAAAATTAGAGATACATCATGAGAGATGTGTTAATAATCATATTTTAGTCATTTAAAACCATCAAACTATTCTAATGTACCAAATGAATTGACCCACTTACTCTTAACATATACTAAAAGAATTTATGTTGGGTAACATATTACAGGATAGTATCTTTAAGACTTATGTAGATGAATGAATCTTATAATAATAGATATCATTTAGGAAAGACTGCTGAAATGAGAATGCTGGTCATGCCACAAGCTGCCCATTTCACACATTATTCTTAGTCATAGATAAAATCTTCTTTACATCCAATCAGCACTTAGTCCATTATTTGTTGTTGAAAACTACTGAAGTAAGGTAAGGTCTATGGTATTCAAAAAAATACTATTATTTTAAAATCCTTTATTAGAGAAAAACAGGGAGGAAGAATAAAGAGAAAAACTGAGCTATCAAAGATGACCAAATACATATTGAATGCTATAGTTTTTCTACTCTGGCTTTATCTACCATTTGGCTTTATGAATTTTAGGGGTAAATGATATAGTAAGGAGGGGTCATGCTGCAGGAGTTCAATCTTTTGATGTTATTAAATCCAATAAAATGCTGCTCTGAGGGTCTAATGAAATATCTTTTCTAAATACCTAAAAGTATCCTTCTTAATCAGAAAATGACCTCTTGCAAGATGGCTACTAGCCCCCTCAATTCCCTGCAGATCTACATAAAAATAAATTGATTTGAAGATAACACATACATATTTGTTAGGATACTACATGTCATATTATTCCAAGTAGCTGTTTAGCTGTAGAACAAGAGAGACAATAGACAATAATTTCACCTCACCTCAAAAAGGGTCATTTAATAAGAATCTGATTTGGTCAACTAAAAATATCTACTTTAAGAAGCAATAGTCAAAATAACAAGTAATTTTGCTCTTATATGGATATGAAAATTAAAAAAAAATATTTTTGTAGTTTCTCAGCCAGATATTTCTTAATGTAGTCAAATATATTTTACTATTTCTTACACTAAATAGTGTCCATTCAAAAGCTAATAAATGAAAGTGGGTTTTTCACTTTGATTTCATTTGTATTATGCTGCTAAAATACATTTGAAAAAAGTTGGTATGATCATTTTAATTAATAAACAATGATAAACTTTAATTCTTTTAAATCATTGGAAATTTACTTGGTTGCCCATGATCATGGCTCACATTTAAAATATGTTGAATATTAAAAGGTCAAATTTGGATATTTATTCTTCTGAATATTAAAATTAATATATTCATTTTATGGGACTCTTTCTAAAAATTCTTAATTACCAAATGTATACTATATCTATATCTAATTTATATCTCCATCCATTCATCTTCATTTTTCCATCCATCCATCCATCTAAGAAAAATTTTAAGATATTTAAAAAATTAACAAATTCCATATCTATCATCATTAGAAAACTGTCTAGCTCATGTTGGGCAGTTATATATGGTTGATATAGCTCTTTGCTTTCAAACTTTTCAATGGTTTCCTTTGTGTCCTCAGACAATACTCCATAGAATAAAATGCCTTCCCACAGAAAACAAAATGCCAAAATGTTTATTCAAACACATGAATCCTTTAGTAACCTAATCTCTTCTTCTGTCTTAAAAACACATAATTCTCCTTGATAGTGATATTCATCACTAGGAAAAAGAAACTTGATCCCTTTGAAGTTCAGTTTAGCTTAAAAATATTAAAACCACTTAATAAAGATCAGTATAATAGGAAATTTTTATGTTCATGTTCTCTTTATGTGTAGAAAATACATTCACTTGTATTGAAATTAAGGCTTTTCATTGGAATTCCATTAACTTTGACTCAGATAATTATATCCGTATACATTTTGAGGTGTATGAATGGTGTCTAATCTTTTGAAAATCAACCTTCTTTTGTCAATGCTCTTTTCTAATATATCATTATAGGTATCTCTGTAGTATTAGAAACAAAGTTCAGCTGAATCCATACTCCTTTATCTCCTTTCTCTTCATTTCAAGAGAGGCAAAGTGGCATAATGAATAGACAACTGGCTTCAAACAAAAAGGAAATAGAGTTCAAGCCCCATCTCTGACATATACAGGCTCTTTGGCCCCGGACAAATCATCTAATCCCTATCCTATTTATTTCAAATAAGATAAACCAAAGCATGCAGTCTCTCCATTTAGTGGCAATAAAATTTAGAAGTGTAACCAAATTTTAAAAAGCAACAACAATGATATGTCAACTTTTAGTCAAGAGAATTAAAGAAATGACCAATTAATGAATATTTCAAAAGTATCATCATCTATACCCCTGTGGGACAAGGATAAGTTCATTAAAGTGACCCAAACTGAAGACTAGAATTAAAATAGCCTGAAGAATCATTTAATTTCTGCTACATTTATATAGATAAAGTTTTAGTTCAAATATGGATACCAAGAAGCTCTAGTTTCTCAAGAAATAATTGTTGATCTCAATTTTTATATTACTTGATATATGAGGGTCATGGCATATGATAAAGGACATTCTATTGTGGAACAAATAATGAAATACTGCTAAGATTTTTTAAAATATATGTTCATCTTGATGATTTATAGAACTTATCTCTATGCTCAATAAAAAAAAAATTCAAAGGCACTGTGGTTACTGGGCCATTTGTGAATAATGAGGTCAAAGGATCTCAAGAAGAAAAATGTCCTCAATTCAGCATTGTTATGATGTATTTTTCAGAAATATATACATATATATATATTTCATATGAATATAATATATACAGAATATATCAAAGAGTTACTGAGAATATAGAAGTGTTCTTTATGATCTGAACTAAATAAACTATGAGAAAAGAATGTAGTGACATAACCTCTTTTCTTGACTATCTTAGCTGGTTAGGTAAAAACTTTCAGTGTTTGAAAGTTTAAAAATCACACTCTGTTAACTTGAGTGAGAGAAAAAGGCACTGAACTTGTGATTTCATTAGCTTAGGGAACTCTTGTTTGAAGAGATTGCCCTTTCTAATGTAGCTTGGCAGTTTATCTGTAAATGACAGTTTTATGGCTTCTAAGAACACAGACAGGTTAAATGATTTCCCCAGTGTCACACAACTAAGATGTATCAGCGAAAGGACTGGAACCCAAGTCTTCCTGACTCTTTGCTGTCTACAACACATATTAATTATTACAATATGAAAAATAATCATAGGATTCAGCCCTACCTAGAAAGAAGCTAATTCAACTAATTCATTTCAACATAAAACTACTAATCCAATGTAATTTTAATATTTTATAATCACATAAGTGGACATCTAGGGGATACAGTGGATAGAGTGCCCAGTCTGGGGTCAGGAAGACTCATCTTCCTATGTGGCCCTGGGCAAGTCACTTTACACCATTTGGCTTAGTTTCCTTATCTATAAAATGATGTGGAGGAGGAAATGGCAAACCCCTCCAGTATCTTTGCCAAGAAAACCCCAAATGGGGTCATGAAGAGTCAGACATGACTGAAATGACTGAACAACAATAAAAAGTAGTAAGTATCA
This sequence comes from Gymnobelideus leadbeateri, assembly GCA_011680675.1. NCBI lineage: Eukaryota > Metazoa > Chordata > Mammalia > Diprotodontia > Petauridae > Gymnobelideus > Gymnobelideus leadbeateri. The sequence continues at coordinate 138,198 of WOXC01001748.1, forward strand.
GCTGTGGGGTTTAAAGGCCAGATTTTATCATTCTTAATTCATTGCTTTAACCTCAAAGAAGTATTTTTTTTCAAAGAAGTATTTTTTAAACGATCAACAATATTCTTTAAAAATTAAAGATAAGGGTCATGTGACCAGTAAGAGGATGGATGTTTTCTGCAAATTTCTCCATCCCAACGCCTCATGATTTAACACTGAAAAACTTTAATATTTCAACATTCCCTTTCAGCATTTGAAACATTGTAATACAGGTCGCAGTTGTCAGGATTCACCAGAACAATGATTGTACTTGAATTTCCACACCCCTGAGTATTTAAGAGGTGGCAGATACTGATTGTGAAACTTCTTTAAGGAAAGGCGAGTGACTTGAAGATAGTGGGTGATTCAGAAAGCTTAGGCAAGGCAGGGTACTCACAGACACATGACCAAAGATAATCAGGCTTGAAAGGGCTGGGAATCAGAAGGGAATGGAATTGGAAACCTGGCTTGAGCCCAAAAGAGGGCAGAAAGTCCCCAGATGTTGCTCAGTTTAGAGACCCAGATCCAGCTATCCTACCCTATACCCAGGGAGGCTGAAGATTAATTACTAATAGAGCAATGGAATGGGGAAGATTCAAATACAGGGCAGAATTCCCAAAGAAAATATGGAACAGATAGGGTGAACAGGCATATCTTCTTTTATTGCATTTTACTTTATTGAACTTTCTAGATACTTCATGTTAAAAATTTCTTTATTATTTTGAAACATTTTTAAAGAAATTGAAGATTTGTGACAACTGTGCAGTTGAGTGAGTCCACTGGTGCCATAATTCAAAAAGCATGTGCTCATATCATGTCTCTATGTCACAATTTGTTAATTCTCATTGTAATTGAAACTTTTTTTATTATTATATCTGTTATGTTGATCTGTGATTAGTGATTTTTGATGTTTCTACTTTAATTAAGGTGCCAGGAACCGTGCCTCTATAAGATGACAAACTTAATCCATAATTGTTGAGTGTGTTCTGTCTCTGTCTCTCTCATCTCCTCTGGCCTCCTTATTCCCTTGGATACAATAATATTGGAATTGGGATGATTAATAAGCTTACAATTGGACTCTAAGTGTTCAGGTGAAAGGAAGGGTCAATCAATGCTGTAAAATTCATTGTTGATTTATTTTAAGAGATTGCCACAGCCACCCCAACCTTCTGAAATTACCAGTCAGCAACCATCAACACTGAGGCAAGACCCTTCACTGGCAAAAGAGTAATGACTCACTCAAGGTTCAGATGGTAGTTAGTAATTTTTAACAATAAAATATTTTAATTAAGATATATACTTTTTTAGAAATAATACTATTGCATTCTTAATAGACTACAGAATAATGTAAACATAACTTTAATATTCACAGAGAAACAAAAAAAGTTATTGTGATATATATGTTGCTTTATTGTGATATCTGCTTTATTGTGGTGGTCTGGAACTGAACCCACAATATCCTGAGGTATGCCTATATAAGAAAGAGATGAAAAAGAAAGATCCAGAAATGAAGAGAGAAAGCCTCCATCTATAAGCCAAAAGGGACTATAAAAACAGAAAGAAGAATAAATAAGATACCAAAGCACATTAAATAAAAGTGAACTCTGTAGAGACTATGGAACAATAAAAAAGAATCTCTAGAATGATATGTAGAATAAAAAATCATAAATGAAGAAATTAGGAATGTATTTTTAAAGAAATCATATTGCCACATATAATTTTAAAAATCTGAAACAGAAGGATGGGGGAAATATGAATAGTAATCTTTCCAGAGAATATTTGAGAAAAAGATAAAATATTTAGGAAACAAAAATAATGAAGCAAAGGACATTAGCTAGAAGAGAAGAAAAAGACAAGACTATGGGGAATGAATACAAGCAAAAATAACTGACCTTGACAGTGGATAGAGGGTTAAGCTTCAAGTCAGAAAGACCTGAGTTCAAATGTGACCTCATACAATTGCTAGTTGTGTGACCTTGGTTAGTCACTTAACTGTATCCCTGAGTTTCCTCATCTGTAAAATGAGCTGGAGAAGCAAATGGCAAACCACTGAAGTATCTTTTCCAAGAAAACCCCAAATGGGGTCACAAAAATTTGGAAAGAACTGAAGTTGAACGACCAAGTTCATAGGTGAATATTGAAATAATAGTTCTTTTAGTTTCTCAACAACAACCACAAGAATATGACATAATGGTGTGACTAGGTCTTAGGGAGTACATAGAATGGTCTCACCCCTGAAGAGGAAAGGGAAAGGTTCCTTCAAGGAACATTGCCATGGGAAGAGGAGGTGTGTGTGTGTGCGTGTGTGTATGTTCACATGTGTATATATATATATAATATGTACCACATATCATATACACACAAATATGTGTATATATAGTAAGAAACTTGAAACTTAAAATGTATTAATCTGAGAGGAAGTTGCGTATTATACTACCTGCTCTCAGGAAGGGATGTATATTCTTGGATTACACTCTGTCCCAATGAGATTATGAGAAGGGTAGGGTAGAGGTAGACCAGAGATAAGATAACTTCGATTTAGGAATAGATAACAATTACTGTAAGGGCAAAGGATATGACTGAAATTCAAGATATCATGACTAATATTGACACATACCAAATAACATTGTTTCTCTCCAAAAGGGCATCTCTTATAATTTGATAATTCCCAGAGTGAGATATAACAGAAACAAAAAAGGGGATGAAGTAATCTCTACAAAGGAAATATCTACATGAAAAGGAAAGATCTAGATAGGAATTAGATAGAAAAAGAAGTTCAAATCTTGTACTACAGATGGATTTATAAAGAAAGATACATAAAGAATAAAAAACGTGATCAAAGGCATAAGCTATGAATAAAAAATAAAATTCAAAACAGACTGAAGGGAAGAGAAAAAATTGAGAAAATTAAAGTAAAAATTTTTGAAAAAAGGTTTAACACAAGAAAATTACTTAAAATAAAAAGTTGCAGTAAAAGAAGTGGGGGAACATTTTGAATCATCCACTTAATGAGGTACTCAAACGGTGGGTTGCCATCACATATGGGGTGCCACCCCACTGTTTAAGAAGCACTAAAGGAGTTACAAGTAAAAAAAAGTTTAAGAAGCCCTGAGGGCTGAGGAAAAATGGGGTAGAAATAGATAAAACTAAAAAGGAAGACGGAAACATCAACAATTTAAATAAATTTAAGGAACTTGGAATAGGTCAAATTGGGAAGCTGGGAAGCTGGGTAGAGATTTTGGGAAGCGACTAACATCAGAGTAGGGTAAATAAATCCAGTTGCACAGAAGTCGCACTGACTTAAAAGAGGAAGATGATTACAATCAATGAAAAAAACAGGAAAAAAGATAAGCTTAAATATGAATGGAATTAAACCATCCAATAAAACAAGAGTGACAAAATGAGTAAAAGAAAATCCAACCATCTGTTAAATAAAAGAAATGTATCTCAAGATAAAGAAACATATGAAATGAAAATTAGATGCTAGAAAAATTTCTTATGCATCAGATGAAAAAATAGGAGTTGTACTAGACCTATTCAATAAAAGCAGAAAGAACAAACATATAATTGTCATTTAATTACAGGAATCTAAAGGGCTCCACTGTTTAATAAAAGTCCATTTTCTTGGTTAACAGGAGGAAGTAAAACCGTACAGAAAGAGGTACAACTAATTGGTAACTAATGCGATTTCTTAAAAATTAGAAAAATATAGTAGTACCTTTCTGACTAGAAATTTTGGTTAGAATGATCAGCTAGTGTTTGTCCACTGTGTCACCAAGTGGAATTACTTTCAATTTTGCAGAACGGTTGTTTATTACTTCTGCCTTTGATTGTATTAAAAATAAGTAGTAATATTAATTGCTGTTTTTGTTGTTAATATTGCTTCCTCTTCATACTTTGGCTGGTGTGAGAATGAATTAAACTATCATTAAATGAATTTTAAGTTATGAAGCCAAACTATTGTAAATTTAAATATATTTGGGAATATGTATATCAGAATCTTTTTCTCACAAAGGAAAAAGTATTCCTAACAATAAGGATGACAATTTATATGTAATATTTTTAGGTAGACTAAATTCAAGTTTTAAAATTACAATGATCTACAATCTCTGAACCAACCAGGGGGACTCAAATGTTGCACATTGCAATCTTATAAATCTAAGCTATTTGTGTCATATTTTTTTTTTCTCAATTAATTTTGATCACAGACTGATGCTTTTTAAGCTATTTGTCTTTCACAATCTACAACCTTCCACTGTATTTACTTCCTTAGTTAGGGCTGAACATTCCTCACCTTTGGATTTCAGTCTCTTATTCTATGGTGGTTCTTCCTGTGGGATGCTCACCTAGGTTGACTTTAAGAAGGCAGTACCCCATGTTACAAGTCAATTCCCACTGTGTCCATCAATTTCTCTCCCTCTCCAGCATCCAAACAACTTTACCTGTATAATTCCAGTTCTCTCAAGGCTCTGTTGAGTCACTATCTAATTAATTTCATAACTCAATTCTTGATAATGTACTAATAGATGATAATGGTTTAATGTGTTGTCCCTTCTAGACGAGATATTTACATTTTAACAAGGGCTGTTCATTAATTAACATAAATGAGTGACTATAATTGGAATTTCAGTCACTGTGACAGGTCACTGAAGGATAATATAGCTGAAGGGCCTTTTGGATTCCTTGATAACACATGTAAGCAATTCTATGTACATGGGAAAGACCTTTCAGAAATCTCAAATAGAGTAGTAAATCATTTCATTTAAGTAATACTACAGTTGAAAAGTATAGTAGTCAAGAAGACTATTTATGGTTGCAAACTGGAACTTCTTAGAATTTGTTAGATTTCCTGTAGTCTGAACAACATAAAGGGCTTCCATTTGCAATGTATAGATTGTAAATACAAATTGTTTTTATTTTGCAATATTGTTTTTGTTTGTATATATAGTTCCTATTTTATAACAATTTAAATTTTATGACATAATGTTTTCAAAACAGTCCAAGAACATAAATAGCTTAATTATTATCCTCACTTTTACACACCCACATTTGCATGTTATTTGACTTTACCATATTACCATGTTAACAAGCATCACAGATAAGACTCTAACAGGGCTGGGGAACCTGTAGCCTTGAGGCCACATGTGGTCCTCTAGGTCCTCAAGTGTGGCCCTTTTACTGAATCCAAACTTCACAGAACAAATCCCCTTAACCTTTGAAGTCTGTATTCAAGTCAAAGGACTGCTCTGTGTATTTTAGATACTTATCAAACTCAAGGCAAACTAGTAAAATGCTTTGTATAGGAAAGCATGGCATCCTTAGCTAAGTGAAAACAAATATAATAAAATCAAGATAAAAATCATCCACTTAAGAAAATATAGTATTTCCTTCTATGATAACTTATTTTGACCCCCTGAGGGTCTAATCATTTGTGTAGTTTTCTAAATGTAATAACTGAATGCTTAAAAAGTTGAATTGACTCATCATTTTCATAATTTCTACGCTACACTTCTCAAGTGTCTCAGAAAAATAAGAGTAAAATTTATATAAAGATAAGTCAATATGATCACACATAGATTTTTAGTTCCTGTTAATTTATTAATAGGCATATATATATACATATATATGTATAGTTGTCATTCCATTGTTTTTAGTCATTTCTAACTCTTCACGATACCATTTGGGATCTTCTTGGTAAAGATACTAGAGTGGTTTGTCATTTCCTTCTCTAACTCAGTTTATATATGAGGAAACTGAGGTAAACAGGGTTAAGTGACTTACATAGCTAGCAAGTGTCTGAGGCCAAATTTGAACTTGGGTCTCCCTGTCTTCAGGCCTGGCATTCTATCGACTACATTGCCTAGCTGCTCCTAATACATACATAAGGGATAAGGAATTGGCTAGGGAACTAAAAGACAATATAACTTCTCTGGGGTCACAGAGCTAGTGCATATCAGAAGCAGGAGTAAAACAGAAACCTTGCCTTCCTTTCCTCCATTTATTTCTATTAACTATTCTTGTTGTCCTTCATATATGTGTGTATATACACACATATACATACATGCATACATGTATATGCTCATAGATAATACATATATGTACATATTCAAGTTTTCAATTTGAATTATAAGTGTGTGTTTTAATAGTGGGGACAATTATGATACTGACAACTACGACACGCCATATTCTTTGTTCATACAGGCATTATTAGAATATCACTAGCATGAGTTTTCCATCACAAATCTGCCAGTTAATCTTACTTTTATCTATGCACTTATTTTACAGTACATTATGTGCTCAATTGGCACTCAATATAATTTTATATAAATGATGATACATATTTATTCCTTTTTATGTGAAATCCTTACTTCTGGCTAAATTTCCTAATAAGATTATTAGTATAATGTGGTGTTTTCTTTTTAATGACTCAAATATGATATAATAATGCTAAAACTAGAAAACTGGAAATCTTGTGGAATGTTTTTAAAATAGTATGTGGTGGATAGTTGGGAAGACTTTGGTATAATTCTCAAACAAACAACAAAAATCAAGCTTTTTAAGGTATTTTGAAAGAAAGAAAATGATCAAATGAGAGTACCAATGTTTATATTGCATCAGTTGATGATGATGGAGAAAAAGAACAACTTAATATTTTATAGCCCTTCCCCTACCCTAATTCCTCTCCTTCTGACTTCTGTGAGCTAGGTCATTCCTGGCAGGAGAGCTAATTGAGTTTATAGTTTGGTATGTTTTCATTTGTGTAATTTCTCTGATCTCCATTTGCTATCAACTTGGATAAATGGATTTATCTAATATTTACTACATGTAATGGTCTTTGTGTAACTAGCATTTTGTGGGAAGGGAGTAAAGTCTTTAGATGTGTTACTTGGGGGTAATTTTTTCCCCTTAAAGGGATAGAAACCAGCAATGCAGCTTGAACCTAAAAATTATTCCCCTTAGACTAACAATATTTAGGGGATGAGATAGATATAATTCTAGCTTGGTAATCTCCCCCCAACCCTCTCTCTCCCAATCTTATGGCCCCCAGTCTTTTGCTTTCCTCATGGCAGGAATCAAAATCTCCTTGGGAGATGGAAATTCTAGAAATATATTTTCATGTCTCCTTATGAGACCTATTTAGATAAACCCTTAAGGACATACTTGAACTACACAGGCATACCATGCACACATGCACACATGTGCAAACACACACACACACACACACACACACACACCACCCCTAAACTATTAAGGAAAACACTTCAGAATGGAAAGGATAGCAAATATGTTTAGTAAGAAGTCAAAACCTAATAAGTGAGGAAATGACAAGAAAGTGTCAACCTGCCATCAATTAGTTTAAATCATCAGATTTGGACAAGTCACTTAATAGGATATTAGAGGAAATAGTGACTTACTGCTGAACTGCCATCACCAATCTCTGAAAAACTGAGAACCAAAAAGTGTGATGGAACTGAAGATGTGGAAATACTATTCCAATTTTCCAAAAGAAGGAGATCAAATCTTTAAGCCCCAAGTTTCACTTTAATTGATGACAGAATTCTAGAATGAATTCTTAATGGAGCAGTTTGTGAGAATTTAGCAAGGAAAGAGGTCTTTTTTTTTTTAAGAGGCAGCATTGCTTTATTAAGAAGAGGACATCCAAACCAACTTTTTTTTTCCTTTATAGATGGATTTAATAGATCAACTCAGTTGCCACAGGCAGAGAAAAATCTAAATTTCATGAAAGCACTTGACAAGGTCTTATACTTTATGGACACCGTGGAAGACTATGGTCTACATGATATTACAGTGAGTAGGATCTAGAACAGATTTTATGACTTGACCCCAATAGTAATCATTTGTGGGTTAATGTCAGCACAAAGGGAAATGCCAACTAAAGTATTCTTCCAATACCTAATTTTGGTATGGAAATCACCCTGGATTCTTGAAGGCTATGCCAATGTTATATAAACTATGGCAGATACTATGAAGTTAAAAAACAAAACAAAATGATAAGCATAGGAGCCATGATAGATTGTCTCTCACTTGAGGATCAGTCTAGCTATTTTCATCTCCTAATTTGGCCACAAAAGAATACATTTTTTTTTCAGGAATTTAAACAAATACTTTATTAACTTCTGTTTTACATCATTCATTTCCACCAGATTTTGAGTTACAATCATTTTCCCCCCATTATTCCCCTACCCAACCTCCCAGAATAGCAGTCCCACAAGATATCGCTTCCTCCAATCTGCTCTCTCCCATACCTTCTCCCATACCCCCATCGACTTTTCCATTAGAGGAAGATGAATCTTTGTGTCCCACTGCCTGCACATCTTATCTCCCAATTATAGGCAAAAGAGTATTAATAATAGTATTTATATATATATATTCGAAACATTTAATGTTACAACCTCGAATTTCAGATCCATTTCCTTCTTCCCTTGTCACCCATTCCTTCTTGGGATATAAGCAATTCAGTATATGTTGTACATGTCTAGCTATGCAAAACATTATCATGGTAGATATAGTGTACAAGGCTGCTTATAATTCCCTCCCACTCATCCCATCCCCCACCTGGTCCATTCCCTACATGATCCTGTCCCTCTTCTATAGTGGGTACTTCCAACCTCCCCTCACCCCAAGGATGCCCTCCCATCCATCTTCCCTCCTCTCATCCCCCTTCCCCCTATCCTGCTGCAGGTTGAGATATCCCATTTAGTATGTATGTCATTTTCTCCCTGGACCAAATTCAATGTGAATGTGGTTTTGCCTTTTTAGCCTTCCTTATTCTCCCCCTCCTTTGCAACCACTTCCCCTTGCTTCTTCTACATGGGATAGTTTACCCTACCCTATCTCTCCCCATCTCCTCTTGCTACTTTCCTCTCTCACCTCATAATTTCATCCCTTGAGTATTCTCCCTTCCCAACAAATTCAGCCTATGCCCTCTATCCATATATAACTGTAACCATATACACACACATTCACATATGTATTCACATGACCATACACCCTTCTTCCATTATTTTCATAGTGAGAAAGATTTCCTCAGTCACAGTTATTGTTTTTCCATATAGGAATGTAAATAGTTGAACTTTGATAAGTTCCTTTTGATTTCTTTTCCCTGATTACCTTCTCAGGCATCTCTTGCTTCTTGTGTCTGGATGTCAAATTTTCTGTTCGACTCTGGTTTTTTCCTCAAGAATGCTTGAAAGTCCTCTATTCCCCTGAATGACCGTATTTTCCCCTGAAACAAAATATTCAGTTTTGCTGGGTAGGTGACCCTTGGGTTCATTTTCAGTTCTTTTGCCCTCTGGAATATCATATTCCATGCCCTTCCATCCCTCAGTGTAGAAGCTGCCAGGTCCTGGGCTCTTCTGATTGTGTTTCCACAATATTGAAATTGTTTCTTCCTGGCTGCTTGTAGTATTTTCTCCTTGATCTGGGGATTCTGGAACCTGGCTATAATATTCCTGGGAGTTTTCTTTTTGGGATCTTTTTCAGGAGGTGATCTGTGGATTCTTTCAACCTCTATTTGCCCTCTGGATCTAAAACATCAGGGCAATTTTCCTTGAGAATTTCTTGAAGGGTGATTTCTAGGTTCTTTCTTTGATCATGGCTTTCAGGTAGTCCAATAATTTTTAAATTGTCTCTCCTGGATCTATTTTCCAGGTCAGTGGTTTTTCCCATGAGATACTTCACATTGCCTTCTAATCTTTCATTTGTTTGGATCTGCTTAACAGCATCTTGATTTCTCATAAAGTCATTAGCTTCCATTTGCTCCAGTATAACTCTGAAGGAATGAATCTCCTCAGTGAACTTTTGAGATTCTTTTTCCATCTGGCAAATTCGACTTTTTAAGGCATTCTTCTCCTCATTGCCCTTTTGGGCCTCCTTTGCCATTTGAGCTAGTCTATTTTTTAAGGTGTTGTTTTCCTCAGTCAGGCTGTACAAAAGAATACATTTTATAGCTATAACAATTTAGGTGTCTATCCACTAAGTTGTAGAGGAGTTTCAATCAGTGTTGGTAGAAATATATCCATAATGATAAAAAATATGTTGTCATAGACATTGAAGTTTTAAAGTAATCCATCTTAAAGGGAGTTTTCCAGTTGAGTGATCCAGGGTTGGCTTTTTGTTGTTGTTGTTTTTGTTGTTGTTCCTTGGCCTTGTTCATTTTTATGAATGATAAATGGATGAAAGCATAAATTGAATAATTATAAAATGTGCAGATCACATGAAGATAGAAGGATAAGGTAGCATGTTAGAAGATAGAGTCAAGATACAAATAAAACTCAATGGACCTAAACATTAGCCCAGATCTAATGAAATTACTTAATCAGGTTAATTATAAAGTCCTACATGGTTTTCACAAAATCAGCTGCTCTTGTATAGAATGGGAAAGATATAGCTACAGGACAGATTAGCAATGAGATATACAACCCAATTGTCTCTAAAGAACTAAAGGTTATTTTCAGCTCAGCAATGGAGAAGCATGTGATGGGAGTAAGCAGCCTGCAAAATGTAACTGATGAAGAATTCTGAATAGCACATATAAAATATTATTTTGGAATTGTATATTAAGAAGAGAAGATGGCTTGGTCATTTAGTAAGAGCAAGGGTGACTAGTGCATTATCACAGTGATTCAACATTATCCTTGCAACATTAGAAGACAGTAAAGACCTATAGAACATTGAGAGTACCACTGGGGGGGCCCCATGTGTCAAACTTATGGGAAGGATGGGACAAGAGTAGGATAGAATAAGCAGGTGCTGACTGCTTGAGATAAACATATGCATTCATCCTTGGAGAGATTTCCGAATTGACATGGTCAGAGAGCCATGGAATATTATGAATTACATGTATGCAATATTTTATATATGCACATATTATGTATAATATGTACATATTTATATATGTACATATTAAAATATTTGCATACAATGTATATTCTAATTGTGCATTTATGACAAAGATGACTTTTCTAGCTATAGGAAGCTTTCCTTCAATAATAATAGTGAACAAAAACAAAAAAAGGGGAGGCTAGGTGGCACAGTGAATAGAGCACCAGACTTTGAGTCAGGAGGACCTGGGTTCTGATCCAGCCTCAGACAGTTAACACACACACACACACACACACGCACGCACACACACACACACACACACACACACACCTACCTAGCCATGTGACCTTGGGCAAGTCACTTAACCCCAACTGCCCTCCAAAAAGCAAAATAATAATAATAATAATATGATAATAATAATGAAAATTTATATTATCCTTTAAAGTTTTAAAATGCTTTCCATGTAGTATCTCATTTGAATCTCACAATAACCTGTGAGGTAGGTACTATTACCTTTTCCATTTTGCTGATGAGGTAATTCAATGTGAGAGAGATTAAGTGACTTACCCAGGTTCACACAGCTAGCAAGTGTTTGCAGCTAGATTCAAACTCAGATAGTACTAAATATAGACTAGGATTCAATCTACTATGCTAACTAGTTGCCCAATATTATTTTATTTATTTTGGTAATTTTAGATGAAAATTTGTTTAAAAATATTATATCTACACCTTTTAAAAATAGAGTATACTGAACAAAATAAAAATTGAACCATTAGTTAAAGACTCAGAATCTTTATGAACATAATTTTGGGGGGAGAGATTAATTGAATGGTACGGAAGAAAAGAAAAATAATTAGAAACCTGGTATGTATTCTATAAGTTCTTTAAGTTCTGCTATGTGTCTGGAAAAAACTTAATGTGGGCTTCAATTTCTTCATCTGTGTGACGAAGGCATTGTATTATGTTCCCTTCCAGTTCTGAAATTCTATAGTTAGGTCCTTAAAGGGTACTGAAAGATATAGGGATAATTGGCCCTATGCTAAATGACCTTAGATTTTGTGGTTATTAAATTGTTCTATTAGTTTTACTGTTATCCTAGTTTCTCTTTGGTGTTGTACTATCAGGTGATGTGGTAAATGTGCCTTGTTCTAATGATATCTGTTCATCAATGGGATGTGTATCAAAATTTGTAATAATTATGTCTATAATAAAACAAGTAGGAGCTTGAGAAGCTTATATGTCAAGCGCCTAAAATTCAGGTTTTGTGACATTGACTTTGACTGTTGAATCCTTTTCTGTTGTGCAAGAAAAAGTCCCATTCTCTCCTGTTCTTCCTCCTACATGTATTACTATTCCTGCATCCGTATCCATGTCCTGTCCCTAAGTAGAGGTGTTCCTCAGGACCCCATCCTATTCCCTCTTCTTGTCTTTCTCTATGCTTTTCTTCAGTTCCTGAAGGCTTGGGTATCATCTCTATGCTCTAACATCCAGGTCCATATTTTAATCTTAGTCTCCCTCCTGAGCCCTGGTTCCAGATCATCAACTGCCTGTTAGACATCTCCAAAGATGTCCTATATGCATCTCAAACTAAACATTTCCCAAACTGAGCTGTTATCAAACTTTTCTATTTATATTGTATCACCATCATTCAAGTCACTCTGTTTACAACCCTGTGATCAACTTTGACTGTGCCCTCTCCTTCATCATCCAAAACAAATCACTTTCTAATGTTGAGTGACCAATGCAACACATCTCATTTCCACACTTTTCTCTTCACATGACTGAGATCATGGTTCAGACCCTTATCACCTCCAGCTTGGAGAGTCTCCTAATTGGACTCACCGTCAGGTTCTACTTACTCCTTCCCCTTACAATCCATTCTTTGGGCAGTTGTCAAAATAATCTTAATGTACACGTCTGACAATATGACTTCTCAAGGACCTCTAGTGGCTCTCTATTGCATCTAGGATAAAACACAAGTTCTTTAGCTTAGCGTTCAAAGCCTTTTACAGTTTCACTCCAGCCTCCCTTTGCAGACTTTTAACAAATCCTAGCCTCTATGTTCTGGCCAAATCACTCCACTGGTTGCTTCCCAAGCTTGGTACTCTATCTCCTGCCTCTGAGCCTTTATATAGATTGCCATTCATTCTAAGTTGAGCTCCCTCCTCACTTCATTTCTCAGTAGTCCTGGTGTCCTTCAGTGGCTCTTCTGCTAGTCCCTTCAGTACTGCTCCCCCCGGCCCCCATTGCTTTGGTTATTAGTGTTCCTTTGCCCCTCCCAAATTATGTTTATAACTTTCTATTTCCACGTTATATCACTGTCTCAACAGAATGTAAACTCCCTAAAGGAGGGAACTATTTGTCATTTTTTGTCTTTATCACCAGATTCCTGTGAAACCTGGACAACACCAGTGCCAAGGTGAGAAACTGAATCACTTCCATTTGAATTATCTTAGGAAGATTCTGAAGATCATCTGGCAGGATAAGGTACTGGACATTGAAGTCCCTTCTCAAATTAAACTGCCAACTATTCAAACTCTCCTGCAGAGAGTACAACTTTGGTGGGCTGGCCATGTTTGTCTAATGCCAAATGTATGCTTGCCTACAAGACTATTTTATGGAGAACTCACACAAGGCAAAGTGCTTTTGTGGTCAGAAAAAGTATATGAGGATACTATCAAGGTCTATCTGAAAAACTTTGGAATTGATTGTATGACATGAGAAACTGGCTACAGGACCGCCCAGCATGGAATGCCCTCATCATAGAAGATTCTGTGCTCTATGAGCAAAGAATTAAAGTTCAAAAGAAATGTGAGATGTACAAATTTAGAAGAACTACCCTAAATATTCACATGAACTATTTGTATCCAACCTGTGGTAGAGCATTCCAACTTGTACTGGTATAATTAGCTACAGTTGGCTACACTGTAATTTGACTCTAACAAACTAATGTCATTTTGGTCCTCTTCAAGAAAGAAGGGAAACAACCTATCACCAGATCTTAGTGGAAGTCCTTGTGAATAATTGGTGCTTAATGAATGCTTTTCAGATTGGACTGTGCTTGGTTTAAGATCCTGAGTTCAAGTGCCATTTCTACCAATTGCTAGTTACTAATAAGTGGCCTCAGGTAAGAGACATCACTGAGTTTGGAAAATGTCCTCACCTGGAAAGTGTTACTCACCTTAGAGTGTTGCTATTTGTAAGCCTTTAAGTATTACATGAAATGATGTGTGTATACATATGTATATATGCATATATGTACACACATGTATAAACACATATATTTTTTAGTTCCAGATGGTTCAGTTTTTCTATACATGACCAGTATTGCAAAATAAATTCCATTATCATGATACCATAGAAATATAGGAACAGAAGCAGTAGAATTACTTCTAATATATTACTCTTTATTTGCCAGACTCTAAATAACTAACAGAGATGAAAAGAAATGCTTTAATTTGATCCAATTGTCCTTATGAAAGTTTATGCCAAATTTTAGATTAAGACTTTATGAACACATTAAGTTTAATGTGTAAGTTTCACTTCCTAATCATATTATTTCTTGAAGTAGTTGATACTTCATTAGTGTTCCAGAAAACAGTTTTAATTGTCTTTTCTTAGTAATAAGGTTTTAATCTAAAATGTGGTAGTTATGCCCAGTAAATTACATCACTTAAAAATAAGTAACCACATCTTTGCTTTTCTGTTTTCATCTATACTGGTATATACTCTTTGAAAAGATATGGATGTTTAACCTAGATTTAACATATTAACTTTATATTTTTTATGGAAAAATAGTCTCAGTGGAATGAAAATCTGCTCATAGGGAATAAATGGTTTATAGGAGTTTTCACTTCATGTCATATGAAGATAGGTTGTAAAATCTGGGGATGTTTAGCCTGGAGAAAAGAAGACTCAGAGGGAACATATTTCTTTTCAAGTTTCTGGATGTCTCTTAAATTTATTCTATTTAGCCCCAGAGGATGGAACAGGAACAGTAGGTAGAAGTGGCAAAGAAGAACATTTAGGATTGATGTTAGGGAAAAAATTTTAAAAAATCACTGACAATTAGAGCTGTTCAAAATTGGAATAGATTGCCTAGAGAGCTGGTGGGTTTTCCCTCTATGGAGATCCTCAAGTACCTGTTGAACATGTTTATAGGTAGGACTAAAAGGCTACTGAGGTATCTTCCAATTATAATTCTATGGTTCTGTAAATTCTGAGAAGTTTTAGAGTTCTGCTTGATATATTCTTAGAAGGAAAGATAATGAAAAACATTTCTATAAATGGAGCCTCTGATGCATCCCAGAAATATGGGCCCATTTTATTAGATTACAGATTTACTAGCTTTAAGAATTTAACTTTAACTATGTTAAAAATGCCTCTTCAAGTTTAGAGGAAAAAGAGTTTACTTGATTTCTTAGTTGACAAATAGGGCTGCCAAACAGGGTTCTGTTTAGTTATATTCCCTCTGTGACACAAAGACATTTAAAATTAGGGAACAAAAGATTTAGAAAGAGTAAATATTTGAGGGTAAAGTGTTTTTTGGCAAAAAAAAACAACAACCCCAAATTTGAACCTGTTTTCTATTTTCTATTGTGATCATTACTGGATGATTGGAAAGGGTGGTAGGCAGGTGTTTTTATATATTCATTTCACTGTAATATTGGCAGTCACCTTTTACATTCATGATGACAAAACAAAAGCCAGGAATCAAACAAAAATAAGGGCCACTTAGTGACTGCGTTGTATCCCATTCCTATGGCAAACAAAAAGCAATCCTGCAACGGGCAGATTTAGAAGGAATCATTTGTACTCCATGTGAATTTGTTTATTCCTAACAATGCAAACATGATCTCATTTGTTTTTATAAGAAACATGAGAAGAATAGTTATGTTATTCCAATGGGATATTATAATTTGCTTTCATTAGGAAGACACACAGTGATCTGTGGTTTCACCAAGGTGGGTATGAACTTCCAAATTTGGGTACAATGGTTCTTGGGCATTGTGTGTGTGTGTGTGTGTGTGTGTGTGTGTGTGTGTGTGTGTGTGTGTGTGTGAAAGATCCCTCGACATAAAACATTTGGTCCTTCTCAGAATAATGTTTTTAAATCAGTAAAATATATAGCCTTACAAAGATATAAATTTTAATGAATTATAGTAATCAATATATATGTATATATATATTTAAAGTTCAATATATATGCATATATATTTTTAAAGTTAGCTGATTCCAGGTTAAGAAAGTCTAGGTGGCGCAGTCAGTGGAGTGCCAGCTCTGGAGTCAGAAGGACCTGAGTTTGGATCCAGCCTCAGACACTTAACACACACAAACAAAAAAAAACTTAGCCATGTGGCCTTTGGCAAGTTACTTAACACCAATTGCCCTCCAAAAAAGCAAAAAAAGAGAATGTTTTAATAGATAGTCTCATGAACAGCTTTTGCCAAAATAATTCATCAGTGTTGGTGATCAACATTTTAATGATGTGCTTTCAGTTAGTCTAGTCCTAAAATACCCGTGCCTTCCCCTCCTAGTACTCTAAGCCTTCCTTTCTTTCTCTATTAGTAGGAAGAACTTCAAGAACTGCTCTGCCATAACTTGTAAGAGTCCAGGCGCACCTTCTTGCCCCCATGAGGCAACAGGTTGTCAGCAGCAAACTAATAATTTTATAGGATTTAGAGATAAAAGATATCTGCAAGCTAGTCTGTTCCAACTCCATCATTTCATAGATGAAGAAACTGAGAGTCAATGAAGTTGAGTCAATTTTCTAGCTAGGAAAACAAAACAAAATAATTCTCATCCCCTAAATAGGGCTAATATATGATATCTGGTTTCTTGATTCTGAATCCAATATTCTTTCTACTTGAAAAGAGATCATAGTTCATAAAGAATATTTTGCTAGTTAAATTTCACGCAGCTCACAACAAATTACAATCAATCTAAATGTTACAGTCTTTACTGAAGAAAAATAGTAAGTCAGTAGAACAGGAAACCTTATCCTGAGCAATACAGAGAATTTAAACAAAACTATTTTGATAACTGTTCATTACATTTAGTTTCCTGGATTTCCTATTTATTTTATTTTAAACATTTAAAATAACATTAAAATTTAAAATATAAAAACTATAAACATAATATAAATCATAAAATCATAAATTTCAAATATTATATATTTCATTTTATGCCTTTTAAAAACCATTATTCTATTCCCCAATTGATAAATGTTCAAAAGACATAAACAGGCAGTTTTCAGATGAAGAAATTAAAGCTATCTATAGTCACATGAAAAAAATGCTCTAAATCACTATTGATTAGCGAAATGCAAATCAAAACAACTCTAAGGTACCACATCAAACCTCTTCGATTGACTAATCTGAGAAAACGAGAAAATGATAACTGCTAGAGAAGACGTGGGAAAATTGTAACACTAATCCATTGTTGGTGGAGTTATGAAATGATCCAACCATTCTGAGAGTAATTTGGAACTATGTCCAAAGGACTATAAAAATGTACATACCTTTTTACCCAGCAAAACCATTTCTATGGCTGTATCACAAAGAGATCATAAAAATGGGAAAAGGATCCACATGTACAAAACATATGTATAGCAGCCCTTTTGGTGGTGGCAAAGAATTGCAAATTGAGGGGATGCCCATCAGTTTGGGAATGGGTAAACAAGTTGTGGTATATGAATGTAATGGAATACTATTGTGCTATATAAGAAATGATGAGCAGACAGACTTCAGAAAAACCTGGAAAGACTTGAATGAACTGATGAACTTGAATGAACTTGAGGAGAATATTATACACAGTAACAGCCACAATGTGTGATGAGTAACTTTGATGGACTTATCCTTTCTTAGCAATGCAAGGATCCAAGACAACTCCAAAGGACTCATGATGGAAAATACTGTCCACATCCAGAAAAAGAAATTTGGAGTCTGAATGCAGATTAAAGCATATTATTTACTTTCTTTCTCTCTTTTGTTTCTTTCATCTTTCTCGTGGTTTTTCCCATTGGTTTTAATTCTTTTTTATAATATGACTAATGTGAAAATAGTTTCAATATGAATGTATATGTAGAGCCTATATCAAATTACATGCTGCCTTGGGATGGAGAGAGGGGAGAAGTAGGGAGAAATTTTGGAACTCTAAATCTTATGGAAGTGAATATTGAAAACTAAAAATAAATAAATCAAAAAACCTTTATTCTGAGAATGAATAGGCTTCACCAAACAATGAAAGGGGTCTCTGAAACAAAAGCGGCCACTATGAGACTTGAAATGTTTTAGATCTGATACTGTTTCCCTCCTTCTGTTCAAATTTCAAATAGAATTATTTTAAATAGTTATGGGAATGTTCAGAAGGATATTACTGACTAGGCCTCATCAGACATTACCAAGATTAGGTGGTTGTGGCATTTCAGATATCACTACATATTCACAAATGTGAAGATTTTAAGTATTTAAAAACAGGGAATGGAACAATTTAAGGGGAGACTGAACAGTCATTTAGCTACACCTGCTTCAGTTTGATGGGAAATGTGACCCTTTGGGCAAGCTTTACCTCGACAACCTCCATATAAACACTACAAAGCAAAGTAAGAATGTTAAATGCTGCTACCAATTCTTCAAATATTTTCAACATTGAGAGCCTATGTAGATATAGGCTTTTTGCATCAGTCAGTCACCCAATAATCATTTATTAAATATGTATTGACTTCCGCTAAGGATACAAAGAAAGGCAAATGGCAAGTCTTTTGCTGTACTGTTCCTTGCTATGGATTTCAATCATGGTAGAGAGAAAAAGCAGCCTAAGGAGGTTCAAGTTATTTATCATTATAGCAATTCTGTGCCATTTGAAAACCTTATCTATGTTAATGCTACATTTAATGCATTATTTATTAGATAGCTGTGCATAATAGTACATAATGGGAAATGCTCACCAGAGTACATAAGAGGGCAGAAATCACCCAACTTTCCCAACAAAAATAAGTATAGTTAAAGAATAAAAACCGTTGAAGAAAGAGTTCATTAATAACAAAAAATATGAAATGTGAATTTGGGTTGAGATTCTTCTAGTAGCTGTGTTTTTACAAAGAACAAATATATAGCATATCAAAATAGACTAGTAGATAATTCTGGAAAAGTAAAGAGAATTGTGGCATGTTTTATTTCATAAAATGCAAGAGGTACAAGCGTTCCACTTGAGTTCCTTTTATTCATCTGTTCTGAGAATGTGTTCCATAGAATAAGTCTTAAATAACTGCTGAAGATTCAGAATGATTCACAGATGGTACACATGTTTTAATTATTTTAACCAGTTGTTATGGGCATGCTCAGAAGTATATTACTGAGTTTGTTGTAGAAACCATTTGAACTCACTTGCTTGCAGCTGTTAATGCAATATCTTGAAAACAAAATCACACCTATTCATTTACATAGTGTTGTAAATTTTTGCAAGGCATATTACGTTGTCTCATTGGTCCTCATAATAGCCCTGTGACATAAATGTTATTATTATTCTTATTTTATGGACAAAACAACTGAGGACAAAACAGATTTTGTACTTGTATTCTTAATTTCAAATCTTGCACTTTATTTACTAGGCCACCTATCTTGTCTCAGGCAGCCAGGGGGTGCTGTGGACAGAGCACTGGGTCTAGAGCAAGGAAAATCTAATTTCAAATACAGTCTCAGACACTTACTAGCTGTGTGACCCTGGGTAAGTCATTTAATCCCATTTGCATCAGTTTTCTCATCTGTAAAAATGAGCTGGAGAAAGAAATGACAAAGCACTCTATTATCTTTGCTGAGAAAACCCCAAGTTGAGTTATGAAGTGTTCAACATGACTAAATTGACTGAACAACAGCAAGTGTATACACACATAGTCACAAAGATCAGTGTGTGTCTATGAGTTAACCAATGAATAAAAGATTCTTATGTTACTGTATTATACAAAAAAGCTTACTTTTTTGTGGGGAAAGGGAGGGGCTGAATCTAGATTCATGATTTCATCAATATGTGGAGCTACTGGTGTGGAAACCCCGTTCTTCCAATGTTGATTGTTAGTTTTATTTAACTTCAAATCTTAGAAATTTGCCTAGAGTATTCAGAAATCAAATGACTTGGCCATTATCACAAAGCTAGTAAATGTCAATGGCAGGACATAAACCCATGTCTTTGTAAGAATACAACTTACTGCCTCTCTCATGTATTTCATAGCTTTAAACAAAGGCCATGACTATATGCTTAACTTTGAATAGTCATAGAAGCCTATTTTCTTTTGTAATTTATCTACATGCATGGAAGTCTTACTGGGAGATATCTCAAAAGTATGAGTTACAGAAAACTGTGCCACTATATAGTATGGTAAATTACATTTGAATTATCTTGATCAAAATTTACTATTAATATGTATCTTAGATCCATTCTGCCATCATGTTTATAGCTACCACAGCAACAACAACAAAATGTTAAGAATGCTCCTCCAGAATGATGTCATCATAAAGTAGATTTGTAAATCATTCTCACATTTTAATATCTATAGGCAGAAGCATATATTACATATAAATGGTAAATAACTTAAATAATTCCTTTCATCTGCTGGTCACCTTGAACTCTGGGACAAAGCAGAATAACTGAAAACAGACAAAGCCTTCCATGAGACAAAATACATGTCAAAAATACATGGAATAAAAGAAAACAATCATTCACACCCCCACTCAGCACTATTTTAATATTATTTTAAATATAATTCTAAAAATCTTGGTCATCTGGCATCTTAAGCATACTGGAGCACATTAGAAAAAGATAGGTACTAATTGAGGCAACTGACAGATGACAGTAAGGAAAGAAAGATATGTTACAAAGATTAAAAAAAGAAAAGACTAAAATCATGTAGAAGTCCAAAGTAATTTAGTATAGGAATAAACAGGTTTTATTCTTCAATAGTATCAGAGGGAGTCGTAATACATTATAGAAACCAGAATTACAGCGCAGTATTGCAAAATGGACATCAGATCCAACTCAAACACCTCATTTGATACATGAGGAAATGAGGCTAAAAGTAGTTAATAACTTGGCAAAAAATCATATGTTTATGTATTTTCAAAGTAAAACAAAAGTTTCTTGACTCCTATCCAAGTTTTTATAATGCTGATTTATATCAACGATAATAACTTTTTTTGAGACAAGTTGATGTAAAGGTCAGAGACCTGGTCTCAAAATCAGGAAGACTAGGGTTCATGTCTCATCTCTAACACACACACTGCTTGTGTGATTTGGGGGGAATCTCGGTGCCCCCAGAAAACTCTCTAAGACTGAAAGTTACAGGACAGGTTATACCTTCCAGTTGGAAAAAGAGTTCCCTATTCTAAAGAAATTACAGGTCCCAAGAAAGAAAATTAATGACTCCCCCATGATATCAAGAAAACATTTTAATGATCTTTGTCTCCTCATGGAATAGGGGCATTCCTAGTTTTTTAAAGTCTATATTGAGTCTAAGATCTAGAATGTTCTATTAAGCTGTAAAAGTTCCAAAAATGGGACTAATGAAAGGATATATGTGGCTTATATCTAAGTGCAGTCCAGTTAATTTTGAAGAAGCTCATTACTAGATGTTTCGTTAAGTGATATCTTGTTTGGGGGCCTTAGCAACACACAAGATTGTCTTCTAAAGTAGTACCTGAATGCATCAGTGGAAGGAAAAATTAGACTGGTGGAATCACAGACCTTTGCAGTATGTTCCATATAAGCTTTTTAAGAAGGTATAAAAGATATATTAGAAAGATTTCAATAAAAATTACTTACTCTAATATCTTGAAGGATCTGTCAGATAACATATGTAAAGCATGTTACAAACCTTGAATTTTATAAATATCAGCAATCATCATCCACTCCAATAATGCAAATCACAATTCATCCATGTCTGCCCATCCTGCACAACTCCTGTCTGAGTCATTTCATGAATCTTTCACATGGGGCCTATCCCAGATGTGGAGGGCTTTCTGGACATGGTCAGCATAAAAATAGACCAGATAAGCTAACCTTTGGCTACCCCTTGCTCTTACCATTTCCAGTCGCACATCTCTCTGATGACAGTCTTAATACACTTCTCACATATAATTCTTATTTGTAAGGTGTTGCAAACTACATATTCCCACAATAAGCTTCTCTGTTATTCTTTGGATGACAAATTTAATCCTTCAAAAACTATAATATGTAATTACTCATAGTTATATAATGCCACCAAGAGAATATTAATGCTCAAAGGATAGATGTTTGTTTCAGAGAGAAGCTTAGGGCCAAAAAAAAGCACAGACCACATTGTTATTTTCAGCTCAGGCTATTCTGATCTTTAGATCCTGGCCTAGCTCACTGTTCATTAGAAGTATTTTTGAATATATAAAATGATATATGTTTATGTGTACACATATATGTATATATGAATGCATGTAGGTAAATATGTGGACACCATTTCTATGTAGACAATAAACAGAGCTTATCCATTACGAAGTGAATCTATTTTTTTCTCTCCCTCCCCCGCCCCCCCATCTTCACATATAACTCTATGTGTAACCCATCCAGTGAAATATTATAGCTCAAATCACAGGCATTCTTGAGTCAATTGGCTTTTCCTATGTGGTAAGCCAAAATCTTTTTAGTGACTATATATCACTATTTAAAGCATATTTTGGGGTTCAGTGCAAAGAGCAAAATGTCATCAATAAATAAGAAATTATGGAACATCTCACTGTCTATAAGGATAAAGTCCTTCATTTATATTTTGTTAGATATGTTCTATATGATGAAAGCAGATTTGGTAAGCATATGTTTTCCTGTTCTTTATTTGATAACAATCAAAGGATTCTTGGTAGAGTTATCTCTGTTGTTATAGCCTATAGAAAGAATTTTGTATGATTTTGACAAACATATGAGAGTTACTGTGTTGGAAAGCAGTCACTGAGGCATCATTCTGCCTTTTAAAAATAGCTAATAAATTATAAGTATAATGGGATATTACTTTCTTTATGCCTTTAGGTTGTCTGTCTATAAAGATGTGCTATTCTTCAGTATATCATTAGCTAAAGACCATCTCCTCCCTTCTTACAACTTCATGAAAGATGTGTCATCAATGTGTATGTAAATCATTCTTAGAAAAAAATTGTAGAATTGGCAAAGTAGGAATATAGGCTAATGGTTTGTGAAAATTTTTCCAATTTTTTGGTAACAATATGGACTGGGAATTTTCCTCATCTCTTTTTGGTATCCTCACCTCTCTCATGTGCTTTGTGAATCAATTCTTCTATTTCCTCAAACTTAAATAAGTTTCAGACCAAAACTCCTTTGCACAAACTCAATCTAGTTCAACTATTCTTCTAATCTTTTTTTTTTCTTCCTTCTCTGCCATTTCTACTTCAGTTACTACATCTGGGATTATGATGTTAGAATATAAATGTGGTGGATCTGACAACACTGATGATGAAAAAACTTTATTATAAACCTTGATATATCTTTTCCACTTATTGTCCTTTTATACTTTATGATTTTAAATTACTTTGCCTAATTGGCAGCATATTGACCTAAAAATACAAATTAACATTTTCTATGTCATATTATATTTTTATTTATTTTGTTAAACATTTTCCAATAACATTTTTTTTTTTTTAAAGCAATTGGGGTTAAGTAACTTGCTCAAGGTTACACGGCTAGTCATTTGATTTTTGCGTGGGTGCTCATTTTCTGAGGCCGGATCTGATCTCGGGTCATCCAAACTCCGAGGCCGGCGCTCTTACTCACTGCGCCACCTAGCCGCCCCTTGAGGGCAATTGGGGTTAAGTAACTTGCCCAAGGTTACACGGCTAGGTTTTTTTTTGTTTGTATGGATTAAGTGTCAGAGGCCGGGCTCCGAACTCAGGTCCTTCTGATTCCAGGGCCGGCGCTCTATTCACTGCGCCACCTAGCCGCCCCTTCCAATAACATTTTAATATGAATCAGCTGCAATGGGAAGTTTTGCAGCTGTTTGAAGCCTGAAAGTGATGAGTTTGTATCTCTCTTGGAGGAGCTTAAGTTGTAGATGGTCTAAAAATTGTGTGACTTAGAATGTTTTATCCTAAATTCAGTCATTGTCACCATCACTGCAGAAATGATAACAGGCAAAACAGGACTAAGGACTATTTTTTATTGTTTTTTGCTTCATAGATAGCCATGGCTAAATAATTTAGCCTACATGAATGAGCCTTTAAATACTAAGTTAGCCTGGTCCTAAGGAAATAAACATAATTAGTTGTTAGGGGCAAATTTGCAGCCTTTCCAGCATGATTAAAACTGTCATTGTTTGTGGTCCACAAGTGTAACCTCTAAGAACCTCTAAAAACTTTACATTATGATGAGTATAGACATGGGACTTTGTTGAAGGCATTTCTTTAAAGTAGTGCTCAAAAGAGTTTCAAATACCTGGAATATTCATTTGTTGGCATAGTTTATACCAATGACTCTACATGATGTCCTGAGATTTATTTTACTTGTAAATTGCATATTTTGCAATAATAAATATTCAATAAATGTGTATGATACATCTAGAACACTTGTAATCAATACTATTAAATAATATGATAGAAAAGGAAAATGGAGGAGATGTGGGAAAATTGGTACACTAATGCACTGTTGGTAGAGTTGTAAATGGATCCAAACAATTTGGAACTATGACCAAAGATCTATAAATCTGTGCATACTGTTTGACCCAGCAAAAGCACTACTAGATCTGTATCCCAAAGAGATAAAAAAAAATTAAAAAGGAAAAGGACCTACTTGTACAAAAATATTTATAGCAGTTCTTTTTGTGGTGGCAAAGAATTGCAAATTGAGGGGATGCCCATCTTTTGGGGAATGGCTGAACAAATTGTGTCATAAGATTGTGATGGAATACTATTGTACTATAACAAAATAAGTAGAATGCTTTCAGAAAAACGTGTAAAGACTTATATAAAATGATGCAAAGTGAAGTGAGCAGAACCAGGAGCACAATGTAACAGAAATATTGTATGATGATCAACTGTGAATGGCTTAGCTATTTTCAGCAATACAATGATCCAAGACAATTCAGAAGGACTTATGATAAAAAAATACTATCCACCTCCGAGAAAGAGCTGATGAAGTCTAAATGAAAATCAAAGCATACTATCTTTCACTTTATTGTTTTTGTCTGTGTATTTTTGTTTGTTTTCTCTCATAACATGACTAATATGGTTTGCATGATTGCACATGTATA
This sequence comes from Gymnobelideus leadbeateri, assembly GCA_011680675.1. NCBI lineage: Eukaryota > Metazoa > Chordata > Mammalia > Diprotodontia > Petauridae > Gymnobelideus > Gymnobelideus leadbeateri. The sequence continues at coordinate 163,336 of WOXC01001748.1, forward strand.
AACTATATCAAATTGCTTGTCATCTCAGGGAGGGGGAGGGAAGGGAAAGGAAGAGAGAATTTAGAACTCAAAATTTTAAACAACAAATGTTAAAATTGTTTTTACATGTTATTGGAAAAATATTTAAAACAAACACATTCTATTAAATTATATAAAATTATGGAATTTGCTAAATTTAAATACTGAAATTAATTGACATAGATCTTAATTTTTGCCTTTTGACACAAATTATGGAACATAAACAATTGTGACCAGTTTATTTGAATTATCATGGTAATTGGAATTGCCTCCTTACTTCATTACTATATAAAGATCTATGTATATATTTCAAACATCTGTTATTTTATTGATGTGGGTACTTCCTCTGCCAATATACCTCTCAAAATTCTTTATACCTTCATAGATGTTTTTGTTTTTTGTTTTTTGCTTTTTGGAGGGCAATTGGGGTTAAGTAACTTGCCCAAGGTCACACGGCTAGGTTTTTTTTTTTTTTGGTTTGTGTGTGCATTAAGTGTCTGAGGCCCTATCCGAACTCAGGTCTTTCTGACTCCAGGGCCGACGCTCTACTCACTGCGCCACCTAGCCGCCCCCATAGATGTTTTTAGTGTATTACTTGTCAGTTAATAAACATTTATTAAATGCCTACTATCTTTCACACTTTGTGCTAAGTGCTAGGGATATAAAAAGAGTCAAAATGATAGTCCTTGCCTTCAAGGAGCTTATAATCTAATGGTAGAGACAACAAATAAATAAGTGAAAACAAGCAATATGCACAATAAATACATTAAATGAAAGAGAAGGCACTATAATAAAGAGAAGAGAAGACTTCCTGTGGAAGATGGAAGTTTTAGTTGGGATTTAAAGGAAACCAGGGAAAACAGCAGGAGGTGATGAAGAGAGATAATATTCCAGGCATGAGAAATGAACAGAGAAAATACCTAGAGCCAAAAGATGGAATATCTTTTTCTTTCCTTTTTGGAGGGGGGTAGGCAGGGCAATTGGGGTTAAGTGACTTGCCCAAGGTCATGTGGCTACTAAGTCTGAGGCCAGATATGAACTCAGGTCCTCCTGACTCCAGGACTGGTGCTTTATTCACTACATCACCTAGCCACCCCAAGAGATGGAATATCTTGTTCTAGACAGAAAGGATGTCAATGTCACTAAATCAAAGTGTACATTTCGAGTATTAAGGTATAAGAAGATTGGAAAGTGAGGAGGAGACTATGTTATGAAAGACTTTGAATGCCAATCAGAGGATTTTATATTTGATCCTGGAGGTGATAGGGAGCCACTAGAGTTTATTGAATAAGGAACTGATATGATTAGGCCTATGCTATAACAAAATCACTCTAATGGCTAAAATGGACAATGGATTAGAGTAAGAGAGATTTGAGGCAGGCAGACCACAAGCAGACTTTTGGAATAGACCAGGCATAAGGTAAGGAAGGTTTGTACCACACAAGTGGCAGTATCAGAAAAGAGGAGGGAGAATATTCAAGAATTGTTGCAAAGGTTAAGTTGACAAGTTTTGGCAAACGCTTGAATATGAGGGGTGAGACAGAGTGAGCAGTTGGGTTCCTAGGGCTCATAACTAAGTTGTGAACCTGAGGGACTGAATTGATGATGTTTCCCTCTATAACAACAGGGAAATTGGGGGTGGGGAGGAAGGTTTAGGGGGAAACATAATGAGTTCCATTTTGGACATGTTGAGTTCAAGATGTCTACTTAACAACCAGTCTGAAATGTCTGAAAGACAGTTGGAGATGGGCAATTATAGGTCAGCAGAGAGGATAGGACAGGGTAGGTAGATTTGAGCATCATCAGCATAGAGATGAAATTAAATCCATTACTAAGATCAGCAAGTGAAATGGTATAGAGGGATAAGAGAAGATTCTTAAAGGCTGCAAAAGGTCAAAAAGAATGAAGACTGAGGGAAGGTCATTGGGTTTTATGATTAAGGGATCAAGGTTGGGATAATTCATCTGATTGTACTCATTCTAGTTATGAGTCTTACAACTTAGCCAGGCTCCTAATAGACCCTATAGCACTGTGATCTTTTAAAATTTGTTTTAGCTTGGTGTTCTATTTATCTCAAGAACTCAGCATTAATGTCATTCCATGATGTGACTGATAAAATAGCAGGACAAGACTTCAGTAGAGGATTGCATACAACCATGTTACATACTACATATGTGTCTGTGTGGAATACATGGAAAACATCTGAAGTGCATGCTATCATCCAAAACTCCCCGACTACCAATATCTAGAACTCTGAAGTTTCCCCTCTCTGATTACAGTCTCATGTCTTTCCAGTATTCCTAGGTCTTAATTCTTCTAGATACTTTTTCAAACTTTACTGCTCTACCAATGTATCACTCATAATAGCTTCCCTTTCTTATATGTAGTCCTGGTACAACAGTAAAGGCAACAAATTCTCTTCAGCTTCAGGCAATTGGATTTTTGGTTCTTTTATTTTTCCCTCTCTGATGAACTATGGATGACCCCTTCAACCAGAATCATTCACTCCCATTCCTGAGTTACTAAGGATTGCTAGAAGAAAAAGGTGCTCAAATCCACTTCAGATCCTAGCTTTCTAAAAATTGTACCCCTATGCAAGCAGGAATTTTTCTGTTCATGTTTAACTGACTTCCTTACCACTCTTTTCAATGATTTTTCCAAATTTCTTCTTTTCTCCCTAAGTCACCAATTCCATCCCTCCCTACTTTATCTTAGTTGGAGCCCTTACCACCTATTTTACTAAGAAGGTGGAAGGAGCATGGTATGGCTGAAAAAGAGCTGACCCATGAATCCAGAAATACAGCTTAGTATTTTCTCTCCAAAGATTAACTAGCTGTGTAATTTTACCCTGGGCAAGTCAACTGTTGAGCTGCAAGTTGCTCATCTGCAAAGTGAGACTAAATGTTGCCTTACCTACCTGAAAGGTCTATTGTGACATTCAAATGAGAAACTGAATCACACATTTTGTAGAACTTAAAGTAGAACACTATATGGATCTGAGTTATTATCAGTTGTGAATCCCCCCTTTTCCTTCTTCCTCTGGGTAAGTATCCATTCTCTCTATCCCTCCAGACTAACAGCAAAGGTGCTTCTATAAGACTTAATTCTCCATTTGTTGCCTTGATCTCATTGCTTCACATATCTGGAAGCTTGCCCTGCTGATTATTACTTTCCTTTCTCTCATTTTCGATCTTTCCCTTTCTACTCATTCCTTCTTTGATGACTGCAAACATGCTTAGATCTCCTTTAGGCCAAAATGCAAAGTAATAACAATAAATCCTACCCAACTCTTTTCTCTGACCCTTAAATCCTCTAAGTTATCATTTCTTCTCTTCTTTACTGCTGTTTCTTCTAGGAAATAGAGTCTATATTTTCTATCTCTATTTCCTTCCCTACACGTGGTCTCATCACTCTCCAATCTGGTCTATATCTCCAAAATTATACTGAATCTACTTGCTCTAATGATTTCATTAAGTTCTGTATCTGATGACTTTATTTGCATTTTTAATCTTTGTGAAATTTTTTTCAGGATTTTACACTATTGACCAGAGGAAGATCTTTATTTTGTGTTAATTTTTTTCTTCAGTTTTCTTTTTCTTGTTGACTTTGTAATCTCCTTGACTTCTGCATCTTCCTTCTCCCATTATCTAAATTTCTGAAATTTTGTCCCCCCCCCTTCCCCAAAGCAAACTTATTAACCACCTTGGCTTAGGTTATTTATAACATCTATATGTTCTATATGTTGGTGTGGCCTATATGTATAGAAATGCATAAAGTCTGCTTTCTTGAACTGGCATTAGGTTGGCACTAACATTTTCAATTTGTACCTTTGGTGTTAAACATGTCATAACTATCCTTAAAATATAATTTTAACTGCATTTTTAAACTTTTCCATCCTTTTATCTATTATTACATTCTTGATTATAAATGTAAAGCCTCAAATCTTCCCTTAAAAAGATAACCAAACTCAAGGAAACACCAAATGAGTTGGAGTTTCAATCACCAGAATTAGAAATACTTTCTTTCATCTATAAATAAAGCCTTTAATAGTGGATTATAGCAATCACCAGAGTAAAAAGATTTACTTTTATATCAGTGATTTTAAAGGATTAGAATATCAAATTTGACTACAATATAATGATACTGTACTCAGAATTAGTTCATTTGTCACAATGAAATCCAATCATATTACTTTATATCCAGATGGCAAGCTCCCAAGATGTGTTACCCTTTTTTTTCCTCTTCAGTTTCATTAAATTGTAGGTTGCCATATATACATTGCACAAAGCAATAATGAAACTCATGAGTTAAAATTTAACGAAAGTGCACACCATTTTTCATAAAACCAGGTAACTTGTCTCTTCTAAAGTTTTCAGTTGCCTGCATTCAGCATTGCAAATGCTGAATATTATGGAACCTCTTCAAGGAGATTAATGTTTATTCAGAAGATGGTGGCCTACCCACCAATATAGAACTAATCAAATAAGTAAAGATTGCTTATTGTCTAGACTATGACATGCAGTCAGATGGGTAGACCATCTGATACCATTAGATTGGTACTAACGACATGATCCCCAAATTACATAGAAGGAAGAGAACAAACTGATATTTGTTCTCTAATATTCTAATGTTCTCTAATATTCTCTAACTAATATTTCAAACACTGAAGGATTTTTAATGCTTCCAAGACCTTCCCTGTTTAAAAAGTGATCCCCCTTTCTAAAAATAATTATTCTTGGAGTGGGTAGGTGGCACAATGAATAAAGCACTGACCCTGGAGTTAGGAGGACCTGAGTTCAAATTTGACCTCAGACACTTAACACTTACTAACCATGTGACCTTGGCAAGGCACTTAACCCTAATTTCCCTGCCTTCCCCCCAACAAAAAAAGTGAAAACATATTCTTCTAGTGATAGAAAATATTTGTGACACCACAATTTCTGAAAAATCAACACATACAAGTGACACAGATGACAATTGTGTGATGTGTGGTCCACATACGTAGCCTTCTGCATATTGCCAACAATGAACTGCTGGTAAGATGTGGTATAACCTGTAAAGATACTGGCCAGAAAATTTCTGATTTAAAAAGAGGTTAATTGTTCAAGGTGTAAAGGTAATGATGTGTGCTAGGAAAATCCTCTAGGGAAAATGTAAGATATGACTAAAAATCATAGAAGATTGGAAGACAGTATTGGTTGTAATATAAATCATAAACCATGAATATACATATCAATGAGTCAAGAAACTAATGAAGAATTGAAGTAAATGTACATTTGATTTAGAGGTGGTAATGATCCTTGTATTTCCTTATACCTAGAGAAAACACAATGAATCTGATTTATAAAGTACAGTTGGGTTCCATAGTTTTAGGAGGAGATTGATAAGCTAGAGTATTGAGTGGAGGGCAACCAGGATGTTGAAGGACCTTCTGTCATATGACGATTAGTTGAAAGAACTAGGCATATTTAGCTTGGAAAAGAGAGAATCCAGTAGGAATATGAAAACTGTCTTCAAGTAAATGAAAGGCTATCTTATGGAAGAGGGAATCAATTTGTTATATTTTGCCCAGAGATCAGAATAAGGACATATTTCCTAGTAACTAGGAAAAATTTCTTAGTAACTATAACTATCCAAAAGTGGTATTGATTGCCTAGAGAGGTTGTAGGTTCTTATTCCTTAAACATCTTTGAGTAGAGAGTGAACCTCTTGTCAGATATGCTATATTAGAGATTCCTTTTGTATATGCTTTAGACATGAGGCTGCTAAGGTCTTTCTTACCATTAAATTCTGGAATTCCATGATTGTAGATAGGGTTGAATTTTTCATACTACCATAGTAGGAAGTGAACAATTACCTTCTAAAGTCCCCAAATAAGGAGGGTATAAATGCAATTAGAGTTTTCCTTTTCTGAAATTTATTCTTTAAAATTAGTGGTGTGCTAAACATTGTGCAAATTCTTTTATGGGTTCGGGGGAATTCCTACAAGGGAGTATCTGAGAAAAGGTTGTTTAGCCTCTATTTAAAGATTTCCAAAAAAAAAACACAAGAACTCCACTACCTCTATAGGCAATCCATTCCATTTTTGGATATTCTAGTTATGAGGAATTTTTTTTCTAACATCAGGCCTAAATATGCCTCTTTGTGACCTCCATTCATCATTTCTTGTAGGGCACAAAACATTTAAAAATGTGGTCTTAAGACTTTTGCGTCTAGTTGATATCAGAATATGATGAATGGTGAAGCAAACAAAGGTCTAAGAGGAATAATCTTTGATAGTAAAATAAATCCACATAGTCTCTAAGTGGTACATCTAACATTGTTTTACTTCAACACATTGAAGGCCTTTGAACTCCTCTATGTGGATGCTCCCTTTAATAGGGTAGATCAAAACATATGCAAAAGTCTTTTCCTTATTGCTCCTCATGTAATGAAGGCGACCTGGTATTCTCAAAAGTCTTTGCCAGCAGAGTACACATTCTAGCAGGTTTTACTGATCTGGAAAGACTTTGAATGTGATCCAAGTGACAGACTGTGTCTGCTGTCATAACTTAGCTAAGCTATGTATGGAAAGGCTTTTCACTAGCAGGTTGGCCAAAACGAATCCTTTGGCTATGGCAATCCAATAATTAAAATAACTCAGAAACAAATGGTGTTTTAAGGTTTACAGATTACTAATTGAATGTATAAACAGGTAGCTAGGATTACCTTAAAGTAGGATTCTGAATTCTCCTTTAAAGTAGGAAATTGTAAACCTGTTGGGGATGTGTGTGGTCCAAAAAGAAAATATGGTGTCAACTGAATACCCCAAATTATTAACAAGATAATTAGAAAGATTAGAGTTGGAGAGAAAAGAATGTCAGTGTTAAGCAAATTTTGACAACCAGATAGAAGTACTAGGGTATAAATCATTGGTTTAAGTAACCACATAACTCTTAGATTAGGTATACTTTTGGTTGAGGCAATCATTAGGTTTCCCATGGCCTGGATACTATCTAGGCCTCTTGGATTTGATAATCTATTCACCAAAATATGTGGATAATTTCGTTTCTCAAATAGCTCTAACCATGAGGCTTTCTGAAAACCCATAATCATAGATAGTATTTATTTGAATATTTTAACCATTAATCCCTTTTATATTTTTATCCTAAAATGGAAAAAAAGGATATCTGATTTCTGGTTGCCACTTAATTATTGAAATTATTGTCCATATTTAATGAAGAATATTTTGCTTCCAGAAGTGAAATTCATTTATATTTCTCAGTCCTCAAAGGAATTTTTGTTACCAGTTGGCAGTGGCATTTGGCAGTCATGGTTCCTGTTTCAAAGCAGAAGCATTGTAGGAGGAGGGAATTATGCAGAAAAACATCCTTTTATTTTAGACTCAAAATGTTTGAAAAAGATTTGTCACAAGGAAAAGTACCCAATAAATTCAATAGTGTTTGAAATTCCAAAAGTTATAGTAGTATTATTAATGCTCTTTTTTTCTTTTCAGGAAAAAAAATTAGGCAGAGAGATTACTGCATTTTATATATATATATATATATATATATATATATATATATATATATATATATATATATATATATATATATATATGTTTTCCCCTTCCTTCCTCCCTTCCTCTTTTCTTTCTATTTCTTTCTTTCTCTTCCTTCCTTCCTTCCTTCCTTTCTTCCTTCCTTCCTTCCTTTAACCCAGTTCACTCTGAAGCTCACAGATTGGACTACAATAGGTCTCTGCCCAAGCTCCACTTAATGACTATTTTGGGCCCTCCTGGCTTAGACTGAATGTCAATGGTAACTGCTTCTCTTAGGAACAGCGACTCTGAAGGTCTTCCCCTCTCAGTCTGATTTTCTTTTCTTTTTGTTCTAATTAAAGGGGCCATCCTTGGACTCACTTCTTAAAGAGGCCTATTCACTGAATGAATGTTACCTTACTCTGAGGGAGTAAGTGAAAAGGACTTAGCCTAAAAAGGCCAGGGTCTCTCATTGCATCTTGGGTCATCTCCAGTCATCCTGATGAATATCTGGTCACTGGATCCAGATGGCTCTGGAGGAGAAAGTGAGGTTGGTGACCTTGCACAGCCCTTCCTCACTCAAATCAAAGTCAACTGCAAGTCATGTTATCATTTCCCTGATGCCATGGTCCTCTTTAAAAGTGAAGGACAAACACAACAACCAGACACACACACACACACACACACACACACACACACACATAACAGGTGTATAACACAAATATATATGAATTTGAAAATTATCATAAAATGATTCATTTTTTAAAAGCAATTCACTATAAAGTTCTCTTAAACAGCATGTTCTCATATTTTAGCAAAGTTTACCTCAATAGAAGGGGGACAGCGCTTTTGAAAAATTAACACTCTCAAAGTGAAATGAGTCACCTAGGGAACAAAGTATGTTTCCTTATCATTAGAAATCTTCAAGCAGAGGGTGGCTGACCACAGGTGAGAGTTGTTATAGAGATTTATATTAAGATATGGTCCTGAAAATATGACCACTGATGTTCCTTTCTTGCATTTTTGTCAGGAAAAAAATAAAGAATTATAAAAATCTTCTTGCAATCAGGGCAATAATAATAGGTTTTATGTTCCATGGGAAAAAAAGATTAATATATGTTCATGTAGAAGAGATAATATCTGAAAGGAGAACTGAAGTATCTTAGTTGAAAGAGGAAAGAACTCAAGACAAATAGGAAGAAATGCCTGAATCAGAGAAAGATGTTCCCTAAGGAAGAAAATGTCCCAAACAGTTAAAGAGATCATTATGTCTGAAACTGAACTAAGTTAAGGATGAATGATAAGGCCTTTATTTAAAGCTAGATACAAAATTTGAAAAGAAGGAAAAAACAAAGTAGAGTCAGGAACATTTACACAAATGATTAGAAAAAATAACATCAGAGATTTTTAGTTTTGTTTACTAAATTAAAGAACATAAAATCAAAAATATCCCTAGCTTGTAATATAAATTTTAACTATTAAGAAAGATGTACACACATTAGATATATGATTTATAGATCATCTATGAAAACTCCTATTTTGAATCCGCATCATTATATGAAGTGACCCATACCATTGAATTTCGTAGCTTATGTCCAAGATCTAGCTAGTATCAATGCAATAGGCTGCATTTTCATCCTCTCTCATGAGTTCTTCTCTCTGTCCTTAAGGAGATACATTCTAAATAGGTAGGATGTGCACAGGAAAGTAAATAATGATCAGGGAAGGAGGAACTACAGAAGTCTAAGTAATAAAGAGTAATCAAGTAACCCTGGTTTTTACCAGGTTATACCAGCAGACTTAAGAATGTGATAGGTTCTCCTAAGACGGGAAGCCTTTCAATATAGGTCTAGTACAGATAAATATGTCCAAAGACCAACCACAGGATGAATTTTTTTTGGGGGGGTGTCTAGAGCAAATTTTTAAGATGGTCTTCTGATTTATAGAGGTACCATGTTTTGCATCTATAGATGGAGAACCCACACCATATAATATTACATATGATTAAAATGCAGAAGTCTAAATAATAAAATATATATATTATGAAAATATTGAAAATTTTGCTACGTACATAGCCTGATACAGCAGTGATATAAGAATATGAATTAACTTGGAAAAATGATTAAACGTGTGTTTTTGATTATACATAACAACATATATACAAGAGAATTTTCATGGAATACCAATTGCCAGAATCTATCCTTCTTTCAACCTACATAATCCCTCTCTACAGTCTCTTCCCTGCTTCTACTTGTAGGCCTAAGACTGTTTAAATCCTGCTATCAGGAGAGAAATTATGAGTGATTCTGGGTGAGACAAAAGTTTGCCTCAGAATCAAGGTATCTTTGTTGCTAATAACATGTTTATAATAATTTAATTTTTTATGTCTACTTTGCTATGACCCTTTGGTTCCACTCTATCTTCTGGTCATTGATTTCTTGCCTAGGGTTTTCACTATCACTCTGGCCCTGGCATTCTTTTTTTCACCTGTTTTCTAATCTGGTAAGGAATAGCCAAGAAAAGAAAACAGAAATAGAGCAGTTAGATAAGTAGCAGAATCAGTAGTATCACATCATGGAAGCCAAGAGATGAGAAAACATAAAAGGAAATGAGCTTGTTCAAAATGCCAGATGTTGCTAAAAGGTAAATGAGGGCACGAACTGAGAAGAGGCCATTAGATTTGGTGACCAGGTCATAGGTATATATGTTCATAAACTAAGAGGTAGAAAGTATTTTAGAAGTCATCTGGTCCAAATCCTTTATTTTACAGAAAGTAAACAGAGACCTAGAGACCATAAGAGAATTATCTAAGGTCATATACATAATTGCAGAACCAGTATTAAAACTCAAGTCCTTTGATACTAAATCCAGGATTCTTCTTGTGGTACCATGCTACCTCATTGATGACCTTTAAAATACTAATTTATGTATAGTTGTGTGCTCAGAAGCCAAATGTTTGAATAGCATTGAGATAAGGCTACCAGACAGTAGAAAATCACGGACCTTAATACACGAAAGAATCCAAATAAGTAGACAAAAGGACAATTAAATAATGCATAGTGGGCCAACACATCCATGTGATAATCACATGCAGCAGAGAACTATATAGCCCTAGAAATATCAGCAATACAGTGGAAAGGAGTTTCTTTGTCCACCCAAGAGCTGCAGCAACTCTAGCTTTCAGTGAAATTGAAGTGGTACAAGAGAAGAGGAATTCCTCAACAAGATCAGGAGACTGAGCCTACTGGTGACAGAGAAAGGGTTATTGAATAATGGGAGTTCCTGGTTGATTGCAAAGGAGTTGCAGTACCAAACAAGAGCCTGAGACCAGAAACAGGGAAGAACTGAAGCACAATATGGTAGGTAAATTTAGATCCTATCCTTCCATTGGTGCCATGAGTTATATGGACTATGAAAAGTCAAGGAAAAAGTACTGTCTTTTTTTTTTTTTTTTTTGCTTTTTGGAGGGCAATTGGGGTTAAGTGACTTGCCCAGTCACATGGCTAGTAAGTGTGTCAAGTGTCTGAGGCCAGATTTGAACTCAGGTCCTCCAGACTCCAGGTCTGGCACTCTATTCAATGTGCTACATAGCCACCCTGAAAAGTATTGTCTTTAGTGATCACCAAATAATTCCCCCTTAGGTTGAAACCTCAACACTAAATAGTCATAAATATCTGGAGAACTGTAGGTGAAGGGAAGGGAAATGAAGTTCACTGGATAAGTGATTACTTGATTCTAGCAATTTCTGCTCCTTTCCCTTGTGGAAGCAGATGTAGAATTTTATAGGTCTTTGAGGAATGTAGAGCTCACCATATAAAGAGTGCTGTATCAGCAACACTAAGTGTTTTGCCTTGTGGAAAGAAGACAATACTATAGTTCCTGGAAAGTGGGGGCACATTGGTACAGGATGGAAGGCTATTTTGATTTTTTGTGGCATTAGATGCAAATCCTGGCATTTTGTTTCAGGAGAAATAATGTTTGCTCCATTTTTTTTTTTTTTGGAAGGCAATTGGAATTAAGTGTCGCATTCAAGGTCACATGGCTAGCTTTTGTGTTAAGTGTCTGAGGCCAGATTTGAACTCAGGTCCTCCTGACGCTAGGACCAGTGCTCTATTCACTGTCACACCTACTCTTGATGTATTTTTAGCCCACGTGCTTGTATGGGAGCTGCCACCCCATGACTTTTCCTTTGGAGATCTAGAAATGAGACAAATTCTGATGTTCTCAAGGAAAACCCTAGATGGTAGTAAGACAAACCCAAATCAGATGTTATAAGGGAAAATATGGGTGGAGGCATAAAGAAAGAAATTTGTGAGAGTAATTCAATACCCCATTGATCTGGCAAGGAAAGTTTATGACCCAATCATGCACAGAATGTGAAAATTAGAATAAAAGACATGATCAAAGAAGTATATGATTGGAAAAGGGTATGGGCTAATCATGCCTTAATAAGGACAGATAACAGATGAACTGTCTGATTATTTTGGCAGTCAATAAGTCATTGAATGTAGGGATTAAAGTAGGAGGAAGAACAAAAAATTACCTGGATGCTTCAGGTGGTAGTTCTAGCACAGAAGCTACCCCAAAGTAAGAATGCTTTTCATATACTTAAATACAATAAAACTTTATTTTAAAATTTCACAATTTTAAATTTTGGGATACTGCCAAAATAATCCGATGGTTCATCTGTTATCTGTCATTATTAAGGCATGATTAGCTAGATTCGACTAACAGGCTATAGTTTGCTGGCCCTTGCTGACAAGAATGACAGTGTCACTGACAGAAATAGGAAAATTAGAATAGTACTATATTCTCAATGTTCTAGTTATTAAAGCCTAGCCAGGAATCATAATCCTGTCAGGCCAAACCCTTTTAAGTGCTAAGAGAGATAGAACAACGAGGACTGTTCATGGTGTCAAAAGGTAATATTTTTCAATTTAGGAAGATTCACTTCCAATCGTATTAAGAACATTTCCTGCCTTTTCCCAATTAACTCAATACTTTACCTTAATATGATATCCACATTTCCTGTCCCCAAGTTGTCCCTCAGAATAGTGAATTTGATACCCCACCTTTTTCCATCTTATTGGTTTGAGCTCACACTGGTCTTGAGAAATAATTAGACTTCCTAATTCATCTTGACCTTTGCCAGTTTTCTGTGTCTAGTAATCATTTCTTTCCCATGGTGTCCAGTACTGAGAACTTTCTATATGCTTCAATTGGGATTTGCTACTGTGATCTCCCAAAAGAGTATCTTATTGGTTCAGTAAACCACTACAATGCTGGGATCCCTTGGATATGATAAGATGTTACTGACTTGGTTTAAGAATACTACTGTTCATGCTGCCACCATTGATTGACAGAAATTCCTGTATGGGGGTCTTATTACTCACATATTTAAGCACAGATCTCTTAAAATTATAATTGAAAAAATATGAAAATGTATATAGCACTTTTATTCAACTCTCACTATATTATAGTGGAAGGAGGCTGAGACTTGAGCCCTAGTTCTTCCACTAATTAGCTCTATGACTTTGGATATTTTTGGATTTCAGATTTCTCATCTAAAATAACAAAAATAATAATACTAATTATAATTATGATATCAAGAATTGCATTTATGTGACACTTTAAAGTCTACAAAGCACTTTACAAATACTAACTTATTTTATCTTTACAACAACCCTGTGAAGGTAGGTACCATTATTATCCCAGTTTTACAGAAGAGGAAACTGATGCAGACAGAGGTTAAGTGTTTCAGGGTCACACAGCTAGTATGTCTCCGAGGTAGGATTTGAACTCATCTTCATGATTCTGGGTCTAGTGCTGTCAGGCTGTGCAATCTAGCTACCTCTATGATATGAATCAGTTAGACTAGATATGTTTGAACAACCCTTCTAGCCTTGCTATTTTATGGTGACCAACATGGGAGAGTGGATGGAGTATTTGGCTTGGAGATAGGAAGATAAGTTCAAATCCTGCCTGAGATGCTCACAATCTGTATGACGACGCAAGTCATTTAACTTCTCTTAGACTCTATTTTCTCACTGGCAAAATGGAAATATTAATAACACCTAGATCACAGGGTGGTAGTGAAGATCAAAAGAGATTTTTGTGACTACAAAGATATCTGTAGAGACATTAGAGGATAATTTCTACAATCCTGCTTATTTGATGAATTCAATTCTTATCACACAGTTCCTCTGGTACCACCATATAGAAGAAATGTTGCTGATCATTCATATCAGCAACCATTGTCTAAAATATCGAAATAGGCTGGTGAGTATGGAGAACTAATAATAATGCTTTATATTTGCAAAGCAGTGATTTTTTTTTTGGTGTGTTAGTAAATATTTTAGTTAATCTTCACAAAAAACTTTGTAAAGTAGGCAGATGAGGGATTACTCTTTGTATTTTATAGGAGAGAAACTGGTATTTTGCCAAGTTTCATTGGACTAATAAGTCATGGAATGAGGTCCAAAAACCAAATCCTTTAATTTATCACCCAGCATGTTCTGTTCTACAAACATCTTCTAGACTCTAGTGATATCGATGTATATTCTTGGATTCTAAAGCTCTAATTACATTTCAAGACCAAATGTCATTATGCATTATTTTGTATGCATGAATTGATGGACTATATTGCCATAGATAATCAGGAGGTAACCTAAAACCATTTCCAATCTTCTTTCTGATTGAAAAATTTATACCAGATGACTATGAAGGGCATCCCATGTTCTTGAATGCATATTATATAGAGAAATTATTTCTCAAGGCTTCAGAAAACTATTATTAACTTATTCTGATTCTGTTTTTAACATTGACTATCAGTTATTTTCCCTAGGCAATTAGCAATTTCTAACCTTGGTGCTACTTTATAAGAACATATTAATTACCAACAATCCCTTTCAGACTCCGTGTACAATATTTTGATGTAAAATAGAGAATTGAGGCAACTAGCTAGATAATTCAGGTCAAAAGAAACATTTTCTCCTGAAAAATACATTTAATATTGCCTTGAATTACCTGGATAACTTCCTTAAATCTTTCATGTACTTTGCATATATTGGTACAGCTTTTCAGCATAAGCTTTAATGATCTATGACTGATCAGAATCATAAAGCTTAATATGAAGTATAAGATGAGAAAGGCAATCAACTAGAACAAAACCAAATAACATAATATCATTTCAATATTTCTTGGATTACTTATTTCAACTGCACAAATGATCCCATTGGTATTATATTTTAGACAATTTCATTTTGTAAAAAAAAAACATATATATTTATGAACTCAAAATGTAATCTTAAAGTAAGAAACAACCTTCCAAATTATGTACTTCTTTGGTCAATGCATCACACTGAAATATGCATGTTGGGTTATATGTCTCAAACAAATTTATGTACAATAAGATGTTAAAGTAGTTTTTCAAAACACAGTTCATATTTCAGATAGAATAAACAAAGTTACAGAAAAATTTCCTGGGTATAAACATCTATTAATGACTGTGTAGACTTTAACATACTACGTTTGTCAATATTTTCTTTGGTTGAATACTTAGTGGTAAATGTATCTTTTCGTGTTAAAATTAAAAAAAAAGAAAAGAGGAAAAGAAATAGGGAAACTATAGGAAGGACCCTTTGGTTTATCATACTGCAATTTCTAGTCAACAAATGTTACAAGATTTCCAGACAGCTACTTGACAAAAATAGAAATCAACAATCCTTTTCAGACTCTGTGTACTTTTTTTTTACCCTCAAATACCCTGTAACATACATGATATTCAATCCCTATCATTTATCAACCAGATCAATCAAATGCTTACAAGAATTAGATTCTTCTATAATACGGTCATTTTAACTTATTCAGCACATATATAATTTATGTCTCATTCAATGTTCATTCCATTCTGTTAAAAGAGCCATACACAAGAGATGTAAGAAAAAATTCCCAACATATATTTATTATAGACTACATATACATAAAAACAATTAAAATTTGCATGGGATGATCCTGGGAAAGTAATACATTTTTTTGATTAGACATGTATGCTGAAATAAAGTAAATGCATGATATGCTGACGAGTTTACACTTCTAATGTTATGGAAAAATGATGAGGCAAAAAAAAAATTAAGGGTTTTTTTGTGAAAATGGGATTATTCTCTGTCACTGATTACTTCAAGGTTGCCTTTTCTTTTTTGAAATCATTCTAAAAACAAGTCAGTAGCTTAATAAAAAAGGAAGCTGCTGACATGAAGATAAGCTTTGGAGGAGTTGAAATTTTATCTGAGATTTTCCTTATCGTTAGTAGGGCTCTGTTAGTA
Organism: Gymnobelideus leadbeateri; assembly: GCA_011680675.1. Lineage (NCBI taxonomy): Eukaryota > Metazoa > Chordata > Mammalia > Diprotodontia > Petauridae > Gymnobelideus > Gymnobelideus leadbeateri. Next base: position 179,197 of record WOXC01001748.1, read on the forward strand.
ATAGTAGGAGTTGCAAACACATTGGTTTGCCAGTAACAACTCACAATTTGTGCATAGTTGAGTCTCCGAAACTGAGCAAATTTGTTCTCAATTTCTCGCCAGCGCTTGCTTAGCTGGATCAGGGTTGGCTCCACAGCCTTTGCGGCCCCATCCTTAGACAAGCTCTCAGCTTGTCTGTGCACCGCATTCAATTCTTCTGTCTTCTTCTGCAACTCACGATCAATCTCCTAGTGAGCAAAACCAATACAGGGCCCAGGGCAGTTAGCTAACCAACCACAGCAACCAACTTGAAAGCAGCAAATATGTCTTTCAGAACTTTCAAAGGCTTTCCACTTTATTGAAATCATAAAATATACAGTTAGGGATAGACCTTACTGTATGTTGGAGTAAAAGAAATCAAAGAATTTTGTATGTGGTGCTTTAAAAAAATAGATCCTATTAAATAAAGTGTATGTGAGGGACACTGAAATAATTGTCACATTTTCTTTCTTTTAGATTTTGATGACTGAAAATTGAAGCAATAACTCTCTTATTTGGGATTGTACAAATCAAATTTTCAAGGGTTCATTGAATTATTGGTTAGTGCTCTTTTTTAACTTTTGGAGAAACTCAACAGAGAATGAAGCAAAAGAAGAAAGTGATAACTGAAAAAATCTTCAGACAATAGGGAAATGAATCTACATTGATTTGACAGAGGTGTATGACAATGCTCTGATGAAATGAATGTGCTAACATGAAAAAGAAGGCGTCCATATACCGATAAGTCATTTGTTCATCTGGAACAAAGATACACAAAGTCAATTACAGCTTTTACTAGAAACACATAACATTTCTCAATCTATTTTACACAAGGCAAACATTTTATTTAATCAGTTTTATAAGATTTGAAAAACATTTAGTACAATAAAACATTTACCAAAAAATTAGTAATACAAGGAAATGCATCAAATCACAGACTGCTAGTAGGGAGAACAAGAACATGAAGAATTTTAGTATGGTCTACATGTAGTTTATTTTGAAATTAATAGAGCACAACATAAAAACTACTATTGGCATTCTAAAACAACATTACCTTTAGTTTCCATTCATCTTTGGGTTCTGGTAGATTGGCTAATTTTTTCTCAATGTCATCCAAGCATTTCAGTAGATCATCAGCCTGCCTCTTGTACTGATACCACTGATGAGAAATTTCTAGAGCCTTTTTTCTTCTCTGAGACCTCAAATCCTGTTCATAGTGCAGACATTATTAGATTATCAATGAAAAGGTTTAGAGTCTTTCAACTGGTGCTTACTATGTTGTTACTTTAAAATTAGACCTTCACAATCTTTAACTTTTAGGTCAAATTTGCCTATTTTATTCTGTTAAGATAAAAAAAGGCAAACTAAGAATATGTAGGGTAAGAAGTCTACACACACACACACACACACACACACACACACACACACACACACACACGTCTAAAAGATCTGAACACATCTAAATTATTCTTTGATTACTGGTCCAAATTTGTTCTGAGGTCTACTGCCACACTTAATTAATCTCTTTTAAAGTATTAAATGTGTTGCTATTTGAGAATTCAGGTTTTATATGATACTTCTGGGGCTAAGAAAATATCCAGCCAACTAGATAATTACATAAGTATAAGAGGCTGTAGGATGCTAAAAAACGTATGAAAAAATATCAAATGCAAACTCAGACAAGTAAAAAAATGTTCAGATACATTCAAGCAACAGACATTTATATGATTAAGACTCTTCATGAGCTATTACAAAGAAAATGAAATTCATTATTAGTAGGGCATGCAAGTTTTAATTGTTTCTGTTAAGTTCTTCCAAAGCTTAATTTTAATAAAGTCTCTGTTTCTACAGGAAAAAGAAAAAAAATGGAAAGGGCAAAGATTGAACATTTCTTCTATTAAAAAAATAACTAATGGTACCGACATCTTTTGTGTATTTTACACTAATAAAAATAAGAATCTCCATACCCAAAGTAACTTACTTACCATCAGAAAAAGAGGAAAGAAAGCTACATGGTTTCCAATCAATTTGATAAGAAAATAGTTTATTTGAATTTGTTTGAACTGTTTGATATTCCATTGAGATTTATCTGTCAAGGTTGAATGCCTTTATTGAGTCACCTAAGAAAAAAATCAATCACCTTGGTCTATGCAAGTATACCCAATATCTGTTGGATCAATAGAATGAGTTCGAATGCCATTTTATCATAATTAAAAGTATCACAGGTCTGCATAAATGGCTTTCATTACTTTAGTGCAGTAGCAATTATGCTTTACATACACTGGACTTAAGTTTGTCAAAAGAAAGTAACAACTTTCCACTACTGAAAAAAATAAATTTTAATATTTTAATGATGTGTAAAGGCTAGGCTTAGACAGTTGGAGCCATGTGGATTTTTAACAATGTGACTGCACCAAGATCAATATAGACTTGGGCATGGAAATATAATTGAGATTTATTGACACCAATGGAGTTTTGTGGATATAGTTTGGGTCAAATTATGTGGAAGTGCTTTAATTGTCCATTTATTTCTAATTCTAGGTCTATAAATTACTTCAAATTTAAATGGAAGACTGGATTGATTTTGTCTCTTGTTCCTCTTCACCCATCTCTATCCTCGAGGAAGTTTTGCACCTACTTTTGACGGACAACTTAGAATGTGATTTTTAAAAAAACAATAAAGACATAACCAGATGAGGCCAAGGTACTTTGTATTGTCATATACTTGACTGTCAAAAATGGGCTTTCAGATCATAGATTTAAGGCCTGTTTCCCCCAAATGAAAAAGAAAAGTAATGGAGAATATTTTTAAACAATTACCAAAAAAATTATTAAAACATAAGTGTAATTAAGTACCTTTGCAAAGTCCTGGTAGACACTCCCTAAACCTCATCATAACCAAAAGTCAACAAAGCCTTCAGAAATTCTGAGCACCTTCTGGTTTTCACTTATAGTCCCTTAAAAAAAGAGGTGTTTTCTATCGACTGTATTTATCAGCAGTTACCTTCAGAACAGCTGTTAGCCAATTAGTCTTTTCTTCCAGATTCCTTGCAGTCACAATATCATGTAATTACATTCCCAGCAGTGTTTGTTTGATTGTCTGACTCTACAGAATAGAGTTTTATTCTCTGATTTGCATATAGAATATAGACTCCATCTACCTAGTCATAGCTATAAAAGAGTGATTTACTTTAGCACTACTATTAACAATGAGAAGTATTACAAGTAACACTACTAGAAAACCAGTCATGCATGCAAAATAGTTAATATTGCCATGCAAAGAATCATCAGTTCACAAAACTTGTTCAGGCTCTGCCCAAAAGCTAGCCAAATATTAATTACAGAAAATAAACATGCTTTTCTGCTTTTATGACAAAAATTATTATTCAACATTTGAGAGCTGGTATATGCTTAAATGAAAGCCTGATAATATTGCTTTTTGATGTTATAACAGTCCTTTTCTTTGAAGATTTTTAAGTTTCTTTCAAGGGTTATTCTACTGCTGGGAAAGTGGGATTGCTTTCCTCAGGTTAGGTAAATTTCTTAATGTCAAGATGTGTTAGAAAAAGAGCATTCTAAGTCTTTATCTAGCTAGTGTTATGATGCCAGAAAACTAGTTAAATTTTATCCCATATATGTGTATATGTATATGTATACATGTGTATGTACATACATATACACATATATACATCAGCACAGAATAAAATAAAATACAAAGTGTTCAAATTGGTCATTAAACTTGAGTTTCAAAACAAACACAATTAAACATAATTTTTAATAGTTCAGGAAATTAAAACCATTAAATTCAGGTAACTAAGCATCTTTAATATGCCTCTAATTATATATAATCCAGAAAAAGTATTCAAACAACCAGTGCAATACGATTTTAAACCTTGTTGGTAGATGACAAGACAATAATTTTCTTTAATAAAAATGGCATAAATCAGAAATGCTTAATGAACTCAATACACACATTTAAATGTATTAATTTATATCCTCAATCATTGATATACTACGCAGATTTATTTATGAACAGAGAATTTTATCCTATAAAGAAGAACAACAACACAGGCAAGGTATATTATAATTTAACTCCTATACCTTGAGAGCATTATGTTTTGTCTGTAACAGCTGCTGTTTTATCTTTATTTCCTCTCGCTTTCTCTCATCTGTGATTCTTTGTTGTAAGGTGTCTCCTCTTTGCAACAACTCTTTTACAGTACCCTCATTGTCTTCACTCTGATTAAAAACAACAAGTATAGTCTTCATTTCGGTAAAAAAAAATACAAACATTATTAGAAAAAAGACACTATCTCAAAGCATTGATAACTTGCATTTTTGTGGAATTTGTGAAAGGATTGTATTGAATATATTTTCATTTTTAACAAAGATGAAAAAAATAGGATAAATTAGTTCAAATTTGCTGTTATTTTTAGGTGGAGGGTGTTTAGTGACAGGAAAAGACATGTACAGACTTCAGAGTTGTGTCATTAGAATTTGTTTTGATATTTAAGATCATATTCAAAAATGGGAAAATCCAGAAAAAAAAGTTTCAAGTGATATCATTATTGACATATAGTAAAATAACTGATACTAAAAAAGTACATAGAATTTTAGGTTTAAGTTCACATTTATTATTTTCCCACAGCTTTAATCAAGTTCATTATGTTTAAATGAACACATATACATTATAAATTCATATATATGCATATACACACATACATCTGTATATACGTATATACACATACAGATGGGCTTTTCCTTAGATACATATATTTTACTGCTAAAAAATTGTACTCTGCAAGAATTTTTCTGCAAAGCCATAAGAAAGCTTGATTTGTCTGGTTTTTTTTTTAACAAAATTGATTATTTCAAGCAACCTTTGAAATATTAAAAACATATTGCATTCATTTATTTAAATATTATGTAAGGGTCTAGTAATTATTTTAAACCTAAACATATGTTTTAATTTTAGTGGTGACTTAATAGGAAACTCAAATGACTGACAGTACTCTGATTTAAAAAAAAATAAATTTAACTGTCAATTACATAAATTCCATCTCTCCTATGCATGTTATTAAACTAATTTCAGTGAAAAGAATAAAATGATCCGGGAATGAATATCTTTGTGTACATATATGTGTGTAAAATGGTACACAAAGCAGACACTGCAAATAACCTATTGTTCATGTTGATTTTGTTGCATAAAATAATTATGGTTTGCTTTGATTACTTTAAAAATTACATACACCAAAACATTTTTGTTTTGCATATTTATATGTGTTGGCACATAATGTTTACACCTAATTTTTGTCATCATTTTTATTTTCTGAACTCATCAGTGTAGGAATTCTACTGACATAAAGAGGTGAACTTCTGTACTAAAATCCAGGGTTGCTTTGGTATATTAAAAATGGAAAAGAAAATGAAAAAAAATAAACAAAAAATCTGAAATTATAAGGACTGTAATTTGGGGGGTTAAATTTACAAATATTTTTATTTTGATACTAAATGGGGAAACACTGATTTATTTTGGAAAAGAAAAAATTATTAAGTATTTACTTGATATTCCTCTTAATATAACTGATAGATTAATGTTACATGGATATAATATTCATCTCTTGGATATAGAATATTTTACTTATGTTGGCACTTTCCAACCATACAGTACTTTCCAGAGGTGAAAAGGAATTTCCCTTCACGACATGATGGTCATGTGCCAAGACAGATAACCAGTTGCATTAGTAAGGCAAGATGGTCTTGTGAGTATAGTGATGGTCAAGATGACCTGGGTTCAATCCTACCTGAGACATTCACTAGCTATGTGACCCTAGGCAAGTTACTTAATCTAAGTTTCAGTTTCATCTTCTGTAAAGTGGGTAGTACCTACCTCACAGAGTTTTTGTGAGGATCATATGAAATAAGGTATATAGCATAGTGCATAGTTCTCTTTGCAAACCCTTAAATTGCTACAAAATATGAGTTGTTATTATTATCATTACCATAGTTCTTTTCTTTCACCTTGGTAAGCTCTGGTTGATTAGTTGCTTCATTGCTGGTGGGAAGAAGTACCTGTAGCTGAGCATCTGGGAAAGCCTTGGTACCTCTTCTTACTTGTCTTCCCTCTAGGTGAGGTGGGAATACCACCAAACCAGCTACACAAGGAGCTTGAACACAGGTAGCTCCAGTAGGACAGACACCAATGGGAACTAATTTTTGTGAAAGAATCTACCTTTTTTCTTCATATTACCATGCCTTAGTTACTTATGCTTTGTCTAGTGACATGGTTTCTTTCAACTGTTATCTCTAACATCAACTGCTGACATGTTTGAAGTTCTGTATGATGAGGCAGAGGTCTATAGTAAGGTATATGGCAAGACAGAAAGAGCTAAAGATAGTGATAGCTGTTGAGTGAAAAATAAAATAAAATGTGGAAAGGGTGATGGAACAGGGGAAATAAGAGGCTGTGAAATAGGCTGGAGAATTTGTCAAATCACAGAGAATTTTGAAATTGTTGGAAGTGCTCTCCTATGGTGAAAGTGGTCCATCATCTTTTATTCCTCACATGACAACAGGCTTTAGATGACTATAATTCCAGTATTTTGTGCTATTATTCAGTTCTGTAACTATATTTTATATATATATATATGTATATATGTGTATATATATATATATGCATGTATATATATATATACACATATGCATACTTCAAAAAAAGTCCTATTAATTCATGAATGTGGATCATTCCACTGCCTATCATAGAATATCTAAGTAGTAGAGAGATTCATTGAGTTGCTGTGTCCCCTCTCAAAAAAAAATGTCACCTGGTGGATAATCTTCTGGTCATGAATCCTTCTGAACTTAGCTAAACTGGGTCTCCTTTGACAGTTTATCACTGTAATTATTTCTCTAAATTATTTGTGAGCACATCCCCTTCTTTGAATCATTGCACTGGAGATAAATTGCTGGCAATGGCCACCGGCTGTATTTGATAACACTGGAGAAAAACTGCTGGTGACAAAATACCAGTTATATTAGATAGCTGGCTTACAGGTTAATCTGCAGGTTTGCTTCCTGATTTGACTCAACTTTTTCTCAAAGTTGCATTGTGCTCTTTCTTATTGAGAATTGTACAGGTTAAAACCAAATTGCTGAATAATACCTAAGATTCCTTAAATGATATTGTAATGATCTGATATTCATTATAAAGTACCCACAAGGGCACTCTGCATTTGTCATTTGAGTCATATAATATGGAGGTTTTAGCTGAGAATTCAAATTCTAATTTCTACTCAAGCATTTATTCATTCCCACTCCTAGTTCATTCACACTTCTATCACAACCAATTTACCATATCTTTATTGAAGTCTTCCTCTTTCAGATTCACCCCCTGCTGAATTTCAGCCTCCAGTGGTTCAAGCAATTTTTGTATATCTGAGTTAAACTGCTCCAATTCCTTCAAAGGAATGGAGGCCTAAAAAAAAAGATAGTGCTAATTTAAATCAAAATCATTTTTATTAGAAACAAACAAAAATACATCTGGTTTCAACCCCCTGTTGCTTTAAAATGCATGAATTATCTTATATTTTGGAAGATTCCTGAAATATGAGTGGTGGAACTACCTGTAGATGTAAATAAAGATAAATAATATCATCAGAGCTGAAAAACACTCAAGATGAAAGTTTATTCTGTCAAAATAACCAAAATGCCAATTTCAATATTTTGCCACATTCTAATTTTTAGTATTCTGCTGATATATTTCATCCCTCTATATAAGCTGAAGTATTCCAATGGAAACACTACTTGCATTTTGTAGACTACTGGCATTTACTTCATAAATCAATAAGCAGTAAAATTAGGTGAAAATGCAGGATTGTCACAATATATTTAAAAGAACTACATGGAAATTTGCTTTAATGCCTTACAAGGAACCCGTAGTATTGTAAAATTGCCCACCATGCACTTGTAAGGCAGACAAAATTAAGGAAATTTAGAACTCTTTTTGTTGACATATAAAAAAATATACCTAGAATACTCCCCAAATTGCTTCCCCCACATACAATTTAATGAACACACATTAAGACATGTTTACTGCCTTTTAAAAATTTGCATACTTAATTTCATTTCAGTTTCTTTAATTTTGCATTTTTTATCAATAACTGAAGGCTACTACTTGTAAATAGTAACAGGATAACTTTCTCTCATTTTCTAAATACCACATGGGAAATTTGATGAATGGGTTTGTATTTACAATTTAATATAAATTCATAAGTGTAGTCTAAGGCTTCATTATGAAGTAAAAAACCAAAAGATTAATAGAGTGTTTTTGGCGGCTTACCTCTATAAACATTTTTCATCTTATTAGAAGTCTTTGCATAAAATACGCTTTGGGAATTTTTTTTATGCTTTGTGGATTTATAAGACAAAATATGGTTACCCTGACTCTATGACATTAGTGAAAATATACATTGTAAAGCCATAGTTGTTTTTTTTTTAATGATTTTATATAGGGTCATCAGCCTTCCTCTTACTTGCTTTTAATCTAGCCATCCACCCCTTAGTAAAAATTTTTCTTTTCTCTATGGAAACAGAGGATGTTTTCATGCTCTGGTGTTATAAGGTTAAAATAAATTTAAATATCGTCTGATATGTGACATTAGGTACAAATGCCTATGAGCATTCTATCACCAATGAGACTGCTCAAGTTCATTCAAAATATGTGGTGATATTAAGATGCGGGAACAATATCTTGACATTTTCTAGGAAATAATATGCAAGACATAATTTTTAAATTATTTTGGCTATATTTTTTCAGTGCTGAATTTATAATTAAGCATATTACTAATAATATTATATATACTAAAATCTCAAAATAGAACTTAAAATTCTATCAGGCATGATCCTATAGGGACTTGTAGTTCATTTAATTGAAATTAAGATGCTTTTATAACACTGTGATCCATTTTGTAGATTATTAAAAATTCATGAGATTATAGTGAGTTGTTACTATTTTGCATTCATATGTTATTAAGCAGATCATCACATTTGCTAATATTTTGGGTAACAAATTCACTCTGCTATGTGATTATATACAATATAATAATAATGTGATAATATCACTACTTAAATTTTAGTGAACCAATAGTTAGGTCTTACTCTATTTTTTATAAACCAGATCAAATCCTTCCTCCTTTAATAAAATGGATCAAGGAACTATTACAGTTAACTTTCCCTAATGACCATAACTTTAATTAAATAAATAACAATTTTGCAATATCCCTACTTCTCAAAATAACTAATAACACATGCAGTTATCTAAATATAAATGCAAATGAGATCATACATCTGTGCATATGAATATATATATACTTCATCTGGAGCACATATATACATTCATAGACACATAGTAATTATCTATTGAGCATATGTACATATACATTTAATATCAAAGGGATTTTTGCAGTAGAAAATCAAGGAAAAATTACCTAAAATTTTCCAATTTGCTATTTAAACTAGACTTCTGTACTATAACTTCTCTTCCTTGTAATTCTCAAGATACTTGAACATTCTTTGATAAATTATTGCTTCATAACCTTACTGGTTCAATAATGAAATATATTACAGAAGGACTTAGTTTCCATGTAGCATGGAGGAGAGAGGGAAGGAAAAGAGTGGGGAGAGGAGGAGAGAAAAAGGGGGGAAAGTAAGGGAAGGGTGGGAGGAAAGGGACAGAGAAAGTGAGAGAGAGGAAGGAGCATGAAGAGAAAAAGAGAAAGGAGACTGGGGAGGTGAAGGGGAAGAGGAAGGAAGAGCAAAGGAGAGAGAGACAGGCTGTTGGTGGCATAGTGGATAGAGTGTTAAATCTGGAGTCAGGAAGACCTGAGTAGAGATTCAATTTTAGATACTTATTAGCTGTGACTGAATAAGTCACTTAATTTCTGTTTAAATTTGCCACCCACCTCACTGGGTTGTTGTGAGGATCAAAGGAAATAAAATTTGTAAACAACAACAAATACATGGTGTTTGGCACACAGCAGGAGCTATATAAATGCTTATTGCAAAGAGAGGGAAGGAGCGGGAGAGAGAAAGAAAGATTTGTGACTGATAGAGCAGAAATTGTTTTTCCAATCATGTCCCTCAGATTTCCTTATTTTCTGACAATTAACATCATGTCCTTCCCCAATCCTTCTTTTTCTTTCAAAAAACAGAAGTTAATGATTTTGACAAATCACTTGGAAAAAAGTCTTCCATGACATCCTGTTCAACAAGATAGAACAGTCTAGCCCAAAGGATGGAACAAGTTGATCTGCAGGTGTTGAAACAATCTTACCCAACACATGTTGATTAGGTGGAATGAAACCTCCCACTGAATGCCTCTGAACTGTGTATTTAGCTGTTTCTTGCTCAGAAATTTTGTCACCAACTTGAATAAAGATATAAAAGGTTTGTAGGTAACATAAAGAAAGGAGCAAGAATGACTAGATGGATCCTAAGTCACAATCAAGATTCAAAAATATTTCTATTAGGTAGAACAAATGGACAAAAACTAACAAGATTAAAAAAAATAGAGAGATGAATGTAAAGTCCTTGAAGTGTGGTTCAAAAAATCAGTTACATAAACCTTGGGTAGGAGAGACAAGGCATGGAAACAGTTCTTTTGAAAATAATCTGCCAGTTTCAGTTGACTTAAACCTCAATAAGAAAGAACAGTATGATTTAGTGACTAAAACAGGTTATAGAAATTAGGATCTGTTAACAGAGGGCAGGTTTCATCATGCTTTTTCTTTTCTTCCCCTATAGTTTGTAGTTAGTATGATAACAGACCCTTCAGAATGTTTTCATAACATTTTTTTGTCTTTCATAATGTTTAAGATCACTTTTAAAAAAGTATTGGAATATTATTTAAAATTCTGTGAATCAGATTTTTAAAGGGTCATCAATAAACTGGTGTCCCTCCAGCAAAGGGCAAAAAGGATGGTAAATGTCATTGGTTTTATAAGAGACAATTAATGGAACTGGGGACATGGGGCTAGGAGAATGGAAGTCTTGGGGTGACATGATAGGCAACTTTAAATATTTGAGAGTAAGCACCAAAGAGGGATTAAAAATATTTTGTATAGTTTCAGGAAGGAAATGACCAATGAGATTAAGTTATAGGAAGGAGATTTAGGCTCAACATAATAAATAACTCTCAAGCAATGATGGCTATCTAAGGCTTCTAGTAACCAGACATGTTAAAGTAGAGGCTTCCAGACCATTCTGTAGGAGTGTCATACACTAAGATTTCGTGATTGTAAGTTTTTCAAACAATAAACTGGTGCAAATTGTCCTCTTCCCTCTCTTGAAGTTACAGTACTCATTTTTGATGCTATTCCTTTAGCCATTAATTAAAAAAACCTGCCTCATAATGTACCTTTAATTTTTTTTTATTCATTTTACATTGTATTTAATTTTGGATTGCATTTGTAGCCATTTCCTCTTTTAATATCTGTAAAAATTATGTGCTATGTCTTCAAATACTTATAAATAATTACCCTCTACAGAGTCTAGCACATATAGAGTAGGTATTTCATACATTTTGAACATAAATGGACTAATTCCACTTATTAATATGAAATTGCCGAGTTATAAATTAAATGATGTCATCTTACTGCCGACAGAATCAAAAATGATCAAGAAAATTATTTTTCTTATCTTTGCAACCAGGTCAGATCAGTCATTTGCCAGTCTGAGAGGGAAGTTATTAGAGCATAATGAATTGAAAAAGCTGGTTTGATTATTAAGATGATGGACTTATTAAACATGCAATCATGACACAGGAAACACTTTTTGGTTTACTTAAATCTCCATAGGTCATTATGTGGACTCCATTCCTTTATTAGTATACAGTTTTTACAGGGTTTATGTTTTCATGATATAGAAATATATAAATGCACACATACAGTAAGTCAGCAATTTTGCTTAGTCACAAAAATTAAATAATTAAGAACATTGTGCTTTTCCTGATTTAACTTAGAAAGTCAGAATTATGTTGAGATGTATAAGGAAAATTAAAGAAACAGAAAACTAATTGATGAATTATCTTTATGTATTATGAAAGCTCCTAAAGTTTTTTAAATGACAAGAACATAAACACAAGAGACTTAGAATTGCAATTAAATAATACCACATATTGAGGAAACATACAAAAGACATTTTGAGAGTATACAGATATTAGTAAAATAATATCATTCCAAAATTAGAATATCTCTATATATACTACAACCAGGGTCTTCAAAACAATTTACCAAGTTACACTTTCAACATGAATTTTATGTATGAATATGTAGTTACAAAAACACACATTGCATGTAGCATGTATTAAAAGTCAGGAAAGGGAATTTGACACAAAAGGAAAAGAGAGAGACAGAGAAAGTGTGAAAGACGCTTTGATTTTCTTTTAATGTCTATTTTGTTGGTGAATTTCAAGTTCATTAACATTTTTTTTGCTACCTAGGATTAAAGAAGTATTAATGTGTTGGAAGGGTGTGTTAACATTTTTGAGTCAAAAGTGATATACCATACACATCATTATTCTTAGGATGGCAGTTCTGAAAAGTAACAAACTGAACATTATGAGAACTGAAATCCAACTTGAAGTAATTCATCAAAATTTGAAAAGAATATTGCCAAATAACCAAAACAAAGAATTTTAAATGTGAAATTTATTTCTCTTAAAAACACTATTTGAGATTGTTCTAATTATCATCAAATCTGCCAGAATACTATTTTATTTTCTGTGAAAGATTCTAAAGTTGCCTTTAACTTTTTTTTTACCTTATTAATGATAGTAAGAAACATTGAAGGGTTTTTATTGGACAAAAATTACATAAGCTCATAAAATATTAAAATGAAATTTGAAAAGGGAGTTGTGGGAAATGGGAGAGAAAGAAGGAGAAAAAATAGAAGAAAAGGAAGACTAAAAATAAAGACAAGCTGAAGAAGCTTATTGATCCAACAGGTAAGGAATAAAGGGTTCTTGGCTTTTTCTTGAGTTTTGGTTCCCCAAAAAGGAGATGTATTGGGAAGAAGCCTTTCTATGATGGAATCATTTGACAAAGTAACCAAATTAAATGGTATATAGTCTTATTCATGAAATTATATAAAGCTGAAATTAGTTAAATGCCAGATAATGAAAAGTATGACATTACAGTACAGGGTTAAGTCCAAGTCTGATCTCTGCATGTGGTTTCATTTTGCCATCACTCTCTTGATATTACCCTGACTAGTAGCATCATCAACCATAATGTCTATTCTACAGCACTATCTTTGGAGATTTTTTTTTTTAAATTTTGAAAATGGAAATTTGTGAAGATAAACACAAAGTAAATTATCTATTTCATACTTTAAAAAATTAGATGAAATGTATTTTGACTTTTCCATCATTATGTCATGAAGAGCATGATAAAATAATTCATGAATTTATGGGCTGGTTGCCCAAAAAAACAGGCCAATTGTGTGTAGTTGGCAAATTCTTTCGATAATAGTTATGCTGCTGTTCTAACTCCAAAATGGTCACCATTCCAGAAAGTCACTTCTAAGTTTAATAAAAGTAGAATTAATGGAGTAATAAGAGTATTTAACTTTAAAATATATTGGGACCCTGAAAAACTGAGAATATAAATATATTTTTCATATAACATTTGGTTTCTGTCACCAAGACCAAAAGGTCATCCTGTAAAGAAAATAATAGCTTTGTATAGATCAGAGCTACAGAGTATGATTAGAGGGATGAGAGCCAGACTTCTTTGGTACAGGGAATTCCTAGGTGAGGAAATTCCCTCTGTTATTATAGGTCAGCTCCTTCTTTGAAACTTAGTCTTAGTACCTAGAACCCTGAGAAGTTAAATAACTTGCCTGGGGTCACACAGCCAATATTTGGGGAGGGAAAGCAGGACTTGAACGCATTTCTTACTGGTATCAAGGCCAACTCACTATACCCTGCCTCTGTTACAGCCACCAATGTGCGTGTTACAGAAAGCAGTTTAAGAATCCTGGGCACACTACACCCCAGGAGAGCCATATTCCATTCTGTGCCCCTTATTAGACTCTTCACTGTCCTGGTTTTTCTGAGCTTGGTCCTCATCCCATGGCCTTCATCCATTCTCTTTCCTTCTCCTACTGTGTGCATTGAAATCATTATGTTGAAGAAATGGAGATGGACAGGTTTAGGACACAAACAGGGTTAGTTTTAACTTCAAAAGGCAGTTTTGAACCAAGGGAGAGGGTCAAAAGGCCAGGCTTTGCTGCCTGAAACTGTGTGACTTTGGTGGTTCTCCTCACAGGACTAGGTCTTAGTTTCCTCATCTGTAAAATATTTTAATTAAATGATCCTATTTATCTAAGAGCTGGTTAACCAAAAGGATGCTCTAATCTTATCACAGTGTACTTTAATTATGTGCTACAAGGCATTCTAAGAAACTCCAACAAGGCATTGTTTCTAATTAATGTTACTTCCATATCAATATTTACATTAAACAAATGTATACTAGATTTTATTTACAAAACAAGATGAACTCTAATATTTACTTGTGCTGTAACTTATGAAATGCCCACAGACTGCTCCTAGATTTTGAGTGTATGTTTTTGATAGAAATAAATGGGGAAATGTGTATTTTTGCAATATTTGATGAAAATAATATTCCTTTGAAGGAATAGATATATACATGACAACTATGTATGTAGGCATATATACTGACATTGAAGTATTTCACTCCCCCCCACCTGTTTTAAGAAATTTAAAGGCATTCTATGTGTATATTATCTATGTCAAGGTAAATCTTTTGTTGATAAACTCAGTGATTAGCCACAGATTACACAACATATAATAAAACTTTTCAACAAAATTCCTCTTAGTTTATTTTCCCATAGCATATGTAAATGCAATGAATAGACTAAAGTTTCAGGGCTAAATAGGAAAGTTAAGATTTCTATATGTAAAGTTATAAATTAATGGTACATTTATATTTACACTGCAGAAATAGCCAATATTTCACTTATGAATTTGAAACATGTAACAGAAAATACGCCCACCATGCGGTTTTACCTTCTAATAAATATTATAGTTCATATATTCGTGATAATCCAAAGTTGCATAAGTTATGTAACCATCAAAGATATGAATATTGACACACATAATGCCAGACTGGCTTACTGGTATATTTTCCCCCTTTTGGGTATTGGTCCATGAATTCTAATAATGTGTTCAAAACCCCATATATAAATTAAAGAACATATGGTGCATATATCATGTAGAAAATAAACTTGTACAGGAGAACCAAGTGGAAAAAAAAACCACTATTATTTTCTATTTCTTGGCTGCTAGAGTCATCTTGCAAGGCCAATTATTTAATATTCCATGAGTTGTATAGAAAAATGAATGATTATAGCATACATAAAACAGTTTCATTATACTATGTGACAATGAATATATGTAGAAAATATTTATATAATAGGTCCATTATAATAGGACTCTAGATGAAAGATATGTATCATGAACTCCAAAAGAATATAACAAAAGGATATTTCTGTTACTAATATAAGATTACTAAAAAGTCAAGTAAGTATTTTTTCATAATTTATAATCTATATTATTCAAATAGTATAACTTATACCATAATTAATGTGAAAAAATGGATAGATTCTGTAATTAAAACTAGGGCAATAAATTTTACTATGTCACATCTCTCTTTATGTAAATCACCAAAAACACTCTTATTTTGTAACTCAGAGACAGTTACTGTAATTTTAAAAATCAAATAAATTTGAAGCCTAAAATTTCTTCTTACTCATAGCACCTATTTCCTAAAATTTAACAACTTAATCCTTAACCTTAATTGCCAATAATCTGTACATCTCAACACCTGCCAGTATATATAATTGACTGACCCCCTCTCTCCTCTCTCAGAACACTATCCTATCTTTTCAGGTTGGACCACTCCCAAGACGTTGTTTTGTCATATGCAGTGCCATCAACATATTAAGTCTTTAATAAATCTCCTTGTGCATCTTCTGTTTGCTATACATGGCTGAAACTGGGCTTGTCTCCCTCAAACGTCTCTAGGTTTCTGTATCTTACCTCCTAGCTATACTTTCTGCCTTGTTTTTTGGTGATCGCAAGGCCATCACTCAGTAGCATTGCTATGTGGTCAAACTTTAAATTTGAAGGATTCTGGCTTCTGCATCCCCTTCAATACTCTATTGACTCTCAGAGTCTTTTCTTCCCAATCCCAAGCCCTATGTCTTCATGCTCCTCTCTGGTACAGTGACATAACCCAACTATGTTATTCCTTTCAGACACTCCCAAATCTTATTCCCTGCTAGAGAAATGAGTTAATCAAAACAGCTTTTTTTAATTCCAGAGATCTTTGTAGGAGTCTCAGACATGCTTTCTGCTCAGCTGAATATTCCTCTCCTTCTGACTCATAAGTGACTTCTACTAATAATGAGTTATTTTCCACAGGCCAGAGCCTTTAAATCTTTGGCTGACTGTATACTTAGAACATTACTTCACTATTTGGATAAGGCCTAGAAATTGAACTACTTCTACCAAAATTATTCTCTCCTTTCCTATCATCCCCCAAAGTCACCAAAACTCCAAGGAATTCATCCGATTTTTGGAAATTGGGATAGGAGTAAAAAGATCTGCATTATTAGCATTACAGACCCCTCTTTTCAAGTCACTAAAAGTCTAAATGTGTCACTAAAATCCTGAATGTGTTAGGGTTAAAATAAATTGTTGAATAATTGAAGGAATGTTTATGTATCTTCATAGCATATTGTTCATATAGTATATCTCTGCACATGAAGCAGTCACTTGTTGCCTAGAGAGAATAAAGGTATTTCTATTCTACAAAAGATATTTTACATTAATGAGAAAGAAATATTTTGCTAAATCAAAATGCAAAATCACCTGATCCATGTGAAAGGGGATAGTGATATTCATGTTATGAATGATATGTTAATTTATCATTTTTATTTCCCTAAAAATTGAAAAATATATTAGATTATTATGAGGGTAATAGATTAATGGATTTACCTTTAAGGAAATGCCCAAAGATATGCCTAGTTTCTTCTTGGACATATGAATCCCATGAATTGTTGAGGCATAATAAAAGTCACTGTTTTAGAATGAAAGTTGAATTCTCATGTCATAAATATGGTGTGGACTATCCCTCTTAGACTGAAGAAAAATCCTATTCTTACAACTTTTCTTATAAAGTTAGTATATCTTATATCATCATAAAAGTTTGTATATACTAAGCAACAATGAAAATTCAAAATTTTAATGATAACATAGTTGTGGTATGTACTTTTTCAATAATGTCTTACATAAAGCAACTTTCAATTATTGGTCACATTTCAGAGAAGCCTTTTTTTTTTTTTTAGAAATGAAATCAATTGTCCAGGAATAAATTTTTTTGAATATGATAAAGTCATGCAGAAATCATAACATGGATGAATGAAAGATTGTATTTTTATAGGTAAGAATAACTTAAAATGATAAATCCAGGAAAACAAAATCATATTGTTTGGTTTATATGTTAATTTTTGTAACTCTGAGTGAGCTAGCAATTTCATGCTTTAAGGAAGCAAGTCCAGGGTGTACAGAATCAGTTTAATATGATATAATATCACATACATGTAGTAAAAATAGTAATATAATGTCATGTATTGATATATAGTAATAATATATGACTATATGTAATAGTGATGATAGTAAAATTATTTGGGCAAATCAATCAAAATTTAAAAATAAATTTTTAAAACTGTAATTATATGTCTACTAAAATTCTCCCCTAATACCTTATGAAATATGACTGTTAACTGCAAATCATACCAGTTCTAGGCATTATTTATTTCAATTAATTTTCAAAACCATTTTATTATTTTCTATAAATTTGTCATTTACCTGACACGTTATTATTCAATATCCTATTTTTTAGTTTTTCTAGGATTTTTTCTCCCCTATGTGTAATTTCTATTTAAATGTATTTACACCTATAAAAACAAGTTTTATTTCTATTTTGTGCTTTTAGTGATAGTTTATAAATTTTTTAAAAACATATCCAACTAAATATTATGTGATATTTTTCATTCCAAATTACAAAATATGTATATTCATTAAAATACTCTAGTACAATATTTGTGTTAATTTGTTTATAGTATGCTTAACACATAAGATTCCACTTAGAAACAGGAACACTTTTTTTAATTGAACCAGGAATTTGAAACTCTGACATGCAATTGCTCCGTATTCTCTCTCTCTCCATTATAGAGTAAATACAAACATGCATGTAAAAGTTACAAAATTATGAAATATAAGCTTTGCAGGGATTTCTTTTTTATGGCTTGAGCATTTCATGACAAAATGTTTACATATCACAGTTTGGACCTGAAATTGGCTGGGTGGGGAGTTTAACATGAACACAAACACATACAAAGAGTAACACCAGATACCTTGATTCATGCAAATGTTCACAGCCTCATTTCATAATGATTCAAGTACGAACAAATGGACACTATCATATTTTGCAAAATTAATAAATATTTCTTTTAGACAGTTTTGTGCTCTGATTTAGGTTAAAGCATGCTTTTATTTTTGTGCATTCATCCTGCATATGATCCCTGAAAATATGTATGTAAACCAGTGCAGAATTAATTTATATATAGTCCTATGAGAGTCATGACAGAAAAATGCTTTTGTCTCATGTATCTCAATTTAAATCAACAATATTTATCAAGCATCTACAAAGTGCAAGATTCAGTGGCAAAGTTTGCTCAGATACATTTGGGCCTTTATTTTTCTTGGGAAACCTTTGCTTTGAGGGTTAAATGGACCCCCCAGTGCACGGCATAACCTTCGTAAAAGACCACTTAGAACTACTTTCCACCGTGGAGCAGATCTTCCTACCTTTCCAGTCTTAATTCTTTGAGAAATAGCTGCAAATCGATGGTTGAGCTCTGACAGTTTGGGCTCTATTACTTTCCTGCAGTGGTCGCCACGATTTGTCATCAAGTTTATAGCCTGGTCATGCGCAGAGTCCACCTTTGGACGCATATCATTCAGTTCAGCCTTTAAGCACTACAGTCCGTGAGCAAGAGACAGGGCTTGAAGTTAGTAATAAATGGAAAGAGGAAAGGGAGAGGACATGCAAAAGGAATAGAAAGCAAGAAGAAAAAAAAAAACATCCAACTTGGAAAAAATAGGAATAAAGGGTGAGGCACAAAATATCACAGAGAAACAAGTTATCCTCAACATTTATGTTTTATACACCTGTCTATTCAAAAAATTTATGCTGGGAAAAGACAGAAGATGTTTCTAACCTTTCCATCTAAGCAATCTATTACTTGGAACAATGTCAGTGGTAAACATAATATTTTAAGTTTAGTGGGAGTCTTATCCTTACTGAATTTCACAGTTGTGAAGACACCAAAATTCTATTATGTTCACAGGAGGGAAGGAGACTAAAGAGCAAATTTCCATTTCTTTCTGGCAGTGGTGCTTAGTTCTTCTTTGTTTTATCATACTGAGTGCCAAGGAAGAAATTGTTTTCCTTATCTGATGGAGATTCTGTATCAACTAAAGAGATAGCAGGATAAACTCTGATGGATTATACGGGTCAGAGTTGCAAAAAGTTAAATGTCTTGAAATTGCGAAGGCACACAGGACCAATAAAATATGTATCATTACTATGAATATGGAATACTCAGTGAAAAGGGGTGCACCACTAATGAAGACTATACATTATACTTGGCTTTCTGTTAGCCCAAATATGTTTCCATTTCAAGGTAGTTCGTGATATTCCTTTTTAAAATGAGAACATTCAAATATGATCTGTGGAATATGGCACTTACTTCTCTCTCTCTCTTTTTTAAGGATTGTTGTATACTCTGAAGTAAAATTTCATCAAAAAATTGAATATGATTCAAATTCCTTAAAACTAAATAATTTGTAGAGATCAGCCAAACCAAACAAATATATTCTTCACTTTCAGCTGAGATAGCTGACTTTTTCAGAAGAGAACTAACATAAGTTCTTTTCCTATAATCTTTTTTTAAACCTTTAACAGGGGGCATATTTATAAAATGTAGAAAGATGCTTAGGACATTTTGAAATACATAAAATAAAATGTATGGCTTAATCTACTGGATACCCAGAACTATGAATGAAAATGAAAAAATCCAGTTATTTATTCAAATGATTTTTCTATATGATTTCAAAGTTCTAGATTAATTGGATTAGGCAAAAACATCTATGTGAACCAATTGTTTTGTATTTTTCATCCTACAATAGTTTGGAATTATGTAGACAGCCCATGAGTGGGCATATTTTTTGCTTTTGCTTAAAAGTGGCTAGAAGCTTCTGGATACTGTAATATATTATCAAGAAAGATTATCGAGGTTCTTTCTTGCAAATTTTTAAGGATAGTTTGTCTGCAGACATGACAAGAGGTAAATGACCTCCCTGGATGATATCCAGACATGTATTTCTGTATGACTCTTCAGTGTCATTAAATCATTCAGAGAAAAGAACTATTTCAATTTGTTTATCCTTTATAGGATCAAGGACAAATAAACTTGACACGGACTGTTATGACGAATGAAAAATGTTGCTTAGAATATATAATTTGCTACCTTAAGTACATCTTCTTTCTGCTGAGTTTTCTTTTTCTCATATTCATCCAATAATGTTTCAGCACGAGAGATCCAGGTTGTGATGTGGGTTACATTTTCATCAAATGTCCCCATGTGTTTCTGGTATTCCTGTAGTCAAAGAGAGGAAAGGATGATAGATTATTTAGGTTTTAAAAAATGCTTTTTAAAGACACCATTATAATTTGCTAGTGTAAAAAGGTGGCAGAATTAGCAGAATTCATTGCTTTATAAGAGGAATGTATTTTTTTATACATAGATTGTCAAAAACATATAGAGGTAAACATTTAGAACCAAAACTAAAAATATAATCTCAATGCATAGAAAATAAATATAGCATTGGAGTGAGTCTTCAGAATTAAATAACATTTTAATATTTAGAGAAAACATCAGTGTTTTTTGTGATAGGGCAAGAAAACTTTCATTACCAACAGTAGATTTAGCCATTCTTCTGCTCGAGATGTTACTGCAATCCAGTTACTCTTCAGAAGACTGAGTTTATCATCCACCAGACTTTCCTTTTTGCCCAGCACTGTCTTTAGGGACGTTCCTAAATCATTGATGATTTTTAGCTGGGGCTGCCTTTTCTCAATCTCTTTCTGAGTAGCCTATGAAAAAACAGTCCATATAAACCTCACATTAGTCTTAAGCTTTAATGTAAATAAAATGAAATTGCAAATTATTGTCACAGGAAAGTTTTCCAGAGGTTAAATCTACTACTACAACAATGTTAATTCTTTCTACCATGAAAATCTTGCCATAAGTGTCTAGTAATTTTATTTTTTTAAATATATGTTATTTTATTATAATTATATTTATATATATATAATGCATGTACACAAGCATATGTTCACATGCTTGAAAATCAAAGACATTTATTTTATTTCATCAGGGGCACTTATTGATAATACTTTATTTTAAAAATATATTTTAATTTATTTTGTTGCTATTTCTCAATTACATATAATTTTTTTAACAATTCCTTTTTAATATTTTGAGTTGCAAAGTTTCTTGCTCCTTCCTGATGCTTACCTCTCCTTGAGAAGGCAAGTAATTTGATAGTCAATAATACTTTAAAAATGACTTTAACTTTATGACAAAACCAAATTATGATGGAGTTTCTTGGACATGGAGTAATAAATGATTGAAACTTATGGTAATGACCTAGGGATCAAAGATGTTGCATATAGTGAACTCACCACAAAACACCTGATACTGCTATAGGCAGGGATGATTGTCATTCTCTAGTATTTCTGAGTTATGTGCATTCAATATGGATCCTTATGGCAGTTCTCCTGAATTAGCTGGTTGTAGCAAATTATATCTGACTAGAGGCTTATGGAAACAGCAGGACCATTACTATCCTCTTCAGAGAAGTAACTGCCTCATGGAATTTGTATGATGTCATTTTATACATTTCCACATTCATTTTCTTCCCATGTAATACAACTGTTCCATATGCATATAGACACAATGTTAAGAGTCAAATCCTGGACTATGTCTGTAAGCTATGCACAGATACTAACAGATTCATGAAAATCCTGATTATAGACCCACTGAGAATGAAAAATTTAGTTACATTTTTGCAAAAATATTGCCTGAATATAACTGCTGCTAGCAAATAAGATAAGTATAGTCTATATAGAAAATGATCTGTTAAAAAATTAGATTTATTAACTCTAACCTCAATTAGGCAAAAAACAACATATCTCTAACATCTGCATCTGAACCCAATGGGTGAAGCACGTAGGAAGAATTTATTCATCTCTTATGACTTTTGTAGCAATGTACTTAACCCGATCATTAATTCCATGTTTTGTCCATATGAATATAAAGGACTAATGATACTCACAACAATGCAACTGTAAAGATATAGGGAATTAGCAAAAATATGTAATATTACCACCAACGTGACATATCTAGTGCTTTGATAAGCATGAATTCCTTTGTTTAATGACTCACTACATAATACAGATTGTTGAGCTGTTATTTCTGTGTTTGTAGTTAGCAAGTAACTTAACATATGCATGAGAAACTCTATTTTGGAAAAGAGTATAGTTTGCTATAAGAAGTCAAATGCTTTTTAAAAAATAATCCATCAAAATAAACATGGATGGATTATTCTTTGTGCCCTTCAATCAATTTTGATTATAAACAATTTTCTATATTGCATACTCCAAAAGTCATGATCTGTACTATTATGTGAAGCCTCACAATGAGCAATGTGCTACCTCCCATATATGGTCAGTTCTGATTGTTAAAAAGGTTTACCTTGTATCAAGTCTATAATATTTTGCAATTTCTACCTATTACTCCTGCTTTTGCTTCCATTGATAAAAATTTTTAAAATGTGTTGAATTGCACTTTCCTATGGCAGTCCTTCAAATAGAAGCAGTCAGCTGTCTTCTCTTTCTTGAGTCTTCCCTTCTTCAGACTAATCATCCTCAATTCCTTCACTTAATGTTTTTATGACATATATTAGAGGTCTTTTGCTGTTATCTGTATTCTCTCCCATCTATCATCATCCTTCTTAAATAATGATTCCTCCCAAATAGCATGATACTTTAGAAAACACTGAGTTTATGTAAGAATAGAAAAGAACATTTTACATTTACCCAGGAGTGGACATACTCAGTGGAAAGACAATACATTACCTTTATCTATCTATGAAAAATGAGTCTACTTATGTAGTAGCAGAAGAATTTTCAGACCATGATTTTCAGAGATAAACTTAACTCATTGATAAGATGGTATAATGAAATAAGATTTGACCTTAGGGTCCATACTAACATTAATAGATCACTTTAACTGATTTTATTAAAAGTTATATTTGAACACTTTTTTGAAATCTTTCTTAAACACAAAAGGACACAAGTCATGGAAGGTTGTCCATTAGTAGGTAGTAATTTGAGTCAAAGTAGCTAGAAGAACTAATTTTTTTGACACTTAAAATTGTCAGACCTAATGAATGAATCAAGGAGATTTCTTTCTTTTCTCCTGTAATTTAAAAAATCGGGATGATTTTTTTAACTTGTTACTTTTGCCTTAAATTGTAACTGGTGACTATAGGGTGTATTTTAACATAATTTCAAAGAATAATAAAACAAAAGCTACATGAGTCATAAAAAACTAAATTATTTTACACTAATGCATATTAAAGTTTTTATTAATAATTAATATGTTAAAGTAGAATTTTGGTGAAAGCAAAAACTAAGGAGCAGTTATTAGTGCCATAATTCCAATGACAGTGAATGGTGGCACCAATGGCATTTAACAGATGTTCCATTTTTTAAGTAACAGCTGCTTGATGCATTCATTGTATCAAGTTAATGATCTGCTGGTTTTATTTCACTTCACAGATAAATTAGTATGCTTACTTTTAAAAATGGAGATATATAACTTTTTCAGGATAATACAATAAAAAAGAAAATAAAGTTATCCTCGTTATAGAGTGATATACTTTTGAACATAGTCTCTGGGTCTATACAGGGTAAGCAGAGTAGAGAGTTAAAGCAATTCCACAAAAAATGCTAGTTAGATATTTCAAGTGAACTTGAATTTTTAAAGATGCTTTCTTTTTCTTTTTTTAAAAGTAAAGATGTATTGATGAGCATCATACATAAAACTGTGCTTACACTTCACATGTATGTTTTAATTGTAAGAATCATATATGTACATATAGGAATGTGTGTATAAATACATGTGATATAGCACTGTGTGTATAGGTATATTATGTGTATGTATGATATATGATATATAGGAGTCCCAAGAGAATTGTGTGACATATAGGTGTCTCAAAAGTCTTTGGGGTTTAATGCTAAACACCATATAACACTTTTAGGAGAGGTGTGTGTGTGTGTGTGTAATAATTTGAGATAAAGTACCTAGAGGAACTAAATTTTTTGACAGTTAAAATTGCCAGACCTAGTGAATGAGTCAAGGAGTTTTGCTTTCTTCTCACAACTAAAAAAAAAAAAAAGAGAGAGAGAGATTATTTTAAAAATTTCTATTTTTGCCTTGTATTATACCTGGATGTGTGTGTGTGTGTGCGTGTGTGTTTGTGCATGTGTATGTCAAGATAGATAGAGAGAAGGGGCGGCTAGGTGGCGCAGTGAGTAGAGCGCTGGCCCTGGAGTCAGAAGGACCTGAGTTCAGTTCCAGCCTCAAACACTTAAACACACACAAACAAAAACCTAGCTATGTGACCTTGGGCAAGTTACTTAACCCCAATTGCCCTCCAAAAAGGAAAAAAAAAGATAGATAGAGAGACAGAGAGGACTACAAAAATGTTAGTGCAATATTAAGCATTAAGTCCCAAAGATTTTTGGGACACCTATATGTCATACTAGAAGGCCAAGTTGTCTCAGGATATTCTTCTAGCAATAACTATGAATAAAAGTAAACCAGTTGATTTAAAAGAAAAATATTTTCAGAATTTAAATGATAGCAAAAGTGTAGTACATTAGCTTGTTAACTTCTTTTCCTTGTCTTGAATATGGAGACAGTTCTACTATTGATAAAATACACCAGGATTTAGAGATAAGAAATCTATGTGTCCTGGATTCTATAGTTATTAGTTTGGGAAATGTGAAATATCACTTACTTTCTTTGAATCTTAGTTTCCTCACCTGTTAAATGGCTACAATAACATTTTTATTACCTATATGATAGGTCTGTTGTGATGAAAGCACTCTGTGAATCTTGTTGTAAACATAACCTGCACTTTTTTCTTTAATTTTGTCATTGGGAATATAAAGACATAGTTCATATCTTGTTACTCATACTTAATTGTATGACTAGGGGAATTCATTGTGAGGTTCAATTTCCTCATCTATAAAATAATTATAATAACATTTCTACTACACAATTTATAAAGTCCTGGTTTGAGCAAAGTTTTTTTGTTAATCTTAAAATTCTATAGACATATGAATTATTCATTATTTTAAAAGTTATTCAGGATATATAATTTGGTCCTTATGATTTTTTTTATACCAGGTATTCTTCCCATTGGATAATGGAAGCAAAAATTCTAAGCTTTATCAGATCTTCCAAGAAATATTGCACATTCTGAGAATTTTTAAAAATTGCATTAGCCAAAATATTAAGAAATGTATGCGTGAAATCTTAAAATGTTCATGACCAGAATATTTTGTATGAATCACAGAATTAATTTTTCTGGATGTATTTTAAACTTTTATAAATGCCTTTCAGATTATCAAAGAGAGGCATAATATTTCTTTGGAATTTCCAGCCAATGAAATATAACTGAAATATAAGTATAATGTGATTATGATCAAATCTAACTTCTAGAATTATATAAAATTAAATTATTTTATCAATTAAGTTGTTTTCATATTTATCTTATTAATACATATTGCAAAACAATAAACAGGAAATGTATATTGCATATTTTTAAATATTTTCATTTCATGTCATCATTAGAGTTTACATTAAATTAATATACTATATTTATGACTGATTGAAAAATTAGCAGGAATGAAAATGGACATTTGGAGTCAAAGTCATTTGGAGATGTGGAATATATAAGAAATGAAATCATCTGAAATTTTGAGATGTGAATATGGTATGTTATACTTATCTTTTAACTTGGATGTAGGTGATCAGCACTTTGGTATACTTTTTAACAATTCAAATATCTTAAAGTACTTACTATAAAAGAAAATTTGTATAGTAACTATGTTGAGTGGAAAGATCACTAAACAGGTCATCAGAAGACTCATTAAAGGATAAAACTATGAATTCCAGCCTAAATAAATCAGAAGGCAACAATATTGTACTTGAAAAAAGTTACTTTTAATGTAGAAAACTCTCCAGATAGTTGGCAAATTTGCTCCAATGTTTGAAATCAAGATGAATGAACAATTAATTTCTTTAAAAATGACAATTTTCTTTGCAATTAAATGAACTATGTAATTATTTATTAATTGAAATGTGAAGTCAGTTTTACTGACTCTTCTAAGCAACCTTGAAAATGTTGTGAATGCTATTAATAAAATGCATTAGCTAAACTGAAAAGAGATGCATGTGTGAACTAGAACATACATTGTAGGCATTTAATAAGTGTGTAAAATTTGTTGAAAATAATATGATTATATTAAGAAAATGTTCATGCAGTCTATTATGTTACATAGATTTTACCATGTACTAACATATAGAATGGGAGTAAAAAAAGAATCTAGAAGCCATAGAGCTGTACTTAATAAAGGTTGATTTAAAAGTCCTGCCATCACCACCACTATCACCACCACCACTACTACTACTGTTCCTGCTCCTCCTCCTCCCCTTCCTCCTATTACTACTGCTACTTTATCATTATATTATATCCTACTAGTGCTACTACTACTTTATTATTATTATTATTATAAATAACAAAGTTATATTCATAAGTATATCCTATAAATATTCAGGACATATCACTGATAGACTGATATCAGTTATCTTAGGCATTCATAAAAGGAAGAATGATATAATTTAGATAGAACTATTTATGTTTGTTGTGACTAGTGGGGTACCCAAATCTTTAGTTATTTAAAAAATAGCTAACTAAATGAATAAATAAAGAGTTCAGGTCACATAATCCAATGTTTAAGAATGGAAAGTAGGAAAGGTAAAAAAAAATTCTGAAACCTTTTCTTGTTATATACTACTTTAGTATTTTTGAATGCCTTTTTTTTTTAAACATTTAAAAATAGTTTTTGAAGTACCAACTATGAGCAAGGTGTTGTTCTGGATGATGGTGCCATAAAAACAACATTAGGGCATATACTGACCTCAAAACGTATACTACTACCTATATTCAAAAACATCTTTATTTGACTAGATGTATAAATTTTTCAGTGGGCCCAAGAATTTTGACAAAGGCTAATTTAGAGGCAGCTGTGGTTTAGTGGAAAAAGAGCTAGTTTCAGAGTTAGGATACCCTTAGTTTAACTCCTACTTCTCACACTTAATGATTATATGGCCCTAGGAAATTTGTTAAAACTTGCACTGCCCCAGGCAAAACTTAAAAATGCTGAGAAATTGCTAAACTACATTGGTAGAGAGAATTTCCTTTTAGAGATTTCCATACATCAATGAATCACAGTTCTTTGCCAGAAATGAAAAAAAAAGGGCTAATCTAGTATCCTTTTGCAAACATAACATTTGAGAGATTTCAGTATTTTTATGTTTGAGTTAACCTAATGCTATCTCCTGAGATTCATTACAGAGGAAGGATGACAGAGTAGAAAGAATGAGAATGAAGTAAGGAGACTTTAAATCAAATCCCTACTCCCCTGTGACCTTGGACAAGTCACTTGATCCTTCTGACCTTGATCTGTCTTTTTCTAAAATGGGTATAAAAATATTTGGACTACTTACCTCAAAGGGTCATTCTGAGAAAAAAAAGGTGATTTATAAAATCTTAAAACACTAGAGAAACGAGCTGGCCTATTGATTTTGGGGAAATATCAAACAGCCTACATGATATCTAGAAAAAAACAAGGCCAGCATAGTTTAAACATTCTATTAATTCTGATTTGGTAACTGATAGCCATGCCCCCCCCTTCAGTTCCATTGGTGCCCATCTTCACTGCTGTGCTCATCTTCATGATATGGAGTTCTATTAAATTTACACTTATACCTCATTAACTTGAGATAATTGGAGAGATTACCTGGAGTAACATAAGGGAGGAGGTGAATGGAAATTGGGCCTAAAATGCTGCTAATGAATTCTTTTCACTTTCTGTACATGTTTCTTCCTAAAACTTCAAAAAGAGAAAATAACAAAGTCTAGGTAAAATATAACACAATTTGCTGTCATTTGCACATGATGGCCATGTTACTATTGACATCAATAAAACTTTTGCTTCTGGGCGGCTAGGTGGCGCAGTGAGTAGAGCATCGGCCCTGGAATCAGAAGGACCTGAGTTCAGATCAGGCCTCAGACATTTAATGCACACACAAACAAAAACCTAGCCCTGTGACCTTGGGCAAATTACTTAACCCCAATTGCCCTCTAAAAACAAACAAACAAACAAACAAAAAAAACCCAAAAACTTTTGCTTCATTCTACCAAAAGTGACAAAAGGTTGTAAGCATGATAGTCTAATCCATTTTGGGAAATGACAGTAAGCCTAAATGGCTGGAAGTTAAAAGGTCACTTTACCATTCATATAACTCCTGAAAGTTCAAAAGAAGTAGCTCCTGGGCTGATAGTGGAGAAGAGAATCCAGAAAGATGTATATATATGCCCCTCTCCCTCTCTGACTAAAATGCTTCCATGTTATCATCTAATGTTCTGCGCTAACACCTAATATAATGTAATTGTCCATCACTGTTCTTAAGTGATTTGTTTACTTTATCCTTTGGTCCCTTCTAAAACAAAATCTCTTACAATGTCTTTATGGTAGCAATGAAAAAAATTGTAAGCAATTTAAAGATAAAGATAGAAAGTTTTGAAATGTCAAGGTATTTGACTAGTGATTGTTGTGTGGGCTGTGCAACACCAGCCTCACTTTTTCCTCCAGAGTCATCTGGATCCAGTGGCTAGATATAGATCAAGATAACTGGAGATGGCCCAGTATGCAGTGGGAGACCTTGACCTTTTTAAGCTAAGGTCTCTCCCAGGTCTCCATTTGAATGAGGCAACACTCATTCAATGAATAGGCCTCTTTAAGAAGTGAGTCAAGGGAAGGCCCCTTTAATAAAAAATAAATAAATAAAAATCAAACTGGGAGGGGAAGACCTTTAGGGCTGCTGGCCAAAAAAGAAACAGTGACTATTTATATTCATTCTGAGCCAGGAGGGCCCAAAAAATAACTATTAAGTGCTGCTTGGGCAGGGACCTATTGTCCAATTATTGAGATCCACAGTGAATTGGGTTTAAGGCTTGGCCTCAAGAAAGAAATCTAGCCAGTAATTCCCAAGTTAACTAGATAGCTTTTGATTATCAGAGTTTACCCTCCTTTGGGTAGAACACCCTCAGGTAAGGGATGGGGTGGGAAAGAAGATGGGAAGAGAGGAGAGGTGAGGGGAAGGGAGGATGAGCTGAGTTGCCCAACTAGAACTGACCAACTTGGTCTCCACTTAGGCAGCTTGGACTATTCACAGATTATAGTTTATCCTTCATTCTCAAAGAGGACCATGACATCAGGGAGATGATGACATGACCTGCAACTGATTTTGATTTGAATGAGGGAGGACTATGAAAAGTCACCAGCCTCACTTTCTTCTCCAGAGCCATCTGGGTCCAATGGCCAGATATCAATAAACATGGAAAGAAATTTCTAATAGAGTTCTACTGGAATCTATAGGATAGTCATAGGGAAGATATATTAGATGTATTCTACTTTGCCTAGTGGATGCAATTTGCCAGAAGTTGAATTTTTGAGAAGGGAAATCTTCCCAACAATTAAATCAACCAACTAGCAAGTTTCTGATCATTGTTTCAAGAAACATGATGACCACTTACAAGTAATACTGTAGAGAATATGTATGTTTGAGGTAGAGTCAAGGCCATTTGACTTGTGAGGTACCTCCAATTATTTCTGAGCTTAAATGACCTCATCTTTAAACTGAGGATAATGATATATGAATAAAGTGCTTTGAAAAAAAATAACATCTTATATAAATGAAAATTAAGGAAATGTTTAGGGCATCTAAAGTGCAAAGTCTCTCTAATAGCATTGATGGAATCCTAATAAAGCTTCCCCCAGGTCCAATATTCTAACTTCATTATAGGCCTTGCCCTCCTGAACAGCATGCCCACTGCACCTACCTAGACACCCCCCCCCCAACCCCATGTCCTAACTTATTTGTATATGCCTCACTGCTCAACAGGTGTGTCACTGAACTCTTAGTTCCCACAGAAACAGCAAGTGTGTCCATGTGATGGGAACCCAGCTACTTCCTTTACCTGGTTACTGCCCCCAGACCCATTCCCACAGAAACAGGTGTGTTCTTGCATTCAATCACAATCACTTCATCGGCCCAAAACAGGACCACAATACCTAACTATCTGTCTTAACTAGACAGAACCACAATAGCTAGCCAGTTGGAGGGCAGAATGACCAGAATGTTTAACCACTGAACCATAGACAGGACCCCTCCTCCATTACCTAATCCATTAAGAAACTCCTCCTGCTTTTTTAATATTAATGATATTCCTCTATTCTATGTAAATTTGTTATGTGATTGCATCTTTACCCTATAAAAATCCATCTTGCTTTCTCTAAAGTTACTGGTTCCTTTTGGAACTTAGCCCACTTCATGAGAAGTGTCAATCTCTAGAAATGCCTATCCTTAGATTAGAGGTGGTCTGACTCTGAATTCTTTGAGATGGTTCCACCACAATGCATCATGAAACCCCAACAGTTTTTGGGTGGGCAGAGCTCTCACCGAAACTGTTTTTGGCGTCCCTGGGTTTAAACCACAGGCATCATTCCCCATGGATATTATGTGTACTCTTTTTCCAGCACAATCATGATATCATGGAATTTGGGTTGGAAGGATCATGGAGCATGTGCATTCCTTTTATAGCTGATTCTAGCTGGTTAAATACATAGTGATGAGAAGGCTGAGGAAGCATTCAAAAAGACTGTCAGCCTCAGCCTAGGCTCTTTGGAAGACTCTGTATCTCAGAGATCTCAGAGATTCATTTGTTTATCTTATTCAAGGAAAGAAAATGCTATGAAGGGAAAGAGCTTGGGGTCTTCTTCTCTGAGGTCATTTATTCTTATGAAAGGTGTTTGGTACTTAGGATTTTGTCCAGGAGACTGGAATATATGACCTTGTGAATTTTGAAAGGTCGAGAGGACATTGACTTCCTGGCATTCCAGAGTCTGGGTAACTTCAGGACCTGAGTCCACTGGTACCTGTAACAGGGACTCATCTGGTAGCACTTTAGACTTGTGCTTG
Organism: Gymnobelideus leadbeateri; assembly: GCA_011680675.1. Classification (NCBI taxonomy): domain Eukaryota; kingdom Metazoa; phylum Chordata; class Mammalia; order Diprotodontia; family Petauridae; genus Gymnobelideus; species Gymnobelideus leadbeateri. Next base: position 210,826 of record WOXC01001748.1, read on the forward strand.
GTGTAGAAACTGTGTAGAAATTAAACTAAGTTTAATCTATTTCTCTTAGATCTTGAGTTGGCACATGGAAAAGTGTGACACTGGGGTATGGAAGAAAATGTTTGTACTTTGTCCTTACTCTCTCACCAAAATAAATATTTGTAAAAGTTATCCAGTATAAGGTAGTTAGATAGAACGAGGATACTTATCACTGTTGCCTAGCAATGTTGAGAACACAACTAGTAGTGGTTTAAGCCAATGGTGGTAATGAAAACACATTCATGAACCTCTCAGTAACCTAGAACCATGATGGGCAAATACAGCCTAACTGATAGTGACCTAGAGTTGTACTATAGTATTCAATGCAAGTTTTAAAACTTCAGCAGAAAGAGAACAGCAGACAAATAATGTATTCACATTTTTTCTATGCAAAATATCATATTTGCATGTATGTTAAAAGAACACACCATAATATATGTTTTACCTTTCCCCAAGCAATCTCAGCATCCAAATTAGCAGGCATTCCTTCAACTGCTGATCTCTTTGTCAACTCTGTATCTGTAGCTGCCAGCCACTCTGTTAAGGCATTCATTTCCTTTCGCAACTTCCTCGACAATTTCAAACATTTCTCCAATTGTTGCTTCTTTTCTGTTACCTGAGGGGGAGAAAATGGCATACAAATAGATCTATTTTCAGGAATCCTTTTATTGGGAACAAAGAGATTTCTGTTTCCACAAATTTTTATCATGTATAATTTTTCTTGTTACCAGTTTCATAACAATTTAAATGAATGGCTTATTCTGAACAGAAAATAAACACAGTCTACAATGAAAAGGATCCCTTCCATAGTGGCAACATAAAAAAAAAAATTATCTTGGCTGTTACAGAAAAGAATTGAAAAAAGATCTTTGCTACAATATAATAAAAACTTAAAGATCAACAAGTACAAGTTTGCTGAGATATTTCCACCAATTCTTTAGAAATTAGAAAGATTTCTGCCTAAAATCTCACTATCCCCTTAGCACTAACTCTGGTACCCTAAAATAAATAATAGATCTGGGGAACTGAATTGTTTGTATGAGTTGGAGTCCATATAGTACATCTAGAGCAGGTATTACACAAAAAGCACAAACAAAACTAGTCTTGCCCTCAAGGAGTGAACTCCTTTAGAATAGTGAGGGAGATAAAATTTAAGTAACTGAGTGTATATAAAATATATATGGAGCTTAAAGAAGTTAACTTTACAAGGGAAGGATCAAATGGTTTGAGGTCAGGGAATTAGGAGGGCCTTGTGCAGGAGGTGGTGTTGAACTATCTTAGAAGAAGCCAGGAAGGGAAGAGGGGGGCAGTCAGTATAGTAAATGAAATTAAACATCTATTTTATGATACCCCTATGTCAAGGGTGGGGAACCTGTGGCCTCCACGCTACCCTTTTAGGTCCGTGGGTATGGCCTTTTTTTGACTGAGATTTACAGAACAAATCATTTTATTAAGGGGATAGTTTTGTAAAGTTTGGATTAATTCAAAGGGCCACACTTCAGGACCTAAAAAGCCACATGTGGCCTTGAGGCTCCAGGTTTCCCACCCCTGCTCAATACAGAAATAAAAATGAAATCACTTGGGAAGGAAGAACTCTAATAACTGTAGAAATCAGGAAACAAATCATGTAGGAAGTGGCATTTGATATTAGTCTTGAAGGGAAGTGAGGTTACTAAGAAGTGAAGGTGAAGAGGGAGAGCATTCTAATCTGTGGTGTCTAGTGTTTCTCCTTGTAGGAGGTAAGCTCCTAAAGGCCAGGAGCTATTTATTTATCATTTTGCATAATCAATGCCTAGCACAATGTTTAATACAGGGCAGGTTTTTAATCAATGCATGTTGAGATGAAAGAAGCCTTTTCTTCTCTCTGGAGCTAGAGAATCATAATAAATCTGTACCAACGGGCATTCCAGGTACATAGTATGAAGTTAGTGGCTTCATTTTTGTTTTCCTATCACCTAGGGGCAGGATAATACAGGTATGTGAATTTCATTTAAGAAATCTACATTTATACTCATTCTATAGAATAAGACCATGTTGAAAAGTAAAATACATTAAAAATCCACTCAGGTTCCAAACATCCAGAGTACAGTTATATAAAGTTTACAACTTTGGAAAAGTATTCTCTGTTTCAATACATACCTTCTAAGAAGGGAATTAATAAATTTTCCTGAATATTAGCAACTCATAGAATCTCTATGAGAGACTGTACTCTTAATTCTCTTTCAGTAGAGTCAAGAAACTGTACCATCAACATTAGAGTAAATAAAAAAGTTAGGTGATGCAAAACCTTCTATTTTTCATACCTTTAATCATCAGCAACATATTTTTCTTCACTATTGGTATAAAAGGGACACCAGATTTTATATTTCAAAGACATCCTATTTTACCAGAGGCTGTCTTATTGATTCTCTTTATTTGTATTTTTTAAATATCAAGTTAAATTTATACATTTAAAAAATAGGAAAGACTGCCATCTTTAGGAACTTAGCGTTTTGACATTTTATTTTTTTATTTTTCTTTTATTTAAGAGATCTGTTTCAAGAGTGCCACCTGCAGTATTCTTCAGTATTCTCTGTTTCTTGGACTGAAGGAAATACTTTTATTGGGATATTTCTACTAGAAAAGAAGTCAGATATTAAAAGCAATGAATTTTTCTATGGTATAAGAAGACACATTATCCAATAAAATTGAATATGCTTAGATTTATAAATATATTTTCATACACAGAGAAACAATGTTTAAATGATGTTTCAAAAAGGAATTTTTGTGAACTGGAAATTTTTAATGAATGACAGAAATAAAAGCTAAGTACTGAATTAAAACTAAACAAAACACAAAAGCAAAATCTGAAAAAGTCATATGATAGTTTTAAAAATGCTTAGTTCTTTTATACATTTATGTTTTTGTCTTCATAAATAATATACTGCTGCCATTAGCATTACTTTCATAATAAGGTAAACTCTGAGGCTGAAGATTCTCTGCAGGTTAAGACACTGATTTTTTGCAAGTGAAAAAAAAAGTCAAATGCACAGAACTTTTCACTAGGGTGAATATTCAAATATTCTACAAGCAGCTTTTTAAAAAAATAGTTATTTTTTACTGAAAAAGAATTTCTTGATTGTCATTTTATTGCTACATTTTTCTGAGCATGTTATATGTTTGATGAGTGTCTACAGTATCTTCTAATAATATTATTGGATGATTAATTAAAACAAATACTAAATAGCATAATTATATTAACAAGAAAAAACAGAACATTAAATCTTTCTTAGACATAATTATCTATAATATTTTCTACTTAGGTAGACTTAATGGTTAGTTAATATGTTATTTTTTCCTTTACTTTAGTGTAAATGAACAACTATACCATATTTTACATTTAATTTTCCCTTTCAGTGACAAAGTTGGTCATCAGGCAACTTAGTAAATAAAAAATGTTCTAGAAATGGTATTTTCTTGGTATTTTTTGTATTTATGAAATACAAAGTATAAATGAAGCCTTTAAATGCATATTTTCTCAACAAAAAGTATGCATTGTCCTGTATGGTTAATATAAAAGTGACAAGGTCCCACTTAAGCTGTCAAATAGGAGAAGAAGGGTATAGTTTCTCCAAATTAATTTAGTCCCAACATTTCTAAATGAATTAGTGATATTCTCTAGGTTGTTCACATAAGAAAGAAATTCTATCAGAACCTGTGATTCAGTAATCTTATGAATTTCCTGACAGTAGAGTTGATAAATGTATGTGAGAATGAGTACAATCAAGGCATTTCTTCGAGTAGTAGATGGAAGAATCTCTTGACTAGGTGTCAAGTCTGACCTTTCCTGAAAGCAGAGATGAACAAAATGACCTGCTATCATTCCTTTTAATTGTTATACCTACTCATTTTTTATAAAATATTAATGAGAATGATCTATACTTGTGTTGAGGTTTTCCTTGTTGATAATAAAAGAACTGGTCGACTTTCACATGAGGTTTTATAGCAGACTGCACTGGTGCAGTTATAGAAGTAACTGAATGTGTATCATATATAATAGTCTAGCCCATTGTTTATGGTTCAATAGTTAACAAAAAAAAAGTTTTCTCTCTCACATATGGTAAGATCATACAACCTTTCCTGATAAAGACAACCAGTGAAATAATTTTATTGAATGATCTTATTAACAATAGCAACAAAACAAAGCATAAAATGAAACATGTACACTTGCCTGAGGTGTTGCCCTGTCATGAAAGATGTCTTGCACAGAGTTCAAATGGAAAACCAATTCTCCAGATGATCGTTCACTTAATCTTTTTTTTTTCTTTTTGGAGGGCAATTGAGGTTAAGTAACTTGCCCAAGGTTACATGGCTAGGTTTTTGTTTGTGTGCGTTAAGTGTCTGAGGCCAAATCCGAACTCAGGTCCTTCTGACTCCAGGGGAGATGTTCTACTCACTGCGCCACCTAGCTGCCCCCCTTCACTTAATCTTAACAGTAATAACACCTAGCATTTATATAGCTTTTACTATATGTCATGCACTGTACTAAGCACTTTAGAAAAGGATTATCTCATTTGATCTTCCCAACAACCCTGGAAGGCAGATGATGTTTTTATCCCCATAGTATAGTTGAAGAAACTGAAGCCAAAAATACATTAAGTGACATACATAGCTAGCAATTATCTGAGGATGGATTTGAATTCAGGTCTTCCTAATTCCAGGTTCAGTATCCTAGCCACTGAGTGACATAGTTGCCTCATTTATGTATGATCTACACAACAATTCATGCAGGAAAAAACATCACAGAAACATAGGAATGAAGAGTAACTACTATCTAGACTATGGAACGCCACTAAATAAGCAAGAAAGATTAGTCTATCCATCATATGATTTGGACAGATCCTGCACAGTGACCCTAATTTTGGCCCAGATTTGAATAATAATAAGAAAGCACACTGTATTGTATTTGGAAAACTGTGTAGTACTTGCAATGTTCACCAGCTACACTCTTCCACAGAATCACATCATTTTAGCAATAATATTTTACTGATGATATCATATGACTTTGATTCATAGTACATGGAATGACAACAGGATCAAAAGTGAAAGTGATTTAAGCTACATGGAGAGATGCATAGTGGGAACAAATACACTGCAGTATATTGCCAACAGTGACTTGTCTGCAAAAACAGGAATAATATATCTAGGAAACGTACAATGGATAAGAAAAGAAGGCGGTTGGTCATGTAACAAGAGCAAGAGATAACAGATTGGAAACCTCAGAGTTATTGTAGTTCCTATGAAATTTTAAAACATTTTGGAGTAAAACTTATAGTCCATTGGATTGAATACTATTTGTGGTGAATTTATGAATGAACAAAAATTTACAAATGCCTATAATGGCAACCAGACTGGCATACCCAGGATGGCTGCTAGCACAGGTTCTTAGATCTGCTTTACTAGGAAAGATTGCTGTTTAAGGGGGTCAACAATCTTTTTTAAATTATATCCTCTAGTTCAAGGGAAAAGTCAGCACCCTGACCTTCACAGAAAATACAGAAAAATAAAAACCAACAGAAAGGGCTCTGACTGCTTGAATCAACTATATACTTTACATACATCCCTGGATAGAGAAAGCCTTTACATCTGAGCAGGCAGGGAGCTCTGAACATAAGGCCGCTCAGAATCTCACCCAAGGGTGGCTAGATGGTGCAATAAATAAGAGCACCGGCCCTGGACTCGGGAGGACCGAATTCAAATGAGGCCTCAGACACTTGACACACTTACTAGCTATGTGACTTTGGGCATGTCACTTAACCCCAATTGCCCTCCAAAAAAAAAAAAAAGAAGCAAGAACATCACTCAGGGAATCACAAGATCCCCCTCATAAGTGGGCCCCAAAGCAAAACACCAACTCAGAGTGTGTGTGTGTGTATATGTATACATATATACATATGTGTGCGCGCACGCGCGCACACACACACACACACACACACACACACACACACACACACACACACACACACACACACACACACACACACACACACACACACACACACACACACACACACACACACACACACACCCCCCTTTTCAGAGCCAGAAGGCATCTCAACCCTTGTGACTCAGGGTCTAATTAGAAATTAACAAAAGGTGTGAAAACCTTCCTATAAGCAAGCCTCCCCTAATCAAGCTTCCCTTAATGGGCTCCACATCAGGCCTATCATTGGGCAGGGAAGATCTGAAATCCCATTAATGTTACAATGGGCAGAACTCTTAGTTCTACTAATGCAGGAAGCATCAACATCAATAAGGTCATGGATACATTAAAACATAAGTAAGTTGCAACTTACTCAAATATGGTATCTAAAGAAAGGGGAATCACCTTGATAAACAAGCATGGAATCCTGACTGCCTTTTCTTCTTTGTGTTTATTTTCCCGAGGGAGTAAACATGGATATGTTCTGGTTTGAATGTAACCTTATATGTCTGAGAGAGTTGTAGATCCTATGTCCATTGAGCAGAGATAAATGATGGCTGAAGAAGTTTATGCATTGGATGACAAAATGAACTACAAAAACTGTTTAGCTAGTTTTGTCCAGCCATTCCCTTTTAATTTAACCAAGTGAGATATTCTCTTTAGTTACTGCCCTCAGCTTCACCTCTATAGACAAATTTCTCTCTGAAGATGTAAGGGAAAGCAATAGAGAGGACAATCTGACTTAGCACCCATACCCCCTCACCAGATCATCAAAGTCTATTTTAGCTCTTCTAGGAGAAGTCTTATATCAAAGTTTGATCTACTTTGGGATATTTATAAAAATAATAAATGTATCACTTAGATTCTCTGTCATTTACTTCCTTAGATTGTACTGTGGGTGGAGTGGGGTGGAGAAGGAGATGTAGTTAGCTAGCACAGTGGATAAACCACTGGGTACAGGTTCAAAAAGCCCTAAGTTAAAATTTGGGCTCTGACCCTTATTAGCTTTGTAACCCCTGGCAAGTTACATAATCTTTCCCCTGCCTTATACTTTCTTCAACTGTAAAAGGGGGAGAATAGCATCTACCTTACAGAATTATTGTGAGGATCAACATTTGTAAAGTACAGAGCACAGTATCCAGGGCATAGTAGGCATTTAATAAATGTTTATTCCTTTTCTTCCTTTCCCTTCCACTTTTACCCCTACTTTCAATCATAGAAAGCCTTTCTTCTTTCTATCTCTTTCATACACTGCTACTCACTATGTCCTCAGAGTTCATACTTGCTGAACAGTCAGGCCAATGCTTGGTCTCCTCCTTTTGTGGATAGTTATCTCACAAAATAAACTCTGAGGTAAGGGGAACGTATGTGTATGTATGTGTAAAGCCATGCAGGAGCAGCCTTCCAGAGGACTGCAGCTGTGAACAGCTTTCAAGGTTCTGAGTACATAGTATAGCAAACTCTATAATTATTCAATAACAAATCAGAGCAAAGCATTCACAGAAAATCGAGGTACAGCATTCACAATGTTACAACTTATGGCAGAGAATCAAAATAGAGCAATCACCATGTCACAACTCAACAACTTGTCACTAAATGGACACATAGTTTTCCCCAAAGTGGTCACATAGTTTTGATCAAAGTACAATTATTTAGTCAATCAATCACTCAGTAACTTAATCATCCAATCATAAAGTACAAAATATCAAAGTCCTCCACCTATGGGGCACACTGTTACAAATCAGTCACTATTCAATCATCAGTTACTACTCAGTAACCTCTTAAAGGGTAGTGGGAAATACACAAGCCATCCTCCCCTAGGTCACTAGTAAATTACAATTTCATTCACTACTCAGCAGTACCCACAGAGAGGTCTTTGCATCTTGCCTAAGGGCAGGCTTTTAGTTTCCATGTCTCCTCTTCCATGGTTGCAGCTTTTGCCCTAATCTAGCCAATTACCACCTGAGTTCAAAGGCAATTTCTTGTCCAGCTCTCCATGTAGTTCCTGCTCCACTTTGGAGCTCAGTGTCCAGTCCATCTGAAATGCTTCAGTCTCTGTTCCTGGGAAGATAAGGCTTAACAAAGCCACAGGAATATTCGCTCACATTAGCAAAGCCACAACAACATTTGTACAGAATAATGACAATACAATTATGCTTCCTCAGTCTAAGAAAGCTCCAGCTGACCCTCAGAGGTCTTCAGCAGCTTCATTCTCAAAATCAAAATCACTTTCTCCACAGAAGTTCCAGTCCAGCAGCAACAGCCCAGCCTTCAGGTGCTCATCCCAAAAAGTCCTGACTGTCCAGCTTGTGCTCCTCTTTTGTTTTTCTGCTTTTTGGAGGGCAATTGGGGTTAAGTAACTTGCCCAAAGTCACATGGCTAGTAAGTTTGTCAAGTGTCTGAAGCCGGATTTGAACTCAGGTCCTGCTGACTCCAGGGCCAGTGCTCTATTCACTGTGCTACCTAGCTGCCCGTTGTGTTCTTCTTTATATACGGTATTAGCTTCTCCATGTTCAGCTCCTTCCTGTTACATCAGCAACAGGAGTTCTTACCTTCTGTTTCTTTAACAGAAGCTTAATTTGAAACTAGGTGCTAAGTACCTTGCAGCTTAGCAATACAAAGGGATCTTCAAATTTCCTTATTATTCCAGTGTCTGTGTGTACATATAAATATTTGTGTGTACATATATGTGTGTATAGATATATATCAGTATATATACACATATATGTGTATGATTTCTCATTATATATACATATATGTTTCATATAGATAGATCCATATCCACATATGTTTTGTAGTCTCTGGTTAGGTATGGAATATTGGGTAAGAAAGAATTAGTAGAGAAGACAATATAATTGATACATTATGTGAGTTTTCTAAGGGCTCAGAGCCATATGACTTTCATAGAGAGATAGGAGAGCAATTATTGGAAATGGAAAATGTAGAAAGTGATGAGAAAACCACCTTCCTTAGATACAATTTCTGAAGATACAAACAACTTCTCTAGGGAAGTAAGAGAGACCTGTGTTAAGTAGAAAAAACAAACTGATTCTGAAAGGTTCTTGCCTAACAGCTTTGAACTTGACTCTGCCATCAGGAAAATGGACATAAGCTATGAAAAACAATATGATACTTGCCAAATAGAGAAGCAATTTTGAATTACACTTTAAAAATGTGCCTAAAATGCTCATATCCTTTGATGCAGAATTCCCACTTCTAGTTATATGCCCCAAAGAGGACAATAATAATAAAAAGAAAATTCTATTATACACCAAAATATTTCTAGCAGCACTTTTTATACTAGCCAAGAACAGAAAAGAAAGCAGATGCCCAATAATTGGGGAAGAGTTCAATGAACTCATTGATGAATGTCACAGAACACTACTTCACTCTCAAATATGATATGGCGATTACAGAGATGCAGGAAAGACTTAAATGAAAAGTACATGGAAACAGGAAATCAATATCCATAGTGACAATGGTTGTGTAAAAGGAAAACAATAATTAAAACTGAATGAAGTGAAATTATAATGAAGGAGCTTAAACCCAAAGAAAAGACCTGAGAATGTACCTCCCTTCTTTCCTTGAAGAGCTGGAAAGCTATGGGTAGGGAACACTTCATACAATGTTGGACTCAATGTGTTGCCTAGTTTTGCTAAACTTTTTCCCCCTATTCTTTATTATAAGAGATGCCTTTTTTAGAAAAATTTGGAATAGGGTTATATTAGACAGTTAGGTAATGTAAAAACAAAAGTTTTCAATGGAAATAAAAATGAATAAGAATACAAGGTAGGTTAAAATATCCATGAGTTTTAAATCCTTTCATAGCACACATAGAAATAAATCTAATTGACTGATTTCAATAAATATTGTTTTTTTTTTTTTTGGGAAAATAGATGGGATTAATTTCAGAAGCATAGAAAAGCACAAATAATTGATATCACTCAACACAAAATATAGCTATACAAAGCAGCACAGCTAAAATTTGTGTTATAGCCCAAAGGGGAAAAAAATTAAAAGCACCTACCTTCGCACCCAACTCATTATAATGCAACTTCAAAGCAGTTAGTCTTTCATCAAGTTCTTTGGGATTTTCTGTCTGTTGTTTCTGCACAATCTGCCGACCAGTTTTTATCACATTTTCTACCTCAGACTTCACCTCACTGAGGCTTTTGTATAATTTCTAGGTCAAGACATACAACAATGTAAGGTAAAGGCACTGAAAAATAATGAATGTGCACAAACAAGCAAAATAACAGGGGCAGGTATTCTGTGGTGGAAATCGCCATTGTAACACCATACAGAAGAAATGTCATTAAATCATCTGTCCTTTTTCATTTTCAATTTTTAAAATTAGCATTGGTTTGGGTATGGTGGTACACAGAGAAGGCTAAGGTTGGTAGATCTCTTGAGCTCAGGAGTCCTTGGGCTAGCAGGGTTAAGTCATTTGGGGTATCCCAGTAGTAGTAGACCACCAGGTTGCCTAAAGAGGGGTGAACCAGACCATGTTAACAAATAGAACAGGTCAAAGTTCTCATGGTAATCATTAGTAGGAATAGACCCAGAAATAGCCCCTGTACTTTCAACCTTGGCAAGATAGGAAGACCCATTCTTGTTTTTTTGATAATATTTGAACTTATAAACACAGCTATAATTCATGGCTAAAAATAGTAATTTATTAAATGTACATATGTGTATATATTATATATGTGTATGTACATGTAGTATATGCATACATTTACATATAAAATGAAGCCAATCTATTTTCATTCCTTCATTAATGTATTTCAGAAGGCCTTGGAATTTGTTTTGTGTGGATTTATTAAGTTGGCTTTTTTCATTAAGTTGGCATATTAGTTTTTCAAGAGCTGGTAAATGATGCTGATAATTCAATATTATCCCCTATTCCCCCACCCCTGCCTTCTTTCCCCACTGAAGTTCCGTTCTGATACTTCCTCATGGTCTTGAGCTTACCCAAGTTATACAGTCTTTGCCAATGAAGCATCAGGTTTGATATGTCCTACTAAGCTCAGAAGGTTTCAAATACCATCCTGGTGATGTAATGTTATTTAGAGTCCAACTTACATTAATTTGGAGGAGGCTTATTACCAAAGCTGGACCATTAGATGATTTTCATTATTTTTACTGTGGCAGCTCATGAAATTGTCTACAAAGGCATGCAGAAGCTGCCATTTGTAAGGGTGGAGAGAGAATATATACCAATGTGATAAGCTCTTTTAGTAAATATTTAAGTATCAATAGGATAATGGGAAGAGTTTGCCTGAATTATCACATTAATTTAAATACTGCACTTTGGTTATGTTTCATATTTCATGTCAGCATCTCTGGATACTTGGAAACAGTTACCATTCCCTTTTCTATTCATTTCATTTTCCTTTTCAGCTCAAATACTACCTCTGCCATGACACCAGTGCTACCTTTCCTGGATACTAAATCCCTATTTTGCTGATAATACCAGTAATTATTGCCCAGATTTTCTAGTGAACAAGTTAAAGTAATAAAGTCAGACAAAAATGCTTTTTTCTGTTAGAAAAAAAAAAGATTATTTGCTTTTTATGCCATTAAAATTTATATTAAGTCTTCTTCCCTTAGCCTTTATATAACACTTGGTTAGGAACCTTTCCAATGCAATAATCAAAATACTATAATTATTGATATATACTTCATTCTTTAATAGAATATAAACTCAATGAAGGCAAGAAGAATGATATAGGAATACTATGTTTTACTCAGCACCTACACTAGTAACCTGCAATATCTTAATACTTATACACAGATTACAGCATAAGGGTTTATTTCAATTTTGTTGTTCCTAACCCCCCCCTTTTTTAAAACAAAATCTTCTTAAAGGAAAATCCCATGCATATCACAGTTCCTACACAGTGTTTAAAATATTTAAGTAATAATGAAAGAGGAGAGAAAATATGAAAATATCAGGTTCTAAATTGTGATATAATTCAATTAGTTTATATTTTTATTCATTTTGATACCTTCCGTAAAGCTGAATTAAACAGACAATTGCCTTGAAGAGTTCCTGCATTTTAATGTGCCATGTCACATATATAACTGGCATACAGGTGGGGCTTTGCCTCAGCTTATATATTAGCAAATATACTGTTGGTTTTTTTAATGACACATTACAGATGTGTTACTAGTGAAGTTTCCCCTTTCTGAATGTTTCAGTATAAGTCTACTTTGATCTGGGTCTTACTGTCCAAGGAGAAATGTAAGGACTAAGATGTGTTCAAGAATGCACACATGCACATACATATGTATTTGTATATGTAATGTATTTAATAAATGACACAAGTAATTGAAATTTCAGCCAAAATGCAGGCACAAATCTCTCACAAGTCACCTAAATCTTTTATTGCAAAATACAAAGTAGCCAAATGATTAGACTTCCCCCTAAATATTTTATGTAATCAAAAGCATCTCTGCATTTTTTAAAAAGTTGCTGATTTTTTTTTTTACCAGATATACATACCATGCAATGATCCAGCTGTGACTGTACTACTTCCTGCTCAATACTCTTCATTTCCAATACAGGGAATTGCATTTTCACTTCATCTAACACTTTCTTACTTTCCTCTAGACGCTGCTCAAAATTGGCTGGCTTTTGGAATAAGCGGAACTTCATAGAAACATCCTGCAATTTTTTCTGTAAGGGAAAAGTAAATTACTAGGAAATATTCTGAAGTAAAAAAAGACATTTTCAAACTTATGTCTATAAATATTATCAATTTATGGAGCCCCCTCAAAAATGATTAAGCTTGTTATAGCTCAATACTTGCTTTTTGCCTTCTTTTTGGATATTCTTTTTTTTATTAAATCAGTTACAAACTTGCATTAATACAGTGCTTATATGTTTACAAGAGGCAGCTAGATGGCTCAGGGGATAGAGTGCTGGGTGTAGAGTCAAAAAGACCTAAGTTCAAATTCATATTCAAACACTTGCTGGTAGTGTGACCCTGAGCAAGTCACTTAACCTTTGTTTAGCTTAATCCACTGAAGAAAGAAATGGCAAACCACTCCAATGTCTCTGACAAGAGAATCTAATGGACAGCATGGTCCACAAGGTCACAGAGTCAGACACGACTGAACAACATATGTTTACAGAGTAACTTCATACTGAATTTATAAAAACAATGTCTTATTTTTTCCTCCAACCTAGATTCTAACAAAATTATTTATTTTATTGTAGTTGTGGAGTCATTTTTCATTTGTGTCTCACTTTTTGCTACCTCATTTGGGGTTTTCTTGGCAAAGACACTGGAGTGGTTTGATGAATAAATATTTGTGTGATGTTAAATGAATCTTCATTTTCTGAATGAGGAAACAGTCACATGGGTGGGTGATATATTTAAAATCATGCAGCTATTAGCAAGATCACTGCTTAAGTAGGGATGTGTTCAAAAAGTTTAACAATGAGGTACTTGGGGGAGTGGAAGGATGTATACACACATACTTATAAATGTAAAATGAATTATTAACATTTTTCTTAAATCTAGACATTCAACAAAATAATAAACTGAGCCCATATTTGTACCAAATGCTGATTTCTGAAGTATAAATGCTCACACTGATAATTTAATAGCCTTTTGCCATCCAGTCTAGTTGAAGCTGGTTCCAGCCCAAACCTTGCTTAATGGAACTCAAATCTGGATTCTCTGGTTCCAAATCCAATGTTAAAATACAGAGGCATTAAAATCAATGAAAATGATAGTCTCCCAGGATGTGAAGCCAGAGGAAACTTAAAATTATATCTGGGGGCACTAGGTGGTGCAGTGAATATAGAGCACCAGCCCCGGAGTCCGGAGGAAGCGAGCTCAAATCTGCCCTCAGACACTTAACACTTACTAGCTATGTGATCTGGGCAAGTCACTTAATCCCAACTGCCTTGCCTTGCCCCCTCCAAAAAAAAAAAAAAAAGAAAGGAATAAAGAATATCTGACACAAATCTTTCATTTTACTGATTAGGAAAAATAGGTCCAGAGAAGAAAAATTACTTGTCCAAGATAAAACAAGCATTCAGAAGGACTCATATGGGAACCTTTATCTGATTTTTAATTTCCATTAAACCACTATCTCCTAGAATCTTTCTTACTTGCTTCTTAAGAAAATTACATACACATTGTAATAAAATTACATTGTTCATCTTCACTTTAGAAAAACCATTTATTAATACAAGAAAGATTGCATGACAGTGTATTGAGTGGTAGGACTGGAGTTATTAGCAAGACATAGTTTTGAACCTTGATTCAGATACTAGCCATAAATTTATGGGAAAAATCACTTACCATCCATTTCTTCATCTGTAAAATAAGAAATACTAATGATAAGGATAATGATAATAGCATTTATATAGCTCTTTAAACTTTTTGGAGCATTTTATACACATGTTGTTGTTTATCATTTTTACTATTATTAATTGCATTATTAATATAGCCAATCCTAGAGTAGATCAGATATAAAGTAGTATTGTTTTTACTGAGATGAGACGCTCATAGTCTTAAAATACTTTGTCCATCTATGTAAAACCACTTATCTAACATCAACCATCGTGTTGACGTAGTACAAATATTTCATTACATTCTAAAATTGTATCTGAAGTCTAGGCTTATTAACATACCTGTGCTACTTCAATCTGGGTAAGAACCCTCTTGGCGGTATCCTTTCCTTGGTTACGTTTCTTCATTTCTTCTAAGCTAATCTCATGGCTTGTTAAATCAGATTGGATTTTCTGTTGGGAGAAAAACATATAATAATTAGTCTTTTGGTAGTCATTATAAAACAGTATTCATTTAATTTACACATTTGCACATCTCCAGGGGTGTATATATTTACATTTTAATTGATATCTTTTGTCTTGACATCAGAGGTAATTGATGAGGGATGGGGAAGGAATTCCCCATCCCTCCCTCTTCAGAGGTTTTTCATCCATTTCTCAACTAATATGCATACATTCTGTTTCTTCTTCTTTGCTAACACAAAAAGCACTGCTATGAATACTTTGACATATGCTTGATTTAAAAAATTTGTTTAATATTTTCTTCATATATGATTAATATACATATAAATTCAGCTGTAGAACTGTTGGGTTAGAATGCACGGGCTGTTTTGTTGCTTTTTAAAAATAATCTCAAATTATTATTGAGAACAATTAAAATAACTGACAACTCTATTAAGAACATATCATTGTGCCTTTCTTCCCACAGCCCCTAAAAATTGAATTTCTGTGTTTTTTTTAATCATCTTTGGCATCTCATATAAGATGAACTAAAATCTCAGAGTTTTTAAATTTTTACTTCTGTTTTCAAATGGTTAATTGAGAAATCCCCTTTTGAAAACTGTCCTCCTTGCTTGATCACTTATCATTCTTGGTAATGTTTTATTTAAATTCCTTTTTTTATCTTGCATATTTTAATTTAAATCAATCATAGTTGATGCAAATATTTCTATAGTTTCTCGTCTTATTCTATCTTTATTAATCACTTTTTAGTAGTAAAAAGTATTCTAGTTCTGTATAATTAAAATTTTTTCTCTTATGGTATCCTCTATCCTTTCTTTGGTTTAGAATTCTCCCCAAGCCTTATTCCCGGAGGAATATATCTCCTGATCTTTTTTATTTTTTTTCTGTCACAATATCATCTTCTTATATTGAAGATATACATTATTTTGGAGCTCATTTTGATAGATTATGTATGCTTTTGGCAAAATTTCTGCCAAACTACTTTATATTTACAGATTTCCCTGGAGTTTATGTCAAGGGAAGAAATCCTCTCTCCCATAATTTATGTTATTGGGTTGCTCTAACACTCAGGTACTTTTTCTGTTTGTTCCTGTTTCTTATTTATCTAGTTTGTTCCACTGTCTTATGTTTCTGGTGTTTTTTTGTTGTTGTTGTTGTTCCTTTGTTTTATCTTAATTGGTACAAAATTATTTTGATGAATACTAATTAAGATTAGTATTGCACTAACTCCTTCACTTTTTTTTTTTTAAAGCAATTGGGGTTAAGTAACTTGCTCAAGGTTACATGGCTAGTCATTATTTATGCGTGGGGGCTCATTTTCTGAGGCCGGATCTGATCTCGGGTCATCCCAACTCAGAGGCCGGCGCTCTTACTCACTGCTCCACCTAGTCGCCCCTTTAGGGCAATTGGGGTTAAGTAACTTGCCCAAGATTACATGCCTAGGTTTTTTGTTTTTTTTTTTTGTGCGGATTAAGTGTCAGAGGCCGGCTCCGAACTCAGGTCCTTCTGATTCCAGGGCCGGCGCTCTATTCACTGCGCCACCTAGCCGCCCCCACTTTTTTTTTATTACTTTCCTAGAACTGTTATACCTTTTATTCCTCTAAATAGATTTTGATTTTGTTTATTCTCCTTAAAAATTAATTGATATAGCATTAAATATACAAATTCATCTAGGCAAGATTATTATTTTTATTATATTGATATGGACAAATTACAAGCAATGAATCTTGCTAATTATGTGTCTTTCTCTTAAAATTATTTCTAATTGGGGCAGCTAGGTGGCGCAGTGAGTAAAGAGCACTGGCCTCGGAGCTGGGATGACCCGAGATCGAATCCGGCCTCAGAAAATGAGCACCCACACATAAATAATGACTAGCCATGTAACCTTGAGCAGGTTACTTAACCCCAATTGCTTTAAAAAAAATTATTTCTAATCATATTTGTAGCTATTCAGATAGCTATAAATATTACACATAACTAGATCGGCCAATGACATTTTATTCAGTTTGAAATTGTTTTGAATATAATTTGTGTGATTATCATTTATTCCCAGCATTTTCGAGTGCTATATAGAAATTCAGTTTTTGTTAATTTGTCTTATAATCTTGTAAATATTGTCCTATATGATTTCATTTATGATTCTCTCAGGCTTTTTTAAGTATACCAGGCCATGTGAAAAGATATATTTTTTCTTCTCATTAGAAATATTCTTATCTTTGATTTTGTAATTTTGTGTTAAAACTATATTTAACACTTCTATAACTATGTCAAATAATCATGGGGAAAGACAGCATTATTGCTTTCTCACTATTTCTATAAGGAATTCTAGTGTTTTTCAATTGTGGATCCTGTCATGCCTAAGTTTTAAAGTTTTTTTTTTTAAACATAAATGTGTGTTGTATTTCATCAAAAAAAATTTTTTATAATCCACCAAAAGGTTGGCTTTATTAATTCTCTACATTTCAGTGATGTGTGTGTGTGTGCGTGTGCGCGCACACGCGTGCACGTGTTTTTCTTTAGGAGATGCTTTCAACAATATTCTCAGTTGAAAGTCATTGCAATAATTATCTTTCACATCACTACTTAACATTCCATTTGTTTTTCTTTTGATTGACTCATTATGCACAATATCATGACAGTTTGCATTTAAGTCTATGTCTTTTGTTCATATTTTCTTTATTAGTGACTATTCTATTATTTTGATGAACTCTATCCTCAAGTCTAGAAAGAACTGGCAGATGTGGCTTCTGAAAAAATGTCAGAGATGTTTTCAAGTTCATGATAAAGCGTCTCCTCATTATTTATATTTTACATGTGTTTATATATGCTCTAAGTCCTATCACCTGGCTAACTTTTTACAAGTATGATAGGATGACGAGGACTACAGGCATTATTTCATATCTTTATTCAGAAGTCATCACAAAGCAGATGTATCTAAATGAACTGAGAAAAGATAGAGCTGTTTCACTCTTATTTTGTTTGTGAAGGAGAAAGATCTTCACATTCCAAATAGCAGAACAAGAAAAATGATTTATTTCCATTTATTATGCAAGATAAGTAGGGAGAGAATAAGAGGACACTCAACTGCCCTTGAGGAATTGAGGTCCTCTTTGCCCAAATGAACTAGACCCTTAGGTCTGGAAGGTACTACCAAATGTGGCTGCTTAGCAAATGCTTGTGATATTTGCCAGATCATAGGAAATGAGAGAGGTACAAAAGTGAGAAGGGCAAATGTTTTAATTTTCAACAAAGGGAAGATAATTGACTCGGAAAATTATAAGCCTGTGGGTTTTTTTCTTCTATTTCTGGTAAAATTCTAGAGCAGATTAATGAAGAAATGGTTCGTGAACATCTATGTTAGTAAAAAGTGATTACAGAGATGTATTGTGGCTTCATGAAGAACAAAACATGCCAGACTAACCTTATTTTCTTTTTTGACAGAATTAAAAACTAGTAGAGAAGGGGAATGTTGTAAATATAGTTTATCAAATTTTAACAAATCTTTAGTAAATTATCCCCTACTCTTCTGGTGGGGAAGATGAAGAAGTGAGAATACAAAATAAGAATACCATTATATTCTTTAGGCATACTGAAATATATTCAAAGTCTCTCCAATATCATATCTACACCTGGCTTTGGGATTACTAATTCCACTTGCATCTGTGAATTTACCAAATACAACAGAATTTGAGTGACTAAAACATTCATTCCTTGACTTGGCCATATTTCAGTAAACCCAATTCTGCTTATCAATTGCAGCAAGAACTATTTTATGTTAAAATGACCAACACAAAATTTACGTCAATATATTTTTCTGTCAAGTATCAGAAAATAAATATTTTCTTTCACCTCCATGCATTTTAACTGGCTGTTCTCTATACTTAAATTCTATGCCAACTCATCTCTGGCTCTTGACTTCCTTCAAATTTGTTAAAATATTACTTTCTTCAAGGAACTTTTCCTAGTCCCCTTTAATGCTAGTGTCTTCCCTAAGAGTTTATTTACAGTTTATCTTCTATATATATCTTGTTTGCACATTGATTTTTGTATATTATCTCTCCATTAGACTGAGAGCTCCTTGAAAGCTGGACTATTTTTACTTTCTTTCTATCCCTAGCATTTAGCACATTATCCAACACACAATAGGTGACAATAGATGCTAATTGACTTGACTATCGCTTTTATTGCCCAAGTCTATATTTTTGTATTATTTGTTTCTCTATCAACTTGATGGAAAGTTAGAGGATTAGTCACATACTTGTGGCCTTAAGACAAGCAGGTCAGTTCTGAAAACTTTATCTAAGAGAGCTGGTTGAAAAATGTAGTAGAGAAAAGAATCATTTATAGAAGAATAGTCCAGCTCTTGAGAGAGAATCACTGTTTGCCTTCTCTCTTGTGACTTTCAGAATTCAGCAAGGGGGTAGAAGGAATAGAGAAGACTTTCTTCTCCTCAGAAATACTATCTTGTATTAATGTGGTTACCCATATGCTGAGCAGGCCAAAAGTCTAGCTCTGGAATTGAATTGAACTGCTGAGATCAATAGACCCTCCCATCTAGAACACTATCCATTTTGCCACCTAAATGTTGATTCTAGGTATTAAAACATAAATATTTTTCTACTTATTCTTTCTAAAATATTACATTACAACCAACATTGTAAAATGCAATGTACATGTTCCTTTTTTTCTTCCTATCTAACCTGGAGCATAAAGAAATTGTTGGTAAGGAAGGTATAGGGAGGGAAGGCACTTCCAAGTCTAAAAACTGAAAGCTTAGCAAAGAAAATATTTATATATCTTCCAAGATTTCAGACATAAAAATGTGCACATCCAAGGTGAGACAAGAAATATTTGGTGAGTTCATAATTTATTAGGCTAACCATTACTAAGTTTCCTTTTTAAATGATTTTTAATTTTAGGCATATGTTAATGAATTTTAAAAAGGAATTTCTCAATCTTTTTTTTTTTTTAAATCTTTTTTTTTTTTAAGCAATTGGGGTTAAGTAACTTGCTCAAGGTTACACGGCTAGTCATTTGATTTATGCGTGGGTGATCATTTTCTGAGGCCAGATCTGATCTCGGGTCATCCCAACTCCGAGGCCGGCGCTCCTACTCACTGCGCCACCTAGCCGCCCTTTTAGGGCAATTGGGGTTAAGTAACTTGCCCAAGGTTACACGGCTAGGTTTTTGTTTGTGCGGATTAAGTGTTGGAGGCCGGCTCCGAACTCAGGTCCTTCTGACTCCAGGGCCGGCGCTCTATTCACTGCGCCACCTAGCCGCCCCGGAATTTCTCAATCTTAATAGTTAGAATTTACATAGTGCTCTAAATTTTTATAAAGAACTTTACAAATACTATATCATTTTATCCTCATCACAATCCTAGAAAGTAAGTGTTATTATTCCCACTGTATAGATGAGAACACTGAGGCACAGAAAGATCAAGTGACACCCAAGATCACAAAGCTAGTCATTGTCTAAGGATGGATGGATTTGATCTTAGGGCTTCCTGACTCCAGGTCTAGAGCTTTATTTACTGAGCCACCTATATGTTGATATTTTGCCCTGATTCACACATAATGAAAATAAATCATCACTTGCACAAAATCAAAAGTAAAGAATAATACTCAAATTTAGAAAACAAGGGAAAAGCTATTTCCAAATATTTATATTTAAACCTACCTTCTTTCCTAGAAATCACTCTTTCTTTCTAAAACAAATACATAAATATGTAATCAAGAAAATAAAACTTCAGAAGGGCAACTGGTTTGGGAGAAAGAAGACTGAACTTCATCTCAGTAGATCTGTTTGATCCTATGGATTCTAGTAGGATAGACTTGAAGAAGAATGATGTAGGGGACTTACCTCTAGAATTCTCTTTCTCCAGTGTATTTATATAATTCCAAAAGCAGGCCTATATCCCTCTACTTGGAACATGGTTTGTCCCTTGTCCCAGGTATTTTCATTGTATAATGTAGTGTCTTGATTAATCAAAATGATATATTTTCTAATCTTGCTAGAAAATCAGTGTTTATGCAATTACTGGGAAATGGTTACAAATACAAACTCTAAGAAAACATTATAGCCCATACTAACCTTGAAAAGTATTAAGATTGCCCCCAGAAGGAAGTTCAAGACATTAATTTCTGTAATTAGTGGCATTTAACTTAACTGAACTGAACTTAAAGATACAAGTAATCCTCAAAGACAGAAAGGAAAGGAACCTGTAAGATTATTTAAATTCTACAGCAGAACAACCCTAGTATCACCACTTGGTGGAGGCAAACACCCAAAGAACTGATTTTATTTAACAGAAAATTCAAATGCAGATTTGAAACAGAAGAGAGTGAGCAAGCATACTGTCACTTTTCTGACCCCTCCCACCTTAATGAGTTAAGCTAATTACTTTATTAAGGCATCATCAATAACCCTTAATCTCCTCCAGCTAAGGACATATTTTCAACTCATATATGTACATATTGTGTGATGATTCTTTTAAAACATTTATGTTCATATCTGTAATGATTGGAAAGTATTGTTTTGATATTACCTTGATATGTCTACTTGCATATGCTATGTTCACTCAAGAGCTTATTTCACAAGACTTTATTTTGTTACCATACTGTATTTTCTCCCAAAGGGAGAAAACTTTATATTGAGCTTAGAAAACCCCAAACTTGAAGAAAATCTGACTTGAAGAAAAGCTGATAACTCTGTTCCAGAAAACAATTTACTTGCAGTCATCTTAGAATAAAATCTTCAAGAAGGGTGTTTCAAGGGTGTTTTTTTAGGCTGTCTGCATTGTCCAATATGATATATTACTATTAGGTGACTTCAGTGTCAGATGCAATTTTGTAAATGCAGGTACAACAAGAACAGCAGAAAACACCAAATAAAGCTTTCTTGGTATTCTAAAGTCTGCTACTTCAAGTAAATTTTAGATTCCAAAATTCATATGGATGGTACCATTTTTCACATGCATTGTATTATTATATAAAATGATATATCTTAACTCTTCAGGAGCTCTTAAACTTTTTGTATGTCTTAGACACCCTTTGCATAAAGATCCAAAGAATTATAAATGCAGCCAATCATATTGTAACACAATTAGTGCTAAAAAAAGAGATGACCCCTAAGTTAATTACTCCTGGGAGTCTAAACACGTCAAAGTTGAGGGGTGAAGTATTTTAATGCAATTTCAATGGCTTCTTTTTTAAAGTTGATATATTTTGTTTCTATTCAGCTTTATTTATGTAGATGGAGGGCTGCATGAAGTTGGTGACGTTAAAGGGATGGGGCAACTGTTTGGTACTTTCATGAAATCACCTTATAAAGTGTGTAGACATGTCCATTGAAAGAAATGTTGCTGAAAGGGCCAGGGGCCATGCCCTGGGCCTGAATATTCACAAATACATTCAGCACCAATTATTCTGTCTCAACACCAGGAACTGAAATGATTGACTTCTGCTATTGTGGATTACAGTTACTCCTTTGTACTGGTTTATAAAAAAGGAATATTTTAAGGCTAAGGCTACTAAGAGGAGGGAGAAGGGCAGCAGAGGTAAGGAAAGACCTTGGGCTGAAAAGAGTCTGTACATCTTCATAACTTCCCTGAGGTAGCCCCTAATGACATCCTTACAGAAGCAAGGGCAAAAGAAATTTTAAATTGCACATGATTTCCTAGAAGCATCTCTTAGAGGCAGGAACATAATCTTTTAATCATGTGACCCTTGGAAATGATGGAAATACATGACCCAGCTTCCTGGATAGAGAAGATTTAGGGATTTCACAGACAAAATAGTTCTCAAACTTTTTGGTCTCAGGGCCCCTTAGACTCTTGCTTATGTGACATAAATCTACCAAAATTTGCTGCATTAGAAACTAAAACTGATCAATTTAAAATATTAATTAATTCATTTATAAAAGCAATAATATATCTATTATGAATTAACATAAAGGTATTTTTATTAAAAGAAAACTATTTTCCAAAAAAAGTTAGTGAGAAGAATAACACCGACTTATATATTTGTGCAATTTGCTTTAATGTCTGGCTTAACCAGACATCTAGATTCCTCATATCTGGTTCTTCATTCAGTCTGACAAGTTGTTTTGATTGAAATCTAATGCTCTTCTCAAGACAGCCTATGAAGCAATGCTATCTGTTCTCTATTCTCTAATAAGTTGTTGAGTTTTTCTTAATTCCATAAGGATCAATATCTATCTATTTACATGGATACTTGTCTTTATATGTATGTATCTAGGAAAAACATATAAATATATCCTTCTAGAATCATAGATCTTGATGTGGAATATATGTGTGTATGTATGTGTATATGTGTATATATAAATGTATATGTGGGTATACATATGAAATCTTTGTCACCATAAAGATGCTAGTTATATCATACAATGATGACATAAATATGCCATATATATCTCAGATGACTAAGGACATTTACAGTATAAAAATATCAGGTTCTACAAATATATTCCTATTAGTTCACCTGACCTTCCAAAACTAGGTGTGTACATGCTTATTCTAGGCAACATGAAAATTTTAGCTTTACTTCTGAGACTCTCCCTAAAAGGAGTCTTCTTAGTCACCAATCAATCAGTCATTTAACAAGCACTTATTAAGCACTATGTACCAGGTGGGCAGCTAGGTGGTGTAATAGATTGAGCACTGGGCTTCAGAACAGGAAGACTCATCTTTATGAATTCAAATCCATCCTCAGACACTTAGTTGTGTGACCTTGGGAAAGTCACTTTACCTCAGTTCCTCATTTGTAAAAATGAACTGGAGAAGGAATAGCAAACCACTCCAAGTATCTTTGCCAAGAAACCCACAAATGGGGTCATAAGGAGTCAGAAGCAACTGAAATGACTGAACAATAACATGTGCCAGGCTCTACATTAGGCTCTGAGGATACAAAGGAAAAAGTAACATTCAAGGAACTTACTTTCCATTCAGGGAGACAGCACATAAAAACATAGCAATATAGTTTTTAAAAATGCAAGGCAATCCCTGCCCACCAGCAGCCCCATTCCCAGACACTATATCACCACCTCCAGCAGGGCGGGAAGAGTGGCTCTGGCCAGCGTGGCCAAAGAAGTAATCCGCAGCCCCAGGCTCAGGCCACCAAACCCACCTATGGCAGTTCTCCACACTGGACAAACTGAGTCCTCCGGGGGTTGGGGTGGGGGTAAAACGCTGGACCCGAGAGGAGAACCAACACAGAGAGACCAATTCCTGGAGACCAGCATCATTTTATTAGAATACTTACATAGAAACAGTAACTGTCTCAAGCAAGAATCTGCCTGGGGGATACCGAGCATCGATCTGCCTGCCCCTGATTCACTGGTGTATGTAATATATTTATGTATCTGTAAATGTCATAGAAGCCTACATACTTGTGTCTACAGTCTGCAGCTGTGTGTGCTGTCCGTTCCGGAAAGGGCATCCTCCCTTTCCCTGTGCCTCTCCTTTGACCTCCAGTCTCTGGGCTTCCACTGTGTTCCACGTGCTCCGAGGGACGTGGGAGGGGAGTGGAAGGAGGGGGAAAAGGGAGTGGCCCCTCAGCCAAGGGTTCAGAAGAGCTTGGTACAAAAGAAGAATCTCAATCTTTCTCTATGTCTCTGTCTCTATCGCTATCTCTATCTCTGTCTTTCTCTTTCATGACACTGTTTTCATTCCCTATATTGGTTTTCCTGCATTTTTTTTTAAACTACCATTCTGTCATTCACTCTGGCGATATGACAGCAGGTGTCCCATCCCCTCTCTAAGGTAAAATCGGACATCTGCCTTGTTTTGCTGTAGGGAAAGCCCACACCCTCCAAGAACTTTTTTTTTTTTTAAACTATCAGGGCCTCAGCCTCTATAATTGCTGAAACGCTCGCTATCCCCACTTCTATACCTGGCCCATGTCCAGAAAATAAGGTTAACTACTACCCCACCCTCCCTTTCAAAAGAAAACAAGTCCCCTTCAACCCAAGAGGAACACAGGCTTTGTTCCTATTGTCCTGTACCAATTAAGTGACCATCTCAGAAGTTTTATTCATTTTTTAGCCCAAACTTCACATAATAAAGTTCTGAGAGTACAAAAATAAATGCAATGTGATTTTGAAAAAGGCACTAACTAAAAGTTAGGGAGATCAGAAAACACTTCATGTAGATGGTAGAGCTTAAAATGACTTTCTTTTTGGTAGGCTGATAAGGTCATAGACTACATGGGTCCTTAGACCATCCCCTTAATTTTACAGATGAGGAAAATGAGGCACATAACAGGTGACTTGCTCAGGGTCACACAACTAGTAATATGAGTAGGGATCTGAAGCCAGGTTCTCCTGACTCAAGTTCAATGCCTTATCCACTCTCCCATGTTGCTTCTCTAAAGTCAACCAGTAAATGCTTACATCATTTACTTAGCTGTATGATCTTAGGTCAGTTGACCTCCTTGATCCTTAGTATCTTTATCTATTAAATGAGAATAATAACATGAACTAGATGCTGTGCAGAGTTATTGTAAAGCTCAAATTAATGCTTTGTAAAACATAAAGCAATATGCAAATGTATGCCATTACTGTCACCTTCTCCTTTTTCATGTCCTGCCCAGAACCTCCTTGGAAGTTTCCCCTTCACCATATCCACTTATCAAAGCTTATCTGTCCTTTATGTCATATAAAATGTTATTCATT
The DNA here is from genome assembly GCA_011680675.1 of Gymnobelideus leadbeateri. Lineage (NCBI taxonomy): Eukaryota > Metazoa > Chordata > Mammalia > Diprotodontia > Petauridae > Gymnobelideus > Gymnobelideus leadbeateri. The sequence goes on from WOXC01001748.1 coordinate 236,271, forward strand.
TTTGCAATATAATATCTTTATTCTCAGTTATCTTGTGACATATATACTACCAGCATCTTTATTCCATTTTACACATGAACAGATGGAGTTTGAGAGGTTGAAAGACTCCTTGATGGTCATTTTTAAACCCAGGTCTCTAGATTCCAAGGCCAGAATGCTATTTACTACAACATGCTGACTTACCCTCACCTAAATAGCGTGATGAACAAATTCCTGCCATAAATAAGTATTATTGCTTCATCTTACTTCCTAAGTATTTCATTTAAAATACTATATTAACTGTTTTCAATGATTAGGTTCAAGGAATCACAAACTATAGGAAAGAAAAAGGACCTTGAGATGATCTAATCTAACTCTTTCACTCAATTGATACAGAGATGTTTTTAAACCAAAGAGCATGATTATAGAGTTAATAAATAGCAAAGGTGAGATTTGAAACTATATCTTCTGATTTTTTTTACTATGCCACGAAGAAGGAGCTTTCTGAAGGTATGCTTTAATACCACAGGATTAGATCTAATAGTGGAATTTCAGAGCATGGGTAGGTTAACTTGTAAATACATTTGAGGGGCAGGTAGACCTTTTAACAATCCTCATACTACATGAAGCATACCTAGGGCTGGCCTTGATTATACACATGTATGTGTATTTATTTAAGCACGCTCATACACCAAAAGTCACACACAAGAAGTTGTAATCTAAAGCAAAGACCAAACACCTTCGTGTTCACTATTGACTGATAAGGGAAAAAATAGATTAAAAACAAATGAAAAATAAAAAATCAAGGCCACAAGCATGTTCTGAAAATGAGTTGGCAAGCTAATTCAAATATTACCCTGCCACTTTGGCATCAATTCCTTTGAATATGTAGCAATTATAATTGTATATCCTCATTTAAAGTCATCCTTTAAAAGATTAACATTTTTCAAGTACTACTTTCATTATCACATTTAAAATAAGAATCCCAAATGTCTAGATGAAATAAAGTATAAGCTTTAATTTGGCTTCTTCAGTTCTATTTTTTTTGTCTTCTTTTTGGTACTTGCTCTAGAAGATATGAAAATAGGTTGTTCTGTCTGGTTTGGATGCCAGGATAGATATCACTGGAATAGTTCAGATATGGGGACCTAAGATTGAATACTGCAATTTTAATTTAGATCTGTTTTACTTCTTTATGATAAATTTGTAGAATATCAAATCATAATTTTCATTGATATTTATAGAGATGACTAAGGATATCAACACTACAAAAATATTAGTATCTACAAATATATTCATACTAGTTCACCTGACTTCCCAACACTAGGTGTGCAAATGCTTACCTTAGGCAAAACCAAAATTTTAATTTTACCTTCAAGATCCTTTCCTACCAAGAAGTCTCCCTGTTAATCAACCAATTAATTAATTATTTAACAAGAACTTATTAAGGATCTACTATGTGCCAGCCATTGTGTTAGGCTCTGAGATTACAAAGAAAAAGGTAAAACCATACTTAAGGAACTAACATTTCATCAGGGTAGATAACATGTACAAACATAGGAATACAGCATCTGACTGTTCCTGTTCGATGAGACTAACTTGGTAAAGGCAATGTTTTATGTTACATTTTAACAAAGTTGTCTTAGGATCCTAGGGCAGCTGGGTGGTACAGTGAATATAGTGCTTGGACTAGAGTCAGGAAAATTCATTTTCCTGAGTTCAAGTTGGCTCTCAGACACTTACTAGCTGTGCGAACCTGGGAAAGTCACTTAACCTGATTTTCCTCAATTTCTTTACGTGTAAAATAAGCTGGAGAAGGAAATGGCAAACCAATCTAGTATCATTGCCAAGTAAACCCCCAAGGGGGCCATGATCACAATGTCAGAAAGGACTAAAATGCCTGAAAAACAACAAACTTAAGATCCTTGCTTTGCTGTTATGATACTCAGTCTTCCTTCTGGCCTCAGAACTGATGTCATTGTATACAATAGTAAAGCCAAGTTAGGTTTCACTGCAATGATGTTTTTACCCTCAAGTTTCTTTCAGATATATATTTTTGTATAGACTTTCCTTTTAAACCCACAGTCAATAAACTATAACTTTTTTTTAAACCATCAAAAATAAAATAAATAAATTAAAAATGAACCCCAGCACTTCAGGTTGCATTGTCATTCACTTTAGGAAGTCTATAATAGACTCTTACTCAACAAATAAAAGCAACCTAAGTAAAATAACATAGCATACCTGAGATTCCTGGGGAACATGGGCTGCATCTACTCTGTCTGTAATGTAGGCTGTTAACTGTCTATCAATGAATGCCAGAGACTCTTGAATCAGACGGAGGGTTTTGTCAATCTCCTGGGCAGACTGGATACTTTGTTCCAAAAACTTCTGTCTCCTCACAGCCTAAAAGAAAGGGAGAAATAAAAATAAACTATTGAAAATATAAAACTCAGGTCTGTCTTCTTCCCCATATGATTGCAATATCAATGAATTTTCCTGACTGCCACAGCCACCTTTTTGTAAGATAAATTTCTCAGCCTGCTTCCACTCATTCAGCTCTGCTTCAAAAAATAAGTGAATAATTAGAAGGAAATTTCACAGTGGAAGTTTCAGATATTGGGACTTTCCACAACCTTCCAAAACAAAAATACACATCATGAAATTCTGTAGGGGCTAGAAGACAGCAAAAACATCTTGCTAAATGCAATCTGTTATTCTGAGACCTGAGGTTCCTTGTGATCTTATTATGTAGTTCAAGAGATTTGGTTTACTTAGAATAGGGTCACCGTCATCACAATCCCATCCAAGATAGATAATCCATTTCAACTACTAACAAGCAGTGGCACACACACTCTGCTGAGAATCAGATGCTTTTCAACAGGGAATTTTAAATAACTGGATCAGCATGCCAGTTTTTTTTTTCTTTGACAAGATTCTAACTACCACTGAGTGGGCAGTGTTTTTATTCCTGCTTTCAAATGAGACTTGGGATTGTGCCTGTTCTTTTAGCAATTTCATCAGCAATGCTGTTCAAGTAGCATAAACAAGGTGATCCTAATAAAGGTATAATTAATCTTGAGCATTATTATATGTGTGATTGAAATTTCCACCCTCCCCCCCCCCAAATACAAATAGCATGCTGAACAGAATACATGGAATCTTTTAAAGGATATTTTTACCTTGAAAGAAGCGTAAAAATTTTTTTTAAAAGGATGGATACAGGGGCTATTTTGCATTGTCCAATACATTTCTGGTATTTACTGATACAGGAATATTTTCTGTAGCAAAGTAAATATCCAATTTCTTAAAAACACACACACACACACACACACACACACAATGTTTTGGGTCATGACTCAAGTTTGTCTGCCAAAACATAAATATGAACTTATAAATACTTTATGTTAACATTTTTAATGAGAAATGAGAGGAGGGGCAAGGAGCAAGGGAGGGGGTAGAGGCAGAAAGAGAGAAAATATGGTCACCAAAAAGAGAATAATGTTCTGAACCAGACCCCTGTAAGAAGATAAGTATACATTAAGAGAATTCAATGATGTCATTTCTCTTAAGAAGAAGAAAGGAATGAGTACTGGTCAACTAACTTCTCCCTCCATAATAACACATATGTTGCTGAATTCTGTTTTCTATTCTTTTCAACTATTCCCCATTCCATTGTATGTGTTCATTCCCATTAATGTCATGGTTAAGATTATTAGCTTTCTATTTCTTTCCATCACATCCTACAAAAGCCTTTCTTCTTTGCCCTCAAGGAGAAGGAATTGGGCAATGGGTTTTGGTGTTATCATAATTGTGTCAATTCTCTGCATATTTTGCATATCAGAATTTAATGAATGATATTTGGTGCAATAAAATTCCCTCATGCTATCGTTTCTTTTAAAATTCATTCTTGGGGGCAGCTAGGTGGCGCAGTGAGTAGAGCGTTGGCCCTGGAGTCAGAAGGACCTGAGTTTTGATCTGGTCTTAGACACTTAAGGCACACACAAACAAAAACCTAGCTGTGTGACCTCGGGCAAGTTACTTAACCCCAATTGCCCTCCAAAAAAGCAAAACAAAAAACAAAAAACAACGAATAAAATTCATTCTTTTTTTTTTTTTGGAGGGGGGAAGGCAGGGAAATTGGAGTTAAGTGACTTGCCCAAGGTCACACAGCTAGTAAGTGTTAAATTTCTGAGGCTGGATTTGAACTCAGGTCCTCCTGCCTCCAGGGCCAGTGCTCTATTCACTGTGCTACCTAGCTGCCCTAAAATTCATTCTTAATTGATTTGATTTTGTTTTGCTTTATTCCATTCAAATCCACAAAGATGGGGGGAAAAGGTGGGAACATTTAATAGGAGAGGAACTGGAGGAAATAGAGCTATCAAGGGACCTAAGTGTTCTGGATTTCAAATTAGAGTTCTTCAGGAAACATTATTAAACTGTCTGAACCCTTTGACCCATGAATGGCACACTTTGTTACATACTCCAAGGAAGTCAAGGAACAATATGACAATTTACACAATGAAGACAACAATGTAAAGGAACTGACCACAAAAAGGAAGTAGTACTCCAAGTAATGAGAAATCTAAAGAAGGTCATGGGCAAGAGATCATGTCTTTTTACTAGGTATATTTGCTTTTTTCCTTTATTACAAAGGAAGGTTCAATCAAGGTGAGAAGGGAGAATGAGATATACAGATGAAAGTCATCAAAAATGTAATTTTAAAAAAGATGAGACCATTTCAGGTAGAAATTTGCATTTATTAAACTTACCACACAATTTCCCAAAGGCTTTCCAGTCCTCTCTATTTCTATGCATCTGATTTATACATAGATGTATGAGGGCATGCACAGCGCGTGTGCGCGCACACACACACACACACAAACACACACACAGAGCTGTATCAGTCTATAGACAGTCCAACTAATTTCATAGATACAAGAATATTTTTTCCTGGGTTAGGCCAGTCTGTGAATCATTCAGGAGGTTCCGGTATGTCCTTAATTAGTCCAATGCTAAATTCAAAAAGGAACACTGAGAAGAGTTTGTCATTTACAGGGAATGGCCAGGGGTATGCTGGAGCTAGCTTGTAATAGCTCTGGGGAGCTGGTTGTTAAAATTTCAGTGCAGGCAGTCAGTAAATACTACAAATTAAGGACTTGTTTTATTTCTTTTTTTTGCCTTTCTAAAATTTAAGAAAGTGGTGGAGAAAATGTTAATAATGGAAATTAAACTTAGAAATGTGTCATGCATACATTTTTTCCCTGGTGAGTCTGGTTATTGAGAATTTATCAGCATACCCCTGGAATGCCTCTGATTCACTCTCTAATATATAAACATTCAGTATGAAAATATCAAACACCCGTGACAAATTTTTAGTTCCTTTTCTTATGCCTCTTATGTTAGTAATCATCAAGGTGTTTCCGAACAAAATTATTTCTGTGATTTTATTTTTCAAGGAATCCTGTATGAGTTTAGCATAAGCATGGGAAATATCAAATTGAAAAGAAATTTAAAGGCAACATTTTGCTTTACAAAATCAAATGTTTTTTATAATTAACTATTAATCAGCCTTGTGATCTTTTGTATTTACTGAACCTTTCAGTCTTTTGTGTCCCTAAAAATTTAAACTGCCATAGAATATCAATAGCAACCCCCCATTCCCTTCTCATGCTTTATCAGGGATACTCTTGTGTACATATAAATTATTTTCATCCAAATATTATAGAGATGGGAAAGAAGGCACATGAGCTAGTTAATATTGATATTTTCTTGACAATATTTTCCCTAAAATAATGTCTAATCTTTATGAACACTTAGTTTCTTTCCCTCTTTCATAAATTTTGAGACAATCTTTCAATGCTCTAAAATTTTTATTACTGTCAACATAGATATTTTCTATACAGGTTTAGTCTAATCCAGCTGTTCTCCCCACTGGATTATGATGCAATGTGACCACTATCACTTATAGCAAAAGGAGTTATTTATAGAAATTTTGGCAAATCTTTTCTATATTTCATCTCTGCTTCCGCCTCCTTCACCACCCCATTCTTCAAATTTCATCTTTAAATAATAGTCAGATAAACTCACTTAATTGAGTCTCTCAGAAAGTTTTCTGCAAACCTGTCTTCTTGTCATCATTTCTTGACGTTTTATGAGTCATAGGTTTTTCACAATACTCTTTTGTCCAAATTTTACTAATGTATATATAGTCTAATATAGGTCTTGGGAGTCATATTTCTTCACTCAAGAAGAAATTTGCTGATTAGACAGTTTCTCAGCATCTTGGTCTTTTTGTGGAGACTGATATTCTCTGATGATCGTTGCTCAGAAAATTATGATAGTCTGTAACGATATCTGTTATTTCTCATCTTTTTAGTATCAATATTTATGTTTTATTTCTGCCCTACCCCCTTCCCTATTTTCGAATACCGGTTCTTGAGTATTCTGAGATTCTAGCTTGCCAGGCAACATACTATTTCATTATACTGGTAATGGCCTTATGTGCACAATTCAGAGTAAAAAGAAGCTGGCTTTGAAATTGTCCCTTTTCAATGAGGTTGAATATTATGCATCCACTAGAATATATCTTTGCTCTGAACTTCCTAGGCAAATTTTAAAATTTGGCATAGCTAAGTTTACACTTTGCCATCTGGTCTGTAGCTAGCTATTCTAGTATATGGAAATTAGATTAGATTGAATTATATCAAAATGACCATTCTGATGATGGTTTAATGTTACATTTCCCAAGGTTTTTGCACATTTAAATAGGAATATTTGGAGTTAACAATCTAGAGGCATCTAGGTGGCACAGGGCATAGGGAACTGGACTGGAAGTCTGCTCTCCTCTCCTCCCCTCCCCTCCTCTCCCTTTCTCTTTTCTCCTCTCCTCCCATTACCTGAGAGTGTTCTGCCCAGAAAAACTTGGGGTTTACTGGCTAGATTTCCTCTCAAAGACCAAGCCTTAAACCCAATTCACTCTGGATCTCATGGATTGGACAACAGTAGGTCCCTATCTTGCCCAAGCACCATTTAATCGTTAGTTTTTTGGGCCCTCCTGGCTCAGAGTGAAGGTAAAGAGTAACTGTTTCTCTTTTGGCCAGCAACCCTGAGGGTCTTCCCCTCCCAGCTTGATTTTTAATTAAAGTTGCCATCTCTTGATTCACTTCTTAAAGAGGCCTGTTCACTAAATGATCATTGCCTCATTCAAACTGAGACTTGGGAAAGACCTTAGCTTAAAAAGGCCAAGGTCTCCTACTATATCCTGGGCTATCTCTAGTTGTCCTGATTATCTCTGGCCAATGAACCAAGATGGCTCTGGAGGAAAAAGTGAGGCTGGTGACCTTGCACAGCCCTTCCTCCTTCAAATCCAATTCAATTGCCAATCATGTCATCGCTTCCCATGGTCCTCTTTGAGAAGGAAGCACAAACCACATAATAGCTGTGTGACCTTGGGACAGTCAGTTAGCTACCAATTGGTCTCAGTTTCCTCAAATGCAAAATGGAATAATATTAGCATTTAATTTTCTAGGCTGTGGTAAGGATCAAATGAGATAATATCTGTAAAACATTTAGCACAGTGCCTGGTGCATAGTAGGAACTTAAGAAAGGCTTGTCCCTTCCTTCCTAAATCAATATATCATAATGTAAGAATTTGGGGAAATGTGAAATCTTTTTATGTATCAGAACCTTCACAGAACCTCCTAAATCACACTATTTACAGTCCCTCTTCATAAGCCAGCCCTTACCATGAGTGAGGATGGCTCCAAATTGCCCTTAAGTTTAAAGTTAAAGACTCTTACTTTTATTTAATTGGGTGTTACATAGCATGTGTTGTATCACAGAGTTGGCCTCAAAACACTATTTTCAAAATCCTAATATCCTTGATTCTTGGAACATTGGTTTAATGACTGATGAGATTTAGAGATAGAAGAGGTATTAAAGATCATTTGATCCAAACAGACTTCATCAGTGCAGTGAAGTAGTATCGACATTAGAGATTATGAAAATGGTTATTGTGAATGGGTTATTCAATTCACTCTTATGTCAGCAATAAGGAAGATTGATGTATGTCAATACTTTGACAACCTCAGTTAGTGAAAGGGCAGATTACTTAGAAAATTCAGGACTAAAGAACTCTTTTGTGCCATTCGCTCTATTAATCAGCTTTATGTTTTTCCATACCATTAAGTAGGCCTTGTTGTACAGTCAATTCTATGGATTTTCTTTGCAAATTTGACCCATGTGGTCAGTTAGTAAACTAGATTTTATTCAGTTCCTACAATATATCAGGCAGTGGACCTAAGCACTGGATAATGATAGTTAGCAATTATATCATCATTTAAGGTATGCAACTGCTTTACAAATATTAATTCATTCGATCTACACAATTAACCCTGTGTGAGGTAGGTGCTATTATTGTCCCCATTTTAGAGATGAGGAATCTGAGACAAAGAGAAAAATTAAGTGATTTTCCCAGGGTCACATTGTAAGTGTATGAGGCCTGATTTTAACTCAGGTTTTTCTGACTTCAAGTCTATCCATTATACTACCAAGCTATTAGAAACTATCTCATTAAAGTTGGACTTAGTAGAAAGGCTTGAGATATTAAACAATTTTTTATGCAGAAATACTATGCAATTGTTATTCTAAAACATTCATACAGTTTTACCTTTCTTCTGCTTTCTGCTATTAAAATTAATGATACAGTCCATCAGAACTGGTAAATTTGGAGAAAGGATAAAAATATCAACATTTTGGCAGCCAAAATAAGTATTTTGAGAGGGCTAAGTTTAAGTATAGTACTATCTACAAAGGACTAATATGAGGAAAGAACCTGGCATCAGTATTTTAATTCAGGGTAATATGGTAAAAAGAATTAAATCATACAGTTCAAAGATGCTGAAATATGAATTTTTTAAATGTTCACAATAAAATCTTTAATAATACAGGGGTCCCAAAAAGTCTTAGTAAAAATTTTAAGCTTCACTAGGACTTTTGAGATCTCCTATATTTATCTAGCAATAGGAATATTATAGTGTTATAATACTGCCAATGGAAATTTTGGATTAAATGTTTTTTAAAATATACTCTGCTTAAACATATATTATTATTATTATTATTATTATTTTAGCATGCAACTGGGAAGTAAGATGTACAGACACTGAGTTATGGGGATCTATCTTGTCCTACTAGAAAGTCAGAGGGGTTTTGGGGGAGTACAGAGGAGAGAGCAGATTGGGGGAGGGTGTATACAGTGGGATCACTGGTTTGCGGTGGTGGGTAGAAAGGGAACGGGGAGAAAATCTGTAACTCAAAATCTTGTGGAAATGAATGATGTAACTAAAATAAATATAAAATTAAATTTAAAAAATACTGAATTATAACTATAACCCTGTGCTATAACACTGTAATTCAATCAAAACTACCTGTGCATGTTACATGAGAGCAGTTAATTCAGAGCACGATGTATCTATTTGAGTTATCAATGAATGATAAAAACACAGAAAAAAATGGAAAATGATTTGCTATCAGTCTAACAAATTGGATTAGTGTAACAAGAATGCCATATTTTAATGACTATTTAACAGTCTTTAAAAAGGGATTATGCTTCCTGAAACAATCAAAATTACTGTAGCATGGAGCAGTTTTGATTTAATTCATGAGTTGATTGGCAATCTCATTTTGCAACTAGCCTCAGAAAAATGGGTATGATTTTTCCTGTAGTTTAAAAATATTTACTCCACGCCCTCCTCCAGGACTGGACACAGTGCCCAGCATAGAGTAGGTGCTAAACAAGTGCTTACTGAATTGTAATTAAGTGATCTTGGTTTTCAAAGAGGTATTTTTCCTCAAAATATAACCTTTCTAATCTTTAACAAATATTTATTAGGTACCTACTATCTACTACATAGGAGGCATTATACCAAATTATGGAAGGATTGCAATTAAAGGGCCAAAATGTATAAATGTTATGATTTCTCCTTTCTGTGGTTTTATGAATGGAATTCTAGGTTAGTTGGAGCTTCCTTTACTACCTGCAAAAAGGTCAGACTCTTCTCAGTAATTCATAGTTCTAGAGATGCCTGGGAAACTGAGACTTTAAGTGTTTTTTTTCTAACTAGAATCTGACAGAGGCAGGACTAGAATCCATGTATTCCTAGATTCTTGACTGTAAGGGCAAATCTTCATCCACTGACTCATGCTAGCTAACAGTTGTTAACATTGTTTAAAAAGCTATTGAAGGGGGCGGCTAGGTGGTGCAGTAAGTAGAGCGTTGGCTCTGGAGTCAGAAGGACCTGAGTTCGGATCCGGCCTCAGACACTTAATGCACACACAAATAAAAAACCTAGCTGTGTGACCTTGGGCAAGTCACTTAACCCCAATTGCTCTCCAAAAAAAAAAGGCAAAAAAAAAAAAGCTATTGAGACTGATAATTCAGTTTACATTTATTAAGCATCACTGTATGGAATGGGAAATGGTAGGGAATAAGCATTGATAAAGCACTTACTATGTGCCAGGTATTGTGCTAAATACTTTTTTCATCTTCTTGTTCTTTTTTATAGAAATGTCACATTAATTCTCATAACAACCCTGCAAAGTAGGTGCTATTATTATTTCCATTTTACAGTTGAGAAAACTGAGGCAAATAGAGGTAAAGTAACTTGCCAAGAGTCACAAAACTTGAAAGTGTCTAAGGCTGAACTTGAACTCTGACCCTATGCCCATCACCCTATGCACTATGCTTTGAGCTACTTTTATTAGATTTTTTAAAAAGACTATTTACTTGTCCATAGATACTTTACAATTTATTAACAAAGGAGAAAAGAGAATAATGCATGATCCCTTGTATTTCTTTGGCAGTAGAAATATTATTGTGTTATAATTTTCCAATGAAAATTTTAAAATGAATGGTTTTAAATTAAATACTGGGTTGGAAATATAAATTTGTAGTACAATACTCTATAATTCAGTAAAAACCGCCTCTGTATATAACATTGGTTGCTTGTAACAATCCCCATTGTTTAGATGCAATTTAAACCTATCAGATATAATTTGAGTCTGTGATAATATAATTTAAAGCTTCTGGGAAGACTTCTCCCAAGATTGTAGTGCCTGAAATTGCAACAACTTAAATTTATTTTAGTTAGCAAGCTCCTTTGTCAGAAAATGCAAATACTGGGAAGGCTGAAAGGATATGTCATTCACACTTTAGTATGAATTAAGTTAATCTATTTTTTTTCTTTTCAGAACATAATTGAGACTATCCGTTCTGAGAGTTCTAAAAGTTTTAGTAGCAAAAGATAGAAAGATGAAAGAGAAAATTTTATAGCACAAGACACCTTGTAGAGGGGAGAACAGTGGGCATTGTCATGCTATGTGCTTTGGGAAATCAGAGGGAATTATAAGGACTTTAGATCTTTTAGGGGAGGAAGATAGAAGGGCACTAAGTAATACTTTTCTAAGACAAGGCTCTCATAAAAGTAACCTGTTTAGCTTTTAAAACTCTACCCAACCTGGTGCAAACAAAATTTCTAACTTCATTGAACATTGGTCTCTATTCTACATTCTTGCCATCCAAGCAAACTGGTCTTCTCTCTGTGTCTCATACATCTAACTCTATTTCCCATCTTCATGTCTTTACATAGACTGTATTCTAATACCTAGAATAAACGATCTTTTCAGCTCTGCCTAGAGAAACCCTCTCTTTCTTCAAGATACAACTCAAGAACTCTAAGCTGTATTTATCCTTCATTTTTTGAGAAGAACCATGGCATCAGGGAAATAATGACAGGACTTGCAATTGACCTTGATTTGAGTGAGGAGGACCATGCAAGTTCACCAGGCACACTTTCTCCTCCAGAGTCATCTAGATACAGTGACCTGATGAATATCAACTCATCAGGATGACTGAAGATGCAATGGGAGACCTGGATCCTTTTAGGCTAAGTTCTTTTCAGGTACTCACTTGGGAGTTTACTTCAGGTACTTGAACTTGGGGTTTAGTAGCTAAATTCCTTCCTTCCGTCCTTCCCTCCCTCCTTCCTTCTCCTTCCTTCCTTTCTTTCCTTTCCTTCCTTCCTTCCTTCCTTCCTTCCTTCCTTCCTTCCTTCCTTCCTTCCTTCTCCTTCCTTCCTTCCTTCCTTCCTTCCTTCCTTCCTTCCTTCCTTCCTTCCTTCCTTCCTTCCTTTTCCTTCCTTCCTCCCTCCCTTCCTTCTTTTTTTTTTTGCTTTCTTGTTTACTTTCTTTCTCCTTCCACTGGGCTCCCACTGAAACTCATAGATTGGACCACAATAGGTCCCTGCTTTTACTCCACCCTCTTGGCTCCACCCATATGAATGCTTTCGAAGACTGAGCCCACTTTCTCCTCTATTCTATGGGTATTGCTGAGACATTATGTCACTGACATTGAGGGAATATTTTATACCAACTATTCTTTCTGTACAACAGTAGTACATTTCCATTTCTAAAAGCTGACTCAGGATATCTGTTATCAACTAATAATCATTATAGGGAAACACACAGGTGAGAGGTTGTAAGCTAAAATATTAGAGAAACAACTCCATAAGCTTTTATAGTGACCTAAAACCCTGAGAATACACATAGTTTTACTTTTGGGTACTTGCCTGATGGGACTGAGATAATATCTCTAGGACTTGTGCTACAATGGCATGGAAATGATCCTGTTTTCAAGGTGTCAATAACTGGGGAACACAAGCTTGGCCTTTTCCTACTATACAATACAGTGAATATGGACATATTTATGATCTTAAGATAGAAAAGGAAAGGAAAAAGAATTACAGTACAGAAAAAATGAGGAAATGGGGTAGGAACTTAAATTTTTTTTATAATTTTGATAGGCCAGAAAAGTACAAAAATATGGAGAATGGAATAATGGACACAATATGAAAATTTCACTCCTATCTGAACCAGAGAAAGATGGTAGAACACACACACACACACACACACCACACACACACACACACGTGCACACACACACACACTTGATGCAGAAATACATTAAACTCTATAGGGAAACAGGTGATGATGGGAAGAGGGGTTATTTGCGGTAAAGGCAAAAATGGAAGGTCACAAGTAAAACAAATTTCTACTTAAGAGGCTGGATAATAGGATCTAAAGGAAATACAGCCATGAAGATTGAATAAATTACTGAAGAGGTTATATTGAAATATTAAACATAGCCATACTGAATTTATGCCAGAAATAAAGGGTTGGTTCAAAATTAGGAAAATTATAAACATGAGAGAATATATTAAGCCATTTGTTGAAAAATAAACTTTTGGTAACAGTTAATACCCATTTCCATTTAAAACATTAAAAAGCACAAGGATAAATTAACCTTTCTTTATATAGTAAATAGAACATATATAAAATCAAAAGTTAGCATCATAGATGAGGGAGCCTCTTATATAGTAATTTCTCTAGTAGGAGAACAAAGTTAGTTTGACTTCCTCACCTGTTGAGATTCAGTTTATTTAGTGTTAACAGAATTTTATTTTGCAACATATTGGTCAAAGCATTTCATGAGGAATCAAGGCATAAATAAATTCATAGATAAATAACTATATTTGCACATTTATCAAAATATAATTCAAATCTTCTACATATTTTTCAAAATCACTTAATTGGAGAACCCCGAAGTAAAATGAACAAAATCATAAACGTGGTAAATAAAACAATTTGTCTCAGTTTTCAGAGTGTAAGAAATCAGATTTTCCAACAGTTGGGGCCAATGTTGAACTGGTACCTTGTACTTTATAAGTCACTGTAGGTCACTGAAGTATTTCACTGAAGTGACCTCTAAGAGAGGGTTACTAGAAAATGATGTTTAGGGACCATTTTATCTATGATGGTTGACATCAGATAGCTATAGTATTCAGGTAATGTGTTGATAGACTGGTCGATGAGGTGTGTAGTAATATCCCTTAGACATTTATGGGATCTTTTTGGATCCATCAGTCTTTATGTGTGAAGAAATAAAATAGGTCTTTTGCCCTGACAAGAATGATGCCCTATTTTTAGTCTCAAAAGGAAATCATGGAACCATAAAATAATAAACTTAGGATCAATCAATCACCAAGAATTTCTTAAATATGTTCTATTTGTCAAGCAGTGGGCTAAGATCAGGGGAGAAAATACAAATACTGAAACAATCACTGCTCTCAAGGAGCTTGCATTTTGATAGGGGAGAAAATAAATAGATAGACAGATAGATAGATAGAAATGTGTGTAGATATATGCATATTTTAAACACATAGAATATAAAGAAATGTATACAAATAAATACTAAGTAATTTAAGTTACAGAGGTAAGGCACTAGGCATTTGGGGGAATCAGGAAAGGTTACACATAGTATTTGAACTATGTGTTAAAGGTAAACATGAAGAATATTACATTCTAGGCATGGGGTATCCAGTGAAAATATACAGAGAAAAGAGGTGGATAACCATGTGTGAGGAAGAGAAAGAAGTTCAGTGTGACTGCCTAAATAGTGTGAGAGAGGAAGATAATATGCAAGGAGGCTGGAAAGCTAGGTCTGGAAAATTTTGTGAAGGGTTTTAAATGATAAAAATTATAGTTGATCCTGGGGCAAATGGATCCATTGAAGTTGACTGAGTAGGAGGGTATTACTGTCATACTTGAATTAGGGAAAATAATTTTGGCAGCAGTATAGAGGATAGACTGGGAGTAGAGAGAGATTTGAACCAGGGAAACCAACTAGAAAAGAGAGGGTTGTGATAATCTAGGCAAAAATAGATAAAGGACTAAAATAAGGTGGTGATTGAATTGCCAGAAAGGGTTGGGTACAAGAGATATGAAGATAGAAATGGAAAGATCTAACAACTGGATATATGGGATAATGGAGAATGAGGAATTAGAAATAATGGCAAGGTTATAATCCTGGGAGACAGGAAGAACAGTCAATAAAAAAAAATAGAATTAGTTTTAGAAGAAGTTTAGAAGAAGTTTAAAATCAGTTTTAGAAGAAATATGGTGAAATCTTGGACAAGCTGAGTTTGAGACTTTTCTGAGACATTCAGTTTGAAATTTTTAATAGGCAGTTAGTGATACGACACTGAAAATCATGGGGAATACTGTGACTGGATATAGTTCTACAAAAAGATAGATAATGAGGATAGTGAGGAGAAGAAAGAGGAAGAGAAGGGGAAAAAGACTGGTAGAGGAAAAAGAAGAAGAGGAAGGGGAGGATTTAGTTTTGGGGAAAACCTATGGTTGGGGATCATGATATAAGTAATAAGAAAGCAAAGGAGACTGAGAATAAGTTAGACAGGTGGGAGAAGAATCAGAAGAGTATGATTTCATGAGAACTGGAAAAGAAAACATGAACACAACAGTATGGACAAAATTGTCTATGACAGCAGAGAGGTAGACAAAGATGATGACTTAAAAAAAGCATATTATATTTCACTTTTAAGAGATGATCCATAGCTTTGAAAAGAAAGTTATCAGTTGAGTGATGAGTTTGGAAAACATTACAAAGGATTGAGGAGTGAAAAGAAATGGAAAGGACAAAATAAGCACAAGCAGCTTTACCAAGAAATTTGAATGAGAAGAGGAGAGCTTTAACATAATAGCTTAAGCACATGTTGGATAGAGTCTGGTAAAATTTGCTTTTGTTGTTTTTTATGCTTTGTTTTTAGGAAGGGAGAAGCAGGAATAGTTGAAAGCATCAGGGAGCAAGCAATAGAAAGGAAACAACTGAAATGGGAATGAGGGTGGATGTGTTGGAGAAGACTGGGATGGAGAATAGAATCAAAGGTAAATTTTGAAGTGGTTGGCCTTGGCAATGAAAGAAACCACCTTATATCCACAGATTGGAAAAAAAGAAAGAAATAGGGGAAGGTAATGTCAAATAAAGCTGAGATAATTTCATAATTATTTTTTGGAATAACTGAAAAATCTTGTACTAGATTAAGGATCACATTTGAGAAAAATATAGATGATTTTAATATTCCTTCACAGTTTTTAGGGCAACCAACCCATCATAATGAGACATGAAAGAGATCATGTGTCATAAGTAGATACACTTTAATTCATGCTAGCAATGACATAATTGCTTTTCAAAATCATCTGGGAAAGACATCTTATCATATTGAAGCAATCTCTTCTATGATGTATTTCTATGAGTACTCATAGTACTTCCAGGTTCACAAAGCCCTTTCTCAGAACAATAATGTGAAATAGGTAATGTATATGTTATTATCTTTATTTTTCATATGGGAGAACCAAAAATCAAAGATTGAGGGATTGCTTAAAGTCACATAATAAATGCTAGAACCAGGATGTAACATAGATCTCATAATTTGATTATGGACGATCCACTGTTAATTGAATAAGTAATGGAATTCAGTCAAATAGCAGAATGTTGTAAGGGCCTTTTTAAAAACACTTTTTAAAATTTAAATTCCAAAAGAACAGCTTTAATGTGCATAATTTAGTTGTCACTTGAGACTAGTGAGAATGAAGTTGGAAGGCAAATAGTTGCCCTTTTTGCCCCCACAGAGTTGTTTTTTCCCTACATATTCATATCTCTAAGTACCAGAGATCAGAAAGAATTATAAATAGATTAGCAAGCAAAGAATGCACTTTTTTCCTATTTTTGTTCCTTTTCATTAATGTTTAGAACTTGTAATGCTGAATCAAGATCAAATACTTTCCTACATTTGAAACTTCCTTATCTATGAATTTTTAATTGACTAAAACTTTAATTCAGGTCATTCTGTAAGGATTAACTTTATCCCATTTTAGCCCACCTCTAAGCAGTAGTCATTTGTTTAACACACATCTAACCTGGAAAGCCATTCATCACTGAGGGTTTCTAGAATACTGCTACACTGATGCTCTTTCAGGACTACAGAATAGATGATTCTATTGTGACCATTGATTTATATGAGAGAAGCACCATGCTGGAAAGTAAGCAATGATGAATTTGGAAAAAGAATTTTTTAGTTCAAATACTAGCTCTGCTTCCTATTATCTTATGTTTTATTGGGCAAATTGCTTTATCTTTTTCCTGCTATTTTTTTCAGTTGTTTCAGTTGTGCCTAACTTCATGACCCCTTTTGGGTTTTTCTTGGCAAAGATACTGGGCATGTTTGTCATTTCCTTCTCCAACTCATTTTACAGATAAGGAAATTGAGGCAAACAGGGTTCAGTGACTTGCCTAAGGTCCCACCCTTAGTAAGTGTTTGAGGCCAGATTTAAATTGATGAAGACAAATTTTCCTAATTGGAAGCCTAGTTAGTGTTCTATCCACTGAGCAATCTTACCTCTCTAGCCACTAAATTTTTCATCTGTGTGGCCTTATAATGCCTAGATTCTATGACTATGTGGAACTACTCAATAGGGAAATTTTTATGTCAGGTTTTACTAGATAGACCCTACTGCTGCTTTACAGACTTTCAGTTTGATGTAGAATTAGATTGCTCATTTTTTTGCATATTCTGTTTGGCATGTTCACAAGGGATAGGCAGATCTGCTAGACTCATCTTGGTAATTTTCCTTTCTACTTACTGTATGGTTAGAGACATGACTAAATACTGTCATAAGATAGTAAATTATTTTTAGTTTTGTCTTTCCATGTTGGAGAAGAGTTCTTGCCTTTCCTTAGAAAGAATTAAGGGGTGGTTAAGTAGTGCAGTGAATAGAGCACTGGAACTGTAGTCAGGAGGGCCTGAGTTCAAATCCAGATTCAGAAACTTAACACTTACTAGCCTTGTGACCTTGGGCAAGCCCTGCCCTCCCCCCTCCAAAAAACAAAAAAGAAAAACAAAAGAAAGAATTAAAACTGGGTTTATGGCGATAAATACATATCTCAGAGTCAATGGCAATGAATTTAAACCAAAAAATAAGAGAGAAATGAAAAGATAAACTTATTATTTGAAACAGAATTTAGGATATGAACAAGGAAGTTGTAATGAACAAAAGTTCATTACTACTTTTATTTGCCTCTCATTGAATTCCCATGATATTTCATATGGTGACCACATCATACGGTGACCACATCAAATATTTATCACTCTTCTTATGTCCACATCTCTATCTGAAGCCCACTCATTCTTAGTTCATATCCTTAATTCCTTCTTTTGTAGGGAGATAGAAACCATTCAATACAAGCTCCTTCCCCCTGATGCCTAAAAGACACATTTAACCCTCTGTCAGGCTCTCCTCCTTTATTCTAGCCTCAGAAGAGAACTTCTTGCCAATGTTGTGCCCTTGAGTTCGTCACTTTCCTTTTAGTTTTCATTCTCTTTGATTTCTCTGAAGCATGTGATAGAGTTAATCATCCAGTCCTTTTTGACTTATGTTATTTTTCTTGTCTTGCTCCTGGATTCTTTTTTTTTCTTTTTTTTGGTCTTTATTAATTTGTTTGTTTAATTTTAGTTTACAAGATTCAGTTCCACAATGCCTTGAGTTTCAAATTTTCTTCTGCTTTCCCCTTCCCATGGAGGCATGCAATCAAGTATAGGATCTGCAAATACTTTCATATTGGACATTAGTTAGGTTGTAAAGAAAGATTGTAACCGATGGAATAAACAATTTTGACTTCTCTAAAATTGTATTCTCCTAGTCCTCCTACTTCTCTGATTACTGCTCTTCTCTTTCAGTAGTTCTTCTATTTCTTCTCCATAAATATGAGTGTTCCCAAAGATTTAGAATTGAAATATTATGAACAAGGAATGATTTCTGTTGGTTTTTCTTTTCCTTCTATTTTCTTTGTATATTCTCTTCTCTAGTGATCTCACCTCCTTCCATTTTTCCAACTATTACTTCTATGTAAATGACCCTAAATGTATATCTCCAGCACTGGTTTCATATTTTTAGAATATAAATATAGATCTATTATATAGAATGAATGAATATGACCCTAAATGTATATCTCCAGCACTGGTTTCATATTTTTAGAATATGAATATATATCTATTATATAGAATGAATGAATATAGATCATATTTTTAGAATATGAATATAGATCTATATTTTCAACTGTTTGATAATTATTTTCATCTTAATGTCAAACATGCAATTAAAACGCCACATCTAAAATTGAACTAATTATCTTCTCATCACACTGCTCCTACCACCAAACATTTGAATAACATTTCAATGTTTTAATTATATTTTTCATTGAATATTTCTCAATTATACTAAAAAATTAAAAGTCTTAAAAAATTCTTCACCATATTTTCTCCTTCCTTTTTGCTCCTCCCCATGCAGAAGAAGGCAAACAATTTGATATCTATTCAGTCACACAAAACATTTCTGCATTAGCCATATTGCAAAAGAAGACACATATGCTAAGTCTGGTTCAAGTGTTGCCTATACTTCCACCATTTTCTCTTTCAGTGTAAAAGTTCTTCCTTGTACACTTCTTTTATATGAGATAATTTCCACCATTCTTCCTCCCCCTTCCTCTTCATCCCAGTTCATCTTTCTTTCTCATCTATTCATTTTTTATATCCTCCCACCATAACAACTCATTTTAACAGCCTCCAAAGGAGACTTCTTCAAACTGCCCTAATAACAATAAAGTTCTTAGAAGTTACACATATCATTTTACCATATAAAAGATAAACAGTTTTACCTTATTGAATGCCTTATGATTTCTCTTTCATGTTTGCCTTTTTTCTTCTCTAATAATCTATTTATATTTATTTTATATTTATATTAAATATTATATTTATATTATTCTATTTGTCATAAATATATTTATTATTCTCTTTTATTGAAAGTCAAATTTTCCATTCAGATCTAATTTTTAAAAAATTAGGAATGCTTGAATGTCCTGTATTTCATTAAGTATCTTTTTGGTTTTTCCTTTGAAGCATTATATTTATTTTTGCTGGGTAGTTTATTCTTGCTTGCAATTACAGATCTTTTGCCTTTTGTAATATCATATTCCAAGACTTCCACTCCCTTAACATGGTTGTTACTAAATCTTTTGCTATCCTAACTGACTCCATTATATTTAAATGGGTTCTTTCTGTCTGTTTGAAGTATTTTTTTTTATATGAGAGAGCTCTAGAATTTGGGTATAATATTCCCAGGAGTTTTATTTTGTGCATTTATTTCAGGAGGCATTTGGTGGTATCTTTTTATTTCTTTTACTGTCAGGTTCTAGAATATCAGGTCAATTTCCCTTGATAATTTCTTGAATTATGATGTCTATGAACATTCTTTGATCATGCCTTTCAAGAAGATCAGTATTTCTTAAACTATCTCTCTTCATCCTATTTTCCAGGTCAGCTGTTTGTCCAATGTGATATTTAATTTTTTTTCTAATTTTCATTCTTTGGAATATGATTTATTGTTTCTTGATGTCTCATGGAGTCATTAGCTTCCAACTGCCCAATTCCAGTTTTTTTAATCAATTTGTTAATTTTTTATTAATTTGTTTACTTTTAGTTTACAAGATTCAATTCCACAATTCCTTGAGTTTCAAATTTTCTCTCCCTCCTTTCCCTCCCCCCATCCATGATGATTGTATAATCAAGTATAGGATCTTTCACATTATACTTTCACAAATACTTTCACATTAGATATTAGTCAGGTTATAAAGACAAATTTGACTTTGAACTTTATGTTAAAGTTGGGCTCTGTTTCCAGCAGGGGGAATTAAGAAGAAGCACCGTGTTATGTTTCAAAATTTTTTCACACTGCTGTTTTTAGAACTAGTTCTGAGTGTTTAGAAGTTTGGGATGCTTTCAAAATTGTGTGATCTGGGGAGAGGTGTGGTCACTGTTCTTCTGCTCTATACTCTTGTCCTTATCCAGGAAGGGCCTCTGTTTGCTTGGGATTGCAAACAATACTGTTCCCCACGGTCCCTTATCCTTTCTGACCAAAAGCCTTTCTGTTACTCAGGGTTTCTACTTCCTCTTGACCAGAAGTACTCCTCTCTCTTTTTGAACCATGATAAAATAGGTAAAAGCAACTGATTTGTCAAACAGCATCTGGCCCTTCATGCAGATTTATCACAGGGATGACCTGTAATCTTTTTCAGTACAATGGCCAGGTTCCCCCCACATCCTTACCATCTGACTTGAGAGCTCCTGAAGCTGGTGCTATTATCACCACCTCATCCCACCACTGGTGCTTCATTCATGTGGGCTCTGACAGTCTCCATACTCATGTCACAGAGTTCTCTTGGGCTAGAAGAATGTTTCACTCTGACCTTTTTTTGGCTGTGCTACTCCAGAATTCAATTTGAGGCATTATTTTAGAGTTGTTTGGAAGGGGCTGTTGGGAGTGCTTAGCTGAATATTCTATCTACTCTGCCGTATTTGTTCTGCTTCCAGAAGTCTGCAAAATATTTAAAATAAAAACCTTCCCCTCTAGTCCTTCAGGTTTCTTTTAATGATACCACATTATCCCAGCCATCTAGACTAAAAACCATTTAGTTATCTTTTACTCCTTTTTTTTCTTCCTTTATCCTCATATTAATTCGACTAGCAAATCTGCCCTTCCTTTCCCTTCCTCATTCTCTTCCTATCTATGTCTTTCTTTAACTAATTCACCTTTTATTTTCACTGCCACTGCCATAACCATAATTTAAGTCCTTATTATCTATGTCGGGACTACTTCAACATCCTCCCAATTTATCTCTTGGCCTCCAGGTTATTAAAATTATCACATTCTAGTGTTGCACATTGTCACCAGATTAATTTTTCTGAATCATCCCTTTGAAATTCAATTATCCTACTCAAAACCCTTTTGTGGTTTGCTATTGTCTACTGAGTGAAAGATTATATTCTCAACCTAAGATTCCTTCCCACCACCACACATACACTTTAGCCAAATTTTCATTTCTGTCTTTATCTCTCTAAAAATAGAGCTTAAACTGGACTACTTGTCATTTCTGGAAGATACTTTGTCCCTTCTGAATTCCACAGTTTTGCTCATTTTATTTTTTTCTCACCTAGAGTATGCTCTATTTTTGGTTCTCTATTTTGTATCTGCAGTGTCTATTTTGATGAATTCAGTAATTTATAAGCAATGAACAAATCTTTACCTCCTACCTCTCAATTTCCCTACTTCTACTGTTTGCACCTCCATTTTCTAGTCAGAGGCTCAAAATTGTACCTTCATTTCTATATCTAATCAGCTGCCAATTCTCACTGATTCTGCATTAGCAAGATTGCTCATATTTGTTCTTTCCTTTGTTCTCCCATTTTATCTACCTTTGTTTAGACACTCATCATCTTTATCTTGGAATATTGTTATATTCTCTAAATTGATTTTTTTGCCTCTAAAATCTATTTCCACTCTATCTTTCAGTGATATAATAATATCATTAGAGTTCTGATGATGTTAGTTTTCTACTCAAAAACCTTCAGTACTTCTCCACTACTAGCTAAGTATTTTCCTTTCATTTATTAGTATTGGTCTTCTGTTTACCTTTTGTCCTCATGACTCTCCTGTGCTCTAGTTATATACATACATATATATATATACATATATATATATATATATATAGTTCAAAATATTTAGCTTTACTAATGTAAACAATCCTTCCATTGATACATTTTAATAGACAGTCTTGAAATATGGTTATGACTAGAAGAGTCAGCATTCTGTACCCATTCTGGTACTTTACATTATAAATTTCTAACAATTTCCATGCATCTGTACCTTCAGTCACTTTAAACTCATCCTTAAAAAAAGAATGCATAAAAACCTTAAGCTCCCATCTCCATCTCAAGTATTCGTATCATTCCCTTCTTTAAAGGCTCAGTTCAGGTGCCAACACCCCCACAAAGTCTTTGGTAATATCTTCCCATCTAAAATATTTCCCTTACTTCTGCAGTCTCTAAAAGCACTTACACCATTCTTTTGCACTTCTAAGTTAATTTGCTTATATGGATGTTTCTCATAGAATCATGGAATTTTAAAGATGGAAATAACCAAAATTATCAAAGGACCTCATTTTGCAGATGTGCTTAGGCACAAAAAAGGGTTGTGACATGGCTACTAGATTGGAGAACCAGGATTGGAATTATGCCTTCAAACTCCAGTATCTATTCTTTCCTCAATGCTACTTTACCTTATCTACTATACTGTAAGTTTGGAGGGAGTGGAGTAACTTTATCCTCATAGTATCTTATATAAAGTCAGTACCTTATAGCTACTTGTTGAATTTAGTATTGAAGTTAAAGTCAGTAATATAGGATACCAGAATAAAGAGCTAAGGCAACTCAGAGGCTATAGAATGATAGGAAGAAAAAAGTAGAACATTGGTTCAAAGAAGAGCAATCAAAGGTGTGTTAAGCCTGAGCCCAATTAGAATCAGATTCTTGCTTGTCCAATCATTCAAATTTTGTTTTTTGGCACCTTGACTAAAATAATTTCTTTGTATGGAATTTTCCTGGTACTGGTTTGGATTCAGAGACAACTGTAAAGTGTAAACTCCTACTCTTACATTTATCACCTTCCAGATATGTATCAGAGGAATGATTTTATTTTGATTATCTTAAGTTTAAAAGGAATATGGAGTATTCATCTTATTTTATCTATGTATCTCATTTGGTTTACTGCTTAAGTATGAAAATGTTTTGTTTTTTTTTATAAGCAATTGGGGTTAAGTAACTTGCTCAGGGTAACACGGCTAGGGAAAATGGTTTTTATAAATTGAATTGAATTGAAACTTGAAATGAATTGAGAAAAATATGAATTAAATATTTTAGAAGAAAAGTCCATGGAAGTTCTATCTTATTTGATCCTGAATTAACCCCTAGGGAAAAAAAGTTGAAATGACAAATTAAAGTAGAATAATTTCTTTAGGGAACATCATTAGATTCAAGAAGAATGAATTTACTGCTTTTTAAAAATTTTCTTTTTCCCAAATATTTATTATATAGTCACAGGTTCATGATATTGTACTAGCTTTGAGAGGATCAGACTATTTGACCTCTAAGGTTTTTTTTTTTCAAGCTCTAAATCTATGGTCCTCCCTTTGAAGCACAAAATAATAGAAGCTCATAGCTAGAAGGACCATCAAAGGCCATTTAGCTGACCTCTAACTGAAACACGAATACCCTTTATACCAAAGGTTCTTAATCTATATTTATATGAGTGTCACAGATCCCTTTGATAGTCTTAAAGAAGTCTTTGGGTCCATTTTCAGAATAATGTTTTCAAATGCATAAAAATTAATGCATTGCGGGGGCGGCTAGGTGGCGCAGTGAGTAGAGCACCGGCCCTGGAGTCAGAAGGACCTGAGTTCAGATCCGGCCTCAGACACTTAATGCATGCACAAACAAAAACCTAGCTGTGTGATCTTGGGCAAGTTACTTAACCCCAATTGCCCTCCAAAAAAGCAAAAAAAAAAAAAAATTAATGCATTGGGTTACAAAGCAAATCAAATATATTGAAATAGTTATCAAAATATTTTTTAAAAACATCTCTTTGGACCCAAGGTTAAGAACCTCTACAAGTTTATACCATCACCAACAATTCTTCAGTGAAGCTGAGTATTCTTAGTAATGGTGAGATCATGATATAAGAAATCAATCCATGCCATTTTAAACAGCTTTAATTATTAGAAAGAGTTTTAGTGGGGGTTTTTTCCTTATAGTGAGCTGAAATTTGACTACTCATAACTTCCATGAATTGATTTTGGTGCTGCCTCTAGAACCACATAATATAAATTAATGCCTTCATCTAAATGATAGCCTCTCAAATGCTAAAAGACCAATAACATGTAATATACAGGATTTTTTGTCTACAGGTTAGATATCCCAAGTTAGCTATTCCTTTATATTGCCCAATACTCATGTGACATGATTCTGAGTTGCCTCATTATTCCATCATTTCATTATCAATATGTTTCAACTTGTCCCTGCCTCCTCTCAAATGTGGCACTGAACACAGTTCTCCAAATTCAATCTAACCAGGTCAGTGTATAGCAAGATTATCACTTTCATTTTATAAGGTATTAAGGGAACCTAATCTTCCACTTGGTTTCTTAACTTCCATGTCATATTACTGACATTTATTGAGCCCACATTTCCTTAAAACCCTTCAATCTTTTCCATATCTAACCATGTTTACTTGTATTGCTACTGCATAGTTGATATTTTTTTCCTTAAGTGCATGACTCGTGAAGAAAAAGAGCTAAACAGTCAGTCAAAGGTATTTTATACTTCAAGAACTAAGTTAGTTGTATAATCTGAGAGTCTGATTTTGATTTCGCCCATTTCAGGGAAAATTTAGTAGTTCATGACACTTTAATCTTCAAGTACAGTTCACAGTGCTGATATAGGACCCATTAAACCCTGAACATTTCAAGTTTTCTATTTAGTCCATAAAAAGTGACTTGATCAATAAACCAATATTAAAGTTATTCCTATCTCTTGCATTTTCCATCAGAAAAAATATTTTCTTCCAGCAAAAAAAGTTGGACATCAGTGGCTTTTTTAAAGTTTTACTAGATCCATGAGTGATAGGTTGATAAATACTGTGTAAGTTAGAAAATAGTCCACCTCTGAAAATAGGCCACATTCCTTTCCTAAAATAAGATCTCTGAATGAAAAATTATACAGAGATTCATACATGTTTGTATTACCCATACACAAAGGTATGTGTGTTCTAGGTATTATGACATACAAAATTTTATGTGACCTATAGTTTGGCTTATTATTCAATATATACACATAAAATATACCTGCACAGGTATATAGCACATTCATTATCTACATATACTACACAAATTCATAGGTGCAGAATAGATTTATATTATAGGTCACATGCAAATTTTAATATGTCATATTTGAGTATGTATAAATATAGCCTGTATTTGGGGAAAAATAGACATTATATCAAACTCAGGATGCCTACAAGCAATCTGAGGGTAACAAAAGGTTAAGTAGCATACAGTGACTTCACTTGGTTTATTCATAGGATTTAGAGCTAGAAGCATAATGTACTGTTGTCTCTTACTCTTAAAGATCAGGGTTTTTGTTTTTTAATAATAAGCTCAGTGAAGTGGTTCTTATCCAATGTCACTCATGTAGCAAACAATGGTGCCAAGATTTGAACATAGGTCCTTTGACCACAAATCCAGGTATCTTTCCACAATGCATCTTCTAATACTCCACTGGATCATGTTTATAACCTCCATCGAGACTTGGCATTCAGCATGACTACCACGCTTACTGTCCTTAAAAATGCAAAGTAACTGGGGGAATTTGAAAAGATCTCAAGGATTATGATACCTGAACTGAACCTTGAAGAGACATAGAATTTCCAAGAAATTGGGGTGAAGGAGAAAGCATTTCAAGCATAAGGGAGGTAGTTTATATAAATGCATGGAAATAGGAGACAGGATGGTTTGTGAAAGGAGCAATTAAATAGGCTAGTGTACAAGTGAATTTGTGCTTGAGCTCCCCAATTATCCAGGTAACTGAGAAGGGCTGTTTAAGTACTGGCTGTATTAGTTAAGATACAGAGTAGCTTGACATACCAAGAATTCTTTGCAGTAACTGAAATTAAACCCAGCTGATAGCTAATACCAGCTTTGATGCAGACCTTGAGCCATTTGGTGGTTTATGGATCTTCAGGAGACAACTCATCTTCAGAGACTTCCCTAACTATTAGTTAAAGGGCTCTTGGACACATCCTGTTTTGCATCCTCTTATTGTCTGTGCTCAAGCCTTGAACTGTGAACTCCTTTTCAACAAGAATGCCTTTGTGTATCAAAGGGCCATAGCTATGACACCTGGAGATCCTCACTCCCTCCCTCCTCCCACCATCCCCTAGGGGATGGAGCTCACTGCCTCATTCCTTTCTAAGCCCACCTTTCCTCCCAAACTCTTTGTCTTCCTTTGTTTAAAAGGTATGTAAACTTTCCATCTTTTGCTTGGTGTTCTTTTGAACATAGGCTGGACAGTTTCCATGTGCATTTTTTTGTTTTGTTTTGTTTCCTTCCCTGCTTAATAAAAATCCTTCTTTAAATTCACAAGTATACACTTACTCCTTTTTTTTTCCTTTAGGGGAAAGGAAAAGTTAGATCTCAAGAACTGGCCTTTATTCTCTCTGGGTATCTTCTCCTTTGGGGGAAAGAGAGATCTAATTCCTCTGAAGAGAAATCTGCCCTGTTTTACATTAATTTGGCTAGTTTCAATAAATCATAGAATATGTAGTGTACTGAAGGGGAGTAGGGGATGTGTAAATAGCCTAGAAAGAGACTGATGTTATATATCAAATATTAAAGTTAAATGACAAACAGAGGTGGCTCCTTGAGGATAGGATCTGCCTCTCTTTTTAAAAATGTTTTTATCTCCATTTCTGGTATAGATGCACCTGAAAGAATGAACTTAATAAATTCCTGATTAGGAACACACAGAATTACCCAGGATTTTTTTTTAATAGAGAATCACTCTTTTGTTTTAGTCAGCAACCAAAATCATAAGTCTTATTGTCTCAAACTAATCCAGGACATTTTCTTTCTTAAACATAATTATTTACAAGAGTACTTTAAAAAATCAATTTTAAAATTCCCTTGCTTAGGACATTCACGTCCTAGGACATGATAACCTAGGGCTGTCTTCCTCACATCAAAACAGTAATCTCAGTCAAAATCCAGTCAAAACATCAGGATGATTGACTGAACTAACCTAAATAACTACATCTTGGACTATGTACTCCTTGTAAAAGAGATCAATGGAACTGAACAGACCCTGAAGAAGTGGGGCAGGATCGCTGCTATCTATCACTTGAATCTGACATCAAGTCTTTGTTCTCACCTCAGTAAATTAAAGACTAGAAAAATGGAACTTGGTGAAGACATTAACTTTAAGTGATCTGCATTAAGAGAAGCTTTACATTGCTTATTTCCTTGCTACTGGGAGAACATTTTATCATCACTCAACTATCAGATTATCCACTAGAAAAAATAGAAAGGAAGATTTAAAATAGGTAAATCTTGCCTTCCAGTTCTCTGACCCTTCTACACCACATTTAATAATTAGCTTTTTGCTGAGGAAAAGAAATCCCAATTAATGCTTAGGTGAAGTCAAGCATTTCTTTATGGACCTTCAGCTCCTATCTTGTTTAATTATAGATTTTGTTAAAATTTCATACTATGTATTTCCCTGTCTTAATAACTTGATTTCAAATGACTTGACTAATTTAAAAAGGTTACTCAGTGAAGAATAAGACTATTTTACAAATAACCAACCAAAGAAAATTCTGGGTTCCATTTTTATAGCAACATCACTTTACTTTTAGGAAATTAGAAAGCCTTGTTCTTTATTTAAGTGATATACCTTTTAAAAGCAAAACTGTTCATATAAGGGAGAACTCTTCTAACCTTTCTTTTTCTATACAATAGTTGTCTCACACTGATGCAAAAGTCAATAAGTATTTGGCCATTGAAACTCTAAAATGTCATTGCATTACATTGTTTGTCCCTCAATCTTCTAACTCCATTATAACCATTAACTACCCTCACACTATCAGAAGAAGAAAAGGAGAAGGGGAAGAAGAGGAAGGAGAAGTCTAAAGGAAAGGAAAGGTGGGGGGTAAGGGGAAGGTAAGGGAAGAGAAGGGAAGAAAGGGAGGAGGAGAAAGGAGAGGAAGGAGGAGGAGGAGGAGGAAGAAGAAGAAGAAGATGATGATGATGAACAAGAAAAAACAAAAATGTGAATTTGTTGTTGCTGTTATTTTTGTTTAGGGAATATTTCATAAAAGAAGATTTTGTTTAGGCTGATATTATTTTTCCACCCTCCTAGATTGACATCAAAATCCAGGCCTGGGAAAAGCTAAACTATAGACCATTTGTGATTTGGAACAATTATTTTCACCCTGTTCATTGCCAGCTCTTGGAAAACTAGATAGAATGCAAGACATGAATTCAAGAAAATCTGAATTCAAATTTGACCTCAAACACTTACTATATCTGTGACCCTGCATTTAAATCTCTTTTTACATCAGTTTCCTCAACTGTAAAATAGGGTTAATAACACCTACCTGCAAAGGTGGTTGTAAGGACAAAGTGAGATAATATTTGTAAAAAAAAATTGCTTACCACAATTCTTGAATAGAGCAGGCATTAGATAAATTCTTATTCCCTTCTCTTCTTCGCCCTTCCCCATTTTCTGCTCTGACACCAGAACATTGTACCCTGTCAGTGTTACCCCATCCTCTCTCAGAGAACTCTAATCAAATCACCATTACCTCTGGCCTGTCCCCTCCATCCCTCCCCTACCAATGATGTAGCAATGCATCATTTCTCCTCTCATATATATTTTGACTAATTACACCATAGCTTTCTTCCTGGGCCACCATACTTCTATGTGTATTTCGTTAGCCATCAGGATATAGAATCCTTGAGATCATGGACTATGACTCTGGAATTTGTGCCAAGGAGCTTGGTTTAGAATATGCACTCAATAAATGATTTTCTTTCATTCATTCTTTGTTATAGGAATTGCTACCTGAATGTGGGCTGAGAAAGGATATATTACAAATAATGATAATATAAAACAAATAATTTTTAAAGCATAACATGTATTTTAAAAATATATTTTATTGTCCTTGAAGTCCAAAAAGTCATGTTCATTATTTCTACCCCAGAAATAATTAATATAATCACTCTTTTTAGGGCCAGCAAAATGATTAATATACAGTATACATGTATGAGGCATTTCATCTTCTGTGTGGACATTTGCACAAATTCCCCGTCTTCACTACCTTTTAGAGAACACTATTTCCTTACCTGCATCAGGGAGAATCCTTATTTTTGTTCAAAGTATAATTTAGGAGCTACCTTTGAAAAGTGATCTTTCCTGATCCTCTCCTATTCCTACTAAACGTTCTCTCCCTCTTCATATTTTGTATTTCTTTGAATAAACTTTTGTATTTTCTTATTTCTGTAAGTTCCTGAGAGCAGGTTCTGTTTTATTTTTGTTTTTATGTTGGGGGTGAGGAGAGCATTTAGTGCTTAGGTACTTCATAATTGTTTGGTGAATGGAAGTGAATACATGTATAAATGTCATTACTAGTGGTGTACCAATATATGTATATATGATATTTTATATGATTATATATATATGTATTCATGAAAATATAGTGGTATTTTTAAGGCATTAACATGATTGATTCAGACATATCTTTAATATTATGTTCATCATACCTCTTGATGAAGCTCTTCCCAACGAGAATTAAATTTCTCAAGTTTCTCATTGATCAGTTCATCCAGGACTCCACCATCTGTTAGTGTTTGTGCCAGTTCTCGAATCTGATTTCGGTTTTCTTCTGGATGCCTCATTAAGCTTTCAAGTGACTGAAAAAAATTGAAAATGCCTATTTTTCTTCTTTTAAAATATACTAGGAGATCAAAAATACTAAATATATTATTCAATACTTCATCTAGATCCACATAGTTAAGACAGAACCACTTAAAATATTTTATTCAACTTTAAATACATAGTATCTGTTGACTTTTTATGTAGATATAAATTTCTA
The DNA here is from genome assembly GCA_011680675.1 of Gymnobelideus leadbeateri. Lineage (NCBI taxonomy): Eukaryota > Metazoa > Chordata > Mammalia > Diprotodontia > Petauridae > Gymnobelideus > Gymnobelideus leadbeateri. Next base: position 266,754 of record WOXC01001748.1, read on the forward strand.
CCAAAATGTGATTTAACTTTTAAGTTTTCATAAAGGATTGTTAAGGGAAAAAAAAGCAAAACTCCAAGTCTAAATGTCCCAATTAGAAAATTATTCAGGTTCCTCCTGCTCAATCTCTGTCAGAATCATGGAATCACAGGTGGAGAAAAACTCCAAAATAATACTCTTCCAGACTTCAGGAGAAAGGGTTCAAAGTAAATCTTAGCAACAAAATATATTTATTCCAAAAGTTTCTGCTAACTTTTTGATATCATGAACACACATACACACACATAAACACATACAGGATTGCCTTGCCTAGGCTAACTAGAAGAGGGATGAAATATCACAATATAGCTTCAGTTCCAAATAGTCTTTACCACAAATTTCAGTTCTCTGTTGTTTACACTGTACCCACATTCTTGTCATTTATCCCCCTCTATCCTTTGGACCACTTTTTCATATCTCCTGTGATACCTTGCTCCATATATGATCTCTCTGTTTTTCTCTCTATATTTTTTTCCTTCTTTACTGGGCTCTTCTACTTTCTTTATAATAAAAAAAGAAACATTGTATAGTGGTTTCCATTATCTGCTTCCATTTCCTCATCATTCACTTCTTAATTTTTGCAATTGGATTTATATTTCTAACACTCTAAAGAAATTAGTCTCTAAAACATCATCTTTGACCGCCTAATCTTATTCTCATTCTCTCTCTCTCTCTCTCTCTCTCTCTCTCTCTCTCTCTCTCTCTCTCTCTCTCTCTCTCTTCCTCCACATGCACAAACACACACACATTCCCAAAGCTACTCTAATTAGCCCTCTTGTCTTTCTTCTATCCCTGTTCCTCAGGATTATCTGACAGCAGATATTTCCCTTGGCTATGTGTTCAGCCTTAATTTATAGCTATCTGTTGTATAATTTCAGCTGGACACACTACTCACATGCAACAAATTCAACAAATTCCAAAACAGTTCTTCCTGCTTTGCTTAATACCTCCATTAGAAGAGCCATTATCCATATCATTTATCCTTGAAGTCTCTTTTTTACTCATTTCCCAAATCATAATAATCACCAAATCTTATTGATTCTAACTCAAAACTATATATTTCATCTGTTTTTCTTTTCAATTCTTTGAAAATTTAATTTATTTTATTCTGAACTCGAGAAATAAAACAAACATTTCCATAACATAGTAGAAAAGGAAAAAAAAGATGATTGTATATCATATGGCAAATCTATTATGTACAAGTCATTATTCCTTTTAAATATATAATAAAGTTATCATGTAACTCTTTTCTTCCTTCCCTCCCTGCCCTAGAGATAGCTTCACATAAGACACAAATACACATGTAGATGCAAAATCATTTAATACATATGTCTATTTATCAGTTCTTTGTCTCGCTGCAGATAGTGTCTTCCTTCATATGTACTTTGTAGTCAATTTGGATATTTACAATAGTCAAAGTGACTCAGTCATTCAAAAGTTGTTCTTAAAACAATATTATTGTTACTGTATATAATGTTCTCTTGTTCTCATTTCTCTCTTAATTACTTCATTCAAGTCTATCCACATTTTTCTTATTTTCACATTTTCACCAAGTTCATCATATCTTCAAGTATAGTAGTATTCCAGCACAATTATATACCATTGTTCAGCTATTCCCCCACTGATGGGCATTCCTACACTTTCCAGGTCTTTGCTAGCCCCAAAGAGAGCTGCTAATAAATATTTTAGAACATATAGTTACTTTTCCTTTACCCCAATCATCTTTAAAAATAGACCAAGTAATGGTTTTGCTTCCTTTCAATTCTTACTGCCACCAAACCAGTTTAGGCATTTATGACTTCTCACTTTGATGTATATGGAAGGTCTCCCTGCCTTTGTAATGATGCTAAATTAATTTCCCAATACAGAGATTTGATAATTTAACTCCATTGCTGAAAAATTCCCATCCCATAAGTTAAGACCCTAAACAATGTGACACTAACCTACTACAGAAGGTTTATTCCAGAGTTACTCACCCTCATTTATTTTATAAACCAAAAAGTTCTATTTGCTATTTTCAGAATATTATTAATTTTCTGTCCCAAGCCACAGCTTTGTTCATATAATTTACCCCCAGAATGATAGCACAACCAGTCTCTGACTATTGATATCTCATCAACTTAGTATCTTCTCTGTGAAGACTCCCTTGATCCCAGAGGCAGAGGTATTTTGTTCTTCTCTGTTCTCTCACAAAATTTAATTTCTACCTCTATTATACACTTATAATATTGCATTTCAAATGCAGTTACCCATACGTATTTCTAATCTCCTATTTTATAAGCTCACAGAAACCAGAGACTAAGTTGAATTTATCTTTGTTTCTTTGTCAGCACTTTGCTCAATATTTTTAATTATTTATACAAGTTTAAATTATTTATATAAATCTCTTATTTATTGAATTCAATTTCAAGGTCTTTCATCATCCTTGTTGACCTGCCTTGGATATGCTACAGTTAGTTAATTTCTCTTCTCTTAGTTAATTTTATACTATGGCATTCATGACATACAGATTTGAATACAGAATTCTAGATTTGGCCTAAGTAGTCTAGAGTACAGTAGAACTATTATTTCCTTTAAATTAACTATATTATTATTCTAAGTATACATTACAGTTGTCAGTAACCCAAAAGTTAAGGGAGAGGTGCATGGTGATGCAAGAAAGCTCCATGTGAGATAGATCCCATCCCCCTCTGTGGAGAATCTACAGATCATGGACAGCAACCACATAAGAGGAGAAGTCAAAGATGACTTATCATTTTCGCTGCAGGGAGAGAATACCCACACTGATAAGCTCATCAATCCATTGAAATACTGATATATAAATTTACATTGACTTCTTATTTTTATATTTCAAGATACCTCTTCCTCCACTTGTAAGTGTGAAATTTTATGCATCTTTATTAAATTTTCCCCTTGTTATTTTTGACCCCTATCTCCATTCTGTAAAGATCATAGTTTCATAGAAAGTTCAAGCTACCAGGATGCTTGGAGATGGTCTAATTTAGCCCCATTTCACATATGAGAAAAATGAAGTGCAGAGAGACTAGCTTTCTTTTTCAGTATCACTGAGCTAGTAAAACCCAGGTATTCTGAACAAGACAATTTAATTGCTGGGAGCACATTGTGTAATGTTAACACATGACAAAGAGAGAGTGTTATTAAAGACACTTATTTTGTCTTTGTCTTTAATGTCAAAGAGAGTGGTCTTCAAATAGTGATTTCACTGATGTCAGTAACCTTCTTGAGCAACTCCTACTGCTAATACATCTGCTACTTTTAGAGAGATTTAATTTTAAAGAGTTGTCTGGGTTATTGACTGGTTAAAATATTTTCTCATAGTCACACAGGCAGAATTTCAGAGATAGGACTTGAAACCAGGTCTTCCTAACTCTGACTTTCTATTCACAATAATACATTGCCTCTCATGAAGATAAATGGAACCAAAAGTGATATCTGCAAACGTTCTTCTTTTATCACCTGTATAAAGACCCTAAAATAATGCTTCAAAATCTAAGAATTTTCCTATTAACATTTTTTTAGAATTTATGTCTAAAGTTAAAGCAAGGTTCTATAATGAAAATATCATTCAAATAATCTTTCCTTTTTATGGGTCCAGATTTCAAATATAAAGTCAAAATTAAATAATACATTGAAATACAGCCCAAACCAATAAAAGTTCCCTTTAAAATACAAGTATGTGATTTTTAGTGAGGGTAATTTTATAAGGAAATTTAATGATTATTCAGTTTGTGGCTGAATTTTGGAATCAACCTCTGGGGCCAAGGACGAATGTTTGAATGCCACGAGAAAAAAGTTCATGACCAGATTAGGATGGTCTAAGGAAGAATGGTATAAAACAGTGGTGTCAAACTCAAAGAGAAATGGGGAACACTAAACTGTATGTAATATCGTTGTGGGAACATATTGACTCAGAAAAACATTTATTGACATTGTGTATATTTTATTATACTCTAAAAATTTGTTAAATATTCCCAAATTAATTTTTATCTGGTTAGAGACACAGAGAAGAGTTTTAGAGGCCATGTAGCTAATGTTGCATATTTGATACCTCTACTACAAAGCCCTGAAAAGAGTAGGTAGAAAAATTGCTTATATGTTTTGTATGTGTATGTATGTATATGAAAATGTGTGTGTATATATACATACAAGGAGGAGGCATAGACAGCAGTAGGGAGAGAGAAAAAGACAGAGAAAAAGAGGAACAGAGAGAAGATAGATAAAGAGAACAAAAGAGAAATAATGAGAGGGAGAAGACAGAGAAGAGTCAAACAGGAGAGAATGAGAGAAAACAAAGGAGAGAAAATGAGAGAAAGGAGTTAAGGAGGCACAGAGAATGGGAGGGGAGAAAGAGAGAGAGACAGAGAGAGAGACAGAGAGACAGAGAGACAGAAAGAGACAGAGACAGGGACAGGGACAGAGGGACAGAGAGAAAACATTAAACAGTCCCTGCCCTGGAGAATACAGGGTGGGTTACAATAGCTATAACAAATAAAATGCTAATCATTATACTATGTAGGAAGCTATGAGACAAAGGAGGGAAACTATTTTAGAGTTATTTGAGGATGGAGAAAACACTGCCCATTAGTGTAAATAAGATAAGATTCCCTGCATGTAAGTCAATCTTGAAGGAGGAAAAAGCATCTGAAAAACAAATTTGAGAAGGCAATTTATTCCAGGCATGAAGAACAACTAGTTTTGTGTGAATGCACACAAGATAGTGTTTCAAATCTGGGGATCAGTTCATAGTCTGATTTGACTTAAACAAACATTTCATGAAGGGGAACAATGTCAAATAAAGTTGAAAAGGTAGGTGGGAGCAAGTTTGTAAAGGGCATGCAAGCAAGGATTGTTATTTTCTTCTATAGGAAATAGAGAACTACCAAAGAATCAGAGTAGTATTGTAGTCAGAATTTTGCCTTAGGGAAATTATTTTGGAAGCTGTGTAAAGAATGAATTGGAGGAAGGAGAGATTGGAGGCAGACATAGCATTTTGTAGATTATTGCAATGATGAACCGGGAGCAATAATGAGATCCTGAACTAGAGTGGCGGTGTGAGTAAAAAGGAGACAAAGTGATGATGGCAGTAGAAGTGACAAGAATCCCCTGGGGAGAATGAAGAAGAAAGTAGGGGAAGAAGACTATCCCACTCCCACAGAAGTTATTTAAAACCTTTTCATCTCTTCTCAAGTCTCCCATAACACCCTTTTCTCTTTCCCACTCAGCAGATGATCGCCCATCAAATTTTATTGAAAAAATAAATAGGCACATTAGTGAAGAGCTTTCTCCCCTCCTCCTCTCCTCCTCTCAACACTCAGAAATATCCCTTACTCTCTCCTTCATTTCAGTATCACAATAAGAAGCGACTCCTCTCCTAGCCATGTCAAACCCCTCTTTATCTGTAGCCATGATTTTCTCCATTCCAGCCTTCTCCAGATTTGCATCCACCATCATTCTCTGTCTGCCTCCATCTCTGTCTTCTCTTTTTGTCTGTCTTCTCCCTCTCCATCTCTTTTCCCTTCCCCTCCCCTCCTTTCCCTCCCCCTCTCCTTTCTTTCTATTTCTCCTCTCTCTCTGCCTCCTCCCCTCCATCTATCCTTAGCTACATGCTATTTCCCAGCCTACAAATATGATCATATCTACCACATCCTAAAAACAAACAAAAAAACCTTCTTCACTTTATCCTACCATCTCTGAAAACTATCATCTATATCTCTCGAGACTATTGTAGATGTAGTCTACACTACTCTGTTTCTTTTCACTTACTTCTGAATTCCTCAGCTATCTGATTTATACTCTCATCACTCAATTTAAACTGCTCTCTCCAAATTCTACAATGATCTCATTATTTGCCCACTCTGCAATCACTGACACTGTCAATCAAACTGTTCTCTTAGATACTCTGTCTTATTTAGGTTTTTGTGACATTCTCTCTTGGTTCTGCTATCTTTTTTCTCTCAGTCTCCTTCACTGAATCTTCACCTAGCCAACAAACTCTAACTAAGGGTGTCTCCCATGGGTCTGCCCTGGCTCTTTTTTTTCCTTTTTCCTCTATCAATCTTTTCTTGGTGATCTTATTGGCTTTCATGGCTTTAATTATTAATTATCAGCTCTTTGCAAATGCTTCTAAGATTTATCATTTCAATCCTAGTGGTTCTCTATTATAGCATCACCACCTGCCTTTTGGGCATATCAAAATATATACCCTGAAGGTATCTCAAACTCAATATGCCCAAGACAGAACTCACCATTCCTCTCAAATTCTCCCCCTAACAAACTTTTCTATTTCTATTGAGGACACCATTACCTAGCCAGATACCCTCTTCTCTAACAACAATCTGCCTATATCCAAAGGGTTGTGTAGTCTTTTCACGTTTACTTTCATGTAATCTCTAGTATATGTCCCATTCTCTCCACTCACAAATTTGTCACCCTGGTGCAGGTTTTTATCACTTTACCCACATATCCCTGGGTTATTGCAATAGCCTTCTAATTGGTTTCCTTGCCTCAAGTCTTTTCACATTCTAATCCACTCTTTAATAAATCAATCAGTAAATATTTATAAAGTTCTTACTATGGACCAGGAAATATGCTAAACACCGGTAATAAAGTCATCACCTTTCTCCCCCTTCTTTACCCCATCTTGGCAGCTCTTTTTCCATTACTGTAACCACCATCCAGGCATTTATTAAGCACTTACTATATGCTAGACACTTTGATAATTGCAAAAAATATAAATAGCAAAACACGGTTCATGGATGTCAAGAGGCTCACAGTATAATGGAACAGATTACAATAAGACATAGTTATAACAATAAGTCAAAAATCCAATAATGGCAGTTAGCATTTGTATTGTACTTAAAAGTTTACAAAGTACTTTCTACATATTATCTCATTTATTTCAATCAGAACAATTCTGTAAGGGCCTTTTTAACTTTAGAGAAGTTAAGTGACTTTCCCAGGGTCACACAGGTAGTAAGCACCTGGCATATTTGAACTTAATTCTCCCTGACTTCAAGTTCAGTGTTCATCATACTACTAAACTACCTAATGCAAATAATTATGTAAATAAGATATATACAATGTAGTGATCTGAATGGGAAGGCACTCAAATGCCAAAATGATTTTTTTAAAATGCATTTCTAACCATGTTGCTACCTCCATGCCCTCCCTTAACCTAATTTGCCCCTGACAAAAAACAAAAAACAAAAACAAAACAACAACTCTCTAGTGATTCCCTATTAGCTCCAGGATCAAATATAACAGTCTCTTTTTGTCATTTAAAATCTGGCCCTTTCTTTTCTCTCTAGTCTCCTTATTCCTTACTTTCCTCTATGTACTCTACTACATTGACACTGGACTTTGCTCCACCCACATACTATTATTGTTGCTGAGTTATTTCAGTTGACCTCATATGAAGTTTTCTTGGCAAAGATATTGGAGTGATTTTCCATTTTCTTCTCCAGCTCATTTTATAGATGAGGCACTGAGGCAGATAGGGTTAAGTGACTTGCCCAGGGTCACACAGCTATTAAGTGTCTGAGGTCACAATTGAACTCAGGTCTTCCTAATTCCAGGGAGGACACTCTACCCACTACACCACCCAGCTGCCACTTAATCTATCTCCTAACTCTGCCCTTTTTTTAATGGTTAACATCCATGACTACAATAGTCTCTCTCCTCACCTCTTCATCTTGGCTTTCCTTAGATCCTTCATAACTCAGCTGAAATTTTATCTTTTGCAGGAAACCCTTCCTGACCCTCAAACTGCTAGTACCTTTTTACTGAGATTACCTTCCATTTGCACTGTACATATGTTATATATAAAGTTATATGCAAAGTTATTTTTCCCAATAGAATATGAGCTCTTCAAGGGCCAGCAACATGGCTTTATTGTTCTTTGTATTTTTTTGCAATTAGCAAAGTACCTGTCAAATAGTAAGTGCTTAATGAATACTTGGTTCATGGTTACAATAATAGAAAAAGAGAAGCTGACAAGGTGGGGTGAAAAGGGACAGAAAGGTGATGACTTTACTTTCTGTTGTATTAAATATTAGGTGGGAGGGGTAGTAATGTCTAGTGGGTGATTAGAGATGATACTCTAGGCTTCAGAGGAAGCTAGAAGGAGGAGCTAGAAATCTGGATTTGGCAGTAATTTGCACATAAGTGTTATGCATCGATCTGGTTGCTTGTGGTCTTGCTTTCTCCAAGGGGACTAAGATCACATCATTAATCTAGAATCAAGTTTCAGTGTGGCCCAACTGTGGCTGATCAGACCAATAGGAGCTTGGAACATTCTACCACATGGGACCTACTATGGACAGGAAAACACAATCTGTTCTTTTTTCTGGTGCAAAGAGGCACTCAAATGCAAATTTCTGTTCAGAAGAGCAGCTTTACTCTCATCACATTTAGCAGTAGATGGAAGATAGATACAGAGGACAACTTCCTTCTACCTTGTTGTCATAGGATGACTTCATGCTTAAAGATGGCTCTTCCCCACTCAAAGTAGTCAACACTTATTCAGTGGGTCTGAGAAGTCCAAGAAGAAGAATAGGTGAGGCAATCCTTAAATACCCTCAGGGGAGGTCTCTTCCAATCCTGTAATCACTTGTCTATAAATTAATCTACCCCTGAATCTTGATTCCTGAATCCTACACTATGGGAACCATGAGGTTAAAAAGTGTAGAAATAACAAACCGGATCTTGGACAAACTTTGAGAGATAGTAGAAGATAGAAGGACTTGAAATGTTATGGTCCGTGGGGTCACAAAGAGTTAAACATGACTGAATGGGGAAAAAAATTGAGAAGAGAAGACAGCAGAGGGCAGGCTTTGTGTGGTAGGAAGAGGATAAAGCAGAAGTGAAGAAAACCAAGAAGATTGGGCAGACAATAGGAATATGAGGAAAGAATCTTGTCATAGACTCCCAGGTAGCCTTTGACAATGGCGAAAAGGACTATTTAGGCAAATATAGTATTTAAAAGCATCAAGTCATACAAGGAAGATAAGGACTGAGGGAAAATCGTTGTGTACAAATGAGTAAGTTGACATAGACATTTGAGATGGACATTTCCTCTTTCTGGTCTATGGGCTACCACATCCTTCTTCACAGACTTTATCAGCAATGAGACAGGACTGAATGAGGCATAGTAAATTCTCTCCCTCCAGTAAATTCCAAATGTGCATGAAAATCACTTTAAATTAATTTAAAATTTACACTTGTGCTAGTCTGAGGACATTTCTTTCTTTATTTTGAGATTCTATATATTCATCATATCATGTGTGATGATGTTGAACTTACATCTAGAGCTTCAGAAATTTCCTCAGCTCCACCTGGGATGTTTTCAGTTGCTTTAAGTTTGGTTTCTACCTCAGTTAGCCACTTGTTTTCAGTTTCCAGGTATGATGCTAACTCACACCAGCACGCCCAGACTTCCTAAAAATAAACAAAGAGACACCATTACTTCAATCAAGAATTGATTATCTCTCAAGAATACATTTTTAAGACTTCCAAAAGCATAATATGCATGATTTTACTCTAGTTCTAAAACTAACTGTGTAATCTGTTGTTGTTTAGTCATTTCAGTCATGACCAACTCTTCATGAACACATTTTGGGTCTTGGCAAAGATACTTGAATGGTTTGCTATTTCCTTCTGTAGTGGCTCCATTTTGTCAGACAGTCAGAAATTAAGTAACTTGCCCAGGGTCCCACAGCTAGGAAGTGTCTGAAGTTGGATTTGAACTCAGGTCTTCCTGGCTACAGGCCCAATATTCTATCTGTTGAGGCACCAGTTGCCTCCAATGTCTGTTTAAATTCTTTTCTAAATCTTTCATTTATTTGGAGGATAGTGGAAACCCACTTTTCATTTAAATGACAATATTTCAAAAATATTTAATTCTTGGTACTCTACCATTACGATGATAATAAGTATGCTAAGGAGATCTCTTTAGACTAGCACTTGGAAAGACTTTGGAACTAGATTCAGAAGACCTATATTATACTCTGCCCTTGCCATTAATTATTATGTAGACTTTGGCAAGACCTGTTTCCTTTTCTAAAAGTCTCAGTTTATCATCTAACAGGAATGATAATGTTTATATTATTTAAGATATAATCCCCTAGGGACAGAGACTCTCCTAGTAACAAGCATAGTGTGAATACTCAGTAATTAGCAAGTAATGATTAATAGGTATACACAGGATAATGATTCATTTTTTTTTTAAAGCTGGAAGGGACTTATTTGAAATAAACAAACAAAAAAACCACTTTGTTATGTAGTCCAAACACCTGATTTTCCATCTCTTATTTCCGTATCTTTGTAGAGGCTATTTGCCATGCCTAGAATGCATTCCCTCATTTCTTCTGCCCTTTAGAATCTCTCTAAACCCTTTCCTTAAATCTCAGTTCCTATATCAATATTTTCCTCCAATGTCAATATTTTTCTGCTCTCTACTCCTTTCCAGGTGATAATATCTTTCTCTGTAAAAAAAACCAAAACCAAAACCAAAAACAACAAACAAACATAGCAAACCCTACCTTTTATTTACCTTTTAAAATATATTTTTTAATTTTCTCTAATATAACGTAAACTTCTTGGAAATAGGGACTACTGTATATGTTAAGCATTAGCATCTAGTACAATGTCTACATGCTTAGTAAGGGCCTTTTCTTTGTTTTCATTTTGCCCTCAGTTCATACTTCAGTATTTCAGGTTTTTGTGATTTTATTTGTGTGTTTAATCCTTCTATCAATGCAGATCACCATCTCTGCCTATGGTGTTTATGAGTCACTGCTGAAAAACATTATCTTATGACAAATCTAGTAATCAACCTCTTTTTGAACTAAATGAAGCTTGTCATCAATGAATAGACAGCTGCATTTTTATAAAGTTTATACTCAGAGCCTGTCTAACATGGCAATAACTTCATGAGCTTATACTCTGCTTAGCTTTTAAATACCACCAAGCCACTATGAAAGACTCATGTTAAAAGATTTTAAAGATAAGTCTTATCCTATTCAAAATCAAAGCATCTCAGTAAGATAAATCAGAGAAGCTACAGCACAGTCATTAAACAAACTCTTAAATTCCTTCTTTTATTTTTTAATCTTGATTTTTAAAAGCAAGTGATAATATAATAGTAAGGGAATTTGAAGATCTTCCCTGCTCCTTAATGTACCTCACTTGGAGCCCAATAAGAGAAGCTTGCTTAGGGGAGGGCTTATTTTTCAGGAAGGCCCACACCTTTTGTTAGGTTGCAATTAGGCAGTAGGTCATGAAGGCTAGATTGTTCTATGACCCTGAAGAAGGGTGTATATACTCTTACAGTCTTTTTTTTTCTTTTTGGAGGGGAAAGGGCTAGGCAATTAGGGTTAAGTGACTTGCCGAAGGTCATATGGCTAGTAAGTGTTAAGTGTCTGAGGCAGGATTTGAACTCAGGTCCTCCTGATTTCAGGGCTGGTGCTCTATTCACTGAACCACCTAGCCACCCTTGGTGTATATACTCTTGAGGTGATGTTTTGCTTTGGGGTTTACTTATAGGAAGAGTTGTACGATTTGGACAGATGAGACTCTGGGTAACCATTGAGCCCTCTGGCTCTGAAAACCCACATGTTCATGCTTCTCTGTTAACTAACACTATGTATGTAATGGTCAGGCAGCTATAAGTCCTGCATGTTGGCTTGTTGAATTGTTTATTTTCTCTGTCTGTATTTCTTTTTATGCTTGTAATTTCTGTTTGTATTTTCTGAAGTTCAGGGTGCTGATTTTTTACAGTGAACTAAGTTAATTATATATATATATATATATATATATATATATATATATATATATAGATATATATAGATATAGATAGAGAGAGAGAGAGAGAGAGAGAGAGAGAGAGAGAGAGAGAGAGAGAGAGAGAGATTATATATATATTTGATTAAAGTAAGATTGTTAACCCTTTCTGAGTTGCTTTCCTTTAGAAAAGCAGATCAAAGAACCTGTGCTAGCAGCCATTCTGGGTATACTAGGGTGCTTGCTGTTACACTTCATTATGGTCTCTCAATCTCCCTTCAATCCTGTACCGTTCCGGAAACTCTGGAATTCCTAGTGAAGGACAGGAGAAAAATCCTTCTCTACCTTGGCAGCATGATTTTTACTCCTACATGGCAGCTAGGTCTGACACTTAGCTAGAAGCTTAAACCTGGGTCTCTGCTTCTTCTGCTTTGTGTTCTTTTTTTTTTTCTTCTTTCTGATCATAGATGACTAAGCAGTAATTCTGAGATAGACATTTCTATCTTTGGAAGCCACCTTGTAAAATTGAGAATGCCAGAGATGCTGGATCTTAATTTAGTATGAGAGGTATCCCCTAAATCCACTGCAGACCACTGGACTTTAATAACCCTGGAAGAGAGAGCGGAGCTGACTACCTTGCCTAAACCTGCCTCACTTAAATTTAAATTCATCTTCAAGTCAAAACATCACCCCATGATGTCATTGGTCGCCTTTGAGAATGAAGGACTAACAAAAGCAAATCTACTGCAGAGACTTTATATCAAAGTCAATAATAACTGAGGGGAGAAAGAGCTCAGAGTACTGGACCGGCTTGCAAAAAAACATAAACCTGGAGGGAGTTGTTTGGACATAACATAGACAAGGACTCAGATTTAGAGGTCTGATGTATATTATTCTTTCTTCTTATCTAGATGTAAAGAATATCCTTTAATAAATATCTTTGGGACATATAAATCTGGTATATAGGCTGCTTCCTTTTTCATTCCCTAATGTAAACACTAGGTTACCACATAATCACTCATTCAGAGAGGTATTTGCCACCAATTGAAGTAAGTGAAAGGGGCAGGATAAACTGACAGTCTTCTTACTTAAAATTTATTCCAACTTAGATTTTTTACATTTCATCTGAATAGTTCTAATTTAAACCTTCACAGAAAAGACCTAGTAAATAAAGAATAGCTATTGCCAAGATTATGACATACATATGGATAGAATAAGTTTTCTACATAAATGGAAAACTTATATAGAATAGACACACTAATATGTGTATCTCAACAAGCAGTACAGATGAACAATGAGTTAGGTTCAGAGCTAAACAGAAGAAGGAAAGGGAGCTAGATTGTCTTTAGAAAGCTACAGATTTTGGGGCGGCTAGGTGGCGCAGTAAGAGTGCCAGCCTCGGAGTTGGGATGACCCGAGATCGGATCCGGCCTCAGAAAATGAGCACCCACACATAAATTATGACTGGCCGTGTAACCTTGAGCAAGTTACTTAACCCTAATTGCTTTAAAAAAAAATTAAAAAAAAAAAGAAAGCTACAGATTTCATTAATGTCCCCAGTCTTCCCTTGGGGTGGGGAGGGGGAGATCTTTTACTTTTAATGACAACAGTCTACTAGTATTTTATGGAAGTGAAATAAGGAAATCAACAGTTTCCAATGAATTCTTCAAGAATTTCACATAGAGGACAATGGAAAGGGACATGGTGGGAGTGAGCCAGGAGCAACATATAATCACTAAGGAACTAAAAAAGAGGTGTAAAAGATGTAATTAATTAAATATGTAACAAAAATATGTAAGAGAAAAAAGACTGTGTAGATATACACAAACATACACAGTAGATTCACAATGTCAAGTTAAAGAACAATTCCAGAAAGCTGAGTGGACCCCCACTCTCTTGCCCTCACTTTGGCCAAATTATGTGAGGACATGGAGAAAAGCTGCACAGTACAGGTATAGATAAGTAGCGATATCCATCAGTGGATAGAACTTCCAAATGGATGTGGTCATGGTTCCATTTGAGTATGAACCCAATTTAAGGGCTGAATCTATTGTTCTGACAACTTGACATCCTATACTTTCTCCAAATACAAGGCATTTCACAACAAATAAATGTTTGGTGCTTTTGGCATAATATGATTTCCAAGTTGCATATCATGGTCATTTTATTCATGATTGTTAAGGTGTAAATGGATGTGACCATGCCAACTATGTATTCAGATATACATAGTTCAAGGTACAAAAGGGCACATCATGAGATGACAATATATTTACAAGGGGATGGGAAAAACAATTCTCTCCTTATAGGAACTGTCAAGAAGGTATTAGCTTTGTTTTTCAAATTACAATAGGTTGCATTTTAGAAAACTTTCTTATATGTGAGGGCATTTATGATTTTCTTTGATGTATAGAGTTTAAAAATGCAGACAAATATCTGTTGAATCAAAACATTGTAATGGGATTTTTATTTTTTGTAACTTCAACAGATACACTTATCAATATAAAGAAAAGCAGCTAACCTCCAAAGTCTTGCATTTTCCATTAAGTCTACTGCAAAGCCGTTGGTAGTTGGTAATAAGGGTGTCAAGTTCCTTTTTTAAGGCATCATGTGCGACAGGTGGAGCATGTGCTATGAAATTATTCATAGAGTCTGTGAGGAGTTTAACTTTGACTTCTTTCTGCAGGGCTTCCTCCTTAGCACTCTGAAAAATAAAGGAAGTCATTTTATCAGTGAAGGGATTTTATTTCTGTAGTAATTGGGTAAAAAATGCTGCATTTGTTTAAACATCATAACATCATTATTAGGTAGCTATGTTGTTCAGTCATTTTTCAGTCATGTCCAATTTTTTGTGACCCCATTTCAGTTTTCTTGGAAAAAATACAAGAGTGGTTTGCCATTTCCTTCTCCAACTAATTTTTCAGATGAAGAAGCTAAGGCAAACAGGATAAGTAACTCGACAAGAGTCACACTGCTAGTAAGTGCCTGAGGCCAGATTTAAGCTCAAGAAGACGAGTCTTTCTGACCCCAACCCCAGCACTCTAAGCACCGTACCCCCTAGCTTAGATAGGTATGCTTGGTTACTATTAGCAATAGTAATAATAATACCAAAAACATATAAAATGTAGGGGTGACTATAAAATTCAGTTTAAGAGAAAAATATTATTAAATAAATGAAAAAAAACTTATTTTACCTTGTAAAAATAAACAAAATCTCATTTATCTGCCATTTAATAAAAACATTCTGAGAAATACTAGATGTGTGCATGTGTGTAGATAAACATAAATATTTTTGTGCTATAAAACTGAAAGTAAAGATCAAATTTATATGACTAACATTGAATTTTTAAAAATCTTTAATGTAAAAGTATAATCTTTTATAAATTACTGGTTTTATTGACTTCTATTATACATATGTATGTATATACATATATATCCTCCTACACATATGTATAAATTTTAAAATTTAAAGCAGAAATAAAATTAAGATGTTCACTATATTTAATTTTTGGATTATCAAGAGAATAGCAACTAATAGCAACTCTCAAGGGGAGGGGATTTTCATAGAAAATTAAGCATCAAAATATAGGCAAGAGAACTGTGGAGATCTAGGTATTATGTAACAATATTTAGGTCATCTTTACTATTAAATTAACCATCACAAAATAGGTTCAGGAAATGACATCAGCGAGAACAATGACATCAGGCAAAAGAAGTAAGTCTTTTAAAAAATAGTTCTTTAAAAGTTTTTGCATTTGTGTTTTTACCTTCAGTTCCTCGACTGCTTTTTGGAGCTCATCTGGTGTTTTATACTCAAAATCCCTCTCCAAGTATTCTTCTTCTGCTTGTGTTATCCATTCATGCATTTCAGACAGGTCTTTTCGAAGGCTTACAGTCTTATCCAAACCTCCTTTCAGGGCTTCCTTTTTAGCATGGGCCTAAAAAAAAAAAAGTTTTAAAACTAATCTGTTATTGCTACATTAATGTTAAAGGGTGTACAAATAATGGAAACTAGAGACTGTAAAAGTGAATCATGAAAGAGTTACTATAAAAGAAACAGGGAAATTAGCTAATGGACATTAGCTATTATCTTTTTGTTGATGTACATTAATTTGTTCACTCAATAGACATTTCTTAAAAACCTACTCTATTCATGATACTCTGCTTAATGAGAAAATGAATGAGATAGGCTATCAATTTGCTTATTATATTCTAAAGGGGAATAAAAAGAAGAGAGAGAGGAATGAGTGCTAAGGAGAACCAGGCAGTATGTATGAGACATTTAGGAGGAGAATTTCACTTAACAGTAAAGGAAGATTTGGGAAGGATTCATGAATGAAGTAGCAACTGAATTAGTACTAAAAAGAAAAAGGAAGGATTTCAACAGAAGGAAATGGCAATAAGGCAAGAGAGAATCTATAGAAGGCATCAGACATGACATTAGCAAAAGAAGAGAGAAATGAGAGATCAAGATGAGAACAGGGAATGGAGAAAGGTCTAGTTTGACTGAATCACATATTATGTTAAGGGACAATACACACAGAAAATAATATTTAAACCAGATTGTGAAGGGCCTTGAACACTAAGACTGGGAGTTTCTATTTTGTTTTTTAGGCAATTAGGAATCACTGAAGATTATTATTGTTTTATGATTGTTTTTAACAAAGGAGTGACATGCCTTAGAAATGATACCTTAGAAAGATCACTTGGGTAGCAGTGTCAGGAGAAAAGAAAGAATGGAGAGAGAATGGCTGGCTAGTAGTACATTACCTTGGTTTATACAGAAGACATGAAGGTCTGAATAAATGTAGTTATTTGGGGAACTGAGAGAAGGATACAGATTAGGAGTAGTCTGAGAGCAAGGAGAACACAGAAAATGTTATGTCCTTAAAGCCAAGAGATGAGTGAGAAATAGAGAGGGGGCGGGGGTCAACAGTTCCAAATACTGCAGAGATATCAACATGGTAAGGATTGAAGAAAGGCTCTTTGATTTAAGGCAAAGAGGGCATTGGAGACCTTTGAGAAAATACTTTCAATAGTGTTAAGGGTAGAAGCAAAATTACTACAGGTTAAAGAATGTGGGATTGGGGAAGAAGGTGGCATATTTCAAGGGGCTGCCTCTCAAAACATATTTTATTCCAGAAAGGGTGGGAGGCAAGATTCCAAGGAGGAACAACATGAAGGCAAAGCTGGAGAAGGGATATTATGCCTTGGGTTATATCTTCACATTCAGATTTCTGCTTCTCTAATCCAAGGGACTCTTCATTCTCTTAATGTTTTGCCCTGCTAGGATTGTCAAAGTTTCCTGAAGACAGAGAGGAGTGGGGAAGATAGATATTTCAGAAGCTGTCTTTCTGCCAGCCATTGTGTATGAAGTAACATCAACATATCTATTGAGGTGTCCAAGTATAAGGGCAAGGATAGCTATAGGGAGGAAAACTGAGTCAAATATTGAAATATTTAAGAAAGAATTCTAAAGAATTGAGGTAGTTGGAGAAAAGGGATTGGGAGAGTAGCAGGGGAAAGGATTGACTAGGGAACCCAAAATGTGGAATCACAGGAAGAAAAAAATTTTATCACTGAAAGAAAGTATATTCTGCCTCTTTTCTCATAACCATTCCCCTGACTTAGCATTTGGAGCCAGAATTCCCAGACAGGCTGTGCTAGATCTTCTGCTGTAAGGCTGCTACAAAGCAGGGAGAATGAGAAAGAGAGTTGATACAGGTAGATTAAGTAATTCTTGGACAATAAGGTTCCCTTCCAACTCCAAAATTCTGATTCTATCAGTATGATTGATTAGAGAGTTAAATAGGGTTTCTGTGTCTTCCAGGACAAGGAAAATAACCCAAAAGCCAAAATTTTAGTTTCTAACTAGAAAGATAGAGCAGCAATACAGCTCATTGTGAGATCAGGCCCAACTAGCTTGTGAGTGGCAGTGGGGTGGGACAGATATTGGGGGGAAGAATTCATAGGCAAATCAAACGTGTCACTCACAAAAACCGTCATACAGAAGACATTTATCTGTCTTAGCAAAATTGAAGAGTGAACAAAAAAAATCTGATTTTATGTGTACATACATTAATGAATATAGATTAAAAAAATCATTTTTTAAATCAGGGACCAAATCAGACTATAGATATTTGCTTTATAGATAACTGCTTCTTCATGACACATTTAAACTAACCCAGAATTTCACTACAGTAAGGTCATTTTTTATTTTCTGTTTTTTCCTCCTGCTCTGATTAATTAATTAGGTTTTCCCCAATTGTATAAATCAATGTCTTTAGCTAGTATGTTATCATTTCAAATTTTGCTTCCAGGAAGACAGTATTTTTAATCTATTGCTTCTAGATAATAACTTCTTCAGAATATTTCTTTTAGAAATGAATTATTTTAAAGAAAAAAAAGAAGTCTACTAGCCTAGGGCTATTCCTTCTGTGAGTTAGTATAACTATAGAATCTTTGTAAGCAATAGCTTTTTCCATATGACTTCACCTCCAGAAAAATTATTTTATTGTTTCCTTTTTTTTAAAAACCTCTTTTATCTTCTTGCCTATATGATATATAGGTATGGCCAAGTGATAAATGCAGGAGTGTAAAGGTTACTGGCCAGAAGTCAAAGGCCTGGAACTAAAGGAGAACTTATGGTTAGATAGTGAATGCTCTGTCAGCAGGGGGATTTAAGCAAAGTAAATCAGGAGATGGGAACACAATATAATACTGTATTAGATTCTGGGGGAGTAACCAGAAAGAAAACCAGAAATAATATCCAAGATATATGAATATAGATAGAGATAGCTATACACATACATAAATACACCCACATATGTGTATATGTGTGTATGTGTATATGTGTATGTGTATATGTGTATGTGTATGTATATATGTATATGTATATATGAATGGAACCAAAGAGATGACTAGAGCAAGATATAATAAAATCAGACCAAACCAAAAGAGCCATGTCAATTTCAAAACAGAACTGGAAAGACAGAAGTGGAAATTAAGGAAAAGATAAAATTATATGAATCTCAATCATAGTACAAAAAAAGTTCATGTTATGAGGTTTTCTTAGGAACCAGGTATGTCTGGTAGAGAAGTGACTGGGAAAAGAAACAGATATGAAGTGAGGGGAAAAGTTAGACATAGAAGGCCATGAGGCTCATCCTCTTCATTAATCCTGGAAGGGACCAATAGCTAAGTATTGCAGATACTTGAGTCAAATCAAAAAGTAAATCATAATAGAAATTATGACTGGTAATAATGTGTTTTTCTCTGTACCTGTGACTGGGGTTCAGGCAGCCTCCCAAACCAACTAACCATAGGGCTTGTGGCTTGTTGTTTAAGCAGATTGTAATGGTAATGGGAATTTGAAGATTTTCCCTGCACCTTGTATTTGCAATCAAACAGGTAATTAGCACCTTGATCCAAGTTCATGACTGTGTCAAGTATTAAGACCCAGAACTTGTGATTCCCACAGTGGGATGGACTTGGCTGATGTAACAGGAAGGGGCTGGAACAGGGAGTAGCTAATGCCTTATGTAAAGAAAAACCCAAGCTAGAGAGCCATAATTTCTGGGAGCAAGCAGCATGGAGGCTGAGGAGCTAAGAATTGAGAAGAGAACTAAGAACTGAACTGAGAACTGAGAAGAACTGAGAAGAGGATTGAGAAGAACTGAGAAACAAGAAGAGAAAAGATTTTGAGAACAGGACTTGTGGTGGCAGAACTTCTTCTGAGAGCTGTTGAGAAATTGTGGGGGTTAGCCAGAGCTGCTAAAAACTTCTAAGAGCCAGCCAGCATTGCTGGAAATGAGAACTGAGAAATGAGAAGAGAGGAGAACTGGGCAGAAGTATGACTGTGGTGCTGGTAATTTGTCTGTTTTTATGTTACTTTGTCTCAGACCTTGTTGTTGGGTCTATGTTGATGTCTCAGGCAGCAATGTGTGTGAATGTTATTTGTTAAGCTTTGCTTTCCCAGGAACAGAAACTGTGAAGGACTTGAGGCAGACTAGACACTGTGAACTTCAATGTGAAATGGGAACTACACAAGTAGCTGAGCAAAAAACTGAGAGCTATCTGCCTTTGAATCCAGGTGGCAGTTGGATAGATTCTGGCAGGAGCTGGGACCATGGAAGAGGAACCATGGAAGCGGAACCATGGAAGCTGAGAATGTGCCTTAAGTTAAAATGAAAAGACCTCTCCTTGGGTATTTAATGCAAACTGATAAGATCATGTTTTACTGTGGGCTAGGTGTGGAAAACTCTGACATTTACATTTAGATGACTGAGTTAAGGACTTTTCCAATCAAGAAGAAAGAAGACTTTTTGATTGAAGAGATTAAGACAATGTGACCTAGGGGTGGAGAACCTTGACATTTATACTTTGTGTCAATTAAGGAGGCTTGCCTCCTTAAGGATGATTGAATTAAGGACTTACAAAAAGATTGAGTTCTTACTAAATGAATGTTTTATTTTGCTTAGAACTATGTGGCCACTTTAGTGATGTTATTAAGTTAAAACATTGTGAATACTGTACTGTGATTCTGTGAATGTATTGTCTTGGTTTGTTACTGATTTTTTGTTACTGATAGTTTACTATACTCAGTTTATATAATCAGAACTTTGAAGCTGTTTACAACAGCAGTGCTCTGGAAAGCTTATCCTGCTTGGCTTTACACAGACTCTATCCCAGAGTTGTTTACTCTTCATTGGGAGGAAACCTGGTCCTGAGATTTTTCTTCTGATCTTTTCAAATTGTCCCAGAAAGATCCCTGTTGTACCCCTATTCTTATTTATCTTTACTTTCCCTTTGTTTGCCCTAAAGTGCTATCCCTTTTGTGGGGGAAAATGTTGAGAGTTTGGAATTTTCTGACCTACTTTGCCATCTTCCTAGAATCCTCTCCTAAATGATTTCTCCTCCTTTAAATTCTTTCCTCTGTAAATTTTATTTCATTATAAAATCTCTTGCTGCATTTCTTCTAGGCTACTTACAAAATACCTCAAAAAATTTTTTCCCCTTTGGATACATGCTTGTAGTTGATAGGAAGTTAGTTTCTCTTTTTGTGGGAATCTCTAGATCTGCAATAATATTTAAAATGTTTGGACTATTCCTTGGTATACTCATATCTTTAGATTTAGCCTTTTAATCAAAGCTGTATGGCAGGGCAGGCTCTGCCCTCTTCTGTACTTTTGGAGAAATCAGTTAGCTTTGCTGATCTTGTCCTACACAACTAGAATTCTGCACTCATCTCCACATTCACAGGCTACATTCCCTCGGATCTTGTAGGTCGTTTATGACTTCTCAGGAAAAAGTGCTAGGTGTATCAGAGTACATTGTCTTGAGGTATTTTGATTACTGTTGCTCAGCAAGAATTCCACAGGCATTTTCAATCACTCTGGGGTTTTCTTAGGGAAGATTTCTATTATCCACACACAGTGTTAAAAGTCAGATGTGTTTATGGCCCATCTCTGGTCATGCTAGGAGGCTACTAGCTTGATTGTATACCTTGGTTTCATTTTGTTAGTTGCCCCTTTCCTAATGCATTTGAGTTTCTTGCTGATATTTTGTGCAATCATGGAGTGAAATAAGTCTGTTTCTCATTTTATTCCTAATCAATATTCAGTCTGGTGCAAATTTCAGGTTTTTACTAAATTAGATATCACTTATCTGAACTGCCTGCCTTCCATTCAGGCAGCATTCTAGGCTAGAAGTCAAATTTGGGAAAGTTTTATATTCAATAATAATTACCCCCATATATTTTTGTGTGTAACTGATTTTTTAATTCTTTTTACCTCTCTTCAAGGCTCATTTTAAAATATGCTCTATGTGTAGCCAAACATTAAAAAAAATAAATGAAAACATGGACTAAAAAATGAAGAAAGTTTATTTTTCCTAAGTGACAGTTCATTTTGTGAAGCCAATCTATATTTTTGACATTCAATTTTTGAACCTGAGTAAGACTAAATCATTCAGTCCGTAATATCTACTCTGGACATATTTCTGTATTTGAAGTAAATTTTGTGAGATAGAAGGTTAATTATTCTGAACTGAAAGTATCTAAGAGTATGTAGAGAAATCAGTGAAAAGTTAAAAGAGAGGGACAGTTGAGGGGGAGACAAAGGAAAATGAGGATATTAAGCAAAAGAAATCAAAACACAATTACAGACCACCAACCTGCTGGCAAATATGGTCCCACTGAGCATTAAGCTCTTTTAATTCTGCTTGAACTTTGGAAGCAAACTGTGGCTCTGCTTCATTCTTTATCTTCTCCCCAACTTCATTGACACTGTTTAAACTTGGGTGGATTGTCTGGATATCATTTACTAAAACCTAAAGAAAAAAAAAGAAGGTTGTGTTTGTATTTTTTTTTAATTAGCATCAGAAATGAAAAATGTGTAGTGTGGTTTGAAAAGAAAAATGTAAGTAGGCAACATAGTTATTGAAAAGAATACTAAAACTTGGAGTTAAGAGGACCTAGGTTCAAATCTCACTCCTGATAGGTATTAGGTATTATTGCTGTTGTTCAGTCACATCCAACTCTTTGTGATCCCATGCACCATAGCACAACAATGCTGACTAATGGAGTTTTCTTGACAGAGACTAGAGTGATGAGCCATTTTCTTCTCCAGTGTATTAAGGTAAATAGAGGTTAAATGATTTGCCCAGGGTCACACAGCTAGTAAATGTCTGAGGCCAGATTTGAACTCAGGTCTTCCTGACACCATGCCCAGCACTCTATACACTGAGCCACCTAGTTGGCTCTATTAGCTGTTCTACTTTGAGCAAAATACCTAAATTCTTTGAGCCTCATTTTTCTCATCTGTAATACATGTAGCACCTCCCTCAAAGATATGTTCTGAGAATCAAATGGGATAATGTAAGCAAAGTGCTTTGTAAACTTTAAAACAATATGTAGTCAACTTCTTTAAATTTAAAATGTGTGTATTTATTAGAACAGTAGTACAAAACAGACATGATTTTATTGTCTTCCTGGTCTGGGAATTTAACTGAAAATACTTTGATTAACAAAAGAAAAATAATGTAGGATTTATGCTTTGAGAAAAAAATTAAAAAAAATTAGTGATATGAGTTTATATTACTTTAGGATTTACTAACATAAATTCTGATCTGAGAAATAGTGAGAGAGGGTATAAAGGTCCTTTGATTTAGTATGAGAAAACCTAAGTCCAAGTTCAAACTCTGATATTAACCATAACTTAGATTCCAAGTCTCTATCTCTTCATCTGTAAAATGGGGATGATGATACTTAAGCTATCTAACTAACCACTTGAGAGGGTAAACCCTAATCACAATATCAATGTGACTTTTTTCCCTTGTTACTTTTATTTTTAAAAGATATAGAATTTCAAACAAAATATATTATTACTGCAAGAGGTAATATAGAAACAGATAAGTAAGTTGATATTTCACAAGCTTTCTGCAGGCACTATTAGGCTTTTAGAAATACAAAAGAGTATAGAAGGAACAGACTGTAAGGACTAGAAAGCTGGGATTAGGATCAAAAAGACCTGGGTTTTAAGACCTGCTTCTGACTCATATTATCTGTGTGATACTGGGTAAGTCACTTAACCTCTTAGGGTTCTAGGCATTTTTTTTCAGACAATAAGTTGCAGAAAAACTGCTGACCTGCATTATTAGGGGTAAAATTTCCTTATCTGACAATTCTCCATACTTTGTTGCTATTCCTAACCTCCAATGGAAGCTGTCATCTTAATTCCCACTGGACTGTGGGCACAAAATATACAAGCTTTAACAAACACACACACATATATATGTATGCATATATAATATCTATATGTATGTGCATATATATGCATATATATATATGTGTGTGTGTGTGTGTGTGTGTGTGTGTGTGTGTGTGTGTGGAGAGAGAGAGAGAGAGAGAGAGAGAGAGAGAGAAAGAGAGAGAGAGAGACAACAAATACATAAGAGATAGGATTGACTGATGATGATAGTCAGAATTCATACAGTGCTTTAAGGTTTGCAAAGCCCTTTACAAATGTTATGTATTTTGTTTCTCATAAAAACCCTGGAAATTAGGGGCTTTATTAGCCCCATTTTTAGATAAGGCAATTAAGGCAGAAAGAAATGTAGGGACTTGCCTGGAGTGACAAAGCTAGTAATTGTCTGAGGCTAGATTTTGAACTCAGGTCTTCCTGACTGCAAGTTAAACACTTTATCTCCCACATCTCCTAGAAGCCTCATAATAATGTATTATTATAATTCAACAAATGACTCATACTGGTTTTTTACTCTTACCTATAATTGAATTTTAAAATAGTATATTATGAAAATTAGTAAAATTAATTGGGGCAGCTAGGTAGTGCAGTGAATAGAGCACTAGCCCTGGGGTCAAGAGGACTGAGTTCAAACATAACCTCATATACTTGACAATTGTTACAACTCTAATTGCCTTGTCTTCCTCCCTCCAAAAATAAAATTAGTCTAGGTCAAGTGAATTTTGCATAAAGGGTATAGGTGTGGCTATTTCTCATTTTATGCAACCAACTACTCTGGTATTTCCATAAGTATTTCTTACTGTGCACTGTTCCAATTGTTTTTCCAGAGCTTCTGAATCCCCAAGAGCTGGCCATT
Organism: Gymnobelideus leadbeateri; assembly: GCA_011680675.1. Lineage (NCBI taxonomy): Eukaryota > Metazoa > Chordata > Mammalia > Diprotodontia > Petauridae > Gymnobelideus > Gymnobelideus leadbeateri. The sequence continues at coordinate 291,195 of WOXC01001748.1, forward strand.
CCTCCTTCAGGAAAACATCGACTTCTGCCATCCATTTCTTCAGGGTTTTTATGTCATTCTGTAATTAGAGAAGAATTTTATGGTGTTATTGGAGCACCTACGACTTCTCATACTATTTATCACTGGGATATATTTCTGTACACTAGCACAGAAATTATTTGAAGGGTTGAAAGATGTCTACAACTAGTTCTGGAGAAAATCCTCTTTATTTAGACTAAATTGTCATACTTTACTCTTTAACATGGGAATAAGAATTCTGTTATTGTTAAAAACAAAACAAAAGATTATATGATGTAGTTTTATGATGCTATTGTAAAGAATATTAAATCATTTTACCCTTTAGAAAAAAAAAATAGCTGCAACATGTACTGTTGCTAAGTGTGCCCTTATAGTACAAGAAACAGATTATGAACAATAAACTCAATTCAATTGTATCTTTATAGCTTCCCTTACCTGAACTTTCCATAAAATGTTTTCCAAATTTGATAGTGTCAATTTTCCCTCTGGCTTAAAATTCTCAATGCAAGATTTCATCATGTTAAAAGAGAAAATATGCTATCTATATACCACTTTGTTGTGGAGCCTGGAGGCAGTAATGAACAGGTGAGAGATTGCATCTAAACTTGTTCTGTGTGGCCCCAGTGGGCAGAACAAGAGGCACTCGGACAAAGTTGTGATGCCAGACAGATATAAACAAAAATATCCTATCAATTATAGGTTTTTAAAAAATGCAAGAGACTGCCTCAGGAGGCAGGTTCCAGCTAGAGATTGTCAAGCAAAGACTGAATAACCAATTGTCAAAGATGTGATAGAGGAAAATGTAGAAAATATTGAAGAGGGGATCAGATACATTTGGATTAGACAGCCTAAGGTTCCTTTCAAACCTGAGAGTCTGTGGATTCTGTGGTTTTGTTTGGTTTTTTTTTCTCTCACAAAACACATTTCATTATTCTACACATTGCTATCACTTTTAGCTTTTGCTTTCTTTTCAGTTACTTTACAAGAACGTTTTAAGATCGTTTGCAGTAGTAAAGTACATATAATTGTGAAATGTTCTCCATTATTTCCATGGTCTTTTATTTATGCCCATTACTTTTGCCTTCTAAATCCCTCCTAAAAATATTTTGAAGAAATGTCTGGTAACTCCCCTAACCCTTATCAGTAAAGTTACAGAGGGATCATTTTGACTAAACCTTAAGTTCTCTGTACATTTCAACATATATTGATCTCTTGGCTAGTTTTCCTGTTTTTTTTTTAATCTTTTTATATCTAGATACAGTATCATAATGAATCTTAGGATTGTTTTATATTTCTTGGTTGTCATATTACACATTAAAATATGAACTAAAATAAACAAAAATCAACATTTTCATATATCAAATATGTCAGAATAAGATTATTTCAGGGAAGCTAAGAATTTATTACATATGGCTCTTTAAATATGTACATATTCAAATTAATGTGATAGCAACAATACTGACTTGCTTGCCTGTGTCCCCTTCTGAACTTCCTTCTGCTTTCTTCTGAGTAAGTAAAAAAAATATAATTTATTGACATTTTCTCTTCTTCTTCCTCCTTTTCCTTCTCTTCCTCCTCCTCCTCCTTTACTATTACTCTTCCTCAAATATCCCCCATCAGAGCCCATCTCTAGTAGGTGGAATATTTGAAACTTTCCACCTGTGAAATTTGAATTAGATTTTCCTTAGAAGGTAGGGAAATCATTTTAGATTATTGGTTGACACAGGAGTCTATAGGTATAGAATGCTGACATCACTTTCTGGTATCCTGAATACAAAGCAGCCATAAGGAGCTCCAGGGACTGTTTAGCCAGTGGACCATGGTCCATAACTCAGGCTATGAAGCTACATTGAGCTAAATCTAGTGGAGGTATCATCAATGCCTACCCTTCTTAAATAATCTCCTGCTAAGGCTAAGTAAATCTCTTTTTTATTATCTGTTGAATGACCTGTAAGTGTCTCATTTTTTTCCAATGCTGAACCTAAACTGCCGGGCCTGAGTACAGAAGCTCCCTGTCCCTTAAATAAAATGCCTGGCTTATAGCTCATGTAGTAGTGTCTTAATATTTTGCCCAAGAGGCTAATGCATTTGCCATATAAATTATTAATTTTAAGGAAATTAAGTTGTGATTTTATAGGGGGTGAAGTAAACAACTGAAATCTTTTGTTATTTTAGAAGACATCTACAGGTTAAAAAAAAAAAAACCTTAAATAGGAAAGGAAGTCTAGAAAAAATTAACTCCATATTCTAAATTTGACTTTGGATTTTATAGTTTGCATGAATTAGACTGGCCTTCACTGGTTAAAGATAGCTATGAGTACCAAAACTTAAATTCTTTTTAATAGCCCAAGTAGTAATTTTTAAAGCTACTAAATTCTATTATACAGTGTCTCAATAAAGTCAGATTTGGTATTCAAATATAAACCTTCTACATTAACATTGGAAACAGATGGCTTCAGCAAATCTTTTACTTAGAAAGTTAAAAATTAATCAATACTGATCATGGGTATAACAAAATGCAAACAAAAAATCTGCAGTTTTCCCTAGACTCTCAATTGAACTTAATTTAAGAGAGTAGAAGGAAGACTAAATTCCATACTTGCTATTAAATGGGCATTAATACCCACTTATTAGTTTTCAAGGTAACCTAGCTTCAAAAACAATTTCTAACATTAGGATAGGGTAAAACAATCACAATAATAATCATTTATATTATAAATTAATTATGGTTTATACATTTTGCATAAATTTTCTCAAATTTATCTTGTCCTCATTTTTCTCAAAATTTTATCATTCTAATTAATGTTTCTCCTTCCATCTAGCATAACATGTATTAACTTTTATTCACTTCAATTTATTTCACTTCTAGGAATTGTTTTCCTGAACCAGAATAATGGATCTTAAAAATAAGAAAGGCAATGTGATATAGATGACTACACCTTGGATTTGGAGCCAAAGGGTCTGGATGGAGACCCTGGCTCTGCAGTTGATTATCTGTGTGACCCAGAAATCAATTGTTCCTCTGTTTCCATATTGGTAAAATGAATGATGAGAATTAGATGATTTCTAAGGATGCTGCCACCTTTATATTCATAATCTTATGAATATATCTTTGATTCACAGAATAATAGAAACGGAAGGGACATTGGAAAAAATTTAAAAGAATAGGAAAAAATACAGAGAATATTAAATATCACATTAAGGCCATGACCTAATTGCTTTTTCATTTCATTGTTGATTAGTTGCATGAGTTAAAACATATCCATTGTCTAATTTTCATTTTCTTGGTGGAAGAAATGGAGTATCTGTATCTAAGCCTCCTTTAGTAAAGAATGGTCATTCCTATGTAAAGTTAGAAGCTGGCCTAGACAATTACCTAACCTCATTTAACTGGAGAAGACATTAAGCTACATCTCAATTAATTCAATCAGAATCATAAACTAAATATGAATAAGAAGTAGGTATCAATTAAGAAAAAAATCAACAATGTGAAACAAGAATTTTTTTTCTAACTTGAGGCACTTACTTGATCAATCCCTATTGCTCCTTATTAAAAAAAAAAGAAAAACAAAAACTAGTGCCAAATATAAGAAATTTTAGTGCCTTTTGGTGAAAGGGGAAAATATCTTCCATGAGAAGGGATAACTTGGGGAGGACTTTTTCCTGGTCTCTCAACCCTTCACTGGAGGAGCATTTTGTGAACATATGAGGACCAAACAATTTGAAATTCTTATTCGAATTTCAACAATGTTATCTATTATATCAGTGGTTGACTGACTATAGGAACTCAAGATAAGTTTGGAATTGATGAACAAAGAGAGATAAATATTTTCTAGGAATTGCTATTTATTCTTATGTAACATATACTGTCTATGTTTGACCCTACTTTCCCTGGAACACTGCATGTGCTTATGGAAGAGTGTGTCACAGACACCGTGGAGAGGTATTTCCTAACAACTATATTATCATAGTGAATACCTGGTTCTAAAAGATAATTCAAGAGATCAAGTTCCAGGAGTCAAGATGGCAGAGGAAGCAGTTAATCTCCATAACTTTTCTATATTCACCTCCAAACATCTATAAAATAGTGCCTCAAAACAAATCCTGAAACAGTAGAACCAGCCAAAAAGTCAGGGCAAAACAATTTTTCAGCCCAATAAACTTAGAAGACTGGCAAGGGTGGTCTGTTTCATTCTAGTAAAATGGGAGCATAGTCCAAGACAGGAAGCATCCCAGCAAGTCAGCAGGAAGCCCCATCTCAGCCAAACAGTGGGAGATCATGGGCCCCCCTGCAGTGGAGCAGGCAAACACCAAAAACAGGATTCCTCCACTTGCCTCAGCAGAGCCAGAGGGACCTGTAGACTCCAGTTCTGAGAACTGCCACATGCTTCTGCAAAGTCCTGTGCAAACAGGTACATGCCTAGACAAACAGATATCCACTAACTCTTGCCCTTGTCATGTACCTTCAGCATAGCCTGGGCAAATAGCAGACTCCAATGACCATATTGCTTCAGTGTAGCGACAGGAAAATACAGAAAACACTCTGGCCTCAGTTCATGCCAGACAAAAGTACTAGGACACCAGCTCAGCACCAGGTAAACTACAAGATCCCCTTGCACTCCAGAAGTGTCAGCTACCCCTCACATCATGCCCTTAGCACAATACCAGAAATGAGGGTCCCCTGAAGGTCTCAGGGAAATATCAGTATGGCACCAGGTAAACAAAGACTTGTAGTCTCTGGCATAAGAAGCCTGAGAGAGTGTCCTTCCCACCATGGGAGCAGAGCTCAAATTTAAAAGAAAGAGAAAAGGCCAAAAAAGATGAGCAAAAAAGAACAAAAAACAATCTGAACATAGAAAGTTATTATGGCAACAGAGAAGACCAAGAAAACAAATTCAGAAGAAGAAACAATATCAAAACACCAAAGAGAAATGGGAAGTGATCTAATGCCTAGAAAAAACTCATCAAAGAGCTCAAAAATGAGTTTAAAAATCATATAAGAGAGGTAGAAGAAAAACTGGGAAAAGAAATAAGGGTGATAAAAGAGAATTATGAAAAAAAGAGTCAACAGCATGAGAAAAGAAAACAACTGCTTAAAAAGTAGAATTGGTCAAATAGAAAAAAAGTAAGACATTGAGGAAAGCAACTCCTTAAATGTTAGAATTGGGCAAGTAGATCCTAATGACTCTATGAAACATCAAGATTCAATCAAACAAATTCAAAAGAATGAAAAAAAAATAGAAGAAAATATAAAATACCTCATTGGAAAGGCAACAGATCTGGAAAACAGATGCAGGAGAGGCAATGTCAGAATTATTGGGCTACCTGAAAGCCATAATCAAAAGGAAGATCTTAGACATTACTGAGGAAAACTGTCCTGATATCCAGAAACCAGAGGACAAAAATAGGTACTGAAATAATCCACCAATCATCTCAGGAAAGAGATCCCAAAATAAAAATTTCAAGGATATATAGACAAATTTCAGCACTTTCAAGTCAAGGAAAAAATACTTCAAGTCACCAGGAAAAAAAACAATTCAGATTTTGGAGCCACAATCAGGATTATAGGGGATTTACCTGATGCACATTAAAAGAGAGAGGTGATTGAATATAAAATTCCAGAAGTCAAAGAAACTAGGACTACAACTACAAATCACCTACATGGTGAAATTAAGCATAATATTCCAAGGGAAAAAATGGTCATTCAATGAAATAGAAGGATTTCAAATTTTCATAAGGAGATCAGAATTAAACAAACAGAAAAGTGATCTCTAATACCAGAACCCAAGAGAAACTGGAAATAGTAAAAAAGGTGGGGAGGGAAGCATAAGGGATTCAACGCAATTGAATTGTTTATATCTTTACATGGTAAGATGATAAAATTGTACTACTAATAATATATAGTTAGAAGGAATATACATAGAGGAAATAGGTATAAGGTGAATTTGAGGGAATGACATAAAAATAATTAAGGCATGAGAAAGAGGAGCACTCTGGTGTAGAAGGAAGGGAGAGGTAGAATGGGCTAAATTATTTCAGATGAGGAGGCATGAAAAACCTATTACAGTGGAGGGAAAAATGAGAGAGTAGGAGATAGGTACCATCTGAACCTTACTATCATCAGTATTGGCTCAAAGAGGGAATAATATATACAATCATTTGAATATAGAAATCTATCTTACTCAATAGGAAAGTAGGAAAGGAGAATATTAAGTAAAGGTGGTAGTGGAGGAAATGACTAAAGAGAGGGCAGACCAGGGAGGTGGTAGACAGAAGGAAAACAGTGGTGATGAGGGAATGGTGAAAGGAGAGGGAAAATAGAAGGAAAAATAGGAGGGAGGGAAATACAATATTAGTAATCATAACTGTGAATATGAATGGGATGAACTCTCCCATAAGATGGAAGCAGATAGCAGAGTGGATCAAAAACCAGAATTCTACAATGTACTGTTTACAAGAAACACACTTGAAGCAGAGAGACACACAAAGCATAATGGTAAGGGCATGGAGCAGTTGAAGTAAAACAAACAAACAAACAACAACAACAACAAAAAATAAATTTGTATAACAATCCTGTACTTGGTTACAGTAAAAGCAAAAATATACCTAATTTAAAGAGCTAAGAAAGGGAACTACATCTTGCTAAAAGGTACTATAGACAATAAAGTAATATCAATACTAAACATATATGCACAAAGTGGTTTAGCATCCAAATTCTTAAAGGATATGAGAAGAGAAGCAGAAGGCACCACACCTGCCAGTAGGCTATAGAAATAATCCAGGCATGAAGACCTTTATTAGAGCTGTGGAAATATAGGAAGAGACAATGGGACATATTTAAAGGATATTGTAAAGATGAGACTGTCAAACCTGGTAAACAGTTTAGAAATGGGAGGTAAGGGTGAGTGAGGAATCCAAGATGAGTTCTAGGTTGTGAATTTGAGGAGTTCCTCAGGAAGGATGGTGTAAAGTAATAGGTAAGGTAGTAGGGGAAAGGGATTTTTTTTGTGGAAAGATAATGAGTACTATTTTGAATATTTTGATTTTAATATGTCTAATGGACATGTAGTTCAGAATGTCTGAAAGGCAATTGGAGATGTAAGATTGGAGGGCAGTAGAGAGGTTGAGACATAATTGTAAAACTGACAATCATCAGCATAGAGATGGTAATTAAATAACTAGGAGCTGATGAGATTACCAAGTAGTACAGAATGGTATAGAGGGAGAAGAGAAGAAAGCCCTGAAGGACACCTACAGTTAAAACTTATGGTCTAGAAGAGCATGCAAACAAAGGAAAGAAAAGGAGAGGCCAGATAGGTCAGTAGAAGACCAGGAGAGAATGGTGTTCCAAAAACAGGAAGAAAAAAATAGGAGTATCCAGGAGGACAGTCATTGATATCATCAAAGTCTGAAGAGAAGTCAAGGAGAATGAGGACTGATAAAAGGGCATTTGACTTGCTAACTAAGAGATAATGAGTAATTTTGGATTGAATAGTTTCAGTGGATTGATAAGGAAGACTGATTACAAGAGATTAAGAAGGGAATGAGAGGAGAAAAAGTAAAGGGACCTACTCATGTCTAACTGGTATCAAAAGATTATATGATAAATCACATTGTACCCCAACCTTCAAGTGTAACTTTTCAACCTTAGATCTCTGAGAGGTGATAGAGCGGGAGTGCTCTGGGGACCCAGACTGCCAGTGCAGTTAGACTTCAGAATTCTATGGGCAGAGAATGTGTTTGTTGTTAAGTTATTTTAGTTGTGTCCTACTATAACTGACCCCATTGGCAAGTTTCTTGTCAGAGATATTGGAATACTTTGCCATTTCCTTTTCCAGATCATTTTACAGGTGGGGACCTGAGGCAAGCAAAATGATTTACCCAAAGCTATATGGCTAGCAAGTACCAGAGAACAGATTTGAACTCAGGAAGATGAGTCCTCTGGACTCCAGAGCCAGTGCTCTATCCAGTGCTCCACCTAGCAACCTTTCTGTTTCCTCAAAACCTTGACTAGAATATGGTCACACAGCTGGTAAGCATCTGAGACAAGATTCAAACTTTGATCTTGACTCTAGGTTCAATGCTCCACATAAAATCAGGTAATATCCATTCATACTCCCCCTTTTCCAGATTAGTTTCTTCTGTAAAATAAGGGAGTTAGACTTGGTAGTCTCTACTACCTTTGCTACTATCTTTGCTAAGATGTGGGGATACAAAGGCACATAATAGCATCACTGGGTGAAAAGAACTCTGGATTTATTGTCAGAGAAGCAAAACTGGAAACCTGACAGTGCTATTTGCTGATTTGATCTTGGAAAGGTCAGTCAGTCTTTAGGAATTTTAATGTCCTATCTAGTAACTGGTATGGTGAGGGATTGATGATGATGATGAGGAGGAGGAGGATTGTGGTGATGATGATGACAGATAATTTTTATATACTGTTCCTTAAAGTTTTGCAAAGCACTTTATAAATGTATGCTAACTCATTTGATTTTCACAATAATCTTGTGAGATAGATATTATAATCACCATTTTACAAATGGGGACATTAAGACACAGAGAGGTTAAGTGATATGACTATGGTCACACAGCTAGTAAGTGTTGGAGGAGGGATTCAAAATCAAGACTTCTTGACTCCAGGTTCCATTTTTTAAAACAGAATTAAATAATAGACAAAGTCACTTCTAGAACTAAAATTTAAAATCCTATGGAGAGAGCTAGGCAGAAAAAGCCTGACAGACTCTGATTTCAGGAACTGCATTATGTATAATGAACAGTTCTATGTGAAAAAGGTGAGGGAAATGTTGCCAGGTATACCTTATTCTTTGGTTAAGAGGCCCTGCAATGCTGATTTAGGATACTTAAAGTCAATTCTGTTTTAACTCCCATTGAAACATCCCTTCCCTTTCCTATTGCATCACCTTTGATCCTAAAGAATACAATTCTTTTCAAATCACTTCAACAAAATTAAGCACCTACCATACACAAAGCACAGTGCTAGTATGCACACATTTACTCTAGATTTTGGAACTTTAATTGCAAAGAGTATTGTCCCAATTTGTTGTAATCTAGGAATAATTTTTTTTCAGCCTCAAATATATATAAGGTGGCATGAAGCTTTGAAATTAATTTATGTTTTTTTCTTTAATTTAAAGAAGTATTTCATTAAAGGGGGAAGGGTCAATTATTTCCATGATAATTATTTTTATAATAGGCTATTAGTATTCCCTTTCATTTCCAGAAGTACATGTACACTTAAATTATAATAAGATTTCAGCTGTCATTTCTACAAGGGCCTCCAAATTTAAATTTTTATAAAATATTTAATTATCTAAATAAATCAAATTAATTTTGAACCTTTTCTTCATGAAGCCTATAACCTCAATAAAAGCCACACAAAATGATTCATAATATTTTGTAAATGTTAAGGGCTGACTGTAAGTTTAATGATTCCTGCCTAAAATACTTTCACAAATAATGATTTTGGTAAATGAACTATGAAAACTTCATTATTATAATCATATATTTGTAGGATATAAGATCATTACCATAATTTCTATAAAATAGTGATGTGAGATAGAATAATGAAACTATGGTACCCCATTTATATATGGTCATTTTTATAAGATATTTTATATTTTTGCCACAAAATTAACTATTTTACCTTCATCAATGTAGTGCTTCTAATACACACATATATGCATACACACATATATGTATAGATACACACACACATATATATATATATATACACATACATATACAGTTTGAAAAATCTGGGATTTTATTAATGGGGGTACTCCCTCCAAGGACAAATATTGTAAAGGCCCTACGTTTAATGAATTGCTAGGAGGAATATGTTTATATATACATATATTTATATTTTTATGTGTGTATATACATATATACATACACATGTACATGTACATATCCATACACATACACACATACATATACACACATATACTCTGAGAGAGCAACCAACCTTCAGGTGACAAACCTTCTATCACTTAGCTAGGTTAGTAGTAATCAGACAACACAGTCATCACAGACAACCTATGTCATTGTGCCTATTCGAGAAACTTGCCTAGCTTCTCAAGGAACAGCAGAGCCTGCACTAGTTATTAAGTGCCATCTTTCCCTTAGATGAGACCTTTATAGGTCACCTCAGCTGCTAGTACCACTCCCACTAAAGTAACCATCCATCTGCTTTGTTCTTATCTTATACTAATTAATTTATTATGTTTTCTCCATTAAAATATAAACATCTTCAGGATAGACACAGGTATCATTTTATCTTTTTATTCTAAGCACTGAGCACAAGGCAGGGCACTGATTTGTTGATTGGTTCATGATTGATTTTTGTGAGATATACCCACATATATATCACACCTCTCCTCTACCCATGGTAGGGGATCTATGCTACCATCCACTGTCCTACATACCTACTTAGCTTTCTGGACCTGCAATGATCAAGAGGAAAAAAAAAATCTTATTCTGTTCCCCAGGGGCTGTAGCACCAGGTAGTCAAAAAATTCGACTTTTGTTTCTTTAATTGTTTACTATCTTCACTGGTATATTAATTCATTCTTATTTGTATGAAGGAAGAAGAGTTGTTAGCAACCAGAATATTGACTAGATAATGCATTATCTTTTTGGCATGAAAGAATATTAGAACAGAGAAGAAACTATGTATTTAAATAAACTGGAGATATTTCTAGCTTCCAACAGGAGCTGAGGCAAAGAAGGATAGAAAAATTCTTGAATAACTGTAGCACGAAATAGTCAAATAAATCATTATTAATCTCTAGAGCAGTAAGAGAAGTCACTGAAAAAATATGTCTATATGGTATTTCATACATTTATTTCATTTAATCCCTCCAAATATATATTTCATACTATATCTATTCCTTTCATCCCATGTGATTTTTGCTCACAGCTCCCATAACATCTCCAGAAGGTTCTTAACTAATATACTGGGGCTCATCTTCTAGTTCTCTTTACCAATGGGTTGCCTGTTTGTAATAAATAATACATCATATATGTATAACGATATGCTGGGAAACATCTTTATACATTATTTATACATGTGCATATTTTACATCTGTTGGCACTGGTGAGCACATTATAGTTGGGACCTAATCCAAACTTCTTTTCTGAGTTGCCATCCTATATAATTCAGGAACTTTTCTTATAGAAGCTATTTTTACTTATGTGCAGGAATTCATGCAATGTTAGACAGACATACCTAATTAGTCATATGTATGACATCTTTGAAGAATTAAAGTTGAAATTCATGCAAAGATCAATGAAGTCACACACAGTGGCTAAAACACATTACTAACAAAGAATTGTTAGAAAAGAAATGCCATCAAGGATAAATGATTCAAAAAGAAAGTGGTCTGGTCATGGGGTAAGGGAAAGATATGAACAAAAGTCACAGAGGATGTTAAATCTGAATTGTTGTCAGTATTAACTATTGTATCAATGACCTCAAGGATCCATCAAAGTAATGACTACATGAAAAATGAGTGAAAACATTTCCTTAATTATCTTACTATAAAGGAAAATACTGCTAATTATTTGAAATATGTTAGAATGCTTAAATATTTATTTGCTTACAAGAAATAGGCAAAAATGTTTTCTCCCCTCTAGTAAACCAACAGTCATTAAAATTTTCCTGATAGAAGCTGGTCAATAATTAAGTCTTCCATTTGGATGGGGATAGGTAGAATCCTTCAGCGTTCAGAACGGGAAAAGGACAACATGAAATAGATTGCATTCCTAATTCCTTACCTAATGACTTTTCACTGGAAAAAGAAATCAAAGATAGAGGAGAAATTTTTTTACATTTTTTCTTTGGGCTTGTGATTTTTAAGTTCAGTTTACATCAAATCAGGAGTAAGTGTAGTTTGGTTTATGGACTTCTCAAAGTGATGAGACCTGAGTTTAAATCCTGTCTTAGGAACTTACTAGTAATGTGTCCACATACAAATCACTTAGTCCTATGACCAATAAGTCACTTTTCAGAACTTCAATATCTTCTTTAAAATGAAAGTGATAATACTTATAGTATCCTAACATGGTTTGTTGTGAGTGACATGTCTTACTTTACTTTTGAATTGTGCAAATGTGAGATGTCAACAGAGAGGCCATGGCATTTTTGTATTTACACCTTTACCAGATAGAAATATCCATTTGCTGAAATCCTATAGCTATTGTTAGTTCTTGTGAATAAAAGCGAGTCTTAACTTAAACAATAATAGCAGAAGCAACAACAACAAAAACCAGTAAGACAAATGTGGAAACACTGAGTAAGGAACATATATACAGAAAACTTCTAACCAAGAGAATCATGAAGACAACAAGGAAATCAGTTTAGTGGATAGGAAAGTAATATTTCCTGTTTTAAGCATAGGGCTGTCTGTTTAAATAACAACAAAAATAACAATAATAATAAGTAACATTTTTTTGCTTTTTTTGGAGGGGGAAAGGCAGGGCAATTGGGGTTAAGTGACTTGCCCAAGGTCACATATGGCTAGCAAGTGCTAAGTGCATGAGACTGCATTTGAACTCAGGTCCTTCTGACTCCAGGGCCAGTGCTCTACTCACTGCACTACCTAGCCATCCCAATAACTAACATTTAAATAGTAGTTTCAAGGTTTCAAATTACTATATATAAATATGTGTGTATGCACACACATACACATATATTTAATTTGTTTCTCAGTAGGTATTATCCTTATTTTACAAACAAAACTTGAAGTTTATTTACTTGTCTAGGATTACGGAACTAAGAAGCATCTGAGATAGAATTTGAACTAGACCTTCCTAATTCCAAGTCCAACCTGTAATTCCTAGTCACCTTTAGGCAATTATGTCTAATCTATGTTATTTTAAAATTTAATTCACGTTATTAGCTACAAAAAGTTTCACTATTACAGTTTGGTAATAAAGAACTTAGTTTAGAAAATAGAACACCTTGTTCTTAATTGACTATATTAGTTTGAGATGTTAGACTATAGATCTAAGTAAATAATAACAACAAAAAAGTTAAAAAGCCATCCCTAAAATTGAAGCTATAGGAACCCAGAAAAAGTTCATTAAAAAGATACATCAAAAAGGTAGTACAGTGATGTGATGGCACATTTGTAAAAACACTAAAACAAAGATTTAGCTAAGGGGTCATATTTGGGAAATTACTGGCTGGAGCACTTACCTCACAGTGATACCAAAAGTCAGTTCTGCCAAGGATAGTAAATCCTTGTCGTCTTTAATCACTATGCAACATCACTTTTAATCCAAACACAGTTGAACTCATAGGACTCTGCTTTCCTTCATTTTGCCCTATTATAAGACTTTGGCATTCTACAAAACCACTATAGTCATCATATCTTTTCCTTTACATATGTTTTCAAATAACTCAAGGAATAATTTAAAAAAAATAGTAGTTCAAGAGGTAATGTTAAGTTATGTCATACATTGAAAAGGAGACCTCAAAGAAGTTTTAAAAAGCAATTAATTCTAATTAAGTTGAAAAAAAGTAGATACACTATCAGATTTTCATCATTCATTAAATCAAATGAATTTCCTTTACCAGGTAAAAGAAATTCATAAATACATTAAAGATACAAAATTTATCACCTCGACAGGATACTAGGACTGTGGCTTCCCTGGGTTTGTATCAGAGTAGGTACACAATATATTCACTTAACCACAAGTCATATATGTTACCTCCCATCATCAAATGTTGCATGATATATTTTATGTCACACATTTTACATTTAGGAGGCAGGCTTCAAATATATCTTGTACTATGACAGATATCCAAAATAAAATGATAACACCAGGGGATAGGGGTGGGAGGGTGTTCATTACCTATTAAAGAGGAAAGATGAATTTGTTGGGATGAACAATTTCCTTGGAATGCAAGACCTCATAAAAGAAGCATAACTAAAAACACTGGAACAAATGCCATTAGATTTTTAAATTTTAATTTCTTGGTTCTCAATATTTTAAAATATTATATATACATACATATATGTATATATATATGTAAATGTGTGTGAATATTCAAAATGTTTCTTAAAATATATGGCAATACTCAGAAATTTACATTCTTATCTTCCCCTAAATCATTCAAATTAAATAATAATTATTCATAGCTATCTCTTTAAAAAAGTTGAGTCACTAGAGCTCTTTTCCAATGAAGGCCAACAAAGTATATATGTGGTGATATAATTAAGTATGCAAACTTTCACTTAGAATGAATATGACAAAGACTAGCAAATGGTAAAAACCTGGAATAATCATAGTTATGAAACTTCTTGACTCACTGTATTTAGAAAAAAATAATCTTCATTTTCAATATCAGGAGAGTTTGTGCTCATACAGTAAAATGAACATAACCTAGTTCCTTATCAATAGCATTTAACTATACAGGAGTCATTTTTAACTATAAAAATTCAAGAAGTAACTCAGGGCAAAATTGTGTACAAACTGACAAAGACATTTGAGTATTCATCATGTTGACAAATGCATGTTATTCAGGAATAACATCTGTGGTCTTTAACATATAAGAACTGTGAAATGGAGAAGGTGTTAACCTCATTTTGCATGGTTCCAGAGAACTGTCAGATCAATGAATTGGAACAACAATGATATATTTTGGGCACATTATGAAGAAGAAATACCTAATAATTAGGGCCTTCTCAAAAATAGAATGGGTTCTTTTGTAGACCCTTATCACTGGAAGTCACGGGATCACAGAATGCCAATAAGCATTTTATTAAGAATATGCTAAACACTGGTGATATGAAGAAAGGTCAAAACAACACACACACACACACACACACACACACACACACACACAACACCTGTTCCTCTTCTCAAAGAACTCACAGTCTAATAGGGAAGACAAAGAACAAGTGTGTACAAATAAATATATACATAATACATTAGAAGCAATCAATAGGAGTAAAGCATTAATTAGGGTCAAGAAATGCTTCTTGTAAAAGGTGAGGTTTTAGCTGGATATTGAAGGAAGTGCCAGAAAGTCAAGAAATAGATGAGGAAGGAGAAAATTCTGAACAATGTAGATAGTAAGTAAAAATGTTGGAGCTAATGGGAAATCTACATACTGTCTACTTGAATCAACACAATTTATTGTACATATTGTACTGTTAGATTTGAGGAAATTAGCCTAGAGAAACATAGTGAATCACCAAAGGCCACATAAGTAGTTAGTGGCAGAAATAAGAATTTCTTTCCTAACTTTTAGTCCAATATGATGGGAAAAGTGAGATTATGTGGAATTTGAATGGGAAAGCGATTACCTTAAGCCACTTGGGTACGAGGCAAAAGAAGGAAAAAGTATATGGCTAAGAACATCATCAACCAGCATGACAAGGATACAAAGTGGATCTCTGGTAGGTATAGGTTATAGAGTGTCCTGAATTTAGGTTCAATGATCATCATTCAATGGAAGGAGGAAAGAGAACAATGCTCTAGATAAAAGGAATCAGGCTATGCCAGACTCTCTTTCATTTCTCCAAAATAATCCATCTTCCATATGTACAAAAATATTTATAGCAGCTTTTCTCACAACAATAAACTAATGGAGATTTCACCAGGTAATGGTTAAACAAATTATGGTACATGAATGCAACAGAATATTACACTGTAAAAAGTAACAAAATCGACAGTTTCAGAGGAAACTTTGAAGACCTCTATGAATTGATGAAAATGAAAAATTTATACAATTCCAGCAACATTATGAAGAAAAACAACTTTCAAACCTTGAAAAATCATGATTCTATAAGACCAAAGAAGAAGACCCTCCCCATGCCTGAGAAATGATGGATTTGAGATGAGGAATAAAATATACATTTTTGGACAAGGCCAATGTGGAATCAGCATTCCTGGGCTATGTATATTTATTTTGCACATATTTGTATAGTTTTTTCCTTTTTTATTTAATTGGAAAAATGGGGAAGGGGGAACAGAGGAGAGGTAATAGAAGTGACAGAGAATTATGATTTGCAAAAAATAAAATTAATTAATTTTTTAAAATTGACCAATTTCACACATCAAGGCTGAACAGCTCTGTAGAAGAGTCAGGTGTTCCATAGAAAGAAGCAGACATATATCGAAATATATAGAATTGATTTCCCATTTTTGATGTCATAGATAAGAAGGTGCTAATCTTCATTGAGAAGATTGCATGAGAAATGAATTTCTAACAGAATATTTCTAGCAGATGCAAAATAGGGAAAGAATGCCATATATAAAAAAGGAATAGTTCTAGAACAAATAGTCTATCAATAGCGCTACACCTAGAATATTAGCATTTGTTAAGCCACGATAGCAGTTACCAAGTAAAAGCAGAAACAATCACTCAAAGTAGGAAGGTGATTGTTAGTTTCTGCTAGCAGAATATAAATTCCTACATGCTGAACCAAATTGGGAACACCTTGAATATGGACCAAGCAAGAGACCATGCCCATTGTTTGAGGAATAGACTATATCTAAATAAGATGACCAAGTGGAAGCTTTTAAAGGAATCAGAATTAAATAAGCAAGGTTTGGATAACATTCTTGTTGGCTATGAACTTTGTGTTGGTATCAAGAGATAAAAACTCAAAAAGTGTGCATAAAAATCAAAAATAAAATTACCAGATATAAAAATACCAGTCAAGAATGGAATAATTCATGTTTTGGATAATTTCATTTAAAGAACTTATATAAACTCAGAGATCATGTGTATTCAAATGTCAGCTTTCCATAAGAAAAGCAATAGCTATATTCTAAAAAACAAAACACAAGGATTAAGAAAATTGAATGATTTTTAAACACATCAAAACTACTCAACCAAATTAAAAAAAAATAAAACTAAGTGAAGATGACATTGATGAGAGTACTGGTTGATGTTCAAGGAAAATACTAAGTAGAAGCCAAATCACTGTTTTTAACAAGAAGTTGGCACAGAAATGTGCCTAATTGGCTTCCCTCTTGAGAAGGAATTTTATATCTTAGATCTAGTTTTGAAGACCTTTGGAGGTCATGTACCCACTGACTAAGCTTCATAGAACAGATCTAACAATGGAGAATAGAGTCAAAAAAAGGGAGGGAAAAGGAAGGAAGGACATAGGAAGAAAAAAAATCTCTGATAACCTGGAATTGTTGTAGTTTAGTCATCTGTTCTTCTAGTTTCTGGCTCTGTTCCACCAGCTGAGATGATAACTTCTTCCAGCGATTCTGTATCCCTTCAAGTTCTAACTGATATTTTTTATTAATTTCTGGCGGTGCTTTCTTTGACATCTCTTCCACTGTTGTGCTGAGCAGATTCAGACCAGGCTGTTGTTCCTGCAGAGAACTTTGCAAAGCCTGTGATGGAGAAATTAATGGTATATTTACAACAAAATGTACAGTCTCACTTTTTAAAAAAATCACATTTTAAAATTATACAGACAAGGGAAGGAGGCAGGGAGGAAAAGAGGGAAGGAGGGAGGGAAGATTAATGGAAGGAAGACAGGAAGAAAGAAAGGAAGGTATTAAAGAACAAAGGAAGAAAGCAAAGAAGGAAGGAAGGAAATAAGAAAGGAAAGAAAGGAGGGAAGAAAGGAACAAAGAGAAAGAAGGATTGGTAAAAGGAAGAAGCAAAAAAACTACATTTTCTCTTTTTTTTTTGCTTTTTGGAAGGCAATTGGGGTTAAGTGACTTGCCCAAGGTCACATGGCTAGTTTTTGTGTTAAGTGTCTGAGGGCCTCCTGACTCCAGGGCTGGTGCTCTATCCACTGCGCCACCTAGCCACCACCCTTTTTTTTTTTCTACATTTTCTAGGTGGAATTCCTTTTACTACTCTATGATTGGAAATGTGATTAAAATTATAATAGGATTCAAAGAAAAAAATATAATTTTCCTAAAAAAATCTAATTAAATATTTCTCTGAAAAATGCATATTAATCTATAAAACAAATGTTTGATCTTTATTCACTACAGATATCTTCAAGAATAGCTCTTATTTCTTATATAGAAAGAATTTAAGAATATAGCTTTTTTTCAGGAGGGGCTATTTATTATTATGTGTTCTTATTTAGTTGACATTAATAAATTTTCACTCAGAATTTCTTTATATTATTCACAGAATGTTCCCACATTTTGTTATTATTAAGCAGCAAATAGATACATACCTTTAACTCCCTGAGTCTCTGCTCCATGATTTCATATTCAGTGACAGTTACCTGAGGTATAGAGAGTTTGGTTTCTGACTGCTGGATACAAGTAAGTATAGTACTCATCATTTCCAGATAATGTGTAGGAGGTAAACTGTCCAAAGCTTCATCCAAAGGGGGAAAATGAGAAAAAATTAAATGGCTTCAAAGTTATTATTATGTTCTCAAAAGTTGTCAGCAAAAAAAATCAAAGAGACTGGAAAAATATTTAATTTTTTTTCTAAATGAATTAATACATTTCATTTGCTTTTACTTGTGATTTTGCCTTTATTTTAGATCTAAATATATTTTTACATATGGGCAACAGTATTTGGACAAGTGTGGATAAGGTATGCCCTAACAGGGAGTATGGAGAGAATGTCCACACTGATGAGATCATAGATTCATTGGCATATTGGAGGGAGCTGGTTCTAACATCATCTTAATAGTGCATGAAGAATCCCAACTAAAATATGCAACCAATATAAAAACATCAATTTGTGAAGACAACAGGTTGTCTCAGCAAGACTGTTGTCTTATTTTCTAACATTCCCTCCTTCTAATGCTAAAATTTAATTTTTAGTACCTTTGTTGGAGGGGAATAATCATTTTTATAGCCAGTGTTAATGTGTTTAAACTATCTATTGAAGGCAATTTTCATTTTAGTACATCTGTTAAAATCATATAATGTTAATGTAACAGAGAAATTTAAGTTAGATTTTATTGGATTATACCCATTAAACTGACATTGCAGATGTCTTAAATAGATAACATCTGCTAAAGACATAAGCAATTCATTAGCTCAGTTGCTCACTTCTGCCCTTCACAATTGGTCTAATTTCAGAAATGAAGAAAGAAAAGACAGCTGAAAAAGATGCAGGGTGACTTTTGTGGTTCTACAACAGTGAGAAAGGATGGATTACTAACATGCCTCTTTAAATGTGTCTAAATATATGTGCATATACATATATACATACACAAATACATAACTTAGCATAAATCATGTCCCTCATACTAGAGGTAAAATGAATGGACGTAGAGACTAGGCATTAATAATAATGTTAACAATAATAGCTTATATTTCTATGATGCTTTATTGTTCTTTTAGCAATCCTATGAGGTAGGTAGTGTGAATGCTATTATCTGCATTTTGTAACGATGAAATTATTAATAAGAGGGGTGCTGATTGGCCATGGTCACACAGCCAGCTTCTCTGATTCCAAATTTAATGATCTTTTGTTCTTTCCCTTACAATATGCTACCAAAAACTTTAGGTTCCATAGAATGCCATAAGCAAAAACAATCAGAAATAATCAGCATTGAGATTCTCTAATCTGCAATTCACATTTCTTTTTTTCCCCTTAACTCTTGCCAATAGGATGAGCACAAAAAGAATGTATATAAGTCTCTGTTTGTCTCTTTCTGTCTATAAACACACACACACACACACACATAATATTATTTGCCTTTCTTCCCAATTGCATGTCAAAACAATTTTCAGAATTCATTTAGAATTAGAATTCATTTTTACATTTATTGTTCCAAAATTTTTTCCCTCTTTCCCCTCCCCTCTTCTTGAATTGGTAGGCAATTTGATATAGGTTATACATATGCTATCATGTAAAATACAATTGTGAAAGAAGAAACAGATTATAAGAAAAAAACACATGAAAAGAATAAAGTGAAAAAAGTATGCTTCAATCTGCATTCAGAGTCCTTTAGTTCTTTATCTGGATGTGGATAGCACTTTCCTTCATGATCCTTTGTACTTGTCTTGGATCACTGTGTTTCTGAGAAGAGCTGAGTCATTCATACTTGATCATCACACAATGTTGCTAATACTGTGTGCAATGTATTCCTGGGTTTGCTCATTTCATTTTGCATCATTTCATACAAGTTTTTCCAGATTTTTCTGAAACCTGACTGTTCATCATTTTTTATTGCATAATATATTCCATTATATTCATATACCACAACTTGTTCAACCATTCCTCAACTGATGGGCATCCCGTCAGTTTCCAATTTCTTTGCCACCACAAAAAGAACTGCTATAGGGGCAGCTAAGTGGCTCATTGAATAGAACAGTGACCCTGGGGTCAGGAGGAACTGAGTTCAAATCTGGTCTCAGACACTTAACACTTACTATCTGAGTGACCTTGGGCAAGTCACTTAACACCAACTGCCCTACCTTCCTACCCCCAAAAAGACAAAAACAGAACTGCCATAAATATTTTTGTAAATGTGGGTTCTTTTCCCTTTTTATGATCTCTTAGGATACAGATCTAGTAATAGTTACCCTTTGAACCAGCAATACCATATTGGGTGCATGATTTAGTCATAGAGGATGACACCATAAGCAAATTAGAAGAGCAAGTAATAGTCTGTCATGTCTATGGAGAAGAGAAGAATTCAAGACAAAGCAAGAGATAGCATTAAGAAATGTAATGTAGGGGCAGAGCCAAGATGGCTGAGTAGAAACAGCTCTTCCAAGCCTCTCTGCCCCCAGATTCCCCACAAACTATGTAAAAAAGGACTCTGAACAACTTCTGGAGCCCCAGCACCCACAGAACGACACAGAGAAGCTAACCTCCCGCTGAGGACAGCCCAGCAGCCCTGCAGGAAGGACCAGTGCAGCGATCTGGGAGCCGGCAATGCGCAGAGCGCAGGAGCCCAGCCGAGCCGAGCCCAGGTCCCTGTGAGCTGAGGTTTTAGCCCCAGGGCGGCAGGGCCAGCAGCCAGCTGGAGGAACCCCAGAACACCAGGAGCTGTGGCAACTCCAGAATTATCAACACAGACATGCCTAGGACAAAGTAAAAGGTTAGTGTCCTATGGACTTTGGGACCTGTATTTGGGGAATGCGTCAGCTCCCTCCCCTGGGAGCTAGAAGCTGCTGAGGAGACACGCCATTTTGTAGTTTTCAGAGGCAGCTCGGGCTCCCAGCCTACAAATCGTGGGGAGATCCAGCGATCAGTCTTGGGGGGTAATCGCTCTTGCTTTAACCTCCCTGGATCTGGATTGTGATCTAGGGTGGAAGTTGTGGGTGGGTTTACAGCTTGCCAGAAACAGAAGTTGCCCCCAACACGTTCGGGACGAAAATTCCTCTATCTGGCCTTAAAGCCATAGTGTGGCAACAAGCCCCAAAGTCAAACAATTAAGTGGCAACATGCCAAGGCAAAGGAAACAGAAAAATGCAACCCTAGACTCCTATTTTGGGGGCATAGAGCAGGAAAAGGACTGTGAGGTCAGAAGTCCTGCTCCAAAAGCCCCAGGGAAAACATGAGCGGGTTGCAGGCCATAGAGGACCTTAAGAAGGACTTTAAAAATCAAATAAGAGAAGTGGAGGAAAAATTGGAAAGAGAAATGAGAAGGATGCAGGAAAAGTATGAAATGAGGGTCAACAGCCTGACTGGGGAAAACAACACCTTAAAAAATAGACTAACTCAAATGGCAAAGGAGGCCCAAAAGGGCAATGAGGAGAAGAATGCCTTAAAAAGTCGAATTTGCCAGATGGAAAAAGAATCTCAGAAGTTCACTGAGGAGATTCATTCCTTCAAAGTTAGACTGGGGCAAATGGAAGCTAATGACTTTATGAGAAATCAAGATGCTGTTAAGCAGATCCAAACAAATGAAAGATTAGAAGGCAATGTGAAATATCTCATGGGAGAAACCACTGACCTGGAGAATAGATCCAGGAGAGACAATTTAAAAATTATTGGACTACCTGAAAGCCATGATCAAGGAAAGAACCTAGAAATCACCCTTCAAGAAATTCTCAAGGAAAACTGCCCTGATGTTTAGATCCAGAGGGCAAAATAGAGGTTGAAAGAATCCACCAATCACCTCCTGAAAAAGATCCCAAAAAGAAAACTCCCAGGAATATTATAGCCAGGTTCCAGAATCCCCAGATCAAGGAGAAAATACTACAAGCAGCCAGGAAGAAACAATTTCAATATTGTGGAAACACAATCAGAATAGCCCAGGACCTGGCAGCTTCTACACTGAGGGATCGAAGGGCATGGAATATGATATTCCAGAGGGCAAAGAACTGGGAATGAACCCAAGGGTCACCTACCCAGCAAAACTGAGTATTTTGTTTCAGGGGAAAATATGGTCATTCAGTGGAATAGAGGACTTTCAAGCATTCTTGAGGAAAAACCAGAGTTGAATAGAAAATTTGACATCCAGACGCAAGAAGTAAGAGATTCCTGAGAAGGTAATCAGGGAAAAGAAATCAAAAGGAACTTATCAAAGTTGAACTATTTACATTCCTATATGGAAAAGCAATATCTGTGACTGATGATATCTTTCTCACTATGAAAATAATGGAAGAAGTGGGTGTGGCCATATGAATACATATGTGAATGTGTGTGTATATGGTTACAGTTATATATGGATAGAGGGCATAGGTTGAATTTGTTGGGAAGGGAGAATACACAAGGGATGAAATTATGAGGTGAGAGAGGAAAGTGGCAAGAGGAGATGGGGAGAGACAGGGTACGGTAAACTATCTCATGTAGGGGAAGTGGTTGCAAAGGAGGGGGAGAATAAGGAAGGCTAAAAAGGCAAAACCACATTCACATGGAATTTGGTTCAGGGAGAAAATGACATACGTACTAAATGGGATATCTCAACCTGCAGCAGGATAGGGGGAAGGGGGATGAGAGGAGGGATGATGGAAGGGAGGGCATCCTTGGGGTGAGGGGAGGTTGGAAGTACCCACTATAGAAGAGGGACAGGATCATGTAGGGAATGGACCAGGTGGGGGGTGGGATGAGTGGGAGGGAATTATAAGCAGCCTTGTACAATATATCTACTATGATAATGTTTTGCATAGCTAGACATGTACAACATATACTGAATTACTTATCTCCCAAGAAGGAATGGGTGACAAGGGAGGAAGGAAATGGATCTGAAATTCGAGGTCATAACATTAAATGTTTCAAATATATATATATATATATATATATATATATATATATATATAAATACTATTATTAATACTCTTTTGCCTATAATTGGGAGATAAGATGTGCAGGCATTGGGACACAAGATTCATCTTCCTCTAATGGAAAAGTCAATGGGGGTATGGGAGAAGGTATGGGAGAGAGCAGATTGGAGGAAGCGATATCTTGTGGGACTGCTATTCAGGGAGGTTGGGTAGGGGAATAATGGGAGGAAAATGATTGTAACTCAAAATCTGGCGGAAATGAATGATGTAAAACAGAAGTTAATAAAGCATTTGTTTTAAAAAAAAAGAAATGTAATGTAGATAATTTTGATTATATTAAATTAAAAGTTTTTTCACAGACAAAACCAATGCAACCAAGATTAGAAGAAAAGTAGAAAGTGGAGGAATTTTATAGCAACAATCTCTGATAATTCCCTCATTTTCAAATATATAAAAAACTGAATCAAATTTCTAAGAATGCCAGCTGTTCTTCAATTGATAAACAGTGATTTCATTTTTTTCATGTTTGATACTTCTTTCTTTCTTTTTTTAAATTAAGTTAACCGATGGTTTATCTGCTTTATTATTTTTCCCCCCATAAAACCAGGTTCTAGATTTACTTGTTAGCTCAGTAGTGTTCTTACTTTTAATCTTATTAAGCTCACCTTTGATTTTCAGGATTTATAATTTGGTTCTCAATTGGGGAGTTTTAATTTGTTCTTTTTCTATTTTTTTTAGTTTTATGCCAATTCATTGCTCTGTTCTTTCCCTATTTTGTTTATGTAACAAGTTAGAGAAATATATATTTCCCCTAAGTACTGCTTTGGCTACATCCCATAAATTTTGGTATGCTATCTCATCATTTTCATTCTCTTCAATGAAATTATTGTTCCTATGATTAGTTCTTTGACCCACTTATTATTTAGGATTAGATTGTTTAATTTCCAATTAATTTTTAATCTCTCTTTCCACTGCCCTTTGCTGAATAGAATTTTTATTGCATTATAATTTGAAAAGAATACATTTAATATTTCTGCCTTTCTACATTTAATTTTAATGTATTATGACCTAATATGTCGTTGATTTTTTGTAGCTGTCATGTGCTACTGAGAAAAAAAGGTATTTTCCTTTCTGTTCCCATTCAGTTTTCTCCAAAGTTCTCTCATATCTAATTTTTGTAATATTCTATTTATGTCCTTAGTTTATTTTTTGGCTGCACTTACTGAGTTTTTAGAGGGGACTGTAGAGGTTCCCCACTAGTATAGTTTTGCTGTCAATTTCTTTCTGTAACTCATGTAACTTCTCCTTTAAGAATTTGGATGCTATACCACTTGGAACATATATATTTAGTATTGATATTACTTCATTATCTATGATATCTTTTAGCAATATGTAGTTTCCTTCCTTATGTCTTTTAATTAGGTATATTTTTGCTTCTACTTTTTCTGAGAACAGGATTGCTATTCCTGCTTTTTTTTTCACTTCAGCTGATGCATAGTAGTTTCTACTCCACCCCCTTACCTTTACTTTGTATATTTCTCTCCTATTCAAGTGGGTTTCTTTTAAAGAGCATATTGTAGGATTCTGGTTTTTGATTCACTCTGCTATCTGTTTCTGTCTTTTGGGAGAGTTCATCCCATTCACATTCACAGTTATGATTTCTGTGTAATTTCCTCCATCCTTCTTTTCCTCCTGCTTATCCTTTCTCTCCTTTCACCCTTTCTCTTCTCACCAGTGCTTTCTTTCTGTCTACCACCTCCCCCAATCTTCCCTCCCTTCTGTCAGTCTCACCCCTCTGCCCTTTAATTAATCTCCTCTCTTACTACCCTGTTGGGTAATATAGATTTCTATATTCAACTGACTGTGTATATTATTTCCTCTTTGCACCAATACCAATGAGAGTAAGGTTCAAGCAATGTCCATCGCCCACTTGCGCACTTTTAACTCCACTATAATAGGTCTTTTGCATCTTTTCATGTGAAATAATTTACTCCATTCTACCTCTCTCCTCCTTTTTCATCCAATGTACTCCTCTTTCTCATTCCTTATTTCTATGTCATTCCCTCAAATTAACCTTATACCATATCCTCTATGTATATTTCTTCTAGCTATACTATTAGTGATATAATTTTTAAGAATTAAAAGTCTCATATTCCCCATATAGGGATGTAAACAATTTAATTCTGTTAAATTCTTTATGTTTTCTTTCTCCTTTTCTACAGTTTATGCTTCTCTTCAGTCTTGATATCAGAAATCAAATGTTTGGATTAATTCCAGTCTTCTTGTAAAAAAGCTCAAAGCCGTCTATTTCATTGAATAACCATTATTTTCCCCTTTAAAGTAATTACCCTGAGGAGGTAATTCTTGGTTGTAGTCCTAGCTCCTTTATCTTCTGCTTCTGGAATACCAAGTTCTATGACTTCCAATCTAATACTACAGCTCTCAAGCCCTGTGTAATCCTGATTTTGGCTACTTGTCAGAAAACTTTTTTTCTTGACCTGAGAGTTTTTTAATTTGGATATAATGTTCTTTGGAGTTTTTTTGGGGGGGTGGGTGCGGGGTGGGGATCTCTTTCCTGAGGTGATCAGTGCATTCTTTCAATGTCTCTTCTGCCCTCTGGTTCCAAGATAGTAAGGCAGTTATCCTTGATAATTTCTTGAAGGAGGCTTTCCAGGTCCTCCTTTTGATTATCAATTTCAGTTAGCCCAATGATTCTGACATTGTCTCTCCTGGATCTATTTTTCAGGTCCATTGTTTTCCGTATGAGGTATTTTACATTTTCTTCTATTTTTTTATTCTTTTGAATTTCTTTGATTGATTCTTGATGTTTTATAGTCATTAGCATCCACTTGTCCAATTCTAACTTTAAAGGAGTTGATTTCTTCAGCAGATTTTTGTATCTCCTTTTCCATTTGATCGATTCTAGTTTTTAAGCAGTTGTTTTCTTTTCCTAAGCTGTTGACTCCTTTTTCATAATTCTCTTGCTTTGCATTTCTTTTCCCAATTTTTCTTCTACCCCTATTATATGATTTTTAAGCTCCTTTTTGAGCTCTTCCATAAGTTCTTTCTGGGCTTGAGAACATTTCCCATTTTTCTTTGGATGTTTGTCTATAGGTGTTTTGACATTGTTCTCCTTTTCTCAGTTTCTGTCTTGATCTTCCCTATCACATTATTAATTTTCTACAGTCAGATTCTTTTTTGGTTGTTTTTTGTTTATCTTTTTTGGCCTTAGTCCTAGCTTTTAAATTTGAACTCTGCTCTCAGGATGGAAGGGGAAATGACTCAGGTATTTTGTGCTGGCCCTGAAAATTTACCTGGTCTTATACTGATGCTGCTTTAAGGACCACAGGGGACCTTCATGTCTGGTGCTGTGCTGAGGGGATGGTCTGTGTGTTTGTGTGTGGTGACTGGTGCTGTTGGAGGCCAGAGGGATTTGACAGCTTCACTGGTGCTGAGCTTGTGTCCTAGCACTTTTGTCTGGTATGTGCTGTGGCTGGTAGAGTGTTTCTGCATTTCCCCTGGCTACACTGAAGCATGTGGCAGTCTAGCAGCTAGAGGCTATACGTTTGCTAAAATACATGGTGGTGGGGTGACTAGGTGGTGCAGTGAGTAAGAATGCTGGCCTCGGAGTCGGGAGGACCCAGGATTGGTTCTGGCCTTAGTTACTTAGCTCCAACACATAAATAACTAGCTGTGTGACCTTGAGCAAGTTACTTAACCCCAATTGCTTTAAAATAAAATAAAATACATGGTGGTTCATGGAGCTGAAGTTTAGAGGTTCCTTTGGCTGTGCTGAGGCACATGAATGTCCTGGTGTTGTTGTTTGCTTGCTTTACCACTGGGGCTCAGGAATCTCCTAATGGTTTGCTGAGGTGGGGCTTGTTGCTAGCTTACTGGGATGCTTCTTGTCCTAAACTGTTCTCCTCCCTTTATCCAAGTGAAACAGACCTCTCTTGCTGATCTTCCAGGCTTCTTGGGCTCAAAGATTGTTTCACACTGTCTTTGTGTTGATTCTGATGATCTAGGACTCAATTAACATTCACTATATTAAGTATGTCCTATATACATAGTGCTGTGCATATACTGGTGAAGAATAGTATAGACATAGAATCATTCAAACTGGGAGCTGAAGGAACCTTATGGACTGCAGTATCTTTTTGAAAACCCTAGTATTATATATAAAAACACTGAGTAGTACTAAGAAGGCTGACTGAAGTTACAAGGAATACCTCTTAATTCTCATACTCAAAGTATAGGAATCAATTGTGGTCCTACTTCAAGAATACTATTTTTAAAGTATGAGATTCATTTGTTTAGAAAAAATAGCCCATAATACAAGAGTTTATAATTCTGAAAGTAAATAGATCACACTCTTAAGTAACATGTCCCCATGTCCAAGAAAATATAAAAGGCTTTATAAATCAAAATGGTGCCAGACCGCAGTTTTAAAAAATATAACATTTGTGACTTTTTTCTTGCTCTTCACCTTATATTGATGCTATTCTGGGGCCAAGCACTGTATTAATATAGATGTGATTCCTGAAAAGACGTACACAAATCCACATTAATCATCAGTAGAGATTTAACTAGGGTAGGACAACTAGAATTTTGCCTAAATTAGAGATTTCTAAATAGTAGTTGCAATTCTTCAGTACTGCCTCATTATAAAGGATAGGTTTAAAAAATATCAACATGCCTGATGTCAAGATAGGTTGAGTTTTTCCCCACCTCTCATGCACAAATCTTGTGCTATCCCTACTCCTCAAATGAGTGTGTGCACACATGTGGCTTATAGTACTTAATTTGGGCATAGAACTTTCTAGTTGTCAGGCAGAGTAAGTAAGTATAATGAATATATGGCGAATGGTGGTGAATATAATTTTCATCAAAGAAATATATGAATGAAAAAGAAGACAGGATATTGATAGGTGCTTACTAAGATATAACTAAAGGAAAGACTGTATACTTTCTTAATATCCTAATGATACTTCCCTCTCTCTGTCTTTTCTCATCAACTTTAAAAGAAAACATTGGGAGGAAGATTCAGTGGAAAAAGTAATGTAACTGTAATAGTCAGAAGACTTGAGTTTTGGGGCGGCTAGGTGGCCCAGTGAGTAAGAGCGCTGGCCTCGGAGTTGGGATGACCCGAGATCAGATCCGGCCTCAGAAAATGAGCACCCACGCATAAATAATGACTAGCCATGTAACCTTGAGCAAGTTACTTAACCCCAATTGCTTTAAAAAAAAAAAAAAAGAAGACTTGAGTTTTAATCCCTATATGACTATGGGAAAGTAATTTATCTCACTGGGATTCAATTTTATAATCTAAAATATAAGGGAGTTGAACTAGAGGAATGTAAGTTGTTTATAATTCTGCATCTATAATCACAGAATACCCTTGGTTTGGAATTTTATAAGAGTCATAATATTATCAAGATTGTGTCCAGACCTGTGATTTCTTCAGGTATACACAGAAATTGGAATCTTTTGCTTTGTAAGATTTATTGTTATTATTTAGGTCTTCACATAATCACAGACTTGGAGGTAACACAAGAAATTTTATATGTTCCTGACCTGCAATGTCAACCCAATTCTATAGACTCTAAAGTCTGAGGCTTTTACAGAAATATCATATTTAGGTTTACAGAAAATGAATGCTATGTTTTCAACTCTGCTCCCAGGTAGGGCCAGGTGACTTAGTATAGTCTGAACTAAAATTTTTAGTTAGTTCAGTTTTTTTTGTCCACATCCAAAGATATGGATATTACAAGGAAATTAGCATGCATTTGGACTCATGCTATGTTTTTAAACTAAAAGGTGAACGTTCATAAAGTGACTGAACTTAAAGCATATTACCAGTCAGGATGCTTGAAGAAGAAAATTTTAAGGGAACAAAATTTTAGGCAGAATTTGATAACTTGCTTCACAAACTTTGTTATTCTTATAATAGGAAAATAATTTGTTGCCTCTACCTAAAATCTACCTTACTTTCACTTTCCCATTTATTGTTTTGGTTTATTTTCTCAATTCCTAAAATAGTATCCCTTAAGGAACAAATAGTTTCTCTTGTATTAGAAATGAGAATGAACTAAAGAATAAGATAATTATTGTTTGGAAACTAACAAAAATAACAGAACTATTTTTCATTGCTACACCAAACCACTACTGGTCAACTCCTGGAGTTGCTATAAATGTTGTCCTTCAAGGGTTAGGTCCTTATTTTTCTGACATGACTGTCTCCTTCCATACGTTCTCATACATGGAACACAGATGATTTCAACTTATCTGTGCAAATGAATTATATAAATTTCCTTTAATCCCTTTACTGCTCATAACAATAAACCCTGAAGTGAATATTAATGTCTCCTGGAAACTCTGAGCTCACTAAAGCCCACTTGCTTCCTATTCTGAAGATCATCTGTTTATGCCTGGAAATACAAAAATATGCCACGATATTCATTGATACATTGGGATTTATTATTCTGAAAGGAACCAATTTCCCCCCAGTTACAAAACTATAAGAAATAAATAGGAACCAAATGCTTAACTAAAAAGGTGGCTTTGTTTGTGGTTTGAGATTCCTCCCTACATTTTACACACAGGCCTCAATTAGATTATTCCTCTGAAAATTTTTTTCACCATAATAACTCAGTATGATTTTCTCAACTTTGAAGCTACATGTTCTAGGACTTAGGCTATTGAACTTCAAACTCACTTTATGACAAAAAGCCTCCCTTTGTCTTCAACTCTAACTACTCAAGGCTTTTTTTAGGCAACTCCAGAAAAGGATGACTTTTAAATGTACTAATGCAAACTTAATTTTAATTTAACAAATAAGTATAAAATAAATTTTTAGATGAAGGGAGTGGTAGCCAATGATCATTTAATTATCAAATATGATGGTCTCTTCTCTATCTTTATCCTTCTTAACATCTCTAATATTTGGTATTGTTGACTACCTTGTCCTAGATTTTTATGACATTACTCTCTTTTCATTCTTCTCCTACCTATCTAACTGCTCCTTCCCAGTTTCCTCTGCTACATTATCATCAATATCCTACTTCCTAACTGTGGGGGCATTCTCCTTCCTTCTCTTCTCATTCTTCCACTTCCCTATCCCTTTTTTACCTTCCCCTCCCTTCCACTTGTTACATTTTTTCTGTGACCTCATTAACTCCAAATGATTTAAAAACATTACTACACAACTGATTCCCAAATCTATTTATAGTTTCTCTTTAGTTCCAATTTAACATCACCAAGTTCTTATTGTATCACAAATTTATTATGCATAAAATGACCTCATTATTCTTTCTCTTTCCTTTTTTATAAAAAGAAAACTAAATTTAAGGTAGAATTCAAAAATTGCTTAGTTATCCCTGTTAGTCATACAGTGGAAAAAGAATTAATTTCTTATACCAAAAATCTACCTTATTTCTATCCCAACTACTTGTATTGCTTTATGTTATAATTGTTGATCATAATCAAGCCCTTCTACCAAACTTTCTTGAATTGTCTTCAACTCTTCACTCTTCCACACCTTATATATTCAATTGGTTGATAAGTCTTGTCAATTCTATCTCAGTAAGACCTCTCATATCCATCTTCTTCCTTCCAGTCAAAGTCACCAACCTGATTCACACTCTCATTTTTCATTGACTATTCCATCACCTCCCAATTGTTCTTCCTTTCTTGTCCTTGTCTTTTCTAACCTTTCCCCCAGACAGTCCTCAAAGTGATTTTCAAAAATACACAGGTCTGATAATGTCACTTCTCTACATAATTATCCTCTTAGGGGCTTCTTACCTCTAAGGTAAAGTACTTTGACATCTAAAGCATTCTGCAACCTTCCTCTAATCTATCTTTCCAGTCTGCAATATTAATTCCTTGAAGGCAGGAAATGCTTCATGCTTGTCTTTGTGTGCCCAGTAATTAGTATGGCATCTGGCACTTAGTAGGTTTTAAATCCGGCCTGCACAACCTGCTGCCACCAAAGGATTTTGGGAGGACCTCAAAAAATGTAGACGAAAACATCTTTTGTAAGTAGAGAAAACCATTTGGCAGTACTGTAAGGGGCCTGAAGTATTCAAGAATATTTGTTGATTAATTGACTGAATATTTTCCTAATTGAATATATTACTTTCCACTCACTCAAAGGTCCAGGCCAGCTAGCCTTTTTGTTATTCCTCACACAAAACATCCCACATCTTATATTCTGGAATGGCTCTTAGAATCTCAATTTTCTTTAAACACTGAACTCAAACTCTCTGATTGAATCTTTATTAAATATAATTTATTTATTATAATAATCATTTATCATGTTATTTTTTGTAAATACAACAGAAAAATGCATTAGGATATTTATAATTTAAATATTAATAATTACCTATGAATTATTAGCATTGCTTCTATGGCACATTTTAATAGATTTTCTATTCTTAGTTTCTCTTTAATCTTGCTCCAAAAAAGAACGTTGGAATAAAGTCTTCTCAGATTCTTATGCCTCTGCCTGAGTGAGGCAACCTTCCTACCAAGGCAGGAAGAAAACAACAGACAAGTTTGGGGGTTGGTTTTATATGTTCCCATCTGTATTCAGAGACAACCTTTTAAAATCACCTGCTGAATGCATAGTATTCATTTACAGCTTCTCTTTTTAGATTTTAGATAGTTATACAGATTTTGGATATCAATCAAGTTCTTCATGGCAAGGAGTGACAATATGCCTTTTCTATTTAGGCAGATATTCAAATGTGAATTGTGCCAGTGTGAAGAAAACATAGAAATACAATCATAGAAGGAGAGGAACACAGATCCCATATGCCCTAGAGGTACTTTCCCCATGGGGATCTTTGCATATGCAATTTGACATCCAAAATCTGTATAACTATCTCTGCCTGCTGGGGGAAAGATTTTTTGTTTAAATT
Organism: Gymnobelideus leadbeateri; assembly: GCA_011680675.1. Lineage (NCBI taxonomy): Eukaryota > Metazoa > Chordata > Mammalia > Diprotodontia > Petauridae > Gymnobelideus > Gymnobelideus leadbeateri. The sequence goes on from WOXC01001748.1 coordinate 323,294, forward strand.
TCCTAAAATCTTACCCTCGTTTGTAGAATAATTTACCAAAATACAAACTCAAAGATATTTCGATCTAAAATTCTCTTCCTCCTTGAAATGCACTTAAAGACAGATGGGATAAAAGACATTCTTTTTAATTGGGGTTAAGTAACTTGCCCAAGGTTACAGGCCAGTTTTTTTTTGTGTGGGTGTTAAGTATCTTTGGCGGATTCAATCGGGGTGCTCCCAACTCTGGGGCCAGCACTCTTACTCACTGAGCCACCTAGCCACCCTGATAAAATACATTATTATAACTCATATGACTTATTTTCACCAGTGTTTACCCACACTCAATTTGGAATTATGCCCAGAGAACTATAAAACTGTGCATACCCATTGACCTAGCAATACCACTACTAGGTCTGTATACAAAAAGAGATAAAAAACAAAGGGGAAAGGACCTATATGTACAGAAATATTTATAACAGCTCTTTTCTGGTGGCAGGGAGTTGGGAATTGGGCGGATGCCCATCAAGTGGGGAATGGCGGAACAAATTGTGGTATATTATTATGATGGGATACTATTATGCTATAAGAAATGATGAGCAGGATGCTCTCAGAAAAATCTGGAAAAATTTACATGAGCTGATGCAAAATGAAATATACTGTGGGCAAAGTAACAGTAGTACCGTAAGATGATCAGCTGTGAATGACTTAGCTATTCTCAGTAATATGATGACCTAAGAGAACTCTGAAAGAAGAAAAATGCTACCCATTCCCAGAAAAATAATTGATGGTGTTTCAATATACATTGAAACAGACTTTATTTGGCTGTCTTCATTTTTCTTGATTTTTTCTGTATATGTTTTCTTTTACAACATCATTAATAGGGAAATGTTTTGCATGACTATACTTCTGACCCATATTGAATTGTTGCTTTATCAATGAGAGGGAGTGGTGAGGAAGGGAGAGAATTTGGAACTCAATGTTTTAAAAATGAATGTTAATTTTTTATATATATAACTGGGGAGAATTAAATAGTAAATAGGTTTTTTTTTTTAAATGCAAAACAAGTTCAAGAATAAAAAAAAGGAATGCTACAAAATAGCCTAATAAATCCTTAGTAAGTAAGCACCAACCTCAGAAATGCTTGGTACTTGAAGGGGCTATTACTGATTCTCTTACAGTGTGAAACATTAACAAACATCTGCCAGGCACCATGCTAAGTGCTTTACAAATATCATCTCATTTGATCTCCATTACACCTAGAAAATAGGTGGCATTGTTATTCCCATTTTATAGTTGAGAAAAGTGAGGCAGACAGAGATTGTAACCTACTCAGCTAACTCAGTTATTCAGCTAACAAGTGTATGCGGCAGGATTTGAACTAAGTTCTTCCTGACTCCAGGCTCAGCAATTGAAAGAATGGGTAAAAAATATCATCTCCTTCATGGTCAGTGAAAATAAGCAAATAATAAATTTACATTAACTACTTCTGAAGTTCACTAGAAGCGAAGAGAACAAAAAGATGCCCTGTGTAGAAAATATCCCTCACAAAAACACAAAGTAATCAGCATTATTAGCTAACAACATGGACAACAGGCTCTGGTAATTCAGTCAGAGAAACCTAAGAGTGTTTTAACAAGAAATGGAAAGAATGTTTACAATTTTCCTCCAGAAAGTTTTATTTATGTTCATGATCCCCTAGGGTTAGGGAAGAGAGAATATCTTCATTTTGGTAGTCTCCTGTTTGTTAAATAACCCCTGGTCCCCACTGTCACACTTCATACTTTCTTCCAAGATCCTTAGAGATTCACAGGAAAGCACTATAGATAAGAGTTTATGTCTATTGGCTATAGCACAATATTCTTCTCCAAAGAGCAAGTTCTGGAAAAAAACTGAAGGTTGGAAGGAAGGGGGTTGAAGTAGAAGAACCTCCAGCACACAAGGAATATCTATATTCATGCTGTATTAACGTAGAGATTCACAAGGAAATGGAAGAGAAGAAAATACATCAAATTGTAACAAACTCTTATTTGTAGGATAAAGCAAATTCCAATGAAAGGTAGAAAGGTATGAAATAAATCCATTTCAAGTGACTTTTACAAGAATGAAAGAGTGGGAGAGGAAAAGTTGAATGCGTTGGAAGAGAAACCTGAATTTTAAATGGACACTTCCACTGAAAAAAAAAGAGCATTTCTAAGAACTGAAATCTTTAAAGTACACCTGCTGCCTTTTGCCAAGTAATCTATTGATGGTAATATCTAGAGGAGGCTTACAGCAGATGCTAGTGACAAGGCTATCTGAAAGTCTCTTATCACTTCACGCTTTATGGGGGATAGCAAGGTATAGAAGTGTTAAAATATAATGGAGTGGAATCTAATAAGCAAATGTTCCAGTATATACTTGGGAGCCCAAGTCTAGCTCTTGGGGCATACCAATTTATCCTCTCAAGCTTCAGAAGAGAGAAAACTCTCACCCTTCCATACCCAGATGAATTTTCTACCCATGTACCCATTCACTAATGGCTTCTTTAAAAGATTTTATGACATTCTGGGCTCTGAGTTTTGAGCAAAATAAAAATCTAAATTATTATATCACAAACTTCATTTTAAGAATTTTGATCTTTCAGAAAGATGGTTTTGCATGAGATTTTATAAGCAGATTAATAATAAAGTATCATAGCACCAATAGTGCTGTACTGTATGCATTTAAAGGCTCTGGGACTCGTGATTTATAATTTTTGGAAAAGGTCCCTATTAACTGTTCTGGGAGATACCTAGAAAAAATCATGACATGTGAGCAATATAAATACACAGAGAATTATATTTTTTAAATTGAAAAAGGAAGTAAAACTAGTGTTAAGAATGATACCCTTTTTCAGATCAGCAAATTAAAATGAGAGGTTCAATTATTGAGTTCAGGATATGCTTTTATGGCTCAGGTGAATAAGTGTTACAGCTAGGTCCTGATTAGTGTGAATAATGAGTCTCCTTTAATGGTCACATAATTGGAGTTCACAGTACATAGTTCCATTAAGCTGGAATAGTCACCATATTTTACATAATTATAACTTCAAATAATGAGAATTCAAATACATGCAGTCACTTCAGGGAATTCATTCTTTTCACTAATCAGGACTTAGCTGTTGTGATGCTGAAGTGATATTGGGTCTTATTTAGTGTTACAAGATTTAGTCAAATCTTACACATTTAGATTGTTTTGTAGTAAACTGAATAGCTTTCAAAGATTGGAATCCTCTCTTTAATAGTTCTTGTCAGAATCTAGTTGGAGACTGGCAGAGGGAAGGCTGTCTGTACTGAGTGGTATTCATTGTTAGTCATTAAGGTACATCTGCTGGGATTAGTGTGAAAATATGCAGGGGAGACAAATTTATGAAATGTTTCCCCTATTGGGAAGTTCAACTGCTTGCAAGAGAAGATAGGAAAACTTTGAAATCAAAAACAAATTATGTGTGTAACAATGACAACAATAACAACAAAATCATTGCTAAATCCATTATTGCAACACACACACACACACACACACACACACACACACACACACACACACACACACACACACTGAAAGATAAAATGGAATGCCGGAACTGAAAGTTACCTTGTTCAATATCAAACCTTGGAGAGGGGCACTGCAATATTTGAATATTTGTTCTTTCTATATATTTGAAGTTAGTATATCTTCGTAAAAAATAACCCAGTGCTAAGTGGTTAAATGGAACTGGGAGCTAGTTACTGGTACCTAATGACAGGAGGGAGGACATAGTTGGTGGGGGCTTGAGTCATCAATAGTAGAGGAGAAGCATCACAAAATCCTTATGGCATCTTAGAACCCTGGTGGGGGCGGGAATCTAACAGCCTGGTTCTGGGAGAAAAAATCAGAGTATCTTTCTTTACTTCTTTTTCTAAAAGGGAGGACTCTATATGGGGCTGATGGAGGGGAAGTGATCAGGCAGCAATAATGATGTTTAGAAAATAAAAGCATTAATAAAACTTAAAGAAATAAAGGTGAGAAGAATTTAGAATAGGAAAATTTTACATTAGCTGCTTTGTGATAAGTGCTTTACTCTGTAAATTGTTATACAATGTTTGTATATGTATGAGTGCATCTCTATGTATGTGTATATAAACACATGCATGTGTATAGATGGAAATATACAGAGAATTATACTTTAAGGAATATATAAAACAGTTTAGATAAAGTGGGAAGAGTCAGAAAACAAAATGTGCATGAGAAATGCTTTTAAAATATGTTCACAGAAGCATATCAAAACAGGTAGAGTGATATAGAATGAATTGAATGAATAATGATTGAGAAGACATAAATAGAGCAGTAGTGAAAATGGAATGAGGTTAAACATGAAAAGCTTCCCAGAGGATTTTGCTTTTGATCTGGACATTTAAGAAGATAGATTGGTGGTAAGGAGTGGGTTATTTATGAGCAATAACATACCAAAGACAAAATAGCACTGACGATTTTTCATCTACTTATTTACCTTTTTTGTCCCTTTATTTCATAATTTTCCCATCTCTCATTAGACTTGATTTATTAATACTTTCATTTGTTACTCTACATAATTCAATGCCAGTATTTAAGCAATATAAAATAAATATAAAAATATTTTCTCAGTGTTTTATTAGTTACGGAACTTCTATTTAAATCCCCTTGAACTATTATTTCTACCCTATTTCTTTTTTTGGCTGTCACTTGATAGAAGACACAAATATGTGCCACTGTTAAGTAGGTCAGTGTTTAGAAATTTGGGACATTCTTAATTTATTTCAAAATTAGAAAGCCATGGTGAAAAGAATATTGAAACCCACTAGAGGGTGCTGAGATCTTTGTGAATTCAAGAGACCTGATTCTATATCGTGGAATCTGGTAACTTCTAGAAATCGCCTGAAATAGAAGAAATACAAAGATTTGGAGGAGATTAAAAAGTTTGGCCATGGTACCTGCCTTCATTTAGTCGGCTATGGAAAGAAAGAAAATTTATTTAAAATTACTGCTATTTGAAAATGGAAACAGGTATTTTAGAATGTAGTAATTTCCCCTTCAATGGAGGTTGGATGACCATGTTTAGGGAATATTTCACAGTGTTCAGAACTAATTAAAAGTTGGAAGGGAACTTAGAGATCATCCAGTTCTACTTCCTCATTTTACAGATAAGGAAACTGAGGCCCAGAGAGGTCAGGTGATTTTCCCAAGGTCTCACAAGTGGTTTTTGAACTCCTGTCCTCTGTTTCAAGATAGATGCCCTTTCTACTGTGCCACTAAAAAGTCTCAGTGCCACATTTTGTTATACTTGGAAGTGACTAAGTATCCTAGTGGCAAGACTATTGCATTTGGCATCAAGAAGATCATCACTTGGGGTGGCTAGGTGGCACAGTGAGTAGAGCGCTGGCCCTGGAGTCAGAAGGACCTGAGTTCGGATCCTGCCTCAGACACTTAACACACACAAACAAAAACCTAGCCGTGTGACCTTGGGCAAGTTACTTAACCCCAACTGTCCTCCAAAAGGCAAAAAAACAAAAACAAAAACTAGCCGTGTGACCTTGGGCAAGTCACTTAACCACAATTGCCCTATCTTCTCCCCTCCAAAAAAGCAAAAAAAAAAAAAAGATCATCACTGCAATCCTACCTCAGACATTTACTAGTGATGTGAATCTGAAGAAATAATCATTTTGCTTCTCCTAGTCTCAGTTCCCCTTTCATGTAAAATGGGGATGATAATAATAGTGTCTTCCCCATATGGTTTTCTCATGAATGAAATAAGATAATATATGAACAACATGTCACAAACCTTAAAGAATCACAGAACTGATTCAATTTTTAAAAAAAAATAAAATTCTTGTGTAATCTTTTGTTCTTACATCACCAAAACTTTCCTATGTCTGTCCTTCCCCCTCTCCTTCTCAAATAGACATCCCTTAGACAAAAGATGTTTTCTTTTTTCTTTTTTCTTTTTTTTTTTGGAGGGCAATTGGGGTTAAGTAACTTGCCCAAGGTCACACAGCTAGGTTTGTTTGTTTGTGTGTGTTAAGTGTCTGAGGCTGGATCCTAACTCAAGTCCTTCTGACTCCAGGGCCGGCGCTCTACTCTCTGCGCCACCTAGCCGCCCCCAAAAGATGTTTTCTAAAGAAAAAAAAGAGGATGAAAAGGCAAAGAACAACCCAGCAAAAGTAATCAAATAAACATGGAACAAATATGACAAAGTATGGATTGCTTCACAACTATGAACCTCCATCTGTACAAAAGAATTTAGGAAGGTCTTTCTACCCTGGAGTCAAACATCTCCTTTGTAATTTTTTTTTTTGGCTTTTTTAGAGGGCAATTGCGGTTAAGTGACTTGCCCAAGGTCACATGGCTAGTTTTTGTGTTAAGTGTCTGAGGCCGGATTTGAACTCAGGTCCTCCTGACTCCAGGGCCAGTGCTCTATTCACTGAGCCACCTAGCCACCCCTCTCCTTTGTAATTTAGCAATATTCTTATTATTTTGTAAGGATTGGTCTTCTCATTTACTTTATTGTAGTAATTGTATGCATTCTTTTCCTGGCTCTGCTTACTTTTGCATCATTTCATGTAAGTTTGTCCATGATTCTTTGTATTCATCACATTCGCTGTTCTGAATGTGTGTTGTTCTGACTATTATATTAACTTAGATACTCCCTGAAGGAAATTTGTCAATAAATATTTATTCAGTACCTACTAGTGCTGAATTGTTTTAAGCATTGTGGATGCAATGAAATATACAAGACACTCCATGCTCTTGAGGGGTTTACAGTCTAATGGGAGAGATGGTATGCAAACAAGTAGGCACAAACAGGTGATTTGTAGGTTTAATCAGAAATTATCAACAGAAGGAAGGCTCTAGAATTAAGAGAGATCAGTAGAGGTTTCCCATAGAAGTGGAATTTTCTCTGGAATATGAAGGAAGCCAGGGAAGTCAAGAGAGAGACATGAGAAGGGAGGACATTTCAAGAATGGGCACAGTCCATGAGGATGCAAAGACCAGGATCCTTCCCTTACATCTTCACCATCCACTTTTCCCCCTGACCACTGTCTAGGAATGGAATGTGTTCTGCTGCATCTTGCATGTTGCATGAAGGTTTGTCCTTCCTTAGACTGTAAGTTCCTTGAAGGCAGGAACAGTCTTTTGCCTTTTTTTGTATCTCCAGCATTTAACACACAGCCTGGTATACAGTAGACACTTAATAAATATTTACTCTTTGATTGATTCTGTAATTATATGTAAGTACCCCTCAAATTGGAAGAAAGACCAGCTAACAAGCTTTCCTTTTGAGGAAAGCAATACCTCTTGCCTCAGACTTTGGGCCTGTCTTGGACTTAGCAGAGGAAGGACCAAGAAAACTATCCAAAAGAGAAAACAAAAAAGCTTTACTTTTCTTCTCTTGTTCACCCAAGAACACATGTAGTCTTTTGAAATATAAAGCCCTTTTGGAGATTTAGAGAGGAGGTGATTCTGGAGTCTAATGGGAAAGGAAGCCAGGATGAATCTATTCTCTCTGAGTAGGTGGGCCCTCATCAGATAAAATTTCATGATATGAAAAGGGTTTGGACACTAAAATCCTATTACTGTTTCTAAAATGGGAGAGGCATAAATAATGTGGAGTGTAACTTTTCTCATTATTTCCTCTGAAAAAAATAATTTCATCACAAACTTACAGTAAAGGTGATTATTTTCTTTACTCAACAAGGCAATGTGGTTTAGTGGTGAGAGAACTCGATTTGGAGTCATAATAGTTCATCTTCTCATTCTGCCACTGTGTCACCTAGGGCAAGTCACCTACACCCTCTGAGTCTCTGTTCATCATTTGTAAAATGAGAGAATTGATTCAATATCCTTGAAGGCCTCTCCCATCTCTAAATCTACGTTGATATAATATATATTGTGATATTAAAGTGCGTATACACACATATGTATATAGTTGTACAATAAAGTGTGTAGGTGGATATCTATATCTAGGCATCCATCTATCTTTTCATCCATCCATCCATCCATCCATCCATCTGTCTGTGTGTCTATCTATCTACCTATCTACATACTGGAGAATTCCAAAATCAGCATTATTAATCATCAGGGATATCCATACTTACTAGTTTGTAGTTCCTTCTCTCTGGTCTGTAGATCAGAAAGGACTTGTTTAAAATGATTAGTAAAAGCAACAAAGTCTGCATCCAGGAACATCGGGCATTGTTCTTTTTCTTTCAATGCTATGCTTTGAATTTTTAATCGCTCAACTTGAGGCTGAAGATTTGACAGACGAGCAACTTCATCCTATATCAGAGAAAAAGCACTTTAGTGTATTTTGAAAGAAAATAGCATTTATACATTGTATGCATTATAATTTTGCTACAGAAGCTGTTAATAGACAACAATGTCAGATTAGCTTTTTGCTCAATATCAAAAAATAGATAATCATAACCATGTTGAGATTGGTGAATTCCTGTCACAGGCAATTAAGTCAAGAATGACATCTTTCTTCATTCTTATGTATAATAAATATCATTTTCCTATCTATTCAAAGATGACATAATTTATGGCTTAAATGTGCATGAATGCAACTGTAAAATGATCAATGTAAGACCTTCAATCCTATTCACAAGTATTTGGAACAAATTTTATCTTCTTTGTGTTTGGCCATATAAATTACTTTTCTATTCTTTTTAAAAGTCTAATCTAGTTATAACCATATTCTTGGTCCTTGGGATAAAATTTCACTCAAAAATCTTTTCAAAGAATAACAAATTTTAGAGTTGGAAGGAAACTTAGTCTCCATTTTCACATGCTCCCAAAGCAAGCAAACAGAACTCCCAAGGCAGTCATTGCATTCTTCGGTAGCTATAATTGTTAGGATGTTTTTCCTGACATCAAGTATAAATTTGTCTCATTGTAACTAACATTCATTTCGATGGTTTCTATATTCTGGCACCAAAACAGAATACTTCTAATCCCTCTTCCATATGACAATTCATCAGATACTTAAATATGGCTTGCAAGACCCTCTCCCCCCAAGTCTTCTCTTCCCCATGATAAATATCTACAGTTCCTCTGACCAACTTTCATTCCATATTGATTCAAGGTTTTTAATAACCCTGGATGCTCTCTTATTATGGACATTCTAGCTTATCAATATCATTCTTAAACTGAGGTTCAAGAAATTATGTTGGCTTTTTATAATTACCTTATACTTAACTCCATGATCTATAACCTTGTAATGCATGAGTTTGTTTATTTTGAACCAGAAGTTACAACCTCATGCAAATTTAAAATATACTCAGGAAAAGGGAAACCATATATTGTAAATCTCTACTTACATAAGGATGGGTGTGCTTTAGCTTGTATCACTGGAAAGAATATACATTTCTTTGGGTTGACACACTTATCAGAATTTACCCACTTAGTTTACCATAAAAAGAGATAGATAACTTTTGCTCCATATTGTTAGCATTCTAGAGTCTATGTAAGAGACATGTCCAAGACAATAGGGAAGGTCTTATAAATGACATATCTGTTGTTAACCATGTAGTGCAGTGTAATCAGCCCCTAAAACTTTGGTGTATTCTTTGTTTTACTATTCTCAGCAGCCTGAAGTACACTCCACTACAGAAAATTCTCCCTAAGGACACACACATAGACATAATACAGAGGAATAAAAATGCATAGGAAAAGCCATCCAGGCAGCCAAACTCTCTGTGACACAGTCCTCACCTGGCTCGAATTTTCACCCCTGTCAATATAGACTATTCTCTAGTCTAGGGGCCAGTTCAGGAACACTTACCCAGAATCCTAGGGGGTAGCTCTCTTCTAATGAGCTGCCTATGGGAAACATCAGAAGGGGAGAGAATCTGGTGCCGTTGGGCTATACATACATTAGTAACAGTGTGTCCATCGCCTAGCTGGTTTCCAGTCTCAACTTGCTCTAATTAATCCAACATATACATTCTAAACTTATCTTCCTAAAATGCCATCTTTATCTACTGCCTAAATAATTAAATCCAATTTCTATAATTCATATCTATTCACTTCCTAATTTCCTGTTTATATTTCCTCTTCTTTTTTTACTTTTGTGGTTTTTCTTAGTCCTATTTTCTACCTACTTCTACCAAGTATATATTTTTATTAGGTCACATATGTCCAGTACAGTAACTATGGTTGAGCAACCAGCTTTTATCCCTAGATGGCACTATGATATACTTTCTTCCTATGGAGGTTCTCTGGATGTCCATCTTTGTACTTCACATTTCTCTGCAGGTCCTTCACCACAAAACATCACCTCCTGGAGTTTTTATCCCTCTTGAGATCCTTCTCCCACCTCCACCCTCCCTGGCCTCACTATCCCCCTAGGGGGATTGGATGCTCTATCCATTTTTGTTAAATCAGGAAGGAGGACGACCACAGGCAGGCTGTCCTTTGTGAGAAGAGGTAGGCATGTCAAAAGGGGAGTGAGGAGGGATGCTTATACTCCTATTCCCTAGAGCTTTCTGACAAAGTGACTGTAATATAGTAACTGCCATATTAGAGACATACTCTTCTTCATTATTGTGCTTTTATGTATGAAATCTGCCAAGATGTATCACAAAATTGAATGGTGATTCTTAGGGGGCACACTACAGAATTACTCAGCTGCCTCACTGACAAAGTTGTTATGCAGTTTTGCCCAGTAGGCAAAAAGAGTTTGTTGCCTTAGATACTTTAAAAACATCCAAAGGAATTCGATGGCTGTATGATAAATGTTCAATCCCACTTCCTTTACCCAAAGGCCAAATTAGTTGATCTTTACTGTTATTGAATTAAGTTGAATGAAAGGTGAAAGGCTTGTTATAAAAACAAATTGCAGCCATGCTCTGAAAGAAATGGTAGCAAAACATCCTTTCATACTGCTATTAAAAAGACAAGGGAAAATGGCTCACCTTACAGTTTTTTAGCTGCATTTTTACTGCAGCAGGTTCTGCAGCTGGTGTGGCTTGTGCTTTCACCCAGTTTTCAGCAGCGGTTGTCTGCTGCTCCAATTGCTGTAGCTGAGTGTAGAAGGTAATGATGTTGTTTTGATACTCCAGCCAGGAAAGTCTTTCATTTAGCAACTGACAGAACTCAATCCATCGGCTGTTCAGCTGTTCAGAGGCTTGCTTGATGCTGTCTGCATTGCCGCCTTCTATAAAGACAGAGTGTTCGTTTTAAAATACTTGTCAGCATTTTCTGAAAATTAGCAAATCTAGAACAGGAAAGCATTTGATTTCAAAGAAGTCAGTTTCTAAGTGGACAGAGGCTTAAAAACGTCATTTTAAATTCTGACCTATAACTCATAAGATATTTTTTTTATCAAAAAGTGATGAAAACAAAATAAAACAAAACAAAAAACAAATACATGAGGAAAGACAAGACAGGGAAAAATAATGTTGAACCAAAGCTTAGTGCTTAAAACTGTAAGTGATTATGTAAAGGGTAGGTGGAAGTTTTCCAAATTCATGGTTTTGTTGGGGGTTGGGGAAAGGGCTGATTGGTTCAGAAGAAGAATGACATCAGCATGGTGAACTCCCTTTATGGAAACTCCTTCTATGATGCTAATTGGTAACTCCTTTATAATTCATAGTCTTAGAAAGATTTTTGGAACCCAGAGAGAATTATTGATTTGCTCATAGCAAAGCTAATGTGTCAGAGACAGGACTTGACTCTATGATTAATGTTTATAGTTAACTACTTCTAAATTAAGGATACTTTGCTTTTATAACTATTGAACTTTTATTTTACAAAAAAAATAAACAGATTTGGGAGACTTAAAATCTAATCATTAGGTTCAAGTATATAAGAAGTAATCAATTCTCAAAAATGTAGATATTATTAATATCTTATATTAATGATCAGAATTAAGTATATTTGCTGTAGATCTGAGACAGTGAAATTGTTAGAAGGTAAAACAATCTCAATAGAATAAAATTATATATTTAAAAAATAAAAAAGTAAATCTAATTATTTTTCAATTTTCCTACATTTGATATCAGGCAAGGTGAAATAAACCAGGGATAATGGATGTGCATGAATCATGATATGAAAATTATAATAAAATATTAAATTACAAATAGCATATACACATAAAATTCATGTAATATTATAGGTTTTTAAAATTAAAATACTCTACAAGTAATTCTCAAATGTAAGCTTTCATAGTTACATGCTCATGTCAATGTTTTATACATAGTGCTATATATGTAATCTTACATATTAGGGATGGAGATAGAATAAGATAGGGATTGACTCTGATTTCACTGTTACAGTGAACTCCCAGGTGTGGAAACTCCCTCCATCAATATAGATCAGCCCCTTCTTTGCAACTTACAATTTCAGAGTTGCATATAATACTTGAGAGTTTAAGTGATGGATCCTGGATTATACAGTCACAATGTGTCAGAAGCAGGAAAAAAGATACTCTTTTCAGCAATGCAGGGTTATAAGTCAACCCCAAAAAACTCATGATGGAGAGAGATGTCTACATCCAGAGAAAGAACTAAGTTTGAATCCAGATTGAAGCAAACTACGTGCAGTTTTTCTTGTTTGGTTTTGTTTCCTCTTTCCCATTGTTCATTCTATCTGATACAATCCTTCTTTATAACCTGACTAATGTCTAATGTAAATGTATTTTTCAGATCCTATACTTGATTATATGCTGCCATGGGGGAGGGGGGAGGGGAGGGAGAGAAAATTTGAAACTCAAGGAATTGTGGAACTGAATCTTGTAAACTAAAAGTAAACAAATAAATTTATAAAGATCAAAATAAAATAAAAAGAAGTATCTGGAAGGGACATAAAAATTGGGCTTGTTGTAAATAAAGACTCTTAAAATGGAAAAAAATGAAGATAAATAGATTGGGAAATGGTTATTTAGTTTTGCTATAGCTAAATTTGTTCTAGCCATTATGCATTTGTTTCTAGAACTGTGATTTCATTCATATAAAAAATATATATATATATGCACATTTATATGTGAGCCTATACTCAGACATATACATACACACACATACACCTATATATGATGCTGCAGTGTGAGAGGGCTAATACAAATACATCAATCAATGTAGTAAAAGAACAAGTATTATAACTCACATTTATATTGTGCCCCCCCATTTACAAAATACCCAGCAGAATATAATTATGTGACATAAGAAATTCTGGGCTTTATGGCAGATAGTTTATTGCACTTGGCATCAGGAAAACCTGAGTGCAAACCTACCTCAGACATTTACTAGCTGTGTGGTCATGAGCAAATCACTTAACTTCTCAGTCCCATTTTGTTCATTTATAAAATGGGAACAATTTTATCACCTGAGTTAGGGTGGTGTGGTTGATGATGATCAAATGAAAAAAAATCTGTCTAAAGAACATTGAAAACCTTACAGTGTTAGATAAATGCTTGCTATCATTTATTTAAAAATAATGGTATAACAATTCCATTTATATATAATTTGAAAGTTCAAGAAATGATTCATGAAGGCAAAGGTAGAATTTTGACTGTTGGATGAAATTCCTAATTAGAAAACCTATTTCAGAATGAATGTTCAGTATGAAAGGTGATATGAGTTTAGAATTAGGTGTTGAAGTCATATTTCTAAGAAGGTAGTTTTGTATCAGGTTGTAGTTGCTACATATGTGTTAAGTTAAAGAGTTTGGATATAGATATTGGAAGACCAAGATGAAAAAGATCTCAGTTAAATTAAAAAATATTGTGCATCTACTATAAAAAACACTATGCTAGGTATTAGAGATACTTCAGTATTAAAATATATCTGTTATCTCATCAGTGTGATTATAGCAAACTCCCATATGTGGAAACTCCCTCTTTTAATATAGGGTTCCACTCTGTCCACAGACAGAAATTATAACCTACCCACATCTTATTGTCCTGTGGGACTCCTATTTATATCTTCTCATAAATCATGGACAAGGGTGTACCCAATACACTAAGGACCTTCTTTCAATGGTGCTTTATCATCAATGGAATAGATGACTTTGGGTTATCACTTGCTCTTGCTATATGACCAATTCATTTTCTTTTGTAGTCTTTGACATATTAAAAATCAGAAAGTCATCAAACAAGGGTATCTCTAATGTTTTATCTTTCAAGGAATATAGATTTTGACAAATATGGAGATACTTATTTGGAGAAGAAGCTTTAAATCAGTATTTTGATCTACAAAATACATTTTTAGAGTAAATGAAAAAGTGCACATGGAGAGATCTTATAACCACTATTTATTAGTCATTTGTGTGTCTAGAAAGACTATCTGCAATTGAATAAAATTTATAAAAACTTGCTTTTTATCTTCTTATATCTTCCTCAGGGATGTCTTGATGTGTTGGCAGTTTATTCTTATAAGGAGTTTTTTAAATATGAGAAAGTTAAATTGGTTTTAATTATTATTTCCTCCATCAGTTATTTTACTTTATTTTTAAAAATAAGGTCCATGATTTTTTCCAAAGGGTAACATAAAACATAGAAATGATTAATGAACTCAGTGTCACTGAAAAAATAATTTAGGGATAAAACATAGAAGGGAAAGAAGGCTAATCTAGTAGAAAGTCTTGGACTACACTCATACTTATAGATTAAGAGATGGAAGATAAATCAGTAAAGGATACTGAGAAGAAAAGAACAGATAGGATATAATCATCAATATAGAATTGGTAAGTAGTTTTGAGCTATGGAAGACCCAGTAGGGAGCAGTGCTAAGGAAATAAGGATGACAGGATGGTTAGCAATGCAAAAGCTGTAGAGAAGTTATGAAAGAAGGCTAAAAAAAGGCTATTGGATTCAGCAGTGCTACAATGTCAGTAAAGCAGAAAAAATGTATGTTGAGGTGATTGTATTTTTAGCAGTACTTTGTATGATGAATTGAAGGAAAGAGATGGGCTAATATGCTGTGACACTCAGTAGCCCTCATAAAAGAGAATGAGTAAATAAAGGAGCATGAGAACAGTGGAAACTGGAAGGCATGTAAGAAACATCAGAGATATTTGGAGGAAGAAATGATAGGAACTTGTAACTAATTAGCTATTTGAGGCAAGACAGAGTAATGAGTTGAAGATTATTCTAAGTCTCTGAGTTTGAATTATAGGAAATTGCCATGAGAATTTGAAACATATTGTGGGGATTTATTGGGTTTGGGGCATTCATGAGACCTCCAGTTGAGGATCTCCAAATGATAGAAATTTTTGACCAGATTTCAGAAGAAGGGTCCATGTTCCATAAATATCAAAATTTAAGAAACTTAATTTTTATTCCTCATGTTCCCCATCCCATCAAACTCTGTCACTTTCCCATTTTTGCACTACCTTTTAAAAATTATTACTATTTCAGACTTAGGACTACTTGCTAACTTCCAAGGTACTTGACCATCATCCCAGACTCCATCTATTACAAGAATATATCTTACTCAGGAAAATATGGGTAAAATATATCAAAATCCATGCCTTTTAGTAAGTGAATAACTCCTTTCTTATGTGGTGCACATTACATATTTCTAACTTTGATAGGAAGAGCTATAGATTTTTTATATACTGGATGGAGTTTAGAGTCTAATGGGTGCTACTTTATTATAACTTTTCAGTGCTTATATTGTCAATTAGTAGTGAGGTAATTTATATGTGGTAGCAGGCCCCTTTATGATATTTGGTTTTGAATGGTATACAGAAAATACCATAATGAAAATCTGTGATCAACTACGCGATCCTCCATTACCAACACGATAAAATAAAACGGTAAAAAGAAATCAAGATAAATCATCAATTGTTTCTCTAATATAAGCATAATGAAGGAAAACAAATGGCTAAGAAGCATTTCTAAAAAGGTTACACAGGAGAAACTTTTGGAGCATAAAAAAATAAATTTATTATTGGCCCCCAAAAGTGTATTCTATGGATTTAAAAGATTAGGCATTTAGAGAGAAAGAAAAAAATGCTAACTGATAGGGAAAAATGTTATTAAGGAAAGGTGGGAAAGAAAGTTATTTTTTAAAAGCAATTGGGGTTAAGTAACTTGCTCAAGGTTACATGGCCAGTCATTATTTATGTGTGGGTGCTCATTTTCTGAGGCCAGAACCGATCCTGGGTCCTCCTGACTCTGGGGCCAGTGCTCTTACATACTGTGCCACCTAGCCGCCCCCAACAAAGTTATTTTTTAAGAAAGAAAAGGCTTGATGAAGCAAAGGAAAAAGGGAAGCCCACAGAATACATGACTGGTCAGGTATGAAGCACATGTTAAGTAGCTCAAAAAAAAGTATTCATGGCATAACTTGGAAGTAGCTCCAAAGGCTACAAAATAAAAGATTCTTTAAATGTATAAAAGTATAAAGGTCAATCACTCCTGGGACCACTTATTGCCTGAAGTCCACAATAAGCATTCAGGAAGGGAAAGAAGATTTACAGAGAGATTAAATGAAATCTTGGTCTTGATTTCTATCAAGATAGTTTTTAGAGAAATTTTTATTTAAATCTGAAAAAATATCCTGGACTCTAATGATCAGCTTGTCATGATTACATCATGATTAAAGCTCTGATTCAGTAGACAAGGGGAAATGATAGATAGATACATGGATACTTCCAATAAATGAATTCTTCTCTAGGATGAAACATTGATGCAAGGATCTACAAAAGATCTCTAATTTAAGTAACTATCATTCTGGACAATTAAGCATTTCCTAATATATCCCTTGATACACTATTAGAAAAAATTCTGACAGTACAAATCCAAAGTCTGAATGAATATGACTTTTAATGTAAACAATATCCCTATTTCACATATTTCTCAGATCATAAACTTCCTAACCTTACAAGAAATTTGAAGCCTCAGGTCACTCTCAAAGATACTAATTTTTATATAGTGAGCCGAGGTTCACTGATATTAGGTGACTTGTCAATAGTATCATAACTGTTTCCATAGGATTTGAACTCAGATCTCCTCAAGTTCAATTCTGCTATTTCACATTGTCTCTACATTAGATCAATACTTTATTTAACCTGTTGAAAATTCATATAAACATGACACATAATGTATATGCATGGCACAATACAATATCCAATTCTCTTAAAATACTGCTTTATATTAAGGCAGTTTAAATCTTAAAGGGAACTTAGAAATATTATTGCTATTGAGATTCATGAATTGTTGTACTTCGGGTATTTTCTTGAGTAATAGACTTTTAATGGAACCTCTTTTAAATATTTTATAATGGCACAGCATAGATTCACAGAATTTTAGAGTTGGAATAGAAGTGGCAATGAATAGGGGGAAGAATGCTGCACTTGGAATCAGCAAAGCCCTGAGTCCAAATCCCTCCTCAGACATTTATGGGCTACATGAGAACAGGTGAGTCACTTGAATCCTGACCCTCAGTTTTATCAGCTGTAAGATATTTACATTATATGGTTGAAGTGAAGATAAAATGAGATTATCTATATAAATATCAAGATCATTATGGAACACAATCTACTCTTTTTACAATGAAAACTATAGCTCAAAGATGTGACTTGCTTAAGGACATATGATTTGTGTTGTTTCAGTCGTGTGTGACTCTTTGTGACCTGATTTGGAGTTTTCCTGGCAAAGCTACGGGAGTGGTTTGCCATTTCCTTTTCCAGGTCATTTTACAGATGAGGAAACTGAGGCAAACAGGGTTAAGTGCCTTACTCAGGGTCACAAAACTAGTAAGTGTCTAAGGTCAGATTTGAATTTAGGAAGATGAGTCTTCCTGATTCCAAGCCCGGCACTCTAGCCACTCTGCCACCTCCCTACCCAAGGACACACTTGGGAAATGAGAAAGTCTGAGATAGAACTCAGGTCCTTGGCTTTTTTGTCCCACATTCAATGACTCTGGCTAAATTAGAGCACTGGAGACATTTTTAGGAATTCTTAAGTATTTAGTATATTGATATAATCAATCACTAATGAGGACTCATTGAAAAGAAAGAACTAATTTCCTAAAAGCACCAAATTTATTTCCTTGACTTTACACGGATGTGATCTAACATTAAATTTTCCTCTACTTTGAGTTAAAATGAGAGAGTCAATACAATTTTTCTTAATCTATTAAGAAATGTACTCTTTTGTTTTGCTGTGAATTGTAGGTACAATTAAAACTCAAGATTATACCGCTTTATTCACTTGTAGAATTCTAGTACACTAGTATGTTAATATAAATGTTACAAACTGCTTTAAAAATAGCCAATCATCTCAATATGTGTTCTATTTTATTTGTTTAATATTTAAGAGTGTAAACAACTTCCAAGCAGGCATCATGATACTTATAGAAACCATTCTGTGCTCATGTATTAGAATCTCAGGGATAACAAATTATAATCCATTCACATCTCATATTCTAAACAGCCCCTGAAATAGTCTCTGAATAAATACATTGTTCCCAAAGGAAATGGATCATTAGTTGAAGTGCATCCATTAATTTTATTACCTGTGCCCCATGCATAACAGACTGCTAAAGTATTTTTTAATTGTGGCACTATCCAACATCCAAGTACTTTGGAACTGGCACTTAATGTGAAGAATACCTCATCAAGTATGTTCATCTTTACTTGTGAATCCAGGATAGAATAATTCAAAACCTGTGTTTTTGTAGATCTTGGCATATAAAGATATTTGCAATGACAACTTAAAGTGAAGCTGGCTAATAAATGCCCTTATTTTGAATGCACTTTATTTTAAGTGTCAAGCCATTACAAACTCATTTGGCATTCAATTTAATGGCCTTCATCACCACACAGGTTCATTCAGAATCCATGAATAGATGGAACACCTATTGGAAACTAAATTACCAGAGGCTTCAATTAAAGCCAGTTTTGTTTTCATACAATGGTTTATCATTATATTTTAAATGTATTCTTTCAAGATTAATAATTTATATAAAATACCAGTTGAAATATATATATATATATATATATTACTGTTTGACCATTTCTCATCTTTTCTATTTCTAAATGCCCCTGAACTACAACAGACAGATGTTCTATATTCCACAACTTTTCTTTGATTTCCCCATCCCAGGACCAAAAAAACAAAAAATCTCCCCTTAAAAAAAAATACATATATATATATATATATTGCTTTTTAGAGAGGGGGAGGTTGGGCAATTGGGGTTAAATGACTTGCCCAAGGTCACATGGCTAGTTTTTGTGCTAAGTGTCTGAGGACGAATTTGAACTAAGACCCTCCTGTCTCCAGGGCCAGTGCTCTATTCACTGTGCCACCTAGCTGCCCCCTCCCCTAAACTTTTAAAGTACAAAAATAATTTTTCTAGGCCAAAATCTATTTTGAGACTAGAGCCATATGACATATGTCAGTCAAGGTTTATTAAATGTACTCAGTACATAGAATACTGAACCTTGTACTGTGGAGATTTACAGAAAAATTGGAACAAAATTACATGGAACTGAAGAGGGAAGAAACCATGTGGAAACAGTGGGTGTGACAGAGTTTTCATTACATAAGTATGGCAAGACAAGGAGAACTGAAACTTCCAGGTTGCCATATCATGTAGATTAAAGGCAAAAACAAAACCCTAGTGTCAAATTATGATAGTTGAATAGAAGTACTGTACATCTGTGGGCTAGACCACTCTATCTGAGCAGTTATGCATGAATCATTCTGTATCATTCAAATTATATTTTTATAAGATTAGCATTAATTATTTTAAGATCATAATCTAATCTTTAGTGAGTAATATTTGTTGAGATACACTTTTCCCTTAATAAAGTAATCATTATTACCTATATTTAAATATATTTATTAAATTTGTTCTCCATAATCCTTGATTACCACATACAAAAAAAAATCATATTTGAGATTTGTTCAATATTTTTAATCAGAGGGGTATTAGAGATAAAGAGAGGGGGGAGGGGAATGGAGAGGAGAGGAAGAGAAAGGAAGAAAGGAGAAGGAAAGATAGGAAAGCATAGGAGAGGAGGGGAGGAGCAAGGATTTGGGGAGGAACTAGGGAAGGAAGGTCACTTTTTAGATTCAAAGTAAATGCAAGAAAGCATTTCTAATGAAGCCTGGGGAAAGCAAGGATTAGATTAAGCCAAAATCTTTTGGGCCAACACAACTTTCCTCCTCTTTGTTACTGAAGTGAATGGTAATGTGCTGACATAGGACTGAGTCTGATTATCATAAAATTGAAGAAATAATAAAACCCTCAAAGTATAACTCAAAAGGAGGGAAATAAAAATAGGGTGGATTGGAATTAGGAAAATCTACAGTAACAGAAAAGAGCTTACTGATACAGAAACCTATCTTTTAAATGCTGATATTTTCACCTAGATCCTATAAGACCATGAATAGTGAAACACATAGAAAGATAAGGAATCAAATTTGTACATGACCCAAAGGAGTAGAGAAGGGTGCATTCTTGGTAGAAGTAGAAAAATCAAGTATGACATGGGTGCAAGAAGTGATAAAAAGGGGCATCCAAGAAATATGAATTTTAAAGACTTTTCTTGGACATACAGCAAGCCCAATATGACACTGTATTTAGAAGATATTAAAATATATAGAAAAAAGTCACTAGCATATTGAGTAAATTATGAGAGAATTATAGGAAGACATGGACAAGGATAAAAAGCATGGCAAGTTGGGATTTTCCCAGGTAAAGTGAGTTTCCACTTTGATGAGATCAGATAATCATCAATATATTTATGTGAAAGTGTTTGAACATGTAAGTGGTAAGGAATAGTGAATAGTTTACTTAATCGTTACTTTGAATTCTTTTTTTTAAAGGAAATTTCTCTAACTGTATATCAAACTAGTTACACTCATATAAGTTGAATTGCACAACCTGCTTTTCTCATAGCAATATTGTGAAGTAAAAACTACATCTACAGATGAGAAACAAACTCAGAGAAGTTATTTGCATATTACATGACACAAACAGTGTCAAAGGTAGGATTTGAACCCTTTACTCCTCTGACTTCAATTACAGAGCTTTTCTCACTATGACACTGACCTTTTTATCCATATCTTTTAAAATTCCTTTTTTTTTAATGTTTGGAAAAGTCTGTTAATCTCTCTCCCAATTAGCCATGAGTACAAGACAGCTAGTTGCTAGATTATAAAATTATATAGATTATAGAGGCACTGCTACCAGTTTACCACTCATCCTAATTAAGTCAAGGAAAGAAAACAATCTCTTGAATTGTAAATCTATAGCCCAAGGAAAGAAAATAAAGACACTTATCACAGAAAAATTCTCTAGAAAATTTTCATATCAACCTGGCTTTTTAAAAATTTCTAGCTCTGGTTCAGACCATTCACAGTCCCTAGCTTATAATTGAATGTGTCAATTTGTGAGATGCAACAGATTTGAAGAAATCATCATAAGAGAAGGAAAGGAGAAAAGAAGAAATGTTAAATAAATGTACAGATAGATAGCTTTTAAATTTCTGTTTTAAATCACC
The DNA here is from genome assembly GCA_011680675.1 of Gymnobelideus leadbeateri. Taxonomy (NCBI): domain Eukaryota; kingdom Metazoa; phylum Chordata; class Mammalia; order Diprotodontia; family Petauridae; genus Gymnobelideus; species Gymnobelideus leadbeateri. The sequence continues at coordinate 344,759 of WOXC01001748.1, forward strand.
CATATAAATACTCCCTTGTAACAGATGAAGCTTTCCCCCCCTCTCTTACATTTATCTATACATACACGTATGTATAGATATATGTATGTGAACACACGTGTATATGTATATATATATATATATATATACATGTGTTCCGTGTGTGTGCATGTGTGTGTACCTTACTATCTGCACACTGAACACAAGAATTGCCCAACACCAGGAGAAAGTTTGATTCATAACTTAAAGTAGTAAACGTTATTCCATAACCTATTTTATTGAATTTAAAAGTAGCACATCCAAAGAAATTATATTAATAAAAAGACAAGGTAGCACAATAAGCATCACTGGCATTTGACCCCTACTTTGAAGGCTTGAGGCATCAGAAAATTAAGCTTCTTGGAGGAGCTTCTCAAAGCTTTAAGAAATCAAGATTAGTCATTCAGCATTGCTTGATAATTCTATGAGAATGTTCTTGACCCTTTCAGCAGGATAGCCATTAATTTCATCCAAAAGGAAGCACCTCTTAACAAAAGATTTTAGAAATGACTGCTTTTGCTGATTAGTTGTGCTTCATCTCTACCACATATGGAATTGAAGGAAATGACTTAACTGTAAATGGTTTGGGGATTAGAATAAATGGGGAAAAAACTTCCCTATGTTAGTGAAGGTTTTTGCTCACAGAAATGGAATAATGAAGGAAATTCTGTAACTAGGAAAATCTACTCTAGTTTTAGGACTCTTAAAACAATCTGAACATTAAAGACAGTTGAGATTTTGAAAGGTAAGGATAGGTCAGGAGGAGGATATCCCATGTAAAGGGAGAGGCCTAAGGAAGGCACAGAGGAAGTTTTTTCATGTTTGCAGAAAGGCAAATAACTCATAAGGTTTCTATGGGAATGAGAGAAGGTAAGACTGGAAAGGTAAGTTGAAGACAGAGAATAGGACCAATGTTCATTGCAAAGAGTACTCAGTATGGAGTCAGTGGACCTGGATTGCAGAAACTTCCTACCTGTGTGTCCTTAATTGGTTAAATTATTTAAATTCTTATGTCTTGGTTTCTATATTTATAAAATGAGGATGTTGGGTTGAATAGTCTTCTTATGCTACTTCTAAATCTAGATCTATGTGTGATTTCTATATTAAAATCATTCTTTTTAGAATTCATGTCATTAAAATTTTTAACTGTTAGGAAAATTATTTCTGTTCCATTAACAGCATTATATTTTTAGATCTCAGTAAAGTTTGTTTTTAAATTTACATATGATTGAGGGCAACTTGTGAACTAATTTATTTTTTGGATGAGTCGATTTCTGAGTGCCACAGTATATAGAATGACACATACATTCAAAGGTATCAACACATACCAGTAAGACTTTAATATAGACTTATTATTAAACAAATATAACAATGTATATACCCAAATGACTAATGCCTTGGGAACCAACACACTACCTTTATATATCTCTAGCATATTTAAATTGCATTTGGGAATTTCAATGCCTGCCTCTGCATCAGCAGAGCTTCTAGAGATTAGGGGTTAGTTTGGGCATTCTTCTGATACCAGTATATACCTTTCTCACAACAATCCACTTAGTGTCAGTCACAGTCTTTCCACTCTAGGGAAATAATCACATTACAGAAAGAATATATACTTTACCGAGTAAATGATGGAGGAAAAATGACAGAAAGAGAACTCAGAAATTTTGAAGTTATTTTTATATACTTAATTCTGATGATCGTATTGTATTAATATTTTGAATTAACTGTGAATTATTTTCCTAGCAAAGCATCTATCTTTCTTGACATTTACTGTAGGTGAGACATAAACACAAGCCTAATTGCCTATCCTGTAGGCAGTATCTATACAGACAGAATGAAGCTAAACATTAGGAATTAAAGTAAGTCATTCAGAAGATCTGGATAATTTAGGTTAGAATCCCTTTTTCTTCCCTTTGTCTTCAACATACAAGTTATCTTTCTTCTCTAACACAGAAATTTATATCTGAATCATGTGGAATGTCATGCCTCAGGAGCCAGTAGGTCCCTGATGCCTAGTGGAGGTCTTCAAGCAAAAACTAGATCACTATTTGTCAGGTGAGTTTAAGAGTAGATTCTTGTCCAGGTTGGACTGGATCCATCTCTGATATTCTGTGACTGAAAATATACTAAATTCCTGTACAGGAACAACTTATTTGTCCAGCCCATGATAACTATAAAAAAGCCTCAACTATAAAAAGAAATATTTTGTCTCAATGGCAATTGGTGAAATATTAATTATTATATGTAATTCCTCATCAATATTCATCCTTTTTTTACTTCTGTGACAATTTAACATAATAATAGCATAGTGGATACAGCACTGAACCTAGAGTCAAAAAGACCTGAATTCATTTCCACACTCAGACATTCACTGGTTGAATGAGCATGGTGGTCAAGTCACTTGAACTCTATCTGCCTTGGTTTCTTCATCTCTAAAATGGGGATAATAAGCACCCACTTCCTAAGGGTTGAGGATTGTAATGGGAAAATGAATTTAAGATCTTCCCTGCCCCTAGGCCCTTTGATAGGCTTAAGTGCCCCTGGAGCCTGTGGTGGGAGGCTTATTGTACAGGAGATAATTTGTGATTGGGCAGTGGGTCAAGAGGGTTGTGACATTCTCTGAACCTGGAGAAGGTTATATAAACCCTGATGTGAGGCTTTGCTTTGGGGCTCACTTTGAGAAGTGTTGTGTGATTTGACCAGACAAGACTCTGGGAAGCCGTTGTTGAGAGCCCCCCGGCTTTGAAAACCCAGATGTTGATGCTTCCCTCACTGATAACTCTGACTAGGTATGGATGTATGTAATGGTCAGACAGTTGGAGACCTATCTGCTTGGAATGTTTCTCTGTCTTCTTGTAACTTCTGTCTGTATACTCTGAAATTCAGGGTGCTGACTTTTCCCCCTGAACTAGGTAAATGATATGGTTGATTGAATAAAGCAAGATTGTTAACCCATTTTGAGTTGCTTTCCTTTAGAAAAGCAGATCTAAGAACCTGTGTTGGCAGCCACCCTGGGGATGTTGGGGTGCTTGCTGCTACAAAGATAAAAGGAGATTTGTAAAGTGCTTTACAAACTTCAGAGTGCTATAGAAATGCCTACTACCGTTATTGGCAGTGTTCACCATCCACTCTTTTTTGTTACTTTCAATTTTCTCCTGGCTCCTATGACAATTTATTCTCTTAGTTCTCTTGCCTCCCCATCTTTCTTTTTCTTGCTCTCCAAGTTTGAGTATGATAGTTAGGGTTCTTCCTCCCATTCTGCAGATTTAGGCATTTCCCAAAGTTTTGGTCTTAAATATTTTATCTGTCATATATACACACACACACACACACACACACACACACACACACACACACACACATAAACACACACTCTTTCTTAGGGATCTATTCATTCTTATGGTTTTATTTATAGTCTCTGGGTACACTTAAATATTTCAATGATCTGTGATTTCACTGGTGTGGGTGATTTATTCACTGTTGGAGACTATAATTCATCTATGATTTAAAAGAAGGTCTTTTATTTGTCTTTATAAAAATGACTCCCCACACTCTACATACAACCTTCCTCCCAAATTCCAAACTCATATTTCAGTCAGCAAATATTTAAGCCAATGATGCACCAGGCACTATATTAGGTATTGGAGCACAAAAACAAAAATTAAACCATGCCTACCCTCAAGGAGCTAACATTCTATTGAGAAAAAATATACATGTAAATAAACACAACATATACATAAAGTTTAAATACAAGGTAATTTTCAGGGGATTATGAAAAACTCAGAAGATCTGATCTTTGGAGAAAGCTAGAAATTCTGAGAGGCATAAATGAGGGTGGGGTAAATTCCAAGCATGGCAGAATCCTATTAAAAGGCATGAATAGAAATTAAGGATGGAACATAGTATGTGAGGAACAGCAAGAAAGCCAGTTTGGCTGGACCATAAAGTTCATAAGGGGAATAATATGCAATATAAATATAATATATATATATATTAAGGTAATATTAAGGTACATTAAAATTTTAGTTTGGATTAAATAAGATAACAAGTGCTTTGCAAACCATAATATGCTCTAAGAACGTTGGTAAGAACAATATCTGCTATCTTGTAATAATAGTTTGTTGTTGTTGTAAGTCAAGTTATAAACAACAAAAAGGAATTTACATTTCATCCTAGAAGAGAATAATATTGGGTCTTTCTGAGCTTTGTGCTCTAGAAATGTCACTTTGGCAGTTGTGTAGAGCATAGCATGGAGATGTAAAAGGCTTAAGGCATGGAGATTAAGTGGCTATTCAAAGCTTCGATTGAGATGTAATGAGAACTAAAATAGAACAGTCACTGGGCGAGTAGATAGAAGGAGACTGAGGTAAGATGTGCCAGAGGTAGAACTGGCAAGACTTGGCAACTGCTTGGATAGTTCACATGAAGAAGAATTGTGTCAAAATTGACTACAAAGTTGTAAGCCTGAGTAAATAAAAGGATGATACTGAAATAAGGAGGATTGGTAGGAATAAGAAAGACTGGAAGAGTAACAGATTCAGGGAATGTTATTGAGTCTGTTTTTGACACTATAAGTTTGAGATGATAGTTGAATATCCAGTTTGAAATTTCCACTAGGTAGTTGGTGGTATGGCACTGGACAGGAGAGAGAATAGAGCTTGATAAGTAAATGAGAGAGTCATTTACAGAAAAATAAGTGAACACATAAGAGCAAATTACATAAATAGTAGAAAGAACATAGTGAGAGAAAAGGGTCCAGAACAAAACCTTGGAGTAAAAATAAAGTTAAATGATCCTAAAAGAATGATTATCCAATGAAGAATACTGAGAATTGGTCAGCTGGGTAGACAAAACTGAGAGAGCAATGTCATGAAAACTCAAAGAGGAGAGAATATCCAGCCATGTATGTTCAATAGTGTCAAATGTTACAGACAGTTCGAGTAGGATGAAGATTAGGCAGTAAAGAGATCTTAACTTTGAAGAGAGTAATTTCAGTTGTCTGATGAAGAAGGCAATTAGAATAAAAGGAGTTGTGAGATGAAAAGAGAGAAAATGTAAGCAACAAGTGTTGGCTGCTTTTTATGAGTTTGGCTAAGAGAAGAAAGATACAAGACAGTAGTCTGGGGGGGGGCAATAGGGTAAAGTGTTATGCCTTATATTTAAGGATGAGGAAGAGGTGGAAGTGTTTATAAGCAATAGGGAATGTGCCAGTAGATAGAGAATGATTGAAGACTAGAAAGAAACAGATGGTGATTGATATTGCAGCTTGTCAGGTAAACAGAGGGATTGGGCTGAGCTAAGAGAAAGCCACCTCTTTATCAGAGCCTATACAACAAAAGCAGAAAAATGGCAAAAATATTAGAAGTTTTATTAGTAAGGCAGAAGAGGGAGCTCATGGCAAATGGTTTTACTTTTCTTTGTTATGAGGTCAGGTTCTCTGGTGAGAGTAGGAGGAAGCTTAACAACACAAAAGAAGGTCTGGAGTAGTCTCTGTAGGGACAGATAAAACATATTAAGCATTTTGTGGCAAACCCTGTGCATTATTTAGTATAGAGTGGACACTCAATAAATGTCTGTTGTTGTTTTAGAATTTATATTATTCCTGATTTTCATTAACTCAATTTTGCAAAAAAAAAAAAAAAGTACAATAAGATCTAAATTAAGTTGTCAAATTTTGAACTATTCTGATACTTAATTATATATATGTAAAATTTAACATATTACTATTTTAGTCCCACATAATTTTCAATTAAGATGTATAAGATTTTTTTTTTTTTTGCTTTCTGGAGGGCAAATGGGGTTAAGTAACTTGCCCAAGGTCACTCGGCTAGGTTTTTGTTTGTGTATATTAAGTGTCTGAGGTCGGATCCAATCTCAGGTCCTTCTGACTCCAGGGCCAACGCTCTACTCACTGTGCCACCTAGCCACCCCCAATGTGTAAGATTTTTTAAAATAAAAGTTTATTTATATTCATTTTTCAATAAAGAATGATTGGGGGGGTTAAGGGTGTTTTATTTTTCTCAGAAGAGGAAAACTGTGAAAGTGAAAGTGTGAAAATCATATGTAGTACTTTGAAAGAGTAATGATTTCTCTTGTTTCCAGTCTGTTATGATAGAAAAATGAAAAAATATCACAATGATTTATATATAATATGATAGAGCTGATTTCTAGCTATTATGAAATCTGCTTAAGACACAACTAGGTGGTATAGTGATTAGAGTGCTGAAGTTGGAGTCAGGAAGACTCCAAATCTAGCCTCACCCATGTATGAACTATATGATTCCAGGCAAGTCATTTAACCTGTCTGCCTCAATTTCCTAATTTGTAAAATAGGAATATTAACGGTATGTATTTTATGATGTGGCTATTGTGAATATAAAAGGAGACAATATTTGTAAAGTGTTTTGTGAAATACTTTATATCAAAACATGTTATAAATAATAGCTATTGTTATTGTAGTTTTTCTTAGGGAACACTGGTGAGGAAACTCCTTCTATCACTACAGATCTCCATTTGCTCTGCAGCATTCTTGGAGGGTTGCCTACCATGTTTAGAGGGCAAGCGACTTCTCCAAGGGGAAATGCCTGGTATGTGTCTGAGGCAGGAATTAATCCCCAACTCTTCTCTACTCCAAGGACAACTGTCTGCCTGTCTGTCTGTCTTTTAATTACAACTTTAAAAATAATTTCTGGAAATATGATTTTAAAATGTTCTTTACCAGGATGCTTATCACAGTTTCCTATATGTGTGTGTTATATTCATCTGGAAGCAAAGTGAAAATGTTTTCCCCCACCTTTGGCATTGAGAAACAATAATAAAATAAAACCTTGCCTTTAATTTCACTTTGAATTCATCAATGAATTTTCTAATACAGTTCTTGTGATAAATATAAACCTATGTGTTTATCAAATCCCTAAGAAGATTATCTAAATCAACTCTGTGTAATTACCATTCACCATCTGTTCCACCAGTGCCTGAGCTGATCTGCTGGCATCTTGTAGTTTTCTGTACTTCTCGGGCTTTTCTCGCTCTATGGCCTGCAGCATGACAGCAAAGGTGAGTATTTCAATACAGGCATTCTGAAGCTATACATAATCAACACCTCTAAAGATCCTTTGTAGTCTTGAGCTATTTTATGGTCCTTTTATCACATTATCTTCAGCAAATTCTCTATTCTTTCCTGGCATCAACACACGGATTACAATGATATAAGACAACCTATTGTCATAACATCTTTCTATGATGTCCTGTCACAAGCATTGTACAATCATGACCATTTCATATCTGAATTTCTAAACTCACATGATAGCTTCTGATATTTTGCATTCCTATGTTAGCATAAAAGAAATATGTAATATAAATTGTAGCAAGGAACTGTTAAGGTTGAACTCTCAGAAACTTTTAACTATTTTTATATTTTATTTTTACACTATATATTTTGTTGTATATATTTACATGATGAAATATATTTTTCAATAAAAAGTTAAATTGGCCCAATTTTTTCTAGATATAGATATAATCTTATATAAAATTATACATATATATTTGCTTTGTCTTAATTCTAGAGAAAAACATGGACTACTTTATATCCATAATAAAACTAATTACTATATGTGGAAGTAGTGTATAAAGCATGCAATATAGGATCTCTTCTTTTTGAAACAATTCTTCAGATCCTCTCATTTTTGAAGGGAGAAGAGATGATTTGTTATGACCTTTTTCCATTTTCCTAACTGGATTTAGATTCCTGAAATGTGAACATAAAAGTATTCCTTAAATTAACAAGAGTTGTTGTTAAATGGTATATTTAACTCACAAATATCTATCTAGAGGGAAATGGTGTATAATTATTTAATAAGAGTAAAATATATTTTAAGTGACTAACATAGTAGAAAGTTCCTATAATCATTTAAAATTTCAAATATTCAGGTAGCATTATGTGCTATTTGCCCTTAAACATAATTAAAGACAGTTAAAGTCTCTTATCATTCAATTAACATAAGATGAGTATTTTATTCTGTTCTTCATGGATAATGCATTTGTAGATCTGGACCTTAGAGATAATCTAGTCAAACCCCCAAAGTCATAAATGTTATAGCAGGAAATGACAGAGTCATTTTACAGATGAGGAGAGATGCCCAGAAAGGTGAAATAACTTGTCCAAAATCAAACAGCTAGTCAGTGGCCAAACCAAGATGAGCACTCAAGTTTCCTGATGGCATATCATGGCATACCAAAATACCAATATAACAAATCCTGTGTACTTTAGAGCAGAAGAATTTTAACTATTGAGCTCTTTCTCTAAAATGTGTTTTTTACCATAGGTCTTTAAAGCAATTTATCAATTTACTAAAGACGTAAGTGGGAGAATATGTAAAGGTACATATATATTCTTGTACCTTATTATGTTCCTAACCTAATAACATAGAGATCAAAATGTAGATTTCACATGTGCTTTTAGAAAGGAATGAGGGCCCGTAGAATTATTTTTTCTAGCATGTTAGACAAAAATAAAAATCCATGGTGTTTTCCTCATAGTTTTTTATTTTCCCTATGTCTATATTATTTTCAGAAGTTGGAATCATTCAATAGAATTTATTTATTCATTAAAAAAATTAGCCTATGAATTAGGATTCCTGAATTCAAGTTCCAGACAACTAATTATTGCAGGATGGAAAAATGAACTTGCAATACTCTACAATATCAAATTTGATATAACTCTAGTATATGAAATATTTATTTAAATGTACTCAAACAAGACAAGAAAGATGTGAGAACATAATGACAATTTAGTTTTCATATCTGTACTTTAAATTTGCCAGTGATTTTAAGCTATCAATAATCTGGAAATCTGTTAAATCACAATGATCAGCAACTCTAAATGAGAAAAATATATTTTAACACTTTGAATTCTACGTGCAAACATCAGAAGCTACAGGTTATGGAACTCTGGTATAATCTCTAACATATAAGAATTTTAGTTACAGCATCTTACTGATCACTTATAGATCCAGTGATGTAATGAGCCCACAAGCTCATTGGTGTATTATGGGATTTACAAATTTGAAAAAAGATAAAATTTTCTTGAAATAATAAAAAATAATAATAATATGAATAATATCATGTTTAATACTATCTAATTCAGCAAGAACAGAAGTAGATACTTGGAAATTCCAATTTGTTATTGTTTACTGACTGCTTGCCTCTTCAATTTCTGTGGTTTATCCTCTATCCCTCTATCTCTGTCAGGTTATTAATGTATCTGTGTTCTGATATTTTAAGAATGTTATCTGTTAAAAGATAAATGCCAGTTGTAATGAGCTACAAGCTCCTTGAAGAATTTAGATCATTAAAAAAAAAAAAACAACAACAGAAATGTTCAGTGTTATTCACCAGAGCTCTAGGGCAAAGGTGCATTTGAAACCATTCAATTTGTGAACCATAGTGGCAAAAGACAAACACAAATCAAAAAGGGTTGCTGAAAGACATTTTTAGTGGATCCTCTTTTCCAACAGAATTGTTTCTTTCCTATCTAGGTTACCATTTTTTCCCCTTTGTTTTCTGATAAGGCACATTAGAAAATTGTGTAGTCCTATGCAAGACAGGCTTAAATATGACACATATTCTAAATTTCATAATGATATTCTAAGCCTACACAGACTTAGGTAGAGATTTCATCAATATTTTCAAAATAGAAAGTAGAACTAATGAATTTGGGTCCCTCTGTGGATAGCTATAGGCTGAAATCTTTTTTTTTGATTGTCTTTAATGTTGTCTTTTTCTAGACACCATAGAAGTTCTCAACATTATTCCTGAAAGTGACAACAAAGACTGGACTTTTATAAGTTGGCTTAGTTGTCCTGAGAGGTCCCTTCTAATCCTGAAATTCTATAATTTGGTAACCAATTAGCAGGCATTGGTGCCACTTTCAGGAAAGATGAACTCAGATGGTACCCAGAGAAGGGCAAGCTTAGAGGTGATATATCTGGGAACCAGGATGTTAACTCTGTTTTAACAGTTCTGAAGTGCTGACATAACCATTAAACTTAGTTCTGCTTGTTCTTAGAGGGAAGTCAGGAATACCTGGGTTTGAATCCTTCCTCAGACACTTACTAGTTTCTAATTACAAACTATTGTGTGTGACTCCGGGCAAATAACTTCCTGTTTTGTGGCCTCCTATTATTGATTTTTAAGGTAAATGAATTAGACTTTATCACCTCTGGGGTGCTTTTGAGTTTTAAGTTTCCTCTTAGGATCTCATTGAAGTCTCTATGTCCAAGTGCTAAATTATCAAATAAGCATAAGGCATTTATTTTATATGTATTTATATGTGCATGAGCTATTAATGACAACATTTACATTCATTTTCATTTAGTAGTAAGGGATAAAGAATACTGGATAACAAATGTTGATTAGTAGAATGCTAAAAGTTTACTGTGGTCTTATTTTCCATAGTTGTTGAAACAGGATATTCTGACCTGAAATTCAGAGTGAGGCTTCTTATTAATTTAAATCACAGACCACTGTTTCTCAGATCTGCTTCCACTTGAGTAAAAGTAAAGAAATGGTTAGGGAAAAGGAAGAAAGAGCTTTAAAAGACTGTTACAAAAAATTGACCTTATGATTTTTTCATCAAAATGGGAGTCAAAGCTTCATACATTTTTAAAAGTATTTTTATTCTAGTATAGCATCATCAACTCTTTGGATCAAATTCTATCCAGTATGCATGTCTCACAGTTTCTAAAGTATTGAGAAATGCTCATTTCAAGTGAAAAAATAATTAAGCTATCATAGGAAAATATATCATTAATATTTCCTATAGGAACATATTTTTATTCTCAAAATGTTAGTTCACAAAACTCTAAAAACATATTTTTAAAATTATGGAATTTTAACATGTGGGCTTAAATGGGTAAAGGACAACCTAATAATAGAAACAAAATAAAGCATTATTTTATGCAGAGTTAACAAGAAAGGGGACTTCTGTGTTTCTGGGTTAATAAGAACAAATGATTGCCTCTAAGGTCCCATGACATCATTCATTAGCATATCTTAATATCCATCTGTTTAAAGCAAGTATACCTAAATACTTAAAAGATGAAATTGTTAATAATGAATAGTGAAAGAGTTCATTTCACTTGACCCTATCCAGATTAATATAATATCACTGATTATATTAGTATATATATATATATATATATATATACATAATATATTACATATATACACACAAAGAGGGTTCTTTTTAATGTTGCAACTAATGAATTATAAATATGTGTTAGCTAGCAAGTAAGTTCTGGTGTCCCTTAGGCTATAACTATACAAGTGACATAAACTTATCAAGAAATGGTAAGTCTTTCTATTTAGGTCACTTTCATAGTCTAAAGTTTGTATGCTCACATACAAATTACCTCTTATTAATCAATTTTTTGTTTGCAAATAATTTTACAATAACTAATAGTGCATAAACAGAAATCAGAATGGCAAGCCCTTAAAGAACAGAAGTATGAGTCCTAGAAATTTTCTCTAGTATCTTGTTTTTTTTAGATGAGTTCAGCTTTTAATCAAAGGCTTTGATCATCATGAAGAGTAAAAATTATCATTATGAAAGGGAAAGTCTCACCAAATTTAAGTGCTTTATTTATGAAAACACATAAAGTTGACTTGCTATCGGTACATTCATTATATTGCTGTCCATAGAAGAGAAAGCTCAAAGGGAAATGAGTGGAGGAGGGGATAAATGATACCTTTTACCAAAAATAAATTGAAAAACAACACTACTCAAGTTCATGAGAAACTCCCATGATCCTGAAATGGCATGTACATATTGATTGACAAATGAAGAACTAAGAAAATGAATGCAATAAATATCCAGTGTTTGTATGTAATTCTATTCATACATATAAATGTGTGTGCATTTGTACATATACACATAAGTACATATACATGCATGCATTTGTATATGTATATACATGCATATATCCATATTCCTTGAGTATTTAGTTCACATATATATGTATATATATATGTACCCTAAGAAAATGTAGGCAGCTAATTTTATATTCTATTTTAATTGGCAAATAAAAATGAGGCTTCAAGTTCATAAGGGTGCCTCAAAAAATGATTTCAAGTTCATAAGGAAAACTCAAGAGGAATCAGAAAGTCACTTACAGTCTATTGTATACTATTCAGCACATTCAATTTGTCAGTTGAGACATTATTGACTAAATGTAAATTACCCCTAAAGAGGTTAACAAAACCTTTTGATGCTATGTTCCTCAGGGAGAAACCCAATGGTTTTATCTTATGAAAACTGATTTAAGAAGCAAGATTACAAAGACAAGCTAGAAGCCCCTGCATGATTTAAATCAACAGTAATTTTTCAAATTTATACTAAAAGTTCCTATACAATATGATTATAATTGTATTAGTTGGATATGGAACAGATTGTTCTTTAAACATTTTTGCCTTTTTTTTTTTTTGGTGGGCAATTGGGGTTAAGTAACTTGCCCAAGGTTACACGGCTAGGTTTTTTTTGTTTGTGCGCGTTAAGTGTCTGAGGTCGGATCCGAACTCAGGTCTTTTTGACTCCAGGGCCGATGCTCTACTCACTGCGCCACCTAGCTGCCCCATCTTTAAACATTTTAAAAGCAGTGTTCTCAAATGATATATGTTCTTTTCATAGGTTCTATTTTAAAATAATTTAAAGGTAGTATTTCACCTTTTCTCTCATTAAAAAATATTTCAATATGATTAAAGCACAAATAATGTGAGCTTCCTTATATTTAAAATAGCAACAGAAATATGTGTGGTTATTAATGCTAGTTAAGAAATGTTGCTATAGCAGTAATAGCCATTCCCTATGAACCCAGTCAAGATTTTGATGTATGTTTTTCATTCATAGACCAAATGATAATGCTACCCATGAAATTCTTTATCAGATTTTCTGACCATTTACAGAGGCTCTGGTAGGAATGATAAATTCTCTGACTAGAAGTAATTTTTTTTTCTCCATGGCAGTCATATGTCATAGCAAAGATGAGATTTTTCTGGAGAGGAGTTGAGCACATGAAATCTCACAAAACTGTATAACTATTATGAAAATATTCTAAAAAAGATTTGGTTGAGATAGTTTCAAACTTGTAACTTTTTCAATACCTAATAATATTGCTGGGAAGGACACTGCTCAGAAGCTCTCCACATGTGCCTTCCTAACCCAGAGAATTTGCTTTGCCTTTTCAGAAAAGTATAGATTCTGTGCATATATGTGTATATGTGTGTGTGTGTGTGTGTGTGTGTATTTAGAGAGAGCTGATGACCAATTCTTAATTTATTTCTACAAAGAAGAATGATTAACAAATTTGTTAATACAGGATTCTCATGTGAAGAATCTAATGATAATTGTGTATTTGTCTAGTTAAGAAATAAGCTATCCTTTCATAAATTGTTACATGAAAATATTGAGTGAGGCTTAGACAAATAGGAGAATCCAATTCATACCTATAAAATTTAAGCATCTTTTACATTAGTAAATGTATCTTAGTGACTAAAAATTAGTTCAAACTACTGCATTGTCATGGTTGACAAAATCTAAATAATGTTACCTTGAAGTTTTCTAAATTAATACCCAATTAGAAATGTCATACAAAGTTTGATTTTTGGTCCTATGGTACAAACATGTATATAAGCAGATCAATTTCCTTTCCTTAGCCACTTCTTTCTGTTTTAAAAAGTGGAAGCAGATGTGATGCCTTTTAGTCAATAGTCAATGTAAATGAATATCTTAACTGTATAAATTGTAAGTAGGTCATTGATGAAAATGACATCTAATTAGCAACAGTATAATCAAGAAATAGTCAACTTTAACCACACTTGGTATTTTCAAGATTGAGATATGGACATTAAATTGGCATATTATTTTCATCATTTTCAACATTAACATAATTATACAGTATACTTTGGCCTTTTTCAACTTAATATCATTTAGGAAAAAAGAAAAAAATATCTAATGCATAAGCCTACATTGACTTTTTCTTTGAGGTCTGAAAGGTTGCCTTCTTTTCTATATATTGCAAATTCAGGGCTCTGCAGTACAGCTTCTGATCGTGTCATCCAGCTGTGAAGTTCAGTTGTATCAGTATCAAACCTGAGATGTGAAAACAAACAAACAAAAAAACATAAAATCAAACAATATAATTCCTTGATTAGTGGTCTATTAAAACTGTTAGGAAAACTTACCAAAGTTCCCCTCTTACTTAGCCCTTACATCCCTTCATCATATTTATGTTGATGACTCATATATTATATATCAAGCCATAGTCTTTCTTCTGAGTTCCATTACTGTGTTACTAACTGCCTAGTGAATATTTTGATCTAAATGCCCATTAGGCATTTCAACGTCAAAATCTCCCAAACAGACTATCTCCCAATGTTTCCTCACCCCCAGATTCATCCCTTTTCTAAACTTTGCTCTTTCTGTTAATGACAGCACTCTCTTTTTAGTCACTCAGGTTTATAAACTGATTGTCATCCTTAATTACTAACTTTTCCTCATTAAACTTGACCAACGAATCTCAAAATCTTGTCATTTCTAGCTCTTCAGTACGTTTCATTCATTCCCCCTTTCCTCCACATATACAACCAAAGTTTCATTGTCTCTTGCCTGGACTTCAGCAATAGCCTCATAACTGTTCCACTTCCTAAATCTTACCCTCCTACAATCCATTCTTCACAAACTGCCAAAGTGATTTTTCCCAAATCACAGATCCAACCATGTCACTCCCTAATTTGATCAATTCCATTATTTCCTCATTACCTCTAAGAATAAACATAAACTTGTATATTTAACATCTTAACCCTTCCCCACATGGTCCCAAACTACTTTTCCTAGTGTTTTCCATGTACTACGCAGGCCAGTTGAACTTGTCTCCTCAGCATTCTTCATATACAATATTCCATATCTTGTTGTGTGCCTTTGCAGTGACTGTCCTCCATGTGTGGAATGAATCTCTTCCTCAGTTCTATCTCTTAGAATTCCTCATATCCTTTAAGATTTAGGGCAGACACATTGTCCATGAAGACTTCTCACTAGCTTTTCCAAAATCACCTTCTATTTACCTTGTATATGCTTCTATTTGTAAGTTATCTTCCTCATATGAATAAAAGCTTCTTGAAAATACTCTCTTACTTTTGACTTTGTTTCCTACATATCTTAGCATAATTAATACTATACAGAGGAATTTAATTAATGCTTGTTGATTCATTGATTCATTCAGTCACAATTTATTAAGTGCCTACTGTGGGTCAGGTACTCTGCTAAGTACTGGGAATATAAAAAGAAGCAAAAGCCAGTCCCTGCCCTCTTGAACTCACAATCCCGGCAACATACAAATACAGACAAAGCAATCTGTACACAAAATAAATAGGAAATAATTATCAGAGGGAAGACATTAGAGTTAAAAGGGGTTAGGGAAGGTTTTCTTTAAAACATGGGATTTTAATTGTAAAAAGAAGGAAGCCTGGGAGGTCAGTAGTTGAGTAGAAGAGGGAGAACATTCCAGGCATGAGATAAGTAAGAGATAATAGGAGAGTTGAGAGATGGAGGGTCTTCTCTGTGGAAGAGTCAGGAGGGCAATGCCACTGTATCAAAGAATATATGTTGGGGAGTAAAGTGTAAAAAGACTAGAAAGGTAGGAGAGGGCTTGAATGGGCTTTGAATGTCAAAGAGAGCATTTTGTATTTGATTTTAGGGGCGATAGGGAGCTACCGGAATTTGCCTTCTCAGTTCAAATCCTGTTTCTGTTATTTAATAAGTGCACAACATGGAAGAAGTCATTTAATCTCTCTTGGGCTCATTTTCTTCATCTATGAAATGAAGGGATGGGTCCAAGGAGCCTTTAAATTCCCTTCTAATTCCAGATCATGATTCTATGATCTGACAATCTCTAGCATTTGTCTGATCATTAATTTGGCATTTAATGCTATACTGCCTTATTTTGTTTTTAAATGTTTCACCTGGTTTGTTGCCCAAACTAAATAATAAGCCCTTCAAAGTAAGGGACCATTCTATATGCTTCTTTTTTATTTTCAATGAAATGGGTAGAATGAAGATGAACGAATGTCTGCTTCCTGGTAGGACAACAAACAAAGTGGAGGAGGAGACATCTTCTCTGATTCCCTTGACCCCTAAAACTTCTCCAAAATAGAAATGATGCACCAAAAATAAACTTTACCTGTCTTCATGATTTAGGGTACCCAGAAGCCAAAAGAATAAAAAATATGACCTTATGTCTACAATGAACTCACTCAGGAACCCTCCCCCACTCCCCATCATGAATTAATCACACCTACCAACAACAAAAAGAACAACAAAAACCCACCACTTGGTTTCCTCTCCCTTTTTCCAGTGCAGTAGACATCTTAACTCCTGGCTGTGGAAGTCTGCCTGGGCAAGGGCAGAAAGCCAGCACCTCTGCATCACCTTAGACTACAAAGCAGTATGAAGGGCATCATTCTGTGATGCAAATTATCTTTGCCAGGATCAGAAGGGAAAGAGGCGGGACATATATCTTAACTTGAAATAGAGCACAACACTACATTCTACCCAACCCAATTCCCCTTATCCCCCAACCACAAAGACCCAAATTACAAATGTTAACCCAGTAGTAAGTGGCAATTCTATGAACTTCCAATGCTTGGCTAGAGAAGTGAGGAACAGAGCAAGTATGACAGGATACCAGGACACATACAGGGGTTGTATGCCATCCCACCAAGCCTGAGGGAAATTACTTAGCATTTAGACAAGGTAAGTCCATTCAAAAGTCACTTAAGACAGAGAACTAGGCCTATGTACTATGAATTGTCCAAAACAGGAGCAGGCTGACATACTTTGAGATATAGTCACCAAAAAAAGCATCAGAAGGGAGGGAGTCAGAGAGTCAGAAACTGAGCAATAGGGGAACATAAAGGGGAAAAAAGATTGAAATTACTGGAGGAAGAAGGAAGAAGAAAACTCAAAGACTTTGAACATAAGGAGATAATTCAACAGGGAAAACATTAAGAGCAGAAAGAAATTGGGCTTCTAGATAAATAAATTCAGCATCTATGGAGATAAATGAATGTTAGAAATAGATATAATGTTTTAAAAAGTGATTTTTGTAATTTGAAAGGGCAGACATTAGTTTTTATACTAACAGACATTTCATGAAATCATCAAATGTGAACCTTATGTACTCTGAAAATCTTATAAAGCACATACTTCCCTTTAAAGCATTCAGTGCTGTCTAATGCACAAATATAACTTCAATCACTAAAGTGACATTTGGACTTTATGAACATGTGGTGACTTTCTGTAGGTTATGCAAAGAATACCTTTCCAATGAATTAAGGCTAAATCAGTTTTCTAGAGACTTTGCCAGGTACAATTGCTATCTCCACACTTCAAGCCTTTATTGGAGTTGCTGCCATGGTAACAGTTTCCACACTCAGTTGATGGAGATTTTAAGTAAAGCCTTATGACCAATTGGCATAAGGTTCTAACTGTGATTAGCTCTGAAAGCTGAAAGTTAAATTTCACCTGTAATACTTCTTTTACCTAGTTTTTTCTTCCTTTTCTCTCTCCCCTCCCCATCTTTTTCTTTCTTTCAATATATGTGGAATGGATTTAAGTACAAAGCTATCATGGGTCCTTTCATCTAAAGGTCCTCTAGAGAGCTATTACACAACTTTAAAATTTTAAAAACACAATAAGGTGCATCAAACTATCTTTGGCCAGTTTCAGCAAACATTAAGTTTTCCAGGGAAAATAGCATCTCTTCCTGTGTGCATGGATGAAATAGAATAGAAATAGATTCTGAAATAGAAGAGAAACTTAATTTAGACAAAGCACCATTGTCTTTTCACTGGCTGTTCTTATGTTTAAAGTTGCCCTCATTCAACTTCATTTAGCCTTGTGACTTCATGACTCCCTTGGGCTATAACAAGTCCAATCTTTGAATTTATGTGAGTCTACTACTGATGATATTCCTAAGCTATTTTTCTTCTGTCCTTTAAATCTTTGTTCTCAGTATATCTTCCCAGAGGGATCATTGCTTCAAAAATAAACTTCAAAAATAAATCCTTTCCTAAGACTTTTCTACCTCAATGTACCTGTCTTACTTAACAGGAACCATGTGTCATGGTCTTCACGTGGTCATAGAATAGGAAGGGGACTTAAGAGTTTCTAATCAATTCTGCTTTCTTATTTTATAGATGAAGAAACTCAGGCTAGAGTGTCTAAGTGACTTGTCCAAGATCAGAAAGTAAGGCTGCGATTTAATCCTAGTCCATTAGACCCCCAAATCTAGTATTCTTTCTATTGTCCTGTGAAGCCCTGTACACCAGGTATGATGGTAATCTCTCAGTAATCTTTTCCTTTTTTAGGGCTATTCTCTTTGGTAAAACTTTATTTCCTTTGCCTATCATGCTACCACTTAATAAATAAATGAAAAGCATTTATTTAGCACCTACCATGTGCAAAGATTGTGCTAAATGCTATTCTATGGACACACATAGAAAAAGAAAGACAGTCCCTGCTTCCAAGGAGCTCCTATTCTAATTGGGGGAAACAAAACATAATAGAAAGTTTCAACTACAAGTTGGAGGGCTTCAGGATCCTTAAGGATCCTTAGTAAAGCAGATGACAGTGCATTTTTAATATTATTTGCACTGATAAAACTATATGCATTTCTGATATTGAACCATTCAATAGTTCCAAGAACTTTGATGATGAGCATTTCCCCCCACCCCCCACTTCCCACCCTCTCCCTTTAGTATTTAATGCTGCTGGGGAAGACAGGGGATGCAATAATTTCCAACTTCAGTTTCCAGGTTGCATCTCCACAAACATCCCCCCTATGATGGTTTAGGGGACTGGATGGAAGCCGGACCTACATTTGAGTCATGCATAGGTGTGGGGGACATATTCCTAGGGTTGTTGAGCTTGGAAGTTTTGGCTATCTCCATTGGAGACTAAAAGGATATGGTGGCTGAAGTGGTGGGGATGGTTTGCATCACTTTTGAACTTCTGCTAAAAGATCTCCTCAGCTTTCTATAGCCCAAATTGGATTATACATTTTCTAATGAGCTCAAGATTATATAAGCAACATAAAAAATGTGGCACTCTGCTCCCTTACCTCTTATTTGCATATATTGTTTCCTATAATATCCTTCTCATATTCAGTATAGTATAATTTTATAGATAGATAAATATAGATAGGTAAATTTTATAGATAAATATTTATATGTATATATACAAACATCTATTTTGTATGTGTGTATATATGTACATATACATATAAAATTAGTTTTGAAAAGCACCTTATACTAGTTTGATTAATGGAGTATTTTGTTGATATGATATTTTATACCTGAATTGCTGTTTATGTTTCTTTTTGACTTTATAAACTGACTTGATTTTTAAAAATCCAGTAAATTACATTGATTATTTTGACTTTGTTGAGACATAACCCTAGTATAGAGAATTGGTGGAATACGGACACCGTGACACCTCGTTTTGAATTAGACTCTTGTATAGTGGGTTGTATTATTATTATTAAACCTCCAAAAAGTTAATCTTTTTAATAGAAAGGAAAAAAATTTACAAGTTGAAAGAGAGGTAAGAATGGTAAGAATCTTCAAAATAAAACAAAATGAAAACAGAAATACATTTTGAAACAGACTGTATTCTTCAAATTTGTACAGAAAACTGAATTAAAAATGAAATCCCAGAGGCCATAATGCTACATTAGCATACACTAGAATATGTGATAGAAAATCAGGTTGCTCTTTTGATTAATGGCCACTTACAATTCAAGAATACCAACAAACAATTACAATAACTGATTTGAAATTATTTTCTGTTGTTCATGGTCAAACAGATGAAATTAAAATTTAACTTGTCTGTGAGAATAAGGTATATTGGTATTTTGGTAACAAGCAGGGAAAATGCAACTAAGATAAATTCTTTGAGTCTTATCGATTTAATCTCCCTATAATTATATGTATTAGACAATTATCATTCAAATGAGATTAGAAGAGCTTAGATTACCCTCTAACACTAAAGTCAATCTTTGAACTTTGCTCCTTTATTCATAAGACCAATGGGACAAAGGTTTAAATGTTGTGTTAGAGTTCTCTAGGCACTAAGACAAATAACATATCTTAACAATTTGCCATTATAGAAGTAGCAAATATATCACCCTATTATGTGGCAAAATGGAAATTTTGATTAACATTATTATTTAATTGTGCCAATACTTCAAGTAATCATATTAATAATATGTGATATAATCAAAATACAGATAATAATACAAAAGTAATCATAGGAATCCATGAAAATGAGAGGCGTTTTATCAAGAATCTATTGTAATAGAAACATGCAATATCACTGAAAAGAGTTAATATTTTAAATTATGAGTATTTCTTCTGTGACCACAAAATCATAAAAGATACTTCTTATTGCCATCTTCTTCATGATATGGAGATTTAGCATTTTTCATTTCACTGTGACTTAAATTATGCAATATGGTAAAGCCTTATTAATTCATACTTCATTAATTTGGAATTTGTTATAACTTTGGACTGAATAGTTTATACTTTCATTGTACACACAGGGATTTCCTAAACAAATTAAAAGTGTAAACAAAATAAGCATCAAATTATGTAGTTATTCAAAAGAATCATCTTTGCCCCAGTAAATCACACAGTGCTTTGTATATACACATGGGCACAGGCACTCTCTCACACACACACAGATGCACACACACACATGCTGTTTTTGGAGGGGTGTGTATCTCAGTTTATATACCAGAATTTATTCAGAAGAAATTTGTTTATTCAATTCTTTCAAATTTTATATAAGAAAAAAATAGAAATCCAGAATTATCACCTTCTGTGTGAATAGGATGGTCCTGAGTGTATAAATCAGAACAGATGTGACAGATATGGTGACATTCTATCTCTGTTTAGAAGGGATTTGGAGCCACTCCAAAAAAAAAGGAAAAAAAAGATCAAAGACCATTTGCAAAGATTTAAAAGAATCCAAAGACAAGCTAATACTATTTCCCTTCAACTTTTTTTCTGACTTTACTACTTCTATCAGTGACAGCACATTGCACAATCTCCTCTATTCAAAATCTTGCCATTTCTGTTCATATTTTGCCTGTCCTTTCCTCTTGTATACAATTAAGAATCATCTTTTATGGTCTACCACATATTTGTTTTTGCTGTTCAGTTGTGAAAAACTCTTCCTCTCTCCACAGAGCATACTATCCATGGGGTTATCATGTCAAAGATACTAGAGTGGTTTCCTATTTCTTCCTCTAATAAATTAAGGCAAAGAGAGTAAAATGATTGTCACAGGGTCACACAGCTAGTAAATGTCTGAGTATGGATTAGAACTTCCTGACTCCAGACCTAGCATTCTACCCACTGAGTTACCTGGTTGTTTCCCATCCCCCCATACATACATACATACATACATACACATATGTGTGTATATAATTTAAAGATTCTAATGCTATTACAATTAAATTTGCATATGATCTTTTTTTTCTATGTATGCATTTTAAGGTTTTAAAAGCATCAGCTACAAAATATTTTTTGAGGTAGACAAAAAATAATTCGATCAGATTGTGCTGCAACACTTCTTTTAATAGCACTGAAATTTGTCTAACTTTTCCTAAAATATATCTAGATTGCATTTATTTCCTATTAAACCTATGGGGAAGATTTAAAATATTTTGCTCAATTAGATAGTGCTTATTGAGTATTTCATAATGGAAGATACTTTTAAAGTGAATATAAAATTATTCTTATTTATATACATAGATATGACATCATGTTTTCATGTTAACACCCAAAAAGAAAATCAAGGAAATAATAGTATAAATGTATATATGGAGATAGAAACAAAGTGAGAGAGAAATTTATCTTATTAAAAGCAGAAATTAAAAATACTTTTAAAAATTTACTTAGTGTCAATTTCATCAGCTTAAGGGTAGAATAAAAGTAAAGTTTCTCTTCTATTTAATTCAGGTCAATTAATAAAGAATGTTTAATGAAAAAGAAGTGAAGACAAACTTGGGAAAAAGTGAATGTCACTCAAAAATCTGTGATAAATTAGAAAATTGACCACAGATATTTTATAGGCCAGCAGTTCTCAAATTTTTTGGTCCCAGGACCCTTTTACAATCTGAAAAATTATTTAAGACCCTCCAAAGACCTTTGGCTTATGTAGGTTACATCTATCAAAATTTTTATATTAGTAATTCATATATCTTGGCATTATCATGAAAATAGTTGTGACTTCATGGTCCCACTGAAAACATTTTAGTGACCCCCACGGGTCATTTATTTCAAACAATACTTAGAGAACCACCATTCCAGGCCATGGAGTTCTATGAGGTAAGATTTGAAAATTCTCCCCATTATCTGAAGTCTTTCTTCTTCCCCAGTTGTAGTCTCAACCTACAGTTTGCTGCCTACTTTTCCCAACTTAACATCATATTAGATTCTGTATTTGCATTTCTTCTAGTAAGTGTTCTGGGTAACTAAAGAAAGAAGACAGTAAAGGAATAAAAAAGATAGGAGAAACAGGAATTTCCAGGTCCCAGACTTAGGGTCCCTTCATTGTTGCCCATTTAAATATTCAG
The DNA here is from genome assembly GCA_011680675.1 of Gymnobelideus leadbeateri. Lineage (NCBI taxonomy): Eukaryota > Metazoa > Chordata > Mammalia > Diprotodontia > Petauridae > Gymnobelideus > Gymnobelideus leadbeateri. The sequence goes on from WOXC01001748.1 coordinate 367,471, forward strand.
TATACTAGGATTCCTCATAGCAAAGAATATGGTCCTGTGAGTAGACATATAATATATGTATATATATATATATATGTGTATATGTTTATATATATATATATAATAGATAAATTGATGGATATGAGTTAAAAGCTTGGGAAATACTAACATTAGAAAAAACTTGATTTCAAAGAGTTCAGAATGAAGATCCCATAGTCACAGATGATTGAATGAAAATGAAATCCTGAAAATATAAAAACCAAAATATGGCCATAATGATAAAGAAGAGAAGCAATAAGGATGGAGAGAAGCATTTTCCAAGTGCCTACTATATGGCGCTGCTGGAGTGGCACAGTGGGCTGAGTGCAAGCCCTAGAGTTAGGAGGACCTGAGTTCAAATATGGTCTCAGACACTTTCTATTTGTGTGACACTGGCACTTAATCCTATTTGCCTCAGTTTTCTCATCTGGAAAAGGATCTGGAAAAGGAAAATACTCCAGTATCTTTGCTATAAAGATCCCAAGTGGAATCATGAAGAGTCAGACATGACTAACAAACAGAATAACTAATCTAAGTCAGGTACTGTGCTGTGTTTTCCAAACATTACCTCATTTGGTCATCTAAGGATACAAAATGTAGTAATGAGTATATCAAAAAGAGAAGAATGGATCTAAAATGACAGTAAAACTCTATCCAGGTAAGGACAATAGGACTAAAACTCAGATTTAGATGAATCTTGCAAAATATGGTTCTAAGGATAACAAAAGTGTGGATTTTTAAAACATGTCCTTGGCACATGAAGAACAAAGAAAAAAAAAGTCTGCTTGGTTAACACAGATGTTATCATATTAATACTAGCAGTGTTTTATGCAGAGCTTTAAAGTATTAAAGTGCTTTTTTAAAAATCCAGTTACATAGAAAGTAAAAGTAGAGACTTATTTTAAAGTGGAAGAATCTTAGGCCCAGAGAGTTTAAATGACAGTCTGATTCCCAGTGATTTCTAAGTAAGAGAGTAGAATAACCAAATAAATATTTTTCTTCCCTAAGAATAGGCTTCAGGGGATGGCTAGGTGGCACAGTGAATAAAATACCAGCCCTGGAGTCAGGAGGACCTGAGTTCAAATCTGACCTCAGACACTTAACACATTACCCATGTGACCTTGGGCAAGTCACTTAAACTTGATTGCCCTACCCTTCCCCCCCTCCAAAAAGCAAAAAATAAAAAGTAAAAAAATAAGAATGGTCTTCAATATTGAAAATATATAACAAACACATCTTCAAGAAAATTGAAATCTATGATAGTAAAAAACAAACAAACAACTGAGGGTTCATAATTTTAAATAAGTTTAAATCTTACATCTCTGACATAAGTGTGGGTGTGGTAGAATGAACAGAGTCCTTTGAATGAGAATAATAATAATATAGTTAATTTTAAAAATAACTAGACTGTATATAGTATTATTTTAAGATTTTCAAAGTACTTTACAATTGCTACCCTCATAACAATGCTGGGAGGAGGATGGTATTAATATTATTCCACAGATTAGGAAATTAAGGGAACTAGAGGCTGTGACTTGCCAAGGCATTTACCTACTAAGTATCTAAGGTTGGATTTGAACCCAGGTCTTTGCTCTAGGTCTGACACTTATCAAGTGCCACCTAACTTCCTCTAAGCCCTGTATTTACCACTAATTCATTGTGTGTCCTTGAGAAAGCCACTTATTCTCTCTATGTAACACTTCATTTTGTCCAGGGCACTGAAAGAATTGGTACTAGAAGACAAAATTCAGATAGATGCAAAGATTTTCCAGTGAAAAATATAGACTCCAGAAAATAGATTTCTGAGCTTGAGGTTGATTAATTCTTGGAAAATTCTTGGGGGTTATTTATGGAATAGATTATTTGTCAGCTCAGAGACCTGATGATTACTGAGTATTCACATGGGATAATAAAGAATGATTCGTACCAAATGCATTTATTTTCCTCCTCCCTATTTCAGAGAGTTGCCTGAGGCACTGAGAATGATTTGCCCAAGGTCATTCACTCAGCCTGTCTGCCATAGGTAGGACATGAACCCAGATATTTCTAAGACTAAGGCTGGCCAGACCAGCCATCTCATGCTACCTTTTGCAATGTTCTGAAAGTAATCTTAAACTTCATTGACAAACACATATTATCCAAAAAAAGGAGCAGTAACCATCCCACTGAGTACTATACTGGAGAGAACAAATGTGAAATATAGCATTTAAGTCAAGGCACCATGCTTTAATGAACCAATCATTGAACATCTGATTTGTTTAAGATTAGAAAAAAGATTAAAAGGCTGTATATTATCAATTTACTTATTTAACTTATATGCAGAGTACATCACACAAAATACCAGGATGGATGAGTCAAAAGTCAGAATTAAGGTTCCTGGGAGAAATATTAACTATTTCAGATATCCAGAAAATACTGCTCTGATGACAGAAAGTGAAGAAGAATTAAGAAGCTTCTTGATGACACTGGAAAAGGAGGGTATGAAAGTTGGCTTGAAGCTTAACATGAAAACAAAGAATAACCTTAACATCATAGAAACTGATTCCATCACTTCCTGGAAAATAAAGGAAAAAAGACATGGAACCAGTGTCAGATTTTATATTCTTGGACTCAAATATCATTGTAGATGCCAGTGACTGCAGTCATGAAATTATAAATGCATGCTCCTTGGAAGGAAAGATTCGATAAATGTGGACAGCATACTAAAAAGCAGAGACATCACCTTGCTGACAAAGGTCTGTATAGTTAAAGCTACAGTTTTTCCAGTAGCAATGTATGACTGTGAGAGTTGCATTATAAGGAAAGCTGAGAATTGATGTTTTTGAAATGTGATGTTGGATAAGACTTTTGAGAGTCCTTTGGATAGGTAGGAGATCAAATCAGCCAATACTTAAATTAATTTAGAATGTTCATTGGAAGATCAAATACTTGAGTTGAAGCTTAAATATTTTGGCCACATTGTGAGACATCAGGACTCATTGGAAAAGATTCTGATATTAGGAAGATTGAAGGCAAAAGAAGGGAATAGCAGAGGATGAGAGGGAGAGATTATGTCATGGAAGCAACAAATAAGAGTTTGGATTGAATTCAGGAGAGAGTGGAGTACAGAAGGGCCTCCCATGCATGCTATGGTCCATGGGGCCAAGGAAGAGTTAAACTCAACTGAATGACTAAACAAGAAGTGACATACTGGAGTATCTACAGAGATAGGCTAATGAAATAGTGAAGGAGACAAATCATGTCATGAAACTGGAAAAGTTGAGCCGGGGAAAGATAAGATTTTCAAGGACAATCAAGGAATCATAGAATCTGAGACCTGAAGAGAACACTAATAATCATCTGGTTGAATCATCTTATTTTAAAAATGACAAAACTGAAGACCAGAGAAGTGAAATGACCATCTCAGCATCACCAAGTCAGGTAATGACAGACCCTAGAATTGTTTAGCAATTATTAACCATATTTAAACAGAAAGAAACAAATTAATGTCTTCTGTGATTACAGAGAATAGAGATTGTCTTAATAAGACTTTGGAGGGAGGTAGATATTAGTTTAATATAAAAATAAGAACAATTTAAACTCTAAAAATAGAACACGCTGCCTTGTGGTATACTGATTTTTCTGTCACTAGAAGTATAAAGAGATGTATGTCTATCAAAGATAAAATTCCTACTGGGTATTCAAATTAAATAACTTCCAAGTTCCTCTTTATCTCTTAGGTTCTATGGTTATTTTTGTTTCTTTGTTTTCACTAACCACTATTTTACTTTGAAAAGAAATGGATAATTTAAAAGTTGTTATATATTGTTTTAATTAACAAAATTGGGAAATAATTAGTTTCAAAATTCTTTCTCCCAGGGGTTAAAATGGTAGTAGAGAATTTATTCATTACTTCTTTTAAGATTATTTTGGGGCAGCTAGGTGGGGCAGTGGATAAAACAGTAGCATTGGAGTCAAGAAGACCTGAGTTCAAACCTGACCTCATACACTTACTATCTGTGTGACCCTGGGCAAGTCACTTAACCTAAATTATCTCCAAAAAAAAAAGAAAGAAAAGATTATTCTGAAAAGGGTTAGGTGAAGAGGAAAACAACAGCTGTTTTTCCCCCCTAACTGAAGAACTATGGTAGCTCTTATAAAAAAACATCATTGATTTATAGAAGAATAAGACCAAAGAAAGCATATAATCCAATTCCTTCATTTTATAGATAAGAAAACTAAAGCCTAATGAAACAAAGTGACTTGCTGAACATAATGCTGAGTAGGGCATAGAGATTTGGATCCAGGTCTCCTGAGTCCAACATCCTATACAGCACTGTATCAATACAGCTAAATAGTAAAGAATATACACAAAAACTACATTATTCTGAAAGCTGGAGGTAAAATTCTATGAAACTGCAGATTCCAAAGGCATGTCTTTCAGTTAAAATAAAGTTCTCATTGGATTGGAAAGGTAGGAAAGAAATTCTTCTTCAAATAGTTTAATAAGGATTAACTTCTTTCCTAAGTGAGAAATGAAATTATGTCATAGTAACACATCTATGAACAGAAAATATGACATGTACATAACGTCTTCATTCACTTAAAAGTAAGATTTCCTATTTATTATAAATGAAAGAACAGAAAGGAAAAGTCCTAGATGTTCTTGTAGAAGCAAACGTTGAGCCCTAGATGGAGCACTTCCCTTTTATTTCATCCCTCTTAAAATGCTTAGGTTCACTTACTTTCTCCACAATGATAATGGGGCTAAAAAATGGATTATTCATAGACATCCCTCATAATGGAAATATAAGATGCACAAAGATATAGATAAAATATTATTAAATAGAAATATTATTAAAACATCTATACATGAACCTTTGGACATTTTGACTCAATTTTTAGTACACAGAATCCCTTGATAAAAATACATTCATAATTTTGGGACACACAAATTACCTGGGACTTGTTCTTACATAAAAATAGAATTCTTTGCACTTTATTATGCATTTTTACCTTCCCCCCATTTTTTCCAGCCCTAAGCTTTTCCCACTAATATGTGGACTTTGCTTTTTTACAAATTAATCTAAGAATCTCTATTCCATGTCAACTACCACAAATTTTCCAGAATTAATGTATGAAATTGAAATATTTTAAAAGGCCATTTTAAAAGAAAAAAAAGAATTCAAATTTAAAGGAAGATATGGATACTTTTGTGCTTATATATAGTACCATGTATATAGACCCCATTATTCCTTATTCATGTAGCTCTCCCTCAAATTTACTTTTACAAGTTGGGTCCCCAGAGTATAGCTGCCTTCTGCAGTTCTAGTTATAAGCCTTGAGGAAGCTACTTCCTACCATAACCCAGAAACACTACTGGTGTGTTTGCCATTAATAATTTGACAGCAGCCACAATTAGCTTATAGCAATGACATTTACTTTGATGGCAAAGAAAAACAATTGCTACAAAAAGTGTCCACCAAAATCTGAGATTCCGTCACCACAAAAACAGGAGAAGAATGACCTTGGAGTAAAATGTTAGGAAGGATACCCCTGTGGCAAAGGCAATGCACAGCTCCTGGCACTATGGACCTGAAAGTCCTTTCTTTATAGAACTCTAATACTAGGTTCCCCTCATCACCTTATTCATATTTGCCAGGAATTACACTCTTTGAAACTATCTTCTTTCTCTTCACTCTCTCTCTCTTCATTCATATTTGCATAGAGTGTTTAGCTCTGTTTTCTACCGTATGTATTCAGTGTCTTCTTCTAGTATAGTAGTTCTAATTACATGGATTATGGGGACAAAGAAGAGGGAGGAGAAATTACTCTCCTAACTTGCTGCCTTCTAGTACAGAAATTGGATATCTTCCATAACTATATCAAAAAAACACAGACTGTAGAATTACTTGCTTTAATGTATATATCTATAATTTTATAATAATGATAATAAATATTATTTATATAGCACCTACTATGTGAAAAGTACTTTACTATGCCCTTAGTATTCTAAATACTTTAAAAATATTCTCATTTGATCTTCACAATAACCCTACAAAGCAGGATATCTATTGTCATCCCCATTTTACAAATGAGGAAAATGGGGTAAACAGAAGTTAAATGATTTGTCCAATCACACAGCTAGCAAATGCCTGAGATTGCATTTGCACTGAGGTCTTTCTGACTCCAGGCCTAGTACTGTATCCATTGTGCCACCTAGATATTTCTATCTAACCACCTATCCCCAATGGAGGATATTATTAGCCCATCACTGGATATTTCCTAGTTACTATGAATTTTCTTTTCATCTTGGCTGTAGATCTCTCGAGGTGACTAAAGAACTTTTTCAAATATTGTTGTGGAGTTGTAGAAGTTGTTACCAACACTTCTTTTACAGTGTTTCTATGCATCTTGTGATTCTCTTCTGGGCCTCCTGCAATTACCGCAACTTGTCCATGACTACTAGAAGTACATAGAAAACACCTAGAGCACAGAGATATTGTTTATAATATTTTTGGTATAGTGTCATGGCTTTAATGATATTCAGGATGCATTATGGATATATTTGTGCCATCAGATAATTTATGGAAACTTAAGTGAAGATTCACTCCAACCACAATGCCTGTTGTAACCATTTAAATAATTTGTCCAAAAAAGTCCCCATTTATCTCTATGCTTATTTTCTGTTTTTAAATGAGATCTCTTTTTCTATGATGAAAAAAACCAAAAAACTTTTCACCAATCCCATCAAATCTTATGGACCTTTTTTAAAAAATAGCTCTGGGTACAGAATCTTGTTAAAGTGTTTTTGTTGTTGTTATTGTTGTTTTGACAGTCTAAATCAACCTCCATACAACTCCTGTTCTGATTTCCTCATTATGATGTGGAATTGAATCTGAGCTCTTCAAGTATATGCCATTACAGGTCTAAACTCTGGCAGGTTCTATCAAGATGGACAATCTTCAAGTTTGGGTTAATCTAGTTCAGTTAGCTGGCCAGAAGGTGATGATTATTTGTTTGTTTGCTTGTTTATTTGCTACTGAAACACAAGGTAAAGACAAAGACACATGCAAAAATGTCTTCAGTTCAATGTGTCTACCTTTCATTTCCAAAATAAAATAGAAGATTGGTGGAAAAGGGATCAGAGATATATGTACTTCTTAGAACACTTGCTCTGAATTAGATATATGTGTATAAATTGTAAAATGAAAGTTTCACACACACGAAAAATAAAAACCCACACATAAATTTCTTCTTCTCTATCTTAAGAAAACTGCCTGTAAACTTCATTAGTATCGCACAAACCCTCAAATTCCATAACAACTCCACAGAAAGAATTTAGGTTAATAGAGAATTGCTATATAAGAAGATCTAAAAGATATATTCATAGCTCAAAGAGAATTTGTGCATTGCTTCTGTGCATTGCCAGGCCAGAGAGACTTTCTCAGAGTTAGGTCCAGTCCTTAGACATTTCCTCTCATTTGTACTTCTAGAGATTAGATAAAGACATGGGGTAAGACTTCTAGAGATTGGGTAAATATTTCTTAGCTGCCATTTCCTTTTTGGGATTTTAGGTAGCATTTTGGTCCTTCTATTAGAGCAACCTCTTCTAAAGATTTTATGTGTTCTTTTTTGTTTTGGCTAACAGTAGGAATATTGTTCCCATAGCCTCTTTCACTTGTACCCAGCACTTAGCACAGTGCCTTTCCTGTGGAGGGCACTTAATAAATGTTGAATTTATCTGCTGAATCAGTAGTTAGAATCCCAAGCAGAATCATTAAAAGAACAATATACAAAGAGATGATGAGATAGTAACAAAGAAAAGAAAATAAAGGTCAGTAATCTGCCCCACTTTTGAGGTAGCCTACCAATGAGATATTTCTCTATTTCCAGATCTTAGCTGGGACCTCCATGGAAAATTCCATTTTGGATGTCAACTTCAGGGAGAAGATCCTGAGTCACCAAGAAAAGGATATTGATGCTTCTGCTCCTTAGCTTCGCCAAGGATCTTATCATCTACAGCTTTCAAAACACCCCTCCATGAACTAAAAAGAACTTTGGTCTTGGTGGGAAACAATTTAAAGTTTAAATGCTCTCAGTGTAAATGCTGATTGATTTTAAAAGACATTATAATGCTTTTATGTGTTGAGTCTTTAAAGTCTGAGTGACTTCCCGCCAGGGTTCAGAAGCTTTTCCGTGCCATGCTAGAAGTGATCTTAATCTGATATGTAACTATTACCACTTCCCTAGCTTCTCTCAGGAGATTCAATTACTTTCCATTCAAAAGCACCTTCTCTTTTCATATATACAACCAACCAATTCTTCATTTTTCAGGTCTTTTAGTTGTCTTTTGGTTTTCTGTGAGATAGCTAAGGGATTATTACCACAAGTAATTTACAGCAGCACTACACGTTCCTAATTTGGGCAACTCTCACAACAAAAAAAAATGTAATATTTCTACTTCTGTTTCAGTAACTATTATATATGGATATATGGGGTGGGCAACTAGGACTATACAGAAAATGGAAACCATACTGTATAATTGTAAGGGTGGGGTTTCTATCCCTACCCAGTTAATACCAATACAGAAGGCTCTATTGAATCAAAATATAAACTAGATCTGAACAGGTCCTCAATCATTTTAAAGGAACAGGATGCTTTGAGCATTAGATGAACACAGACAATAACACATAAGGAATATTTTTTGACTTTAGTGAAAGATTAAATCATGCCTCTTCAACTATGTATAAAAGCAGCAAGCATCTCTGCAACCAGTTAGCACACCAGTAAAGTAGTCAGTATACAGAAGTTTCTCGATTTGGCAACACCTTAAGGAAGCAAAGCCTTGTATCTGTGCCAGAGGACAGAAAAGAAGGGGGCGATAAATCGAGATGGAGTGTTACACTCCATCCCTACCACTTTACTGATCATATTATTGGTGACTGCAGTGTATTCAGCCAGAGTTATGGAGAGAAAGATAGCAAATATAATAATGACAAATACAGATGCACAGAGATAGGCAACCAAGGGAGCAAGAGGCTTCAAAGAAGCACAAGAACAATACCACAAATGGAATAAAGGCCTTTCAAAAACCAGAAGTAACGAGTTTACCCTTTTGCAACATATGAGCCTTACCACTCTTGTACTCTAAACTTGTACCCATTATGCCACAGACGGTATTTGTGGGGCACTGTGTCTACAGGTTTTGCTTTTTTTTTTTAATTGTCTCTGCTATAAACTCAATAAATCTCCTTTCTAAAAACTAATTCAACCTGGCTGATAAGCAATGGAGAACTTATCATGGTGATGAGGGGCAGGGGCGGTAGTGTTTACTGAAGGGCACTATTAGAAATTCTATCCTCTTAGGCTTGTCTCCTAAGGGGCGCAGTATTGAGCCATCCTTGGAGCACCTTGGCAACTAATGCATGTAAGAGTAGGGGATGTAGCCCTAGAAAGTGTGTTATATAAAAATAAAATGAACTTCGGATATTCAGGTGGACAACACTTAGCACAGTGGCTGGTTTTAGCTTTAAAAATATTTACAACATAATCCAATCCAAAAAGCTTTTTAAAAAATGACCTATGATGTGCAAGACACTATTGTAGATGCTTGGGATAAAAAAAATAAAGAAAGTTAAATGAAAGCAATGTCTACCTTTCAATGAGTGTACATACATTCAACTTAAGCCATGACATCTCCATACTTGAGTTTCTTTAAGAAAACAGATATAAAAATACTAGACAACTACAAAATATTTCAAAAAGGATGTAAAAAGCAAATAATAAACCATGTAATTAATCTAATTTGCTGTTCATTCTATATAAACATATAGAAATATAAAAAATATAGTTCATTCTATAGGCTTTTTTCCATCATATGCTTATTTTTAACCTAGTTTCATCCTTGCTTTTAATTATATCTTTAGTCCCAATTCTAAAACAGTATAAGCTCAGTGTATATATCATATGTATATAATAAGTATACATACATATATAAACATGTTACATGCATTCTGTATGCATATAAATGTCACTTTAATAAATATAATTATAAAACACTCTTGGGTCAAAAGAATTTTTTAAAAATTGTAGCCAACACTGAAATTATTTTAAAAAATTAGTCCAAGATGCCAAAATACAAGTGTAAATCTTTTTAATAATCTTGGTTCTCTTAGTTCTTTTGCTTATCAGGAAATTATTTTATAGCTATCATTTAATTTTAAAGAAAAGAAATAACATGACAAAATTATTTAAAATAAAAATAGTTGAAAAATTTTAAAAATCATATTAAAAGTTCTTATTCCATAATTAGCAGGGGGAAAAGAAAAAATAAACATCAAACTTTTTTTTTTAACATACCAATTGAGGAAACTGTTTTGCTTCATTATGTATATTTGTTTACCAAAATTTTGGTATGATTGTGATGCACTCCTATTTTGATATAAGAAATAACAGAGGGTAGTTTTATTTATTTTTTACTTTTTTGCTTTTTCTTGGAGGGGGTAAGGTGAGGCAATTGGGGTTAAGTGACTTGCCCAAGGTCACACAGTTAGGTTTCTGTGTGTGTGTGTGTGTGTGTGTGTGTGTGTGTGTGTGTGTGTGTGTGTTAAGTGTCTGAGGCTGGATTTGAACTCAGGTCCTCCTGATTCCAGGGCTGGTCCTCTCTTCACTGTGCCATCTAGCCGACCCAGAGGGTAGTTTTAGAAAAGCCTGGAAATTCTGATGTGAATTGATGGCACAGTGAAGAGAGTAAAAAGAGGGGAATATTATATGCAGCAATAGAAATATTGCAAAATTGATCAACTATGAAAAATTTAACCAATTTGGTCAAGGCAATGACCTAAAGTAATACAAAAGAACCTATTATAAAAAATGCCATCCACCTCCAAAAAGAGAACTGTTCTCTGAGTGCAGATCAAATGATACTTTTTAAAATTTATTTTTCTTGCTATGTTTATGTGTTGCCTTTCACAATATAGCTAATATAGAAACAGGTTTTGCATGACTCACATTTATAATCAATATATTGCATTCTCAAGAGATAGGTGAGAAGTAGATGGAAGGGAGAAAGTTTTAAAATATTAAAAATAAATGTTAAAATATTTAAATGTAATTTTGTAATATGTGGTAAAGTAAATATTTTTAAACACCTACTCTGTGACAGGTACTATGGTAGACTATGTCATAAACAAAAAAAATCAGTTTCTACATTTAAGGAATTTATATCATTTTAGAAGAAATAACACATGTCTATTCAACTGCTATCTATGAATTAAAAAAAAAGAAATGTGAATGATTTATCAAATATAATCTAGTTTATTACAGGTTTCGCCTTGGTGTAGGAAATAGCTCTGCAACCCTAATCAGGAATGCTGGGAGTGGTAGTCCTGGAGGGAGTGTTGGCCCCTCCACCTCTACAATACACAAGGGATAACCCCTCTCTCTTCCTGCCACCTCAGCATTGTCTGTGTGGAAGAATTAAACTAGTCTGAGAGAGACTTGAGGAGTTGAGTAGTTTGATTCCCTTTGACTTGCAGCTTTGAGAGGGAAAATAGAAAAGGTCAGCCCCACTATAGGTTGCCAAATGAAAAGACTCTGGGAAGACATAAAAGGAGCAGACATTCTCCACCATGTTCCTGTCCCTAGCTTACTACACTAGGACTTCAAAGCATTTTCCCTTGGTTAAATTCTCTATTAGATGATCTGAATTACATCACTCTTAATAGCACAGCTTTTTTCACTCTGTATTGTGAAGTACGTATTCTCCTATGTATACCTTTTATGATTTCTGTTTTGCTTCTGATTTCTAGAAATGGATTTTCTTTGAAAAGTGCTATGTATGTGTTATTGTAGAACTGGTATTTGGTGGGAAGAAATCCAAGTCCTTCAATATAAAGCTTGGGGCCTTTCTTCCCATCAATAATGAAACAATGACTGTTAACATAAACCTGATCATATCTCTTGGAATGATAATAGAATAGTGGGTGGAGAAGAGGCTAGAGATGTCTATTCTGCCTCTCTTTGAGGTGTACCCCCATGCTCCTTATGGGGGAAAGGCACATAACACATAAGGCCTCATAACAAATTGGACTTTTTGACATAAACATGAAACTACATTGTATATTTTATCATATTTAAATCAATCAGCTAGTCAATTATCATTTATTAAGGACTTACTATGTACCATGTATTATGCTAAGCATTGGGGACACAAAGAAAGGCAAAAATATGGAAAAATGCTCTAAAATCACTAATAATTAGGTAAACATAATACAAATCTGAGGTATCATTTCTTACTCATTAGATTGGATAAGATGATAAAAAAGGAAAATGGCAAATGCTGGAAGGAATGTGGGAAAATAGGTATGTTGATGAAGCTGTGAATTAGTCCAACCATTCTTGCAAGCAGTTTGGAAAATGTCAAAAATGCTATTAAACCACACAATCCTTTTACATAGTAAAACTCCTAATGCCTGAAAGAGACCAAAGAGAAAAGAATCCAAACAGATAAAATAAAATTGGAGTTCTTTTTATCACGGCAAATAATTAGAAACCCAGAAGATGTCTATCATTTGGGGAAGGTTTGAACAAGTTATGATACATAAAAATTATGAAATTCTACTATGTTATTAAAGAATGGTGAAGGTAATGATTTCAGAAAAACCTGGGAGGACTTGTATGAATTGATACAAAGAGAAATAAGCAGAACCAAGATAACAATTTAAGCAGTAAAAGCAGGATTGTAAAGATAATCAACTTTGAAATACTTAGTAACATTGAATAACACAATGACTAACTGCAATTTCAAAAGACTCATAAGAAAACATGCTTTTCACTTCTAGAAAGAGAACTGATTGAGTGAAGTTTGAAGCATATTTTCTTCTTTTGTGCTTTCTCCTTCTCTCTCTCTCTCTCTCTCTCTCTCTCTCTCTCTCTCTCTCTCTCTTTCTCTCTCTCTCTCTCTCTCCTCCTTTAGTTCCTTATTTTATATTTTTATTTTTTGGTGGGTATCTAATGTAAGAATTTTTTGAACATGACTACAATTTTATGTGAGAGGGGAACTTGTTTGGAGATTGGCTATAGTTAAGGAACTGAAAGAAAATGGTGAATTGTCAACTATCTTAATTTGTCTTAATCTTAACTTTCTGCAAGTCTGAGAAAGTACAACTAGAAGCACTTCATGAGCATGGAACAACTCATGAGTTAACCCAGGGAGGTGGAGGAGTAGCAAAGGCCTCTTTGATGATTGTTTGTACTTCCTTCTCAAGGTCATGTTAAATGCACACTTTTACATTGTTTTCAACCTCACAATGGGATGTTTTCAGCATCTCAAAAGTCATTTGAAAATTAACATTCTTAAAACAAAATACAACAAAAAATATCTATTTGTAATGGGCTTTATTTTTCTTATCTTCTCAATGGGCAGATGAGGGACGGGAAGAGAGAGAATTTGGAACTAAAGATAATTTTTTTTTTTAAAGGCAAAAAGTAGTTCCTTTCAAGAGGCTTGTAGTATGATGTATATACATACACACATGCATACACACACATATAGTAAGGATGATGATGATGATGTTTCTGGAAATGAATGAGCACCAATGAAATAAATGGAGAGTCATCGTTTTAACTACTCCAAAATAATTTATATAGTAAAATCATATTATTGGAAAAATTGTTAATCAAAAATACTCTTTGATGTTCAGTTTAAGTACAATTTTGTTTAGCATTTAAGATATTAGTAATTAAAAAAAATAAAAATAACTAAAAAGTACTACTAACATTATTTAGGCCCAATTTCATCGTGGTTAGATGGTTTTAACAATGATAATTTACAAATTTTCTTCAGTCACAGGACAATTCTATGCAGGGTTGGGGGAATACGAGCAAAATAGCTAAAAATGTAATTTAATTGGAAGTACTATACCAAGAGGTTTTAAAAAATTCTTATTTTTGGTGGAAATGATATTTGGAGATTTAATGTTTTCCAGGGGAATACTAAAATTGACCTATAAAAAGATCTTTCATTCCAGTGACTTCTTCATGTAACCTTCAGCTCCTAATCTGGAACTCTGAAGCTAAAACAAGTATCTGAACTCAGAGTACAACAATAATTACCTCCAATATTTATCTTACTGGTTTGGTACAAAAGAACCTTTTAAAGATCTTTTCATCCAGTGTCCTTGAAATATGAGATGATTGATATCAACCTCATCAAAAACTAAATAAAATGTTTTAAAAATAAGGATAAGAAAACCTACAACTTGAAATTAGTTAGAGAGACAAATCATGCAGGTAAATATTTCAAGATAGATGGGGAAAATGAGAACTAGGGCCACAAAAGGAACATACCGAGAAGCAGAATTTAGTTCAGGTGTAGAAGAATGATTCATTCACAAATGTCACTGCCTTCACAAGGGGTCAGAGTCTTGCTGAAGAAATTCTAGCCTAGGAAAATCTGCAGACTAGTAATAAAGCTATTTCTTCTCTCTCTTCCCTTACCCCTTCTGTCCACACCAATTTAATTAGGCAGTTTAATTGAAAAAGAATTGTTTAAAGAAACTCCCTTAAAAGTGAAATCATTGGAAACCAATCTCCTAAACAAATGACAGATTAACTGGAATAATAGCAATGGCTTTGAGCTACCTGGTGTGTTATATATTGATTTTTATATGTGAAATAATATTAATTTTCTTCAATGATTCTTTGTAGTAAAATAATGAGATAAAAATAATAATCTGTGATTTAGTATCATAATGTTGTATTTATTCTTGGAAAGATCATCAAAATAATAAGCACAACTTTTTTGAAGATTGCATAGCTATTAAGAAAATAGGAAAAAAATTGCTTCCACCTACTAAGAAATTCTAGTATAAATCAAACCTGCATAGAAAAAAATCTCTTAGGTATAGAATAAACAATATTAATTGGATCATGCCTAACATTATTTTCTAGTCTTTTTAAGTAACTTTATCTATGACAAATTATTAATTAAATAATAGCGGGATAGCTAGCATTTGTAAAATGCTTTAAGGTTTGCAAAGGGCTTCACATATGTTATCTCTTTTGATCCTCTTAACAACACTAGTTGCTGTTATTATCATCCCTATCTTTCTGATTAGGAAACTGAGGCTGATAATGGTTAAGTGACTTACCCACATTCACTACTACTATGTGTCTGAAGATTCAAGTTCAATTTTCCCTGATTGCACACCTAGCACTCTATCCAATGTGTCATCCTAATCATTTCATGTTCATTTCCCAGAAATATGAAAATGAATTTTAATGGTGATAGCTTAAACTACCTAGCACTTTAGGGTTATGAAGCACTTCATATAAATTATCTCATTTGATTTTCATAACAACTCTATTATGCAGTTATTAATACCTCCTGTACTAGTACCTTCCAGCTGAGGAAATTGAATGACTCAGAGGAGTTTGAGTACCATACTTAGTGTCAAACAGTATCTTGAAGTTGGATGTTTTACAAGTAGGTAGAAATGTGGGGCTAGAATATAGATCAGGCCTAGAGACAGATATTTTGGAGTCATTTACCTAGAAGTGACATAAACCCTGAAATGAAATGAGTTATGTCAAAGATGGATTAAAGAGAGAAAAGCAGAGCTGGACTGAGAGGTACACTCACAATTAAGAATGAGAGGAGAGGGGAGGCTAGGTGGCACAGGTGAATAGAAGACTGGCCCTGGAGTCAGGAGGACATGGGTTCAAGTCTGGCCTCAGACACTTACTTGCCATGTGACCGTGGGCAAGTCACTTAACCCCAAATGCCCTTCAAAAAAGTAAAAAAAAAAACCGAATGGGAGGAAGAAAAGTAGGCAGGATAGATGAGGAATAAATTAGTGTTTGCTATGGCAAAAGAACCAAGGTGATGTGGTATAACAGACAAAGGAGCAATAGATGTCAGGAACAAGGGGAATTCATCACAAAGTAATATCCACACTGTTTGCTATTTAAACTCATAAAATACATTTACTCTATGTACACATCCCAGTGGGTCTATTGAGTGGTTTACATTTTCCTATGCTGAAATGTGATTTTGTCTTTACATTAGCATCAATCTCAGTTGTTTCAAGTATGTGTCACTGCTGGCTATGGTGCTTTCACCAGGGCTGCAATTGTTGCATGGGATGAAAGATAATATCATGGAGAGGTTTAGAGACAACATATTGGAGATAACTTTAGTTGTTTTAATCCAATTCAAATGTACAAAATGAAAAATTCTCAATCACTGAATAAAAATCCTCCAAATACTTAATCCTGTACTATTACAGTTCAAATATCTCAGTCAATAGTTTGGTGAATGATCTAGGTCATCTTAGCCTGTTCTTTAGTCATTCCTCCTCATCCATGTACAGAAAGGAAGTCCTGACTACATTGGGGCTATGTAGAAATGAAGAAATTGATCGTCCATTGAGATCTTCTCTCCCTGATCCCTGCTTCTTGCCATGCTTTTAAAACCAGTGGGGGTTGCCATTCTCCCATTTCATGGGCTAAAAACAAGTGTATTGAAATAAATTCAAGATTTGATAGAAATAGCTGGTTACAGGTTCTCATAATCTATGCAAACACCTTTGAGTAGGGAGGGATTGTGATTATAGAGAAATACTAGGAATATGAAAAGACTTAGGTTCTCATATAACTCTGCTGCCTATTTCTAGGGAAATAGTCCCACATATCCAGGTGGAAATAATTAGAAAAAGCAGGGATATCATCCAAATCAAACTTGAATCTTGAATAAAACTTATCCTAAGCATGATGACAGTTTGTACTTCTGACCAGTAGCTAGAATGCCTCAGAGAGATTCTTGTTCACAAATAGGTGTAGAAAGGCAGAAAATATTGAACATTTTATTTGTATAACCTTTTCATGGTTAAAGCATTTTTCTTTTTCTGTTCAAAACAGCTCATGTCCTATTTTTAGGGACGTATTCTTCCCTTTGTACCTTTGTCTTTTCAAATTCTAATACCAAGTTCCTTCTATGTGAGTCCTTAGACATATGCTGTTTAGAAACATGAGATGATTTTTAAAGTTATTTTTTCTAATTTCAAAATTCATTTAACTTTATCAGGCAAAAATTATTCAAAGGAGAATAAAGTTTTCAAGGTAATTAAATTAGCTTTTCTATTTACATAAATTTTAATTATAAAATCAATAAATGTGTTCACATAGTTAAAGTAATGCAACTAATCCATCTATAAAGTTAATTCTAATATAATTACAAATGGGTCTCTTTTAAAATAATGTAACTTAAATATAAATACTTTATAAATATGAAAGAACAGGAAATCTGCTCTATAATTTACAAATTAAGAAAATGTATTTTCATATACTAGCACAATGGCCCCCACCTATTAAAGATATATTTTTTCTTCATGAAAATGTGTTTCCATTACTGCAAGAAAGAATTTTCTAAAACATGAAACAAGGCACCACACAAAAGACCTTTCTTAGGAAATATTTTTAAGAAAGAAAAGGAAGAAACCAAAAGTTCGAACATATTATAGTTGTAATTCAGAACTTTTGGTTTATTCTTTTTTTTTTTTCTTTTTGGAGGGCAATTGGGTTAAGTAACTTGCCCAAGGTCACATGGCTAGGTTTTTGTTTGTGTGTGTTAAGTGTCTGAGGCCGGATCCAAACTCAGGTCCTTCTGACTCCAGGGCCGGTGCTCTACTCACTGTGCCACCTAGCCACCCCTTTGGTTTATTCTTTAATTAAAAAAAAAAAACTATTTTAATGGTAGTTCTGATTAAGTAATGATTCATCAGGAGGCCCTTAAACACAGTTTCATAATTTTTCTTACTAAAATAATAATAAATTATTGACACTCAAGGCATATGTATTTTTTTTAAAGTACAAGAAATTCCATCACCAAAAGCTGTAGCAAATTGACTTTTTTGGGCCACAATCAATCTTCATCACTGAAGTAAATACCTTCTCACCTTTTCCTAATTTCTGAATCCACAACAATCTGCCGCTTCTTTTGTGGGGGTGATGGTAGCAGCTCCTCTTTGCCATGTTTTACCAGGATTTGTTCCCTTGTGGTCACCATAGTTACAGTTTCCATTACAGTTGTCTGCGTTAGAGATGTCTGCGTGGTGGTGACAGCCTGTGAAATCTGTGAGAAGTATTGAAACAGAGGTCACACGTTGCTAGAAAGACTGCAGGAAAGACTGCTTAAAGTAGCAATAGAAAATAATAAGAATCTGATCCTACTTGTTGGTGAATGGTCCTTAAGTTAAAAAATAACATGATGTATTTAAATCAAACTATCTTATGCCACTTATTACATTAGATAAAATAACTAGAAAGACATTATCAAAGCTAGAAATAAAACAAGTGTGGTTTTTTGTTTTGTTTTTTTTGGGGGGGGGAATGTGGGGGATTAGGGCAAATTGTTGTCCTTCCAAATTTGAATATCCTCCTTTGGTCATACCTATGTCTTTAACATGCAAATGGAAAACTGGAAATGGCCATTCATTCATTCAGTTGTCCTTCATTCAGTTGTCTACAGAAATACCTCTTCAATTTTTCTCACTTGTCAATGCTTAGAATTTATTTTCTTTCCTCTCTTCCCTTTTATCTCAGCAGTGCAGACCCCACTGATTCCTGGGAATCCCCCTTTTTCCTTCATGCTTGTCTTATTCCTCACCACCACTCACTGTTAGTCCAGTTAGGGTGATTCGTGGTACAAACATAGAGTACAGATACAGGTACAGAGTATAGACAGGAAAGGGGAAGGGAAATAAGGAAATACAAGTAAACCTCTGACTCTGTATCTGTTTATTATTGCTATTATCCCTAGTCTGAGCCCAAATCTCAGAGGCCACACTACTTTCTGTGATGAAATGCCCACTAGAAACACTGTTTAGGTGTTTCTTCAAAGTATAGGCACTGAACTAGGTGAGGGTGGAACAATAATTACAAAACAGATTTTTCTTTCAGAACTTTACAGTTTAATAAGGAAAGGGAATTTATACAAGTAACTAAAATTCAAGCAAGAATAAGACAAATGCAATAAGAAGCAAGGCAAACAATTCTAAGAAATTTTAGGAGGGAAAAACAAAAGTCATTTGGGAGACAAGGGGATTCCTGTTTCATGAGAGTATATCAGAATTGAACCTTGAAAGAGGGAAAGACCTTAATAGATAAAGGTATATGAAAGAAGGCCAATACTGATGTAAACTAGTAATCCTGCAATGCAATCAAAATTCTGAAGACTAAGTGGAGTGGGAAGGTAGATGGAGAAAAGTCAGAATGAGAAAAGGGGAAGAAAATGGTTTAATTTGGTGGGGGGGTAATATGATATGAAGCTAAGAATTAGGTTGGTCTCAGATTATGGAAGGTTTCAAATACCATTATAACCACTTACAGCTTGATTTCCTTGCAGAACTAAAGTTAGAAGACAGAAGATTATGGAGACTTAAGAGTTTTCTCATTATTACCAATAAAAAATCCTTAGAAAATCTCAAAAGAATAATATTTGTTTTAGTCAGAAGGGAGAAAAGCTGGTTGGAAAAAACAGATGGTAAGAATGGAAAAGAAAATAGATGAGCCAGTCTCTGAGGTTAACTGCTACAGAAATCAATTGCCCTCTCTTAGAGCTCTGCTTAGCCCTTGGGCTTCCTTATGATAATATAGCACTGTACTTAAGGAACTCAATTCAATATTGCAAGACTTTCTGATATTTTCAGCACAGAGGGCCCCAGTCTGACACAGATCAGATTGTAACTCTTCTAAAAATCGAGCAGATGATTTTAGAGTTCTTGTGGTCAAAAACTTTATCACCCTATAGGCAAACTGTTGATGAGCCTCTCCAAACTTAATTAGTCTGATCCCAGGATGACAGACCTAGAATTTATTAGCAGGCCTTTCTAGTGTGGTAGCAATTCAAAAATTTTGCTTTCTCCTAGAGAAACCCCAGGCCAACTGCCCATAACAATGAGGCAGCCAAAGATGATTTAGTGATTAACTCTAACTTTTAAAAAATTTCAGAAGACAATTTGCACATGAATTAGGAACTTCCAGTATAGTCAACGAAGAAGATAGAAGTACTACTGCTATCTTTTCTATTAATAAAATTACTTTTGTTTTAGTTAAATATCTCCAGGGATTTTTTTGTCAAATTATCACATTTTAATGAAGGGAAATTTCTTTGAAATAAATTTACAGTTGATTCAATTGTATAATTATTATTGTATGCCATAAGATTTTAATATTAATAATTTAATGTAAATAAAATCATCTTTTTGGGAAAGCAAATCATGTCTTCCACTTTTAAAATAGTATTTTAACAAATAGCTACATTTTCTAGTTGAAAGAATATATAACTTAAAATTATAGTAAAAGCTAATTATAAGTGACTTGCTGTTGTATGTGTGTGTCAAATCCTAACTCCTGTGCTCAGATCAGTGGGTAATATATCTCATAAATTATCACCTGGAAACCTTCTTACTTGGCTGATATTCATGCTCCATAACACCAGTGTTTAAAGACTGATTGTAATTCAAAAGGTTGTAGTAAGGATAAACCTGTCTGTTATAAATTAATGATTACATTCAAATGATTCTAAGACAAAAATGTGTTACTACTTCTATATGATAGACAAGAATGGAAAAGAACTGGTTTCACCTGCCACATAATGTCAAAATGCAGGTACCATAAATAAACCGTTAAAAACTTAGGAAAGGTTAAAAAAAAGAATTTAAGTATGCAATGCACATGCTCACATCATATACTTGACTCACTTTCTTATGAAATGGAATACCTATTATAGTATGAAATAATTGCAAATTTAACCAAAAATACTTTATGTGGATTTTTTTTTAGAATGTTAACCTTGTTTTTGTTTCTTTAAGGTGTTTTAGCCCAGGAGAATGAAGTAGATAAGAGTTTACCCAGATTGTCAGAAACAAGTTGGCAAAATTTCCCATTCTATATCTGTTGGACAAGATGGAGAGATACCCAAGAGTAACCTTTTATGGTTCTATGTTAATTTGGAAGGAGATTTCCAGTGCAGGGAGGGCAGAGGTAGGGGGTTGGGGGAAGAGGAGGGAAATGCATATCTTGCTCCTAAGTTAACATTTTTCTTGACTTAATATCAAGATATAATGTAAAGCTCCTCTAATTTGAAGATGGAACAAAGTTGAGGAGTATTGCTAATATAATGAATGACAGAGTTAAGAACTAAAAATTATCTTAGAAGAGCAGAACATTGGCTTAAATTTATTTTGATCAAATTTGATAAAGATAAATCTAAGATCTTATACTTTTGTTCATAAAAAAAAATTTCACAAGGGGTGGCTAGGTGGCACAGTGAGTAGAGCGTCGGCCCTGGAGTCAGAAGGACCTGAGCTCGGATCCGGCCTCAGACACTTAACACACACACAAACAAAAACCTAGCTGTGTGACCTTGGGCAAGCAAAAAAAAAAAATTCACAACTGAAATGGGGAAGACATTAAGTAGACAAAATTTCTCTTGAAAAAGAACAATGGAGGGTGGCTAGGTGGTGCAGTGAATACAGCACTGGCCCTGGAGTCAGGAGGACCTGAGTTCAAATCTGGCCTCAGACACTTAACACAAAAACTATCCATGTGACCTTGGGCAAGTCACTTAACTCCAATTGCCTTCCAAAAAGCAAAAAAAAAAAAAAATGGATAAATTGCAAGCTCAATATCAGTTAGTGTTATAGGATGGGAAATTTTAAAAAATAATAATGCAAATTCAGTCGGTACTAAAAGAGGCATAATATGCAGAACTACAGATAAAATAGTCCCACTGTACTCTGACCTGGTCAGATCACACCTAAGGTCCTATATTATATACCAGGTGTTATATTTTAGAAAGGATATTGATTAGCTGAAGATGATCCAGGAAAGAGTGACCATGATAAACACAGGTCTCTAAATTATTATCTATTAAAAATAATTGAAATAACTGTAGGTGTTTAACCAAGAAAAGACTTAAAGGGATAGTTATCTTTAAGTACCCAAAGAACTATCAAATGAAAAAGGGATTAGACTTTGGCCCCAGAAGAAAAAAAATAGAAACAGCTAGAAAATAGAAGTAGATTAAGGCTTGACATTAAAGAGAGATTTCCTAATAAATATAGTTACTTTTTTACTCAAATAGACCTCTCTTTTGTCGGGTATCCTGTAGAGGACATTATTTGTCAGATGGACTAGGTGATGATTAAGTTTTACTCCAACTCAGAGATTTCTTGATTAGGAAGTCAAGGTATACAAGATCATTTATATGTAACTGAATAGAAGAGCACTCTCTATTTGATAAAACATCTAATCCTATAGGGATATAAATTCTTGAATTTATAAAGCTGTCCTACAATTATATTACACAAATTCTGTAGAAAACTTCTGGTATCAATGGCCTTAAGTAAAATATAATTTGAGAGTTAACAATATGCATTGAAAACATAACTATGTTTAATTTTAGTGCTGTGAATGATATAAAATTTAGCTACTGTTTGTTTTTTGTTTTGCTTTTTGGAGGGCAATTGGGGTTAAGTAACTTGCCCAAAGTCACACAGCTAGGTTTTTGTTTGTGTGCGTTAAGTGTCTGAGGCCGGATCTGAACCCAGGTCCTTCTGACTCCAGGGTTGACTTTCTACTCACTGCGCCACCTAGCTGCCCCCCCCAAATTTAGCTACTGTTAAAGTTATAAAGGGATATTGAGTACTGCTCTGTTATTAACTAGATGGATATTTTTGAGCAAGTCTTTCAAATCCTTTGTACCTTATTTTCCTCATCTATGAAATGAATAAAGAATTCAGATAAAATCATCCCAAAGGTTGCTTTTTGCTTCAAACTTCTATGATTCTGTGGCATGTTTCTGCTTGGGTTAAATTCTTAAATTGAAGCTTTGCAACTGATAATAAAGTAATTCTAAGTATCACAGCAATATCTTAATCTCAGAGACTGTGAAAAGATGATGACAAGGATAATAAAACTCTTCTTTGTAAGGATCCTTTCTTCAAAGAAGATTGACTCCTGAAATGATTATATTTTAGTCATAATGAGTACATAATTAAAACATCATAAAGTTGCAATACCCAGCATCAAAATGATAGATTTATTATCTACTAGTGACAAACTAAATAAAAAATCTGTAGAAACATGAGTTCTTGTACAAAGTGCAAAATTACAATCTTCCTTATTCCTGCTTAAGGCAGGGGTGCATTTTTCTCTTTTTCTTTTAGCTTTTTGGAGAGGGGAATGCCGTGCAATTGGGATTAAGTGACTTGCCCAAGGTCACATAACTAATGGGTGAGTGTGTGTGTGTGTGTGTGTGTGTGTGTGTGTGTGTGTGTATTAAGTGTCTGAGGCTGGATTTGAACTCAGGTCCTCCTTACTCCAGGGCTGGTACTCTATTCATTATGCCACCTAGCCACCCCATTAGGGGTGTATCTTGATTGCCCGTGGAGCAGAATTGTGAATTTCATTTTGTATCATCAGAGATGCAATTAATTGAGGATCTGTTTCCCAACATTTAAGGTCAAAGTGCTTCATAATTTCTCCCCCTCATTTAGAGACTGGGTTAAGGAGATGATGAAACTGTGACTATTATGTAGCAAATTCCAAGGCCAAGAATTCTGCAGAATAAACAACCCTTAGTCAATGGAAAGGGGTTTCCTTCGGGAAGAGGATAAGGAATATGTTGATCTTCAGGGTATTTTCTGACTGCTATTTGTAGTGATGATCCCAAGTTTAATATAATTCAAAAAACACCTATAAAACATCTCCTACGCACAAACCTAAAGCCTCTCTGAAAAATCTCCTTTGTGTTTTGTGATATTTAAAGAAACTACATGGCCTTCTAATACACAAAGGAATATTAAAATGGAGTTAGCAAACACCCTTGTGAACTTCAATGAGAGCTTTTATGCCATGCTAGCTCTGCAAGTTTCAACATATTTTTTCTTGGGAGGAAACATGTTGTAGCTTCTGATTGATGACCCAATTCTCTTTATGAAACATGACCTTTAACCCCAGCTCCCTTCCTGTATAGCACATAAATCTTTGCTATTGCTCAGAGATATAAATAAATCTACCAACTAGATCCTTATATATTTTAAATGTGTAATAATATAATCTCTTACTTTAAGCCCAATTGTTAGTAACCTTACAAAATGTTATTAAGAATGTCAAGTTGGTAATAAAAAAAAGATGCAGAAGGGCTTTTTTTTTGTATATGTGTGTATATCAATGTGTGCATGTTTAAACAGATGTTATTGATGATAGATCATTTCCATGAATGCACCATGACAACAGACTGCATCCTAATATGTCAATATGATTATATTTTGAAATTTTCCAGGTGCATTTCATCCAGAATGATGCTGCATGAATCCAATTATAGTTCATTAAGAAGCCAAAGAAGTTTAACATTGAACTAACCTTCGTAAGTTGAGATTCTGCAATATGTTATCTATATTTAAGCTTTCACTGATAGTTGTAATATATTAGAAATATTATGTATACATATATTTATATCTATATATGAATATGTATATATCTATCTCAGTCCATAACAGTCAAAGGAAATCCAAAATTTTAAAAATGAATTGATGAAAATAAATTGGGAAATATAATGGTAGGAGGGAATGAAAATTGATTGGGACATTTTGTTAACATATTTCAGATGGATAAAGGTTTGCAAGTGCACGTTGTCAGATGTTTTCCCACTAACATAAGGAACTGAGGACAAA
Organism: Gymnobelideus leadbeateri; assembly: GCA_011680675.1. Classification (NCBI taxonomy): domain Eukaryota; kingdom Metazoa; phylum Chordata; class Mammalia; order Diprotodontia; family Petauridae; genus Gymnobelideus; species Gymnobelideus leadbeateri. Next base: position 392,211 of record WOXC01001748.1, read on the forward strand.
ATATAAATGAATAGATAAAAAAATACTACCCACCTGCCCAAGTCCAGAATTTCTTTACTTAAAAGAGATTGCAAAAGGAAAATGTGTACACATTTTTTTTAAAGCAGTGGCAATGTAGTAGATTGAACATCATACTAGGATTTAAGATCACAATTCAAGTTGACCTGTGACACATGTGTGACCCTAGGTAAAACATTTAACCTCTCAGTGTCCCAGGCTTCTCTTGAAGATCACAATTTGGAGAACAGGTACAATATTATTAATTGAAGTTTCCTCACTGTGAGTTCCCTATACCTATGAAAGCAGAAGTCTGAACAAAAGAGAGAGAAAGACAGAAGAGAGCCAGAGATAAGAGACAGAGAGGGAGGTAGGGAGGGAGCAGGAAGGGAAAGGGGACTAAATAATAAAATGAATTTAAAATTTTAACACAATGTGATATATGTGTGCATACACATATACATTCATAAGTGTTGAAATCAAAGATAATATATTGAGCCCTTCAAAGTTATTTTAGATAATAGCTTCATACAATTTACACAAAACCTCAGCTTTAATCAATCAGTCAACCAACAAATATTAATGAATATTTACTGGTGCCAGACAGTGTCCTAGCAAATGAGAATAAAAAGAAAATGAACGAAAAAAATGAACAAAATTATCGCCTACATGGAAGATCATATTTAAAAAGGGGACACAACTAGACTATTTAATTTAAAAAGAAACACCCTAAACTACAAACAGGGAAATGTTGACACTTCTATGTGAAGATAAAGGAACCTGAAAACACAAATTTTTAATGTTTAAGCTTTGAATTTGGGAAATCTAGTTGTAAGGCAAGCCAATATTCAAAAGTAGAATACTTTTATTTGGAATGTTTTCAGTACTGATGGAAAATATTATTAACTGAAATTCTTAGTGTCATTAGTAAAATAAAGCTAATCAAGAAAGTGGTAAAGCAATTTCATCCTAAATTTAAGTAGAGTTAGGAATCATTACATTTCAAATTAGGGTTAATATAAGAATAGGAACACAAAATTCCCAGAGAAAAGTAACATAAGGGATCTCCTAAAAATAAGAACATGACAAAACTGTTTTTGGCAGTATATCCTAAATATCTACATTTAAGATTAAATAAAACCTCACCAAAGGAAATGCGGTAGAATTTAGAGCTAGAAAAGACCTTAGAAATAGGTCATCTAGTGTATTACCACTCCTTTTATGTAGATCAAGCAAATGAACCTAAAAGTCAAGTGACTTGACCAAGGTTACACAAACTCTCTGTAGAAGAGGCAGTATTAAGACCCAGTTCCTCCGAATGAAAATCTAGTACCTCAGACCAAGGACTGAACAGGAGAGGATGAGTTTTCTGTTGTATGACTGCAGTTGGGTTTTTCACTTTTCTCAAGACTGGAACTGGATTTGAATTTGTTCAATTAAAGCTTTTTTCTTAAAATAAAAGTTGAATTTTTGAGATCTTGGGCTCTAACTTAAATAGGTGAATTCTTTCAAAGTGACTTTTGAAAAATATTTTGTTGTTTAAAGGGTTGAGATAGTTGCTAGCTTTTGGCTGTCTCTGGTTAGGAATTCCATCCTTTGAAAAATGCCTATTAATTAGAAGTTTAGTTCAGTGTTGTTTAAAGTTTTTGGTAGATAGCTAAGGCAATGTCAATAATGTATATAGTTTTAGTTATAAATGGCAAGGAAATAAATTGTTTTCCAACCTGCTTTTTTTATCTTAGGTTATGTTAATGACAGAAATAAATACTGTTGCTAGATCTGAATTGTCATGTTAATATTTAATATAAATTATATTAATATAATTATAATCATTATATTACATACCATATATCATATTATAAATAAAAGTATTAAATATATTAATATAAATATTTAATATAATATAAACTAATATTAATATTTCAATATAAAGGAAATTCCTAATTGTAACAAATAAACTAAAAAAGAAACCCTATTCTTTTCCTTTTATGAGTTAAAAAAAATCAAGTAATTAGCAAGCATTTTAAAAATACCTCTTATTTCAGTCTCTGCCCTAGGACTTGGGTATGCAGAGATAAAACAAAGCAAAAACATAAAAAAGCAATACTCCCCTTCAAATAAAATATTGATCTCTTGCTGATAGATGTCAATGTTCATTCACTTAAAGGTTTCAAGATCCACAAAACACTTTCATAATAAATATTGATTTAATAGAACATATAGAAGTATAACACAAAATGCTGACAGGTATGTTATATGTAAGCTACTAGAAAACACATTCTCTATCTACTATAAGTTTTAGGGAGGAAAATTGCAAAATCTAATTTCTTTGAAATTTTTTGGACAAAAAATTTGGGAGTTTGAAAAATGAGTTTTATTGGTTCTCAGTTTAACAAAATAAACATAATTGAGGTTTCTTTTCCTTGGCTAAATATAATTTATTTTATAGCTCTTTTCCAATTTAATGTTTTCATAATTAAAATATATCTTAAGACAATATAAGATTCACAAAGTAGCTTCCTCAAAATAACCCTGTGAGATGTTCAATGTAACTATCATTGAAAAAACTGAGGTTCAAAGAGGTGAAGGGGCTTGTCCCATGGTCACATGGCTGGCAAGTTAGATCTGGTTCTTTCTACTTCCAAATCCATTAATCTTTTCATCACATCATATCATAAGAAAGTATATTTTATATCTCAGATAAATATGATTTTGACATGAAGAATGTCTCAAAAGTATCAGGGATTTTTAAATTAATAAAGTTTACCAATAATAAGAATGCAAAATACCCTGAGATAAATAATAGATATGATTCCTTAAAAAATAAGAATATAATATTCTTCTCTCTCTCTCTCTCTCACTATCTATCTATATATATATACATATATACATACATGCACATATATATCCATATATCATAATACATGGCTATGCTAAATATCCATGTATAAGATAAAATACGACTTCATCTGAGAAAAATGTAGTTTTAGGTTATTAAAGCTTAAAATTTCACTGTGGCTTTTGGTAATACCCTTATAGTGTGATAAGGGTTAGGAAGCTGTAGTAGTAAGTGATAAGTGCATCAAAAAGAGGGGAAAAGGGATAATTTAAATTGGTAGACCAAAGTCATAATGTCCTATGACTGTAAAGTAATGAGATTTTAAAATTTTTAGTTTTAGTTAAAAGGTCTATATCATTATTATAAGGGTGTCCCAAAAGCCTCACTGGAGTTTTAAGTTTTAATAACTTAAAACCTCATTTTCTCAGGTCAAGTCTTACTTTATCTCAAACATGGATATTCAGTGTATGTTGTAAAATACTGGAGCTAGTAGCTTAAGCATACCAAGGGACAGTCCACATCAGAGCTATATTGGTGTTCTTTTGAAGTATAGATCTATAGGAGAGCTTTTTAAGACCAAAACAAGGCTTCCTTTCTTCAATACTCATACCTTTTTTAAATCTTAAGTTATTATCTGTGTTATGTAGATGAAGTATAAATATGAATTGTGCAAGAACATTTGCTCTAATACTTTGATAGATCTGTGATTTAAGTGTTGTCTACACACTCTTTACCTCTATATCTCTTCCATAGTGGGTCAGGTAGGTGACAGAGTGAATAGAGAACCAGGCCTAGAGTCAGGAGGACCTGAATTCAAATCTGGCCTAAGATACTTGACACACTTACTAGCTGTGTGACCTTCGGCAAGTCACTTAACCCCAATTGCCTTGCCTTCCCCCTTTAAAAAAACAAACAAAAAAATAACTCTTTGATATCTTTTCACTCTGTGTAATTTTTGCCCATGTCTTTCCATACGTTTTCCATAAAAGACCTACTCACAATTCTAGGAACATTTATTTGCCTTCTTTTAAACTCTTAAGGGCACCGATTGAGTTTAAAATCATGGGTGTAAACTTCTGCCACATCCACTCTGCTTAGAGGGCTGTGGCAGATGGGGATTTAAAAGAATCCTGAAGTCACAGCACTGATGTTAGAATGTGATGTAATAGCCAGCCCACACCTCCTGGGCTTAGAACACTGTACTTCCTTTACAAATACCTAACTAATCATCACCCCTAGCAATTGGGCAGGAGGGGACTGCCAATAATTCATGTGAGTAGCCAGCTTTCCGCCTCCATCCCTCCTCTCTGACACTGTTCTATGTCAACATCTCAACCATCTGGTGCTATGGAAAGACAAGACAGAAATCAAGGTTTTCATCAACTCATATTGACAACAGTGGTTAAATGTTAGCGTTCTATTCTAGCCAAGAGCATTGTTCTTACAAATGAATACTCTGAGATATTCTATGGTAGGGGTTCTTAATTCCTTTTGCCAATCTGTTAAACCCTATGACTCCAATATCAGAATGATGTTTTAAAATGTATATATTAAAATACAGGATGTGCTTAAGCTTAAAACAAAACTAAGACTTTGGGGACACACTATACAGAAGATTAAAAATACAGTTATAAGGAATGAATTTAATTCACAAACTACTGGTTAAGAAGCCATGATCTATGGCATGAAGATTACAATGACTCACCTGCACAGAACTCTTTTCAAGTTTTTGGATCAGATTATCCCAACGTTGGGCAAAATTTTCCAGCCATGCTTCCATCTTTTGAGCTACTGTTTTATTCTTCAAAGCTGAGAGTAGATCCTGGCTGAGTGAACACAATTTATCCATTGTTTGTTTCTTCATTTCTAGCTCTCCTTTTAAAATCTGTTTAAAAATAAATTTTAATTAGTTTATAGAATAGCGCCAATAATGATTTTAATAGCATATTTATATTTTTTCAGAGTGCTTTCACACGTTCTTATTTTGGTTAAGCTAAGTACATTACAAGAAAAAAGTTCATATATCATGTAAATGCTTACAAATATATAAGCAGCATAATGAACATGTAATCAGAAGACATAGAAACAAATTCAGGTTGATGCATTTTGATGATGTGTGGTCATAGGTCATAGGGAAGTGACTCAACCTGACTGAACCTCATTTTTTCATCTGTAAAATGAGGGTAATGATATATGCACCTTCTACCCCACTGAATTTTTGGTGAGACCGTCTTTGAAAACTTTAATTCACAAATATAAATGCAAGTTACAGCTAGGTAATGAATCACTTGATGTGATCACATACATTCAAAATTACACTTACCTAAGTTGTAATTATGTAAAGTATGGTCATTTGTTCCACCAAAATGTAAATATGCAGTGCGAAATCAAATAATGCACTACTTCAGAGGATTCATCATTTGCACTAATCAGGACCTGGCTATAATATTACCAATAAAGTTACTGCAATGGCTACTTGAATAATTATCTTCTACTGCTGATGTTATAATGGAAGGGAATAGGAAAGAATTTATTAAGTACCACTATGTTCTAAGCACTGTGCTTTTAACATAACAATATGATGAAACAAAAGTAAATAATGGATCATGACAAACCTATTTAGGCTTTTAGTGTGCTTTACTATTTTCCCCCATTATACATAGTTTCTATAGCCCTTTAAACTGTGGATATAAATGGCATTAATCCATTTTATTAATAGACGAGAAATTTTAATTAAAGTAAACTGATTGAGAAATTTTCTGTCCCTGCTTTATTTGCCACATTCTATGCTAAGTTATTTCCTTGTATCTTTTGCAGACCCCAGGCAGGCAGCCTTATTATTATTACCCTCTTCTTGATAGTAGAAAAGAAAGGCTTGCTTTTGTGGTTGAATCTCTCTTTTCCTTCTCCTATGTCAATCCTTGCTACAATCAGATTATGAAGTTAATAAATATGTGCACTCCCCTCCATCCCACTGAACCACCACTATTTGCCTATAAAAATAAATGTTTATCTTCTTGTACAGACTCTAAGTTGAAGAAAAAGAGTTGACTTGCATTGTTAGGGGGAGTTCCCTCACCTGGGGGTCCCCCATACTAAGGAAATCACAGGTGCAGGCCCAATCCTAGCCTACTGTTACTATACTACCCCGAGTCACTCACTTGTGCTGTGTGGAAAAGAAAGTACCATTCAACAGATATGTCATCTTTTTTAATGAAAGAATGTGTCAATGGCACAGAGAAATCATTAAACATTTCCCTCATGTTTGCTGTATTAGTAACTCAGCTTGACACAGAGTTGTATTGGTTAATGGTGAACCATATTTTAGAAATGAATTCAATTGTTAATGATAATTTCCTTTAAGGTTTATGTTTAATACCAATTTTCCTACTGGAGGGCCTTCTTGGTGTCCTCTTTGTGTTTTTTTTTTCTTTTTTCTTTCTTCAAAATAGAATGTATTTATATTGCATGTATTTTGTTTTTACTTATCTGTAGACATTGTTTCTCACTAATATATGGTAGGCTCCTTGATGGCAAATACTTTTGAATTTATGTCTTAGTAACTCCAATGCCTAATACTATCCATGACATTGTAGAATCTTAAATGTTTGCAGTAGTAGCTTTTTGAATTTTAGCCTTCATTCAGAATCAGTTTCATTTGTTTGCCTTCACTTTGTGAATGCATTCTTGTCCTTAACATATTTTCTAAACATTGTAAGGCACAAAATGTGATTCTCTTGGATTTGAATTTTTTTCTGAATGTTTTTACAAAATACATGAGCTATTCCCCTACTTTTCTCTCCCAACCCCAACCAGAGAGTAAACAGACTAGAAATCTACAATTAAATCTACCTTAAATCCAAATGAAAATACTGGGCATATATGAAACTAGGAGAGGAAGGAATGGTTTGGTGTTAGTATATTGACATTCTTTTGCTTAACATAATTTTTGCCCTTTCAGAAATGTTAAAAAGCATGTACAAACAAGCTACAAAACAGTATAGACACAAAAGTCTTCTACATTTTACTCCACACATGTTAATGAAAGTGATTAAAAATGACCAATAATGTTAGGTTAGAAGGTAATACAAATTACTTAAACTGCATATTTAATTAACTGAAAATACTTGGGGAAGAGGAAAAAATATCACCATATTTTAGAATTATGCTCAGGGAAAATTATCACATTGATAATTTGGGTGCAAAGTAGAAGTGTCTAAGCCGTTTTTCTTACATAATCTTTTAACTAATTGGATCCCAAGAGATTTAGTGACAAATGAAATTAATGCTATGAGATATACACATATACACATATGTATATGCACATAAGCACTTAATTATACACAGAGAAATATATATATGTATATACATATACATTTGAAATATAGAAAATTGGTTCAGATGTTAAGTCCATTTTAAATCTTTACACTGGCAGATATTTGTGTATATAATTTAAAGTTATTATAACATTCATTATAATAACACTTAGAATAGTACTTTACTCTTTGAAAAATGTTTCATATACGTTAACACCATAGTCCCTGAAATCAGAAAAAATCTTCATTTTACTGATGAGAAACAACAAATAATACTGTTTATAAATAAATATAAAATATAAATAAATATAAAAAAACATAACAAAAAGATTCAGGAAATCTTAGTTAAAATGCCAGATCTTACATCTACTAGATTTGGGAACAAGTCACACAATCTCTCTGAGTTGCAGTTTTTTCTTGTTTGTAAAAAAAAAAAAAAAATATGTGACCAAAAAAAGTAGTTCACTACCCTCCCGGATGCTATGAATGTCAAATGAGATGTGTATTAAAATGCTTTGTAAAACTTAAAGTGCTATATGGATGGCAATCATCAGCAACAGTATTATTAGTAATGATTATTTTTAATAAGGAACAAGAATGAAGAAGATGATGTTCTTAAACTAAAATCCACAAGAACACATCCATATCCCAAGCACTGGGATGGAGATAGTTAAGACATAAAGCTTGCTCTTGACTACTTGGGAATTCATTCTTTCATTCATGAATTCAAATGACATGTACTGTTCCTCACTAATCCAACAATAACATGAATGTTCCTGTAGTTTAAACCCTGAGAGATGACTAGCTCATGTGGAATTAGCCTTTTGTTTTAACAATTCAAAGACTGTTCTTCCTCTATGTTTACTACTGGATACCTCATATATAGTTCCTTATGAGGAAAAGCCTTTCTCAATAGTACAATTCCTTGTTTAGCTATTATTATCAAGAGAAAAAATATCAACATCAGCCATTGAAATATATCACATCCCCTTTCACTTCAACATCCTCCAATACTTACAGTATTAAAGCAGAAGTGGAGAAAAATGATCAAGAATCCTCTCTCTACCATCTAGAAATATGTGTGTTGAGGTATAAGGAGAAACTTAAAGGTTCTTAGTAATATTATTTCAAATTAAACTGTATTGGTCATAGGTAAAAAAGAATCAGCTAGGGTTATCATATTGTATATAGCTATGTGTACGATAGAAGATAGTGACAGATGGTAACTGTTTTGGGTCTTGCATTGTGACATATTTTAATGAACATTAAATTCTTATTCACTGCCTTAGTCAGCAGGGAAATTTTACCTCAAATTCTGGACCAGCTGTCAAGTTCTGTTAATTAGTTTAAACAATCAAGTGGCAAGACTTATACAAAACATATTTTCACTTTGTTCACAGGCAAGGTGACACAATTCAAATTTGATCTATATTGAGAAATTATTGAAATATTACTGGTAGAGAATATTAAAGTTCCTACTGAGAAAGTAGAGATCACCCACTCTCAACTCTCTCTTCTAACTCTATTCCATACCTCAACATACTTCTCCAAGATCCCTCCCTCTGTGTTCCTTTGCTCTAGTCTCAAAGGGAAGGAGAGTCTTCATCTTTGCCAAGGCAAACACCTCTGCCCATGCCTTGGATCCTATCTTTTCCCATCTACCTGGGAGTTTGTTCCTTTGATCATACCCTCTTCACTGTTATCTTTTCTAATTCATTACCCCCTTAACCTACCATCTACAAATATGTAAGGGTCTCCCCCCCCTTCAAAGAAACCTGATATTCCCTCAAGCTAAAATTCATTATCTCTTCTCCCTTACAAAACCAAACTCCTACAGAGTCCTATAAACATTTCCCTCAAACTATTCTTATCTATTCCTCCCTACTCTGGCCTCCATTCCTACCCTCTACTGAAACTGTTCTCTTCAACATTATCAGAGCTTTGATAACAAATCTAATTGCCTTTCTTAGTCTATTTTGACCTTTTCACTTATTGTGACACTGTTAACCACTCTACTCCTAAATTCTTTCCTCCTTTGTATCTGATGACACTATGCCTTCTTCAGTCTTCTCTACTGTGTTATCTAAACTCTGTCACCTAATGGAGGTTGTCTTCCAAGACTGTGTTTTCGCCTTCTGTTAGTTATTTCTATTCTCTGTCTTGTGGTGGTGTCAACAATAGAAACTGTCATCTCTGGGTAGACAACTTCCAAATCTGTATATCCAGGTCTTTCTCAAACTTTAATCCTGCAGTACCAACTCCCTGATGAATGGCCTTGATGTTCAGTACAATTTTAGCAACAAGCTTCTGGAAAGATTCACCATCTTTTATAGGGAATGCTTTTCCTCCCCTCATTTATACTCTGTACATCTTTCACGACAGTGAAAATATTTTGGAGGGCATACATCTCTCTGCCTCGTTATTTGTAAATAATTAAATGGCTGTTAAAATTCACTCTATTGCTATGTATTTAAAGTAATCCTGTATGAGTTTGATATACACATGAGAATCAACGTTTGAGGACTTTTTAAGGGAGTATTCTGTTCTACCTGATCAAAAGAAAATAGTCAACAAATACAGATCTTGTATTTTCTATATCTTTTAATCTGTTATGTGATTGTGAAGATGTGTACTGCTATGGAATTTATAAAAGGCTGTCTATTTCTTTCCCAGAACTTAATCAAGATTTTCATAAACCAAAGGTCTACCTATGAGAACCTCACTCAATAAACTCCAGTGTTTCCCTATCACCTCCAGGATCACATACAAAATCTTCTGTTTGACTTTCAAAGTCCCTAAACCACTCTCCAGTTTTCTTATACCTTACTTTCTGGAACACGCTCCTCAATCAGGCTACAATAACCTCCTGGCTGTTCCATGGTCATGATTCACCATCTCTTGACTTGGGGTATTTGCTCTGGAAATGTTTGTAATTTTCTCCTTCCTCATCTCTGCTAGTAGCTTCCCTGATCTCCTTTACATTCCAAACACTACAGGAAGCCTTTCCCAACCCTTTTAATTTAAGAAATTACCCTTGTTAATTATTTCCCACGTATTTATACATCACTCTCTAAATATGTATATGGAGATGTATGTGTGTGTGTATGAAGAGGGGAAGGGAGAGAGGGAGGGAGAGATAGGGAAAGGGAGAGGAAGAGAGAGAAGGGGAGAGAGAGAGAGAGAGAGAGAGAGAGAGAGAGAGAGAGAGAATCTGTCCCATTAGATTTGTGAGATCTTTGAAGGCAGGGAAAGTCTTTTGGCTTCTTTTTATATCCCTAGCATTTAGTACAGTGCCTAGCACATACTAGGTAATAGATGTTTATTGAAAATTTAAGGGTTACATAGAGGTATATGTAAGAGTGTTTCCACAAAAATGCAAAAAAAAAAATCAGAATATGAATAAACACATAAACCATTAGTTTCTAAAATGACTCTATAAGTCATTATTTTTTATTTAAATAAGATTTGAGACTTCTTTTTTTTTCTTTTTTGGCTTCTTTTTGGAGGGGGGAAGGCAGGGCACTTTGGGTTAAGTGACTTGCCCAAGGTCACACAGCTAGTATGTGTTAAATGTCTGAGGCCAGATTTAAAAGCAGGTCATCTTGATTCCAGGGCTGGTGCTCTATTCATTGTGCCACCTAGCTGCCCAAAAATTCCTTAAAAGTTTTTTGGTAATTTCCCTTATTTCAGATACCTTAAATATTAATTAGATAATATCTTCAAAATTGTGTTGCTTCCTGATCATACTTCTTTTGTTTATATTTTGCTTAGTCTTGGTGGGTTTTTTCCTATTTCTTTTATTTAATGCCTTTTCTACTTCCTAATAAATGAATATGGGCTATTTCCATTTTTTACTTCTTTGTTGTCCTCTGATGTCATTCTTAAATTCTTAGGGGATAATTTTGCTTAATTGGAGTCTCTCCAAATATTCTTTAACCTTTTTTGAGTCTACTGCTTCTTGCTTTTCTGTGAAATGATGTTTCCTGTAATCTTCCACTATTCTTCTCTGTAAAATCTTACAAATGATTTTATATCTACATTGGAATTACCCTTGGTTACAATATCTTCCTGCTTGGCAAAGAGATAAAAAATTTGCTGACTAGGAGAAGTATTAAGGGCGATTTGGTCTACTTACTGTGGCAAACAATTTACCTCATGTACTTAAATTTCTTTAGGAAATTGATGCCAAATCCTCCATCCACCTTTCCTTTTTATCAACTAGTCTAGGTAATAATTGTTTAAATTAAACAGCATAGATTTTTTTAAAATTCATTGGACTTGTAAGCCTCTGGTCTCTTAAATTTTGCACTAAACCACACTTTCATATAGAGCTGCATATATCTATTATCTATTTAGATACAGATCTATCTCCATATATACTTGCTGCCCTTCCTTCTGTATACTTTTGGATTAAAGTAATTTAATATCAAAACATACACACACACACTCACACACAGATATATTATATATAATTTAGTGAACCTAGAGTGTACTTTCTAGAATTTCTCTACTTTTTTATCCTCTTCAACAGATTTTCTGCACATGCTTAATCTATTTTCATGGTGGTCTTTTTTGCAAATACTTATCAAAAGCATTGAAGTACAAAACAATCTAGGTTCCCATGAAGAGATATTTATTTTTGCCTTAAGATATCTAATAAAATTGTCTATATCATCTCCTCTATTTGTCTCTCCAAATAGAACCTATGAGTCATTCTTTTATTTAGCTGCAAGTTCACTTTCCTTTTACTGTTACTGACATGATAAAAGTTTTCACAAACTGGAGTGGAAGTAAGACTAGCTGTGGAGCTGACAGACTTGGTTTCAAACTTGCCTTTGTAACTTAATAATCCCTATCTTAACAAGTCACTTTGATTCAATGGGCATATATAAAGGGCTTAATAAAAGCTTTATCATATATCTATCTATTTATGTTCATTTATCATCTACTTGCTTTCTCTTCAAGTAGAAAACTAGGAAGAAAGACCATGGATGGGTTAATTTCCCAGTTTTAATATATGAACCAATACCTATCAGGGTTTTTCCCTTCTACTTTCCTAACCAACATGGATTAGGCAAGCTTTGTCCTAAAAAGTGAGAAAGGCAAGACCTGGAGTACAGCACAGACCTACCCTGGTACTCCCTTGTCTTAGCTTCATGGTAACCTCTGGCTGTATTGGCATGGCTTCCTGGTCATCAAGGGTATAAAAAGTTCCACCTATGAGGGGTCACTGTCCTTCAAACTTAGTAGATGACAGAAGACCATGGAAGTCACCACATCCTATTCCTAGGAAAAGGAATTCAAAATGGAGAGGAGAGGGATTGTGCTTATTTAATATACTGGTCATAGCATTCTTATTATTTCATATCTTTGCTATATGAGAGTTATATTAAGTAAACCTCTATTTGTTATTTCTTCAATGGCTTATTAGTGCCTTATTTCATCTCACATCAGAACTGAACTAACAGGGTATTATTGTCAGGACAGTTTCTAACATAGTAACTACTTCTTACTCTATAAAAGAGATTTTGACATGGGGAGGGAAAGGGAGGTAGTATAGTATGTCTTTTTATTTCTTATTGGACACACTTTTAAGTTTATTCTGCATTATTAACAACAAACAAAACAATAAATCACACTCTGATTCATACCCTTTGCTAATTTCCAAGCTTTTGCTAATTAAAAAACTCACACTGAAAATTTAGCATCGTCTCTTGTGAAGTAGATTGACTTTGGTTTAGCATGCTTCTGGTTGTAGATCTCTTGTAGACGGTATTATGGTATGAGAGAATTTCCTTTTTGTTTTTTTCAGTGTTTTTCTCACTTACATATAAAATAATTTTTAACATTCCTTTTTTTTTAAATTTTAAGTTCCAAATTCTCTGCCCCCTCCCTACTCCTTTCCCTGAGAAGACAAGCAATTTGGTATAGATTATACATGTGTAGTCATGCAAAACATATTTCCTTATTATTGATGTAGCAAAACAAAACACACACACACACAAAGTTAAAAAGAAAGTATGCTCCAATATGTACTCAGAGTACATCAGTTCTCTCTCTGGAGGTGGATATCAGTTTTTATCCTAAGTTCTTAAAAAATGTCTCTGATCATTTACAAAGCCAAGAACAAGCAGTTTTCCAGAGGACTGCTGCTATGAAGAGCTTTTCAAGATTCTGATTACATAGTATAGTGAACACTCTATATATTCAATAACAAATCAGAGAAAAACATTCACAGAAAATCAAAATACAGCATTCACAACAGCTTACCACTAAAATGGCCACATTGTTTTCATGGCAGTGGTCACAAAATTTTAAACAAAGACCAATCATTTTGTAACTCAATCATTCAGGCATCTGAGTCATTCAATAATCCTTCAGGAAGTTTGCCTTCTCAAAGGGCATCAAGTACAATAGTCAAAGTTCTCCACTCATGGGGCACAATAAGTTACAAATCAATTGCTTATTCAGTCATCATATAAGTCAATCATCAGAAAATACACAAGCCCTCCACCCTAGGTCATTATTTAATTACAGTTTCTCAGTCAGTACACAGTATCCAAGTAAAGTCTTCTTTCAGCTTGACTCAGGGTAGTCTCTCAGATTCCCTGGATTCCCTTCCATGGTTCCAGATCCTATCTGGATTCACCAAACTGTCACCTGGGTTCAAAGACAGACTGCTCCCAGTTCCTATTCCAGCTCTCTGAAGTTCCTGCTCCACATTGGAGCTCAGAGTGTACAATCCTTCTCAAATCCTTCACACTCTCTGTTCCTGGGAAGACAAGGCTTACTAAAGCCACCAACAGGTTCATGAAAAGTACCAGCATCACAATCATGCTTCTTCAGTCTTTGGCAGCTCCAGCTGGCCCTCAGAAATTCTCAGCAGCTCCGACTGGCCTTCGGATTCAGTAGAAGTTTCATCTGGTTCCCAAAATCAAAATCACTTCATCCAGGTTCTCCAAATAAAAATCAAGTGGGGGTGGGGGGCTTTCCTCTTCAGCCTCCCTGGCTGCAGCAGCTTCTGCCTGCACAAAGCTTGCTCCAAGAAGATCTGCCTTTCGCAGCCAGGGTCTTTCCTTACATACAGTATTTCTCCTCCCTATTCAGTCACTTCCTGTTACATCAGCAACAGGAGATCACACCTTCTCTTTCTTTAAGAGAGGTTTGATTAATTACTAACTGCTAAGTATCTGTTACCTTTGCCAAGACGAAGGGATCAAATTACATTACTGTTACATGATTGTACTGCTGAGAATAGTTGTCATTTACAGTTGATCACCATACAAAGTGTTACTATGCACAATGTTCTTCTGTTTCTGCCCACTTCACTTTATATCAGTCCATAGAATTATTTCCAGGTTTTTAGAAGATATATCATCTGCTCATGATTTCTTACAGCAAATTAGTATTGCATCACAATCATATACCACAACTTGTTCAGTCACTCTGCAGTTGATGGGTATCCCCTTGATTTTTGAATCTCCCCCCCCACACACACAAAAGAGCTGCTATAAATATTTTTATACCTATATGTCCTTTTCCTTTTCCTTTGCTCTCTTTGGGATATAGATTTAGAAGTAGTATTGCTGGGTCAGGGGCATTTCTATACAGATTTATATCACTTCAGGCATACTTACAAATTGCTCTTCAAAATCGTTAAATCAGTTCACAACACCAACAATGCACTGGTGACCAATTTTTCCACATTTCCTCCAACTGTTATTTTGTTTTTGTTTTTATTTAGGTGCTCAGAAAAACAAAACTAATGTGATAGGTTTGAGGTGGTACCTCAGAGTTGTTTTAATTTGCCTTTCTATAATCAATAGTGATTTTGGTAATTTTTATCATATGATGACATATACCTTTGATTTCTTGTCCTGAAAACAGACTGTTCATATCTTTTGACCCCTTATCAACTAAGGAATGACTTGCATACTTATAAATTTGACTCAGTTCCCTATTTGGTTAAAAATTAGGCATTTATAGAGAAACTTGCTATAATCCCTCCACACCTCCCTAGTTTCCTATTTTTCTACTAGTCTTGGCTATTGTGCAATATGCCTTAATGCCCACGTGCATCCTTAGCTTGAGGCATCCCTTATGACTTTTTTTCTTCTTCTCTCTTATCAAAACAGTCATACAATGCTAGGTGGCTAAAGGCTTCAAACAACTATCAAACCTAGACTGTTACTATTCTTCTTTTCAACTCCTTGATAAAATTACTTCTGTAATGAAACTAAATTAGGTGCTCATTTCCAAGTTATGAAAATTTTAAGGAAGGTCCAATAATATTCCTCATATTAAGTTACTTGGCCAAAGTTACATAGGTATGGAGATGAAGCTATAGCTAGAATTTAGGAGTCATGGCAAGGGTTATGAGATGAATTTTACTAACTGAAAGAATGTCAATGCTATAACACATGTAACAGGGGTTTCAATTTAAAATATAATAGTACTTCCTATTTTCAACTTTCAACATATAACACAGTTTTAATTAGAACTTTAAAGTTTTACTTTGATGCTAATGAGTGAGGGGGTGGCCATGTGTCTTAGAGCCTCTGCAAGCAGTATGCCAAGCTTATATAGTTTACCATACAGAAAAAGCTACAAATATGGGGTCAAATGATGAATGGCATTCCTTTCTTGGGGGGTTCAGCCTAGCTATATATGTAGAATCTCATTGCAAAAGGGTTAGATGTTGCGGTTTTTTTGTTTGTTTTTTGTTTATTTTTTCTACAGGAAATTGTTATATTTTCCAACATCAAGGTTTTGCTCTGCTTTGGTACAGAAAAGACTTGAATGAGTGAAACTATATGTTTCCTGAGTATGGAAGTAACATGGTTTTAAACATTCATAGCACAGCAATAAATTTTGAAATAGCTATAGAGTAGCTTCCAGACTGTTGTGACTTATTCAATGAAATATTTTATTCATATGTATGGAATAGGATAAGGTTTAAATTATAGTGGCAAAAATATATGCTAGCTATTAGGGAAGATTTCCTAATTATCATGGCAGAGTGGATAGAGAGTTAGCTTCATAGTCTTAACAATTTGAGTTTAAGATTTCTGATAGGAACTGGCAGTGTGACCTTAGAAAAGTCACTTAAATTTCACTGTCAAGGGGTGAAGTCAAGATGGTAGAGATCAGCCATGGACTCACATGAACTCTCCCAAATTCCCCTCCAAACAACTTTAAATAAGCCTCAAAATGAATTCTAGAGTAGCAGAATATACAAAAGGATGGGATAATACAATTTTCCAGACTCCAGACCTCTTAGAAAGTCAGTAGGAAAGGTCTGTCATGACAGGGTGAGAGTAAAATAGACTACAGGACAGGTCCCAATAAACCAGGGGGGGGCCTTGGGGTAACTAAATGAGTATTGGCAGCAGATGCTTTTGGACTGTCAGTCACTAGATGGTAAGTAATGAGAGGGGCTGGAGCCAAGATGGCAAAATAAAAACAGGACCTCTGCACAACCCGGCTCCCACCACCTCTAATACATGTAAAAAATGACACTAAACAAATTTTAGAACTACAGAACCCACAAAGTGACAGAGAGAAACAAATCTCCCACTGAAGGCAACCTGGCAGGCCAACAGGAAGGGGCTATCACAGCATGCTGGGAGCCAAACCTACCCCCCTACTCCCACCCCCTCAGCCCCATGGTTCTGGTCCTAGGGCTATAATGAAGCAGCAGCAGCTGGAGCAGACTTCAGGAGCATGAAGCATCAGTAGCTATGGTGGTTTCCAGATTTCTCAACCCATAAACATAAAAAAAAAAGTAAAAGGTCAGTCAGGAACTCTGTTGGAACTGGGCAGAGAAGAGTGATGTCTAGCTCCTGCCCCCAGGGCAAGAAGTGGTGGAGGCTCAGTGGCTGCAGTTGCTGCCATGTTCCTGCTTCCAGAGCTCCTAGCCTACAGATCTTAGGGGGACCAAGTGACAGTTCAGAGGGTAATTGCTCTTGCTTTAACCTGCTTGGATTTGGATTGTATTCTTGGATAGTGGTCCTGGGGTGTGTGGCCAGTGTGTCAGAGCTTGTGGCGAATGCAGGGAGGATGCCCTCCTAATAGCTCAGGCAGCTGAGAAAATCTCAGAGATTTGGGACATAGCTCTCTCCATTTTGGAAGAAGAGTTCTACCATGGTAAAGAGCTCAAAAATCAAATAATTGGCTGGCAAGATGAGCAAGCAGAGGAAGCACAAACAGACCATAGAATCTTTTTTGGGGGACAAAATGGATCAACACATGGAACAGGAAGAAGACAATGAAGTCAGAACTGCCGCATAAAAAGCTTCCCAGAAAAATATGAACTGGTTATAGGCCATGGAGGATCTCAAGAAGGATTTTGAAAATCAAGTAAGAGAAGTAGAGAAAAAATCTGGAAAAGAAATGAGGATGATGCAAGAAAATCATGAAAAGCCAGTCAACAGCTTGCTAAAGGAGACCCCAAAGATATTGAAGAAATTAATACCTTAAAAAAGACTAACTGAAATGGCAAAAGAGGCCCAAAAAACCAATGAGGAGAAGAATGCCCTTAAAAAGCTGAATTTGCCAGATGAAAAGGAATTTCAAAAACTCACTGAAGATAATAATTCCTTCAAAATTAGATTGGAGCAAATGAATGCTAATGACTTTATGAGAAATCAAACACCATAAAACCAATCCAAATAAATGAAAAAATAAAAGGCAATGTGAAATATCACTGACCTGGAAAATGTATCCAGGTGAGATAATTTAAAAATTATTGGACTATCTGAAAACCATGATCAAAAAAAGAGCCTAGACACCATCTTGCAAGAAATTATCAAGTGATATTGTCCTGATGTTCTAGAACCAGAGGGCAAAACAGAAATTCAAAGATTTCACCAATCACTTCTTGAAAAAGATCCCCAAAAGAAAACTCCTAGGGAATAGTATAGCCAAATTCCAGAGTTCCCAGGTCAAGAAGAAAATACTACAAACAGTCATGAAGAAACAATTTGAGTATTGTGGAAACACAATCAGGAAAACATAGAAGCTTCTATATAAAGGGATCAAAGGGCTTGGAATATAATATTCTGGAGGTCAAAGGAGCCATGATTAAAACCAAGAATCACCTACCCAGAAAAACTGAGTATAATGCTTTAGGGGAAAATATGGTCATTCAATGAAATAGAGGATTTTCAAGCATTCTTGATGAAAAAAACAGCTGAACAGAAAATTTGACTTTCGAATACAAGAAGCAAAAGCAGCATGAGAAGCTAAACAAGAAAAAAAGAAATCATAAGGAATTTATTAAAGTTTAACTATTTACATTCCTACATGGAAAGAAAATAATTGTAACTCATAAGACTTTTCTAAGTATGAGGATAGTTGAAGGGAATATATATGTATATGTATATATATATATACATGTATGTATACATATGTATATATGTGTATACAGGAGGTTGTATATTTATATAAATATATGTATGTGTTCACATGTATGTACATGTATACATAGACAGAGAGCACAGGATAAGTTGAATATGAAAGGATAATATCTAAAAAAATAAAGTTAAAAGGTGAGAGAGGAATATGCTAGGAGAAGGAGAAAGGGAGAGATAGATTAGGGCAAATTATTTCATATAAAAGAGGCAAGAGAAAACTGTTACAATGGAGGGAAAGAGGAGGAAGGTGAAAGAGAATGGGTCAACCTTACTCTCACTGAATTTGGCTTAAGGAGGGAATAACATACACACTCAATTGGGTATCTTATCCTATAGGAAAATGGGGGGGGGGATAAGAGGAGGGCATATTGGGGGAGAGGGTAGTTAGAAGCAAGCACTTTTGAAAAGGGACAGGGTCAAAGGAGAAAATAGAATAAATGGGGTGGTGGGATAGGATGAAGGGAAATATAATTAATCTTTCACAATATAACTACTATGGAAATATATTGCATAACTACTCAAGTACAACCTACATTGAATTGCTTATCTTCCCAGTGGGAATGGGTGAGGAGGGAAGAAAGTAAAAAATCTCAAACACAAAGTTTTAAAAACAGATGTTTAAAAAAAAATTGCTTTTTACATGCAACTGGGAAAGAAGATATACAGGCACTGGGGTATAGAAATCCATCTTGCCCTACTGGGAAAGTTGTGGGGGGCGGGGGGCAGTGAGGGAGGATATAAGAGAGAACAGATTGGGGGAAGGGGTATTCAGTAGGCTCACTATTTTGGGGTGGGGTAGGGGAAAGATGGGGAGAAAAATTTGTAACTCATCTTGTGGAAATGAATGTTGAAAACTAAAAATAAAAAAATAAATTGGGGGAAAAACAAACAAAAAAAGAAATGAGAAGCAAGATTCTTTCAGAAAAATATGGAAAGATTAACATGAACTGATACAAAGTGAAATGAGCAAAACCGGGAGAACATTGAATACAGTAATAGCAGCAATATTGTATGATGACCAACTGTGTTGACTTAGCTATTCTCAGCAATACAATGATCCAAGACAATTCTGAAGGACTTTTGATGAAAAATGCCATCTAGAGAAAGAAGTGAGGGAGTTGGAATGAAAATCAAAGCATTCTTTTTTAACTTTATTTTCCTTGGTTTAATTTTTTTAATCTGGAATTCAAAATCTAAAAAAATGTCAAAATTATTTTTACTGGAAATTGTTAATTCTGGAAAAATAAAATATTAAATATAAGCTCAGTGTTGCAGGTACTTTTCTAAGACTACAAGTTACAAAGCAAATACCAATAAACATGGTTAGTGGGAGTTTCACCATTTAATCTATATTCTGGATGATGAAATCACAGGTTCAGTCAAAAAAATCACATCTTTGAATAAATTATTCTAATAATGACTAAATGGGAGAACTTTCTAAACAAACTGCTCAACAAACTCATTAAAAAAAAACAAGTACACAGATTAAAAACAATACAAAAGTTTCATAGTTCAGTCAAACTAGAATCATAAAAGCTACAGCACAAAGTGAAGTCAAGCTTATAATAAATTTTAAGGGCCAGGAAGAGGACCAAAAGGTCCTCTTATATATTAAAACAAGAAACACAAAGAAGATGCAGGATCATTGCATGAGGTGGATGAAAGGTGATAACAGTTGATGGACAATACACTGTACAACTCATTTCTCGTTTTTGGGATTCAATTTTCTATGTGAAGAATATCCTCCTTACTAGGGAGGATGGAATAAAAAATATTAAAGAAAAATTGAAATCCAAGACAAATGAGATGACAAAGTTACATTTCAGAAGGAATTACAACTAGCCATTCCCTTTGTCTGCCGCCCCCCCCCCCCAACACATACGTACAAAACTCTTGTTTTCAGAATAGATGTGTGTAATTATTTTTTAATCTCTTTAAACTAAAATGACTGGTAACTCAGCATTTACTGTATTTATTTATATAGCCAAGACCTGGTTTAAAATCTCTCTAGTTAAAGGCCTCTGCCATTCCTCTTGTGATCCCTAAAATACACTGCACACAATTACTTTTTGCTTTCAATTTTCCCCAGGTGAATAGGGGATAGAGTTAGAAATTGATAGATTCTTCTGTGAACTAGTGAAATAATTATCTTAGCAGCCAATTTTCTGTCAAATGTAAAAATCTTTTCAGAATTTAATATTTATATATCTAAGAATAAAAAAAAGAAAGTATTCAGCTTTTAAAAAAAAGTAAATCAGAATTTGGCTAGAGATGTTGGTCGGTGTATTAATTTGATGATCTTCTTGCCAAGTGCAGTTAATTGAATTTTCCAAATAATTTATGGCTATCCATAAAGGGTTAAAACACATGCAGATTTATAAAATATATGTGTTTATTAAAATTTACAAAGATTTTATTGCTGGTGTTCACTGTTGCCTAAATCTAGATTGTTTTTCTTTTCAGAGTTCTGAAGCATAAAGCATTGTGAGCTTTTGAGTTCATTGTTCCCATTTCTAAAGCAATTTACAAATCCCTTAACAAACTGCTATGTTCATTGAAATGGTGAAAATTAGTAAGAATTACTCTACTGAGTGAATATCCTGGGTGTAGTACATATATACTTTCAGCTTTACCTTACCCTACTATCCCCCAGAAAAACTTTCCACCAAAATAAATTACCTATTTTTCAAATATACTTGGTATTTCTCACCAAACCTGTTTCTGTTCCAGACATTTACCTGTAGCTAAAACAAAAAACAAACAAAAAACTCATGACCTACATTCATGCCCACACAGAATAGTAAAATTTGAAAATTATTTGAAATCTTAAGTCAAATTCCACTTCTTATAAGAATTATTCCCCATTTTCTGTAGTAAGGAATGTTTTGATTGTTTCTAGCTCTTCCTTCTCAACCACCATCCCAGGAAGCAATTCCTCTAGAGAAGAGGACAGATACCTCAAAATGCCATCAAGAGGTGGCTGAGCCAGCCTAGCTAAAGCAGAAAGATACCGAAAGGTAAAGACAGGAGGCAACATGTGCCCCATGAGTCAAAACTACCACCACAGGAGATATTGACTAAGTGTCATCAACAGGTAGAGGCTGCTGTCCTTCCTCCTCAGTAGCCACAGCTATGGAAGGCCCAAAAAAGAAAGTTCTTGTTATGGAAGGCCTTTGATTCAATATCAGATGGTAAAACATCAAATATGGATATGGTTTTATTAATGTAGATTATTAAAGAGCTACATTATCATCTGCTTTACTGTTGCAGTAGAAGGGTCGTGGGACCTTTCTATCTGACTTGAATGTAAAACTTCCTATATGTGTTCTCTCCCCTATTAAAATGAGCTCTTTATGAGGCCTTCACTTTATCTTTGTATCCCCAGCACTTAGTATTACATTTTATATATAGTAAGCAGTTAATAAATGCTTTTTCTTTCATTCAGTCTACACATAACACTTTTTTCTCTTATGCACTTATGTATTTCTTTGCATTATAATAACTTTTGCATATTCATATTCACATAATAACAATCAGAAGGGACCTTGGGAGACATCCTAAAGAAGGGGTATTGCTTTTCCTTGAAGACCTCTAGTCAGAGGATACTTTTTGAGATATTCCAATTATAGAATAGTCCTGTATTTCTGATCTAGATATATGATTTAAATGGCATAAGAAATTCTGGGTGAAGAAATCTAATATTTGAGAGTTCCATTGGGAGCTAAGTGATTTTTTTTTTTTTATGAATCACATAGTCAGTATGTGCCAAAAGTAAGTGTTAAATCGAAGGTTTTCCTCAATCTAAGACCAGCCCCTATGACCTGACATTCTTCTGATCTTGGTGTTAGAGTGAAGTATACTTTCTTGCTCCAACTTCCTGCACCAGATTCTGGTTATTCTCTTGGATGGTGGTCTTTTCCTACAGACAGTTTCCTCTTCACAGCATGCTACAGTGTGTAGAATGTTAGATTTGGAGCCAGAAAACTATCGGTTTAAGTTCAATTTTGAATACTAGCTATATGACCGTGGGCAAGTCACAACTTCTCTTTCATATTCTTATCTGTAAAATGAACACTAGTAAGTTCAACAGTGTGTTCTGAGAACCAAGTGAAAAATCAAGGCAAAGAACTTTGCAAGCCTTAAAGTACTGTATCAATGCCAGTTATTGTTACTTGTTATTGTTATTATTAGCCCCTTAAGAAGTGTGGTGACTGAATTCTGATAATTCTAAGATCAACATCATGAAGTGGCAGGCAAAAAAGCCAAAGCAATCTTATATTGCATCAAAAGAATTTCACTGTGGACTATTTGGAGGAGGAGATGTTTAGTCCCATTACACTGCCTTGCTCCAACCAATCTAATATCTTCAGATTGGGTACTGGGCCAACTCACATTTTACGCTACATTTGTAAATAATACTAATAGTTTAAATATCTATCCTTCTATTAGTTTTACAAAAAGCTTTTATGTGATTTCATTTTAATGTATGCAGAAAAGGACCTAGATGGTAGGAAGATTCTAAACCATTTTATGTGAAAATTAAAAAAAAAATCTAGGGATATTTATCAAATAAAGTATGTTATAGGGAAAATATTGTTTTTGTTTTCAGAATTTTTAAATGCTCGCATATAGAAAAACTTATTCTGCTCGGCCCAATAGGGTAGAAATCATATTAATGGATGAAAGCTGCCTGGATACAGAGCTCAGCTCAAAAAAAGTTAAGTCATCTTGTCCACTTCAGCTTTTCCATTAAAGATATAAATAAAAAATGAATTTTAAAATACTAGAAGTCTTTAAGTAGAAGCTTTTCAGGAAGGTCATAGACAGTAATTCATGTTTCAGGTATGAATTGGATTATATGACCAGTGATGATCCCTCCAACTCAGAGAGACTCTATGATATTCTCATAATCATAATCATTATTGAAAGACTATTCAAATAGTGGACATGAGCGAGTAAAATTCTGAGAACTTGATAAATAGTTGACATTAGTCTCAGTAATGGGATAAAATGAGGCATTTGTAGGTGATTCAATAATTAGGAAGATTAGGTTTATTTAGACATAGTAGAGAAAGACTCTTCAACAAGGTTACAATAGCCCTTGCAGCCTCATGCATCTCCATGTGCAATAGGATCAGGTAAGCAGGGCAGAGGGAAATGGAAGAAATCACCTTTGTGACTAATCTGGCTTTATACTTTTACTAGTCCACTACTAGACTCTAGTCAGATTACTTAACCCTGTTTGCCTCAGTTTCCTCATCTATAAAATGAGCTGGAGAAGGAAATGGCAGACCACTCCAGAACCTTTTCCACCCCCCCCCCCAAAACAAACAAACAAACAAACAAACAAAAAACATGCAAGCCTAAATGGGATAATGAAGAGCCAGACAATACTGAACAACAAGAACAGTGCAGGTGGGCTGACTCAGGCAATCTTGGGTCATCCACCATAACTGAATGAAAGTGGTTAGCTATCTTGCACAGGAAATGGGTTGGGATATTCTTTCCACAACAGCTGGCATTGGTCAGAGAAAACTTCCTTTGACATATGGGTCTTGAAATATAATGTCAAAGAAGCAACTTGGCAGAAGGAGGAGAACAAATTCTGTTTTGAAAGCAAAAGTGTAAAAATATGGTGCAGTGATTGTTATAAAAGAAGAGATAAAAGATGATAGTTGGGAGGGAACTCTAAGGGATCATTTTAAGGATTAGTTTCTGTAACAATAAGAATATCCTAGAGGGCGCCTAGGTGGCACAGTGAGTAGAGAGCTGGCCCTGGAGTCAGAAGGACCTGAGTTTTGGGGGCGGCTAGGTGGCGCAGTGAGTAGAGCGCCAGCCCTGGAGTCAGAAGGACTTGAGTTTGGATCCGGCCTCAGACACTTAACACACACACAAACAAAAACCTAGCCGTGTGACTTTGGGCAAGTTACTTAACCCCAATTGCCCTCCAAAAAGCCAAAAAAAAAAAAAATTAGAAGGACCTGAGTTTGGATCCAGCCTCAGACACTTAACGCACATACAAACAAAAACCTAGCCATGTGACCTTGGGCAAGTTACTTAACCCCAACTGCCCTCCAAAAAAGAAAAAAAAAAGAATATCCTAGATGTTTCCTGCTAGAAGTGTAATCTGCATTATCACATCAATCACAATTGGAAATTGTCCAATATACTTCCTTAAGTGCATCATATTATGAAAAGAGTGAATAGTTGCTAGTCTACATTCTAAGTTCTTCAAATTGTATGTGTGCTTATATTTTATTGGGTTAATTTTACCTTTGCATAATTACTTAATGCTCAATTCAATTGTTAACATGATCAACCAAGTACAGAGGAAGGACTGAATTTCAAGTCCGAAGACCTAGAATCCAACCCTAATTGAACTACTTATTACTTGTTTGACCTTGGACAATTTACTTAACCTCTATTAATTTCAGTCTCATCACTGTAAGATGAAAGGTTTGGAATAGATATTCTAAAAGTTTTCTGAGATCTATGGTTTCATAGTCTTGGGGAATCAGATCATCTATCATTACATCAAATTTCTTATTCATATAAGCAAATTAACTATATTAAACTCAATGAGAAATTTATAAAGATCCACTGTCATGAAACACTTTTATCTCTGCTAAAGCAAATGAAAACAGTCACTTGCTTACATATGTAATAATGTAATAATCATGAGACAAAGTTAGAAATGGACTTTATTTTGTTATGAATCTTGATTTTATCGGTGAAGAAACTAGGTGTCATAGTGTATACAGAATTGGACCTAGAGTGAGGAAACCCTGGATTCAAATCAATCTTCAAATATTTATTAGATGTGTGACCATAGGTAAGTCACATAACCTTAATCTGTTTCCTTCAGTTTCCCCAACTGCGAAATGGGGATAATAATAGCATCAACCTCCCAGGGTTGCTGTGTAGATCAAATGAGAATATGTGAAAAGTGTTTAGTTTTAGCACATAATAGGCACCACAAACATATAAAATAATAATTATAATGATAATAATAATACAAATTCAGGCTGTGTGTGACCCTGAGAAAGTCACTTAACTTCTCCTTGCCTCAGTTTCCTCATATATAAATTGTGGATAATGATAGAGCTTAACTCCCCAAGTTGTCTTGAGGATAAATGAGGTAATGTTTGAGGCAAGATTTGAATTCAGGTCTTACGGATTCCTTGATCATCATGTTTCTATGCTCTCAAATACCCCTACTTTTTCATAATCCTATTATGGCAAAATATGTTGATTTTTCTAATTTTCATCCACTCTAAATGAGATTCAAACACCACCCTGTGATTTATCTGTTCAATTGCTTCATAAAAACACTTTAAAGATTTTGATGACACAAAACTGACAAAAAAGAGGACTTGAGCCTAAAGAGGGTTACACATGTTAACATCTCTAAATGCAAAATAGAGGGAAAAGTTAAGGTTCACTTAATAATATAATTATCAAAGATAATAAAAACAATGCATTTGAAAAATTTTCAGAATTCCAACCTTAACTTTATAAATAATGGTTTTAATTGTTTTGGACAAGTTGCTAAAAGTTTCTAAGTTCTGGGTTCCTCATTCCTTTCAATACCATCTTGAGATCATTCTCTCCCCTGAGAACCTGATGGAGAAAGCCCTGCACCCTGAGCCCAAAAGCCTTAGGTGTAGCAGCATTCTCCAGGCCACCAGAACCACTTCCAGCCCAGCCCCTATCACCACCATTGCACAGAGGTATCACTGTTGAGAAGGGACCAAATACTGCCATTACTACTAGCAATAGTAGCTGGCCTACTGCAGCTAACTGAAGGAAAAAAGCAGACCACTAGTCCTGCTTCCATTACAAACTTCATAACCATTGTGTGAGCAGGAAACTCCTGTCAACAAAGGGCTATTCATTCCCACCAACTGTCAACCAATTACCACTTAAAGGGCAGGCAAGCCAACATCAAAACACCTTGAAGGAGAGGCAGTTTGCAGGAAAAGCCAGGAGTGTCAAACCATAATCATCTTGACCACCATCTCCCATAAGCCCTTGATGGGTACAGCTCGGGCTGCTGAACCCAGGAGTATTTGGAGTAAATAGCGATGCTTCCAGTCTAATGTCAAGTGGTTCAACATCAGAAACTTATGTGATTTTTATCAGCAGAAATGACATGAAAGAAGGGGCATTAACATCCACTTTTCCTTTGTACCCTAAGGATCATGAGGCCTTTCCAGGCAATACCTTCCATGTATTATTTTTTCTCTTCCATTAGAATGTGAGGTTTTTGAGAGCAGGGACTGCCTTAACTACTTGTATTCCTAGTGCTTAGTACAGTGCTCTACACACAGTAAGAACTTAATAAAAGCATCATTCATTCATTATTTAGCACTAATGAGGTACCTGTGTGATGGAAAACTACTATGAAATTGACTATGAATTAGAACATAACAAAAATGACTAATAACCCAGATTTACCATTGTTTTAGTGTTTCAACCCTTATGAACTAAAATTTAAAAGGAAAATAAATGAGGTAATTTCATTTACATCATTAATAAAGATAAGGAATAACATAAAACTCTAAAATTACTTTCTTAATATAGCCACATTATGCTTTTATGTGTCATACAAAACATTATATTCACATAGAAATCCTCGATAAATATTTGAAAGTATACTTTGTTTCTTAAGTCCTTGATTTGAAGTATATATATATAGTGATGAAGACAATAAAGGGTCTTAAGAAACTGCTAATTTTATAGTAGAATGCATTTACCTGAAAAACTGCAAAAATTCACTGGGGAATGAAAATTCATACATTATGTATGAATTATCAATATCATTCCTGAAACTGTGCCTAGAAAACCATACATTCTCTATTTATCCCAATCTATGTATCCATTATCAAGTTTCACTTATTTTATATAGCCTTCCTCAGGTATCCCAATCTCTAGAAATCTTTCTTATTTTCTGGTCTCTTATTTCAAGTTGTCTGCTTCATATTGCTTCATCTTTTTATTTTTTTGTTCTCTAACTGGTTTCTGTTTCCTTCTGAATTATACTAAATGTTTCTTGGGATCATGTACTGGATTTTCTACTTTAATATGCCCCTGATCATCTAAGCATTGTCATAATGCTGGATACAACCAAATTAAAGGCTGCATGTTTCTTATTTTCCCTAAAGTACACAGCAAAATGATGGGAACATAGTTGATATTAAAATATACTTATTAATTGTGTAATACACATGAGATTTCACTGAACACAGATATACCCTATTGCTACTATTTTGGGGAGGGAGCTGCATGTGTGATTTCTTTGATGTATTAAAAAAAAACAACCACAACAACAACCCCCTATTGAGAAAACTTCCTCTGCTAATAAAGATTAGAATTAGCCCTGCAAGTTTTAGTAAGTTCCTAGGAGGCAGTGAGAAGTTGAATGTCTTGCCAATTTTACAGCATATTTCTCAAATGTGATAGGTAGATACCACATCCTCCCAATAGAGATTAGCTTTCCCTTAAAGGTAACAAAGCTGTCTCTGGGACTAGATTGTTCAGTGTCTCATGAAGCAGTTTTCTACCAGTTTGCTTCCTTTTCCTAAGGGCAGAGATGTTCCCTGCACATGTAGTCTGGGCCACTCTGAATTGGTGGATTTCTGAGGATATTTCCATACAGAGAAATGTTTCCATATGGAGTTGCATCCAGGGAAGCTAAGTATTTGTGTGTGCCTCATTTCAGCCCAAATTAAAGCTGAACTAACAGGTGTTAGGCATCCCTCTTACCTGAAGTAATGTAGTTTTGCCCCAAACTTTATGCTATTTTATAAGTGATTCCACACATTTGGTATGCATACTTTCCACACCTGTCCTTTTAAAATCTCTAGAACAATTCGGGTGCTATCTCCAATGTGCAATCTTTCTTAATTGTCCTTAACTGCTCATGTTCTCTCCCACTTGAAATTACTTTGGATAACTTTATATATCTTTATGATTTACTTCTATATACTCTACATTATATATATATGTGTATATATGTATATTATATACATGCATAGTACATAGTAATATGAATGTTTGTTCACATTATTATGTAATATATTCACATTACTGTGTACTATGTAGGGGCAGCTTGGTGGTGCAGTGAATAGAATACCAGGCTTGGAGTCAAGAAGACTCATCTTCCTGAGTTAAAATCTGACCTCAGGCACTTAACTAGCTATATGAACCTGGTCAAGTCACTTAACCTTGTTTTCCTGTATCTCCTCATCATAACTATTAAAATGGATTATTTTTAATAAAAGATAAAATATAAGAGATACATACAGCCAGCTTCCGAAGACTAGATAACATTTCATTCTGATCCTTAAAGCCAGTGGTATGAATATCGTTTACTTCACTTTCTTTTTCAGAAAGCCACGTATCAAACAGGCACTGGGGGGAAAAATAGTCTTGGTAAGAATATCCACAAATTAACTGGTGAAATGCAAAGTGTACTTATGTGTTTTTAACACACATCTTCCTACTGTGACTCACCTGTTCTTTGGTAAATCGTTGCCATTTGAGAAGGATATCTTGCAGAAGAACCCAGCGATCTTCTGTCCATCGACATATGTTGGCCCATCGGTCTCCCAAAACCTGGGGAGAAAGCAATTCAATAAATAGTCCTTAGTAAATAACCAATGATAGCTGAGGACACTTTGAAATGACCATGAATGACTGCTTCAGTCTTTATTGCTTGAATCTCCTACCTGGGCTAGGAGCTGTAAAGGACGGACACATTGTTTCTGTTTTATGGTTTAATCAGTACTGTCTTTGAATTATATTTAGACTACTACACTCACCCTTTCACCTCAGATAGAAAACCATAAAGTTGCTTGATACTATGCTGAAATGGTTACTATTACTTGAAATACAAAGTTTAGTTTTAAAAAATGCAATGAAGCAATAAATGCAGAATTAAGCAAGATATTTCAATATCAGCATGCAGAATGTCTTAAAATGCAAACCCAAGAATAAACGGAGGGCCGTTAAATATGGTGCTAAAAACCAAACACACAAAAAGCTATACTACTTTAAATATCGAGGAAGGTTTGCTCCAGACTAGGAAATAGATTCTCAATTTCTCAAATGATATTGTCCTTATAGATATTGTTATACAAATTATTAGGAAAAAAACATAGATGCAGATTTCAATCATAGAATACTTCAATGAATTGCAACAGATTACTCCAAAGCAATCATTTTCTGCATTTATCATCTTTCTAGGTAATTATGCAGAAAGATATATTCATTATGATTTATAACATAAATATAGAAAAAGAGGAAAAATCTTACGCATTTTGTTCTCAAACAGTATTTTTTTACATATTTTACACATTATAAGCTTTTAAAAAATCTTGATAGAGGAAATACATGTCTTGAGAGTTGCTATGTACCAAGCGCACACCTTAGGAAAGACAAATTAACAGTTTGGTGAATTATTAAACATTAATAATAGATGTGTTAGAGCCCTATATTCTAACTTCTCTCTATGTAAACAAAGGATTGTTTGCCCATATCTATAAGTATTTTAGAACAACAAGCATACAAATAACATATTTTAAAAGTATCTGTACAGCTACAGAATAAAATTTATCCTGTATATGGATGCCAGAGCCAAGAAAAAAATGAATGACTGTGACTTTTCTTTACACTTATTTAATATGTTCCACATTTTATATTTCATGAGAATTCTGACTTTAATAATTGATGGTGCATAGTACATTGGCCAATCTATAGGAAGATAGATTGTCTTGAAGTAACAAAAGTAGAGCAAATAGAGCTTATATTTTGAAAGGAACAAAGAACCAGAACTAACAGACTTTTAAAAATAAAATATTCCTTCTCTGGTGCCCTTAAAGAGGACACTGAGTGCATGTGTTAGTAGGGTGCTATAAACTTTTTACTACTGTATTAGAAATGACCATATTACTCATGTGTAACTCAGTTACAAGTGAATTTTCCAGTTTTTCCCAGAAGTGTCAATAAAATATTTTATGGCATTCAGCACCATCACATATATTTTAATGTCACTTATTTTCTTACACTTTTATAGTCTCCTTCTACTCACTAGTCTTTGAAATATGCTAGTTACTAGAGAAACCATGACATTGAAATGGATGAAGCTAAGCAATGACAACAAACACTTTATCTTAAAACAATAGATTTAACAATTTCAAGTGCATAGAGTATGATCATCGATTGTTACAGTTATGCGGTATGTTTTTCTGAACTATGAGAAAAATTTACCTGGTAAACTTCCTTGCTGATGCCTGCTACATGAATTCTCATTTATTAAAAGCCACTGGGTGCAATTGTATTAAATGAGTTATTAATAGTATAAGGCTTAAAATTTAGATAGATTAATTAGAACCATATACTACCATTTACCCAAGTTTTAGCCCCATAAATGATAAGAGAGAGAGAGAGAGAGAATGAATGGGAATATTCATTACCACTGGAAACAAAACAAACCACTATAATAAAGACAAAGTATATTTATGTACTGAAAACAATGTATATTGAGACTATATAAAAGCAGACATTACTTTTCTGCATTAAAGTAGGCATGGTCCCTTCCTTCCCCAAACTTCTATGGTTCAAAACTCATAACATTTATAATTTCTCATTCCACAGAGTAGATTGCCCATCTATTTCCTTTAAATTCTAAATGAATTGGTTCATCTTAGATATATACTTTTCAGTTTTAAATAATCAAAACTATCCAATTTATTATTTATGTTCTTCCCTTAGTATTCCCTGTAGAGTCAAGAAATCTTCCTCTATTCCTAGTCATGAAAGGTAGTTTCAAGTCATGACATCATCTTCTTTATGTCATGGTCTTCTTCAAGAATGAAGGACAAACAAGAACCTTTGAGTAGCAATGGCTGTCCCAGTGGAGACCCAACTGTACCAGTTTCAATTGGGTGATGCAGCTCCTCCTCTCCTCTCCCCTTTGCTCTCCTCTCTTTTCTTTTTTTTTCTCCCTCATTTCCCTCTGTCCACATAGGGTATAATACCCTTACCTGTTGGTGCTCTGCCCAAAGGAATATAAATTTTGAGACCTAGGAAAGACTTTAGTGTAAAAATGCCAAGGTCTTCCACTGCATTTGGGGCCATCTCCAGTCATCTTGACTATATCTTTCCACTGGACCCAGATGGCTCAGGAGGAGAGAGTAAGGCTGGTAACTTTGCACAGCCCTCCCTCATTTAAATTCAATTTTCTTGCAAGTTATGACATCACCTTCCTAATACCCTGGTCCTCTTCTAGAATGGACAACCAACATTGTGACATGTAGTTAAGATTGTCTTCTAAACCCAATTTCTCCCTCTTTTTCCTGATTGAAATTAATGTATCTTCAATGCAAAATTTCTGTGTGTACTTGTTTGTGTTCAATCCTTTTCTATTGAGTTCAGATAAAAATGAGATCACCAGTCCATCCTCCCCCATCCTTTTCTCCATGTTTGTTTACTCTTTGTAAATCCTTTTATGCAAATAGACAACTAAAGAAGACCATCTTCTTCTCATTTATTCTTGCCCTCCCCCCATTTTCTTTCCTCTATTAAAAATCAACAAAACACTTGAAGGTATTTTCTCAATAGATGTTTCCCCCTTATGTGTAAGCACTTCATAATTTTAGGTCCCTTTCAATTGCTTAAATGTATTTATTTATCTTACTAAATTTCTCTCAGCGTTTATGATTTCATTTAAAGGTTTTTAATCACTTTTGGCATTTTTATCAACAATGTTTGAAAATGTATTTTTTTAATTAAAGGTCTGTTTCTTCCATATAAAATTATACTAACTTAAGAATAACATTATTTATTGAAAACGTTTATTAATAACCTTTTGGAACATCACATTCTAACATTTTCTTTATGGTAGTTTCTTCTTGGTCTTATGTGATTCTGATTATAGTTCTTTTAACTCTTAATTTTTTGGCTTTTTGCAACATTTTTTTTTCTGTGAATTGGAAGCTTCGTACTTTGTCAAACAGATTCCAGGGCATTTTATGTTTTTGTTTGTTTGTTTGTTTGTTTTTGCTTCCCCCCCCCCATTTTCATTTTGCCCTCCAGTTCAAATAGACCTGGGTAGTTTTCATTTAAAATTTTGAAATATGGCATCCAGTCATATTTTTGGTCATGACTTTAAAGGATTCTGACAATTCCTAAATTCATAGTACGTGTATTATGTTTTCTTTTATCTAATTTCATTTTATTAATCTCTTGCTTCATTTCTTTCATACATTTCTGTATTCCATGTGGCAAATTCATTATTTATTTCTGAGACTCTGCTTGAAGTTGTGAGCTTACTCTCTGTTGCTGTTTAGTGTATTGCTTATGTTTTCAGGCTTAGATATTGATTTGGGGTTTTGTGTTTGGGCTATTCCCCTTCAGCCGTCTTTTATGAGTTGAGTAGGTCTGATTTGGGCTTGTCCTCTGCAATCTGGATGCTGCTATGCCTTTTCATCTACATAAGGAGACTTATTTTAGGATACACCCTCTTCCTGGTTTCTGTACTAGTCTTTTGGTAGACCACTGAGATTCCAGCTTCAGTCAGACGCTGGTCCTTGAATTATCCCCCCATGCAAGTTTCTTAGCCCTAATGGGATGTTGAATATGGTTTCTGGTCCTCAATTACTAAGGGGTCACAATTGCATGAGACATCCTTGCTTAGACTTCAGGTTGACTGGCCTCCAGTCCACTTGTAAGTGTTTGCTCTGGCTTTAGCTCTTTTTATCACCTTTGTGGGCCCCATTACCTGTACTTTTTGTTAACATCATTGATATTAGACATCTCTACCCACCTCTGCCAAGTTCTGGTTATCCCTGTTTTGCTATTGTGTTTCTTTGGAGCTTTCTTTATAATTGGTCTTTTGAGTGATTTCCTTGGGTTGATGTGGGAGAGCCAGCCTTCATTTCAACATTTCATGGTGGTCATAAGAAGTTTGTAATCAATGATCAATACCCAAAGACCTAGTGTTTTGTTTTGTTTTCCAGTGGACAGGTATGCCAGACCCTCATGAAAGTAGATTTTTTTTTCAGCTGGATACACACAGGAAAAGGGTCAAGAGCCTAAGCCAATTACAATTACCATTCATTAAAACAGATCAAATTCTAATTGATTAAGATAAAGTTCAGTTACACAGAAGGACTTTATTACAAAGCAAAAAAAAAAAGGAAGCCCAAAAATTTATCCAGAAAACTCAGCATTTTCTAAATCCCTTCTACCAAGAGAAATAGAACTGCTTTAAAGGAGACTGCTTCTCATGCTTCTCTTAAGTCAGAGGTAAGGAATGTGTGGCCTCAGGGCCTCATGTGGCCTTCTAGGTCCTTGAGTATGGCCTTCTGACCAAGTTTTACAGAAAAAAATCCTTTCATTAAAGGAATGTGTTTTCTGAAGTTTGCATTGAATCAAAACACTGCACTTGATGACCTAGAAGGCCACATGTGACTTTCAGAGTGCATGTTCCCCACCCCTGTTAAAGAGTTACTTTATTATATATTTTACAATGCTTAATTCTGCTAAAAATCAAATATGCACTCAGTAAACTTAATGGAATTGGTGTATTTCCAATATGACACATTTTCATATTTATCTTCTTAAATATCACTTGCTGTGAGGAAGTTTTCAGGCTACTTAATTCAGGATTCAGAATATCTCAGTCAATATTAGTAATATTCAAAGAACTTTTGAAAAATGGAGATTTGAATAACTTATGAACCATTAGGATTGGTAGAGTAGAAAGAGCACTGCTTTGGCTCTGACACTAACTTGCTTTATCACCTTAGGCAAGTCACACAAGCAAAAAATTTATCCCCAGACTTTTATTTGAGGAACTACTCCTGCCAAATATGCATACTCCAAATCTTATTCAGCCCTGAACTCCCCATACTC
This sequence comes from Gymnobelideus leadbeateri, assembly GCA_011680675.1. NCBI lineage: Eukaryota > Metazoa > Chordata > Mammalia > Diprotodontia > Petauridae > Gymnobelideus > Gymnobelideus leadbeateri. Next base: position 426,695 of record WOXC01001748.1, read on the forward strand.
ATTCTGATCCTGGTCCCTTTGTCACTGCCCTCTTTCACCCACTTAGTTCTTTTTTATGTGTTGTTTTCTCCATTTAGAATGTAAGTTCCTTGAGGGCAAGACCATTTTACTTTTTTCTTCATATTGCTTGGCATACTGCTGGCATATATAAACACTTAATAAACACTCAATCTATTTATCATAGCCTCTAGAAAGGAGGTTAGTTGGCTGGCCATAAAAACTTTGGGATTTATAGTTCCTCCCAGTTTGTAAAGAAAGGAAGAGAATGCAATATTTGCCCTTCATTCAAATGGTTGATGAAGGTTGATGAACTGAGGATTTTCACAAAGAAGAAGAAAGAGGTGGTGATCATCCCACAGTAGCCAATGTCTACCACATCTGCACTTCCTTCCTTCAAGAAAAGAAGGGAAAACTTTTAAGTGGGAAAAGATGTGTGACAATGTTTTAATCATGGACACACTCCAGGAGAGCTGAGAGAAATGAATTAGGTGAAATAAAAGGGAATCTTGTCTTACTTCTATTTGTTTTTTTTTTTTAATTTTTCTTAAAGAATACATGTGCCAATTGAATTATTTCTCTTAAATATCTCTGATTGAACCTGTTCTTATATTGCCTGGTTGACCTTTTGTTTATAGTGTGAGGAAGCAGTGGCAGTCACACAGGAAAATGACATTCCCTACCTAGTACAAGGCTGTAGTTCCCTAGCTTGGGGTATTTCATACTTACACTTTGGAGAGCATAATGACCACAAATTCAGTCCAGCAAAATATATAGCTCTTTCCTATAAGCATGAAGCTAAGTTTCCATCCTCACAGTTGTAAAAGAGTAGACTGGTCAAGATAATAGCTAAGACTTCTTCCAGCTCTGGCATTCTACAATTAAATAACTTAAAATTTTAAATGGTAACACTTTCATCTTTTTTTTTCTTTATCCTTGCAATTTTATTTTAAATCAATCCTGAGTCTAATCAACAACTACACTTAAAACTTAATGAGTCTTGTACTTGAGTTTACATTTCTAGGAAGAGATGTTCTATTTTTTTGGACAGATTTCTGTTCCTAAAAATCTTAAAGATCTCTAAGAAATAAGATCTTCCAAGCCCCTTAGTAATATATCCAATTTTTTTCATGTTTTTTACTGTCATAGTTTGCACAATATGTAACTTAAATCTCTCCTACTCATTTTAACTATACTTTTCTCATCTAAAAGAAGCAAAAAATTAAAATTTTAACCAGAATGCACACACAAGTGTGTGTATGTGTATGTGTCTGTATATACATAAATACATGTATATATATTACATATATTTTATGTAAAGTATCCACAGATAAGTTACCAAATTTGGTTATCTAACACGACAGAAAACAATTCACACATGTGAGAACTTCTTCAAAGCTTCATTGTTTACCAACCACTTTCCTAACAACGCTGAGAGGTAAGATCATGCATTAATATCCTGGAAATCCAGACTTAAAACAAGTAAAAACAACAACAACAACAACAAAACACAGGTTCATAGAGGTTATGACTATTTTGTAGTCTGTTAGCTAATGAGTGAGTCAGAACTTGATTCCAGGTTTTATGACTGAGATTGTCCACAGGTTGCCAGCTGACTATTCAAAAAATGCAAAAACAGAAATAGAATAGCTGGATTCATAAGCCATCACTATAAGGTGCTATGACATTGGCCTCCTATAACCCTTTCCATGTGCATATTTATAATACTATTCATTATGCATGATATATTAGCACTAATAAGAGGCAGAAAGAATGCATCTAGGCAACTGCAAGCTTTTCAAATCACTCTAAGGCCTCTCAATTCTTGGGGAAAAAAATGAGACCCAAATTGTGTGACAGCTGTTGGGATTTGGACCCAGTGAGGCTGAGAGGAAACACAAGCAGTTTTTGCAGTGATGCTGCTACCAGGATTAAAACTAATCCCTTAGAGGAAGAAGGTACATTCACCTTGTAGTTGGCCTACTTACCTCTTAAATTCAAACAGACAAGTCCCTGGTGCTCTTAGAAACAAAACAAAGTAAACAAAGCCATGCAAATATGTTGAGCCTAATCACAAAGCCAGTGAATGATAACTTCTCTAGAAGAAACCAGGGGAAAAATGAATATTTATTTGCTCTCATTTGTTTATGTCAGCTGTGAGAAACACAAAAGGTCAATACCACTTGCTAGAACACATTTTCACAAACTGAATCAGACCTACATTATCAAAAATGCTGACATCCACAGTGGGGAGATATTTCTCATTTAGTTCACATGCCATGTTGCAAAGAAAATCCTTCATCTGAGTTCTTTTGTGTGGAGGAATAGGGTTTTCCAAACAAAAATGGAAAATGGGTACACTGCAGGTTACTTAGATAGAGGTTTCATTTTAGAGTTTTCTAGCATGGGAAAGAGCTCAGGGAGAATTTCACCCAACATGAAGTCTGCAAGTCTAGGGGTCAACCTGTGAGCATCCAGACAGAACAAAAAAAAAAAGTTTCTTAGTTTACTAAGGAATACTACTTGAGCTTTTAGCAGCTTCACTTTCTTAGGGGACAGATTAGGTTTTTATAGCTTTTTACTGCCTCTTAGAACACATAGCAAATCAATAGCAATCTCCCAAAGCCTGACTTCCCTGCCCCTCTAGGCAAATGAGGGAAGTGTGCAAGCGTTGGGGTCATAGGAGTAGCTAAAGGTCAGGTTTGTTCCAATTGGAAATCCATTTCTCTAAGGTTAGTCTTATCAGAATATCTTGTTGGCAGTAAATTTTTAACATAGTGGTGTCTCCCTTCTCTTTTTAGATAGAATCATTAAGGTTCATCCTGTTGTTAAAAATAATGAAGGGGATAAAATGCAGCCTGAGGGCCTCTATATAAACCCCAAATTCTGTTTCCTTGGTCTCAGTTTGCTTTTTCTGGGGAGTATGAGTTTTCCCCAAACTCAAAGGACTCAAGTTCATCAACCTTCATAAAAGCAAGAGAGAACTTTAATGAAGTCAGAAAAACCTAGACAGGAAGACCTTGAGTTTTACTGAAGCCAAAGATTAGAATCCTAAGGTGATGTTACATCTCTCAGGCATGCTCCCTGGCCTATGGAGTTTAAAACAGAAGACACAATGATTTTCTTTTTTTATCTCAAAGTGAGGACACCAGGGAAAAGCTGAATCTGTGCCAGAGGCAATACTATAGACATTGCATATCATGAGAGAAGAAAGTCAAATGCAGAGAGTATTGCTTTATTGAATCTTACAAGATCACAGCGCATTTTGAAACAAAGTATTTTTCATATGCGATGATGCCAAGAAAGAATCGCTTAGCTATTTCTCATTTTCTTTTCAAATTTAAAAATGTTTACACTTAGGATACAATTGACCAGCATAATCACCACATATTACTAATGGAAAAACAAAGAAGCTGAAATCTTTTGCCTGAGGCAAGAAGGAAAAGGCAGTGGTAAGACCAGCCATCATAGAAAGGGGAAGGATGAAGTAATTTCAAGGAATCCTTTAAGTTTCTCAGCTTCAGTATTTATGTTTACTTTTAATTTATGTTTATAAATTATTGCTGAAAAAATATTTTCTACCTTAAAACAAGACATTTTAAAATTACATTCTATTATAATGACAAAGTGGGCCCCCCTAAAATAGGTGAGAATATCCATTCTATCCCTTTGTTGCAGAAATTTGGACTATGGCTATGAACACAGTATCCATTGACAGACTCGATTTGATTTACTAGTCAGTTTTGCTGGACTCTATCCCCTTTTCTCTTCCCCTCTCTCTTTCTCTCTCTTTTAAATTATCTGTTATAAGGCCTGTATCACTAGGTCAGATAGAAGAGAGATAATACATTTGGAAATAAAAGTATAATGGGAAATTTTTGATTCTTGATTTCCTTTCATTAACTCTTTATTATTTGGGAAGGTCAGGGCCATTTCTCCTAGTTAGGAGCTTATTGAGCTGGTTGAAACCAATCCCATGGGATATTAATGGGATGTGAAAATTTACTAAATGCCTTAAAAATTTCTCCATAAGAAGCCCAAGGAAGAATCTGAACTGTCACAGCACCTTAGAGATATGTAAATCCCTTCTCCTCTAATAGAACCACCATGAATCCTCTAAATTTAGTTTAACCTGTAACCTAAATTTAAGTAGGTTAAATGTCCCTTAGGGTATGTGTGAGATTATAACTCTTAAACTAGGTTTGTTCAACTTTTATGACATTGAAGGAAGCATGCATGGGGTTATCAGCCTGTCTTTTCTTTAACTTTTATTCCCTAAGAGGAATGTACAAGGTTGTAATACATGAAATAATTATTTTTCCTTCACTCTGATATAATTTTGTTTATAAAAGTCCTTATTAGTATATTAATTTTCATTCAGGTTTTTAGTTTTTCAATTTTTTTTGGCCTGAGATATGAACTTGTACTAATTGTTTTGGCAGCAGTTATTTGCCACATGAACTCAAAAAGAAGATATTGTTCCCATTTAAAAGTGATAAAAGAAAGGTAAATTCATAAAATTATTTTAAGCCATTTTTAAATTTCATCTGATCACATATGACTGAAAGTAGAATAACTAGAGAAACTTTGACCAACTAGTCTGATGGATCTTTTGGAAGTAATTTTATTCTAGTTTTAGTTGTGTTTATATTACCATAGATTATCTTCTATCTCTGAAGCCTTACAAACTACTTCTGAAATGAGATAAATTCAAGAGAAAAAAGATTCTGGAAAGAAACCAAGTCCCCATTACTATGTAAAGTAATGGAATTAAACAATCCTCTGTTCTCTGATACATGAATTTTGATTCTGTATAGGTCTGAAACTCATGGAATTAGTTTATGTTCCTATTGTTTTTTAATATGCCAGAAAGCACCCTAAGTTGGGTTAGAAAGTTTCCTCAAATGCTAGCTTTGCACTAGACAAGCCCCCAGGTCGTCAGATCATTGACAGGCTGAAATGCCTTTGTCAGGAGGAGATAACCCTGCTGCAGATTCAGGCTGGGATTCAATATCTTTCCATACCAGTGGTTAAGGTAAAACCACCAGGGCAGACTATTTCCCTTCCCCAAAAGTATCTGAGAGGAAACATCTAGGTAAGAAGTTTGGGTAGTGGAAACTTGCTTAGACATGGCATTGACAGGAAGCCATGACGACAAAGAGTTACACAAAATCAGAATGGGTGAGGGGGCTGAGGAGGCAACCCTAGACACATACATGACCCTTCTTTGATTTCTTTAACTTCATGAATATCCAGGATTACTTGCCAGCTATATAGAGACCGATTAAACATATACTTTCATTCCTGAAATGGAAGCTTAGATCCAACACTTTTCTGGGATGTAGAATGAAAAATGAATGGGAAGGACATAAAATGTCACTCACTCAGAAACATGGCTGATATTCTTTAATATTCCATTCTGTCCCAAAGAAACGTTTACTCTTTGGAGGCTGTTTTTTGCCTTTTGCTTGGTAGTGTGATGATTTTGAATAAAAATTCAGGCTTGAATAATTTTTAAAAGTTTTCAGTTCTTGGATTAGATTGGGGACAAATGAGCCAAGAGAGATAAATAATACCCACAATTCAAAATTAAACCTCAAGGGGTTCATAGAAGGGAGACCATATAACTACATACATATTTTAAAGCTATAGATTCACAGTTTCAAGACAAAATATTCATAAGGGTTATATTTTGAAGGATCATTATGACTGCTTGATTAGTTAGGATAAATTTTACTTTGGTGATTATGCTAAAAATGGTATGAGCCTCTAATTTTGAGAGACATTTTTCTGTTTCCTGATTCAGTCAGTTTCATATATTATTGATTTTTATGAGTTTATAAAATGATAATGAATAAATCCAGGAAGACTCTTTTGTTGTCACTTCCATTATTTGTGGGCTATTATTTAATGTTGCATGGCAGTATAATAAACTTTGCTCTCACTAGCTCCCACCTAGCTAGTCAACTGGGATATGAGAATCAAAAACCTAAGGGGCATAACAAAAATGATTGCCTATGTTGTGATGTTAAGTGTGAAAGCAGGAGGTTCTGTTGAGCTGATGTTTTTATTGTTACCTGTTGTTCTGTCTCACAGATTCTAAATTCCTTGAGGCTTCTGCCTGGACTTAGTGCTTAATGTCTTGTAAAGCAATGAATGCATCACAGTAGTCTATAAATGTATAGAAGCATAATACTTCAACAGGAATTAACCATGATGTGCTTTTCCCCCAGTTACCTTCCTAAAACATACCCCAGCTTCTGAAACTCTCATAGTGCAGTAGAGCTCTTGGCAAAGCTAGGAAGCTTTGAGCTCTAGGGAAGTGAGACTTACCCATTAGTTACACCCCCCCTTTGCTGTTTCATAGTCAAATTAGAACCCCAACTGAGGTTCCCTAAATAGCCCAATTGCAACCCCAATATATCAACTCTGAGGAGGCTGAGTGTATGAATGGTGACTTTAAGTTCCAAGTTTGGTAATGGAAAAGTGAATTACCATAGGACAGAATGTGTGGTTTTATTGTAACTCTTGATCCACATTTTCTTTTTAAAATTTTCTACTTCTATGCTTTTTTTTGCACTGTATAAGAGCTCAGTTTATTTTCATTTTACCTATTAAAACCAGCATATTAATGTAACTATCCGATTCTTATCTTAATGTAAGGGAGCTATATGGAAACCATGGATACTTCTTTCAATCTAGAGACAAAAGACAATACAAGAAGCAAAGAATAAAGGGGGGCATGATCTCATACCTCCTGTTAGTTATCAAACTCACAGACCAAGTCTAGTGAACTCAATTAAAATATAATTGGTAAATGTTTAATAAAATACATAAAAATGCAACACAGACAATGTTAACATGGGGTTGTCTAATCAATATGTGGCCTGGCATCCATTTGAGTTTTAGAGGATGCAGGGGGCTGGTCTTTGTTGCAGCCACTAAGATAGTCACAGTAAAGCCTAGCCTTTCTATGGAGAACTGTTACACTGTTACAACCTGTCAATTTACGCAAAGCATGGTGCTTAAAATCAGGGCAGTGTAAGCACCACTTGTCTGAAGATCAATGTTCATATGCCTTTTCCTGTGCTATGCCCTGAGTCTTTCTGGAACCTAGCTCTGCTTCTAACTGGTCTGGATCTGTAAAACCCACCTATCTCACCTCACCAAATGGGACTCTAGACCTCATTTCTTCCTGCTGGTTTGACCTAACACCCTAAATCCTGACCTTAACTTCACCAGATAAATACACAAAACTTGTAGACTCATTTTCCCTATTATTGACTCACTTAATTGGGATTTACACATATAGAAGGCAGAACGTATATCCTGAATCCCACCTATCTTCTTTGTTTAACTAACACCTTGAAAAAAATAAGGTAACTAGCAATACAAATAAGATTTATCATCTTTTAAAATCCGAATTTCCCCAGTGGGCAGAGGAAAATAAATTATATGTTAAGATCAATTAAGTCAATGGTCACATAAATTCTCCTTATGCATAAATTTCATAGACAAAATGGCCACTTTTCCTAAAGGAGAAAATAGACTTGACAAAATACTATATAGAGAATAGGAGGGAAAAACAAACCCTAAAGTGCCCAAAATTGTTTGGCATTGGTTCTATTATATCTCATGAAGGGATGAGGTTTAAACTGGAGATTGATAATTAATAATTAAACAGGCTTATAGTTACCCGGAGGTCCCTACATTTTTATTTTTTTTTCCTTACATTTCCCTTCCCTCCACATACTCCATAATCATTCCTTCTCATTGATTTTTTGTCATATTTAAAGTACTGTACCTCTTCAGTTCCACCTCAGTTTCCCTTCAAGAATCAGTTCAGTCCCACCTTCTTCTACAAAAAGTCTTTTCTGACTCCAACCTGCCTTTCTAACTTAGTACCTTTCCCTCTGAGATCACCTTCCACTCTCACTCTCTCTCTCTCTCTCTCTCTCTCTCTCTCTCTCTCTCTCTCTCTCCCTCTCTCTCCACACACAGACACACAGACACTCACATAATGTGTGCCTAATTATTTACATGTTGACACCCCCATTAGAATCTGAACTCCTTGAGGAAGGGGACTGTCCTCGCCATCTTGTGTATGTCCTAAGCCAAGAGAAATGAAACTAGCCATTAATAAAACATTTTTCACTGACACACAGATTATCACTCTACTCTTGCTTGTATTATGGGAGTTGATCAGCAAATTCTCCTACCTCCTTAAGAGTTATTCAATTTGTTGAGTTTACTTCATTCCTTAAAGGGTGGATATGTCCATTATCATCTTGCAACAAAGACAACTCCAAATGAGGTCTCACAGCAGGAAACTTGTCACAAGTTATTTCTTCTTGATAAGCATTTGAAGGAATGTCTTATTAAAGATCAATTACAATTGTTCTACTTGGCTCCAGATGGTAGAGCTTTAAGCAATAGGTAAAAGTTTCAAAAAGGCTAATTTAATTTGATTGTTGGGGAAAACTTCCTAGCAATTAGGGTTGGTCAAAAGCAGAATAGGTGTATATTGTGAAGGGATATATTCTTGTCATTAGTGGTATTTTCATAGAGTCTGGATAACCATTTCTGTGGGAAATTATGCTTGGAATTCCCTTTTGGCATGGGTTAGACTAAATGATCTGTGAGATCCATTCTATCTCTAAAAATTATGTAATACTGTGATGCTATGATAATATCAACTATGTGGCCTCCCAGCTTAAGGAGTTTAAGGTGATTAAAGTATAAGGGAGCAAAAGATTGGCACTTCCTCACCCCTCCCTATTATAGTGGGTTATTTGAAAAGTACAGGTCTAGTGGAAAAGAGGCAGCCCTCTAGTAGAAAAAGCATGTATATTAACTGTACTTCCTGGGTAGGTGGGGTGAATCCAAATCATAAATTGGCATTATGACTCTAAAAGCACCCAACTAATACCTTCAGCAGCTGAGAAAACTCCAGCATTTGGGATGGAAGCTCCACTGTCTGGTGACAGAGTACTACTGTGGGAAAAAGCCCAGGGGTCAAGTAATTGAGTGGCAACATGACCAGGCAAAGGAAGCAAAACAAAAAGAAGAATGCAATACTAGATGCCTATTTTGTGGACAGAAAGTATCAAAGCATAGAACAAGAGGAAGACAGTGAAGTCAGAACTCCTGCATCAAAAGCTTCAAAGTAAAATATGAGCTGGTTACAGGCCATAGAGGACCTTAAGAAGCAAATAAGAGAAGTGGAGGAAAAATTGGGAAGAGAAATGAGAACTATGCAAGAAAATTATGAAATGAGAGCCAACAGCCTGACTGAGGAAAATAACACCTTAAAAATAGACTAACTCAAATGGCAAAAGAGGCTCAAAAAGGCAATGAGGAAAAGAATGCCTTAAAAAGATGAATTTTCCAGATGGGAAAAAGAATCTCAAAAGCTCACTGAGGAGAATCATTCCTTCAGAATTATATTGGAGCAAATGGAAGCTAGTGACTTTATGAGAAATCAAGATGCTGTTAAACAGGTCCAAACAAATGAAAGAATAAAAGGCAATGTGAAATATCTCATGGGAAAAACCACTGACTTGGAAAATAGATCCAGGAGAGATAATTTTAAAATCGTTGGACTACCTGAAAATCATGATCAAAGAAAGAACCTAAAAATCATCCTTCAAGAAATCTCAAGGAAAATTGCCCTGATGTTTTAGAACCAGAGGGCAAAATAGAGGTTGAAAGAATTCACCAATCACCTCCTGAAAAAGATCCCAAAAAGAAAACTCCTAGGAATAATATAGCCAGGTTCTGAAATTCCCAGATCAAGGAGAGAATATCCCAAGCAGCCAGGAAGAAACAATTTGAATATTTTGGAAACACAATCAGGATAACACAGGATCTGGCAGCTTTTACACTGAGGGCATGGAATATGAAATTCCGGAGGTCAAAGGAGCTGGGATTAAAACCAAGAATTACCTACCCAGCAAAACTGTGTATCTTGTTTCAGGGGAAAATATGGTCATTCAGTGGAATAGAGGACTTTCAAGTATTCTTGAAGAAAAAAACAGAGTTGAATAGAAAATTTCCCATTCAGATACAAAAAGCAAGAGAAGCATGAGAAGGTAAACAGGGAAAAGAAATCATAAGGAACTTATCAAAGTTGAACTATTTACATTCCTACATGGAAAAATGATAATTATAACTGATGAAACTTTTTTTGGTATGAAAATAGTTGAAGGGAATAGAAATATATCTATATCTATATCTTATAAGCTACATTGGAGGGTATATTGGCATAAAATACGTATGTGCATGTGTGTATATATTTTATAGATATACATAGATAGAGGGCACAGGACCAATTTAATAGGAAGGGATGACACTTAAAAGGTGAAATTAAGAGGGGAGAGAGGAATATAACGAGAGGAGATGGGGATAGACAGAATGGGGTAAACTATCTCATGTAGAAGAGGCAAAGGAAATGGTTATAATGGAGGGGAAGAACAGGAAGGCATAGGGGAATGGGTAAAGCTTATTCTCATTGAATTTGGCTCAGAGGAGGAATGACATACACACTAAATAGGATATCTCACCCTACAGGAGAGTAGGGGTGAAAGGGATAAGAGGAAGGATGACAGAAGGGAGGGCAGCCTAGGAGGAAGGGAAATTGGAGGCACCCACTTTTGAAAAGGGACAGGACAAAAGTAGAGAATAGAACAAGTGGGAGTTGGGATAGGAGGGGGAGAAATATAATCAGTCTTCAACAATATACCTATTATGGCAATGTTTTGCATTAGCTACACATATACAACCTATATTGAATTGCTTATCTTCCCAGTAAGGATGGGTGACAAGGGAGGAAGGGAATGAATCTGGAATATACACTAAATAGGGTGTATATATATATATATATTTATTTATTTATATATGTATATTCCGTAAACATTAGAATGGAGCAAAATAAAAATTATAATTCCGTAAAAATTAGAATGGAGCAAATGGAGCTAATGACTTTATGAGAAATTAAGAAACAATAAAAGAAAATCAAACAATGGAAAATTGGTGACAATGTGAAATATCTCATTGGAAAAAAAAATAACTGACCTAGAAAATAGATCCAGGAGAGACAATTTAACAGTTATTAGACTACCTGAAAGCCATTTTCTCTCTCTCTCTCTCACACACACACACAGGACCTAGATCTCATCTTTCAAGAAATTATTAATGAAAACTGTCCTATAATTCTAGAATGATAGGGCAAAATAGAAATTTAAAGAAACTACTGATCACCTCCTAACAGAGATCCAAAATGAAAACTTCCAGGGATATTAAGACCAAATTCAATAGCTCTTGAGTGAAGGAGAAAATATTGCAAGCAGCCAGAAAGAAAAATTTAAGTATTATGGAGCCACAGTCAGAATAACAGAAGATTTAGCAGCTTTTTTTTCAAAGGATCAGAAGGTTTGGTATATGATATTCCAGAGGGCAAATGAGATAGAATTATAACCAAGAATCACCTACCAAGCAAAACCGAGTATAATCCTTCAGTGGAAAAATGGATATTCAATGAAAGAGAGAAGTTTCAAGCATACCTGATGCAAAGACCAGAGCTGAATAGAAAATGTGACTTTCAAATATAAGACTCAAGAGAAGCATAAAAAGGTAAACAGAAAATGGAAACCATAAGGGACTTAATAATGTTAAACAGTTTAGATTCCTACATGGGAAAATGATAATTGTACCCATGAGACATTTCTCATTATTAGGGTAGTTAGAAGTACAGAAGGCACAGGTGAGAGTTGAATATGAAGGGATAATATCTAAAAAATAAAATTAAGGAGTAGGAGAGGAATATACCAGGAAACAGAGAAAGGGAGAGATAGAATGGAATAATTATCTTACATAAAAGAGGCAAGGAGAAGCTTTTACAGTAGAGGGGAAGATGGAAGAAGTGAGGGAGTTTGAGTAAACCTTACTCTTATCAGAATTGGCTCAAAGAGAGAATAATATATACAGTTGATTGGGTATAGAAATCTATCTTATCCTACAGGAAATTAGGAGCAGAAGAGTATAAGAGAAGGGCAAGGGTGGGGGGTGGAAGGGATGACAGAAGGGAGAGCAGACTGATGGAGGGGGTAGTCAGAAGCAAAACACTTTTGAGGAGGGACAGGGTGAAATGTGAAAGAGAAAAGAATAAAAGGAAGGTAGGATAGTGTAGAAGGAAATACTGTTAGCAATAGTTAAAGTAAAAAAAAATCAAGCAGGTTTCTCTAATGAAGGCCTCATTTCTCAAACATATAGAGGACCAAGTCAAATTTATGAAAATAAGAGCCATTCTCCAATTGATAAGTGAAATGCAAATTCTAAACAATTCTAAAGTACTACCTCATACTCATTAGATTGGCTAACAGAACAGAAAAGGTAAATAACAAATGGTGGAGGGCATCTGGGAAAATGAGACTTTAATGCACTATTGGTGTAGTTGTGAACTGATTCCACCATTCTGTGGAAAATTTGGAACTATGCCCAAAGGGCTCGAAAACCAAGCATGCCCTTTGACCTAGCAGTACCATTACTAGGTTTTTATCAAAAAAGAGATAAAAAAGGAAAGGGATCTATATGTACAAATATATATTTTAGCAGCTCTTTTCTAGGGGCAAAGAATTAGAAATTAAGGGGATGCCCATCAATTTGGGAATGGCTGAACAGGTTGTAGTATATAATTTATTATAGAATACTATTGAGAAATGAGCAAGGTACTCTCAGAAAAACCTAAGCACAGGCTAATGCAAAGTAATATGTACTGTGTACAAAATAACAGCAAAATTGTGGGATGATCAGCTGCGAATGACTTTAGCTAATCTGAGCAATATCAAGCAATCCAAGACAACCTTGAAGGACTTATGATGAAAAATGCTATCCATCCCCAGAGAAATAACTGATGGTGTCTGAATACAGATTGAAACATTGTTTGTTTTTTTACTTTATTTTTTCCTCAGAGTTTTTCCCTCTGTTTTCTTTTACACAATGACTATTAGGGATATGTTTTGCATGACTACACATGTATAACCTATATTGAATTGCTTGCCTTGTCAATGAGGGTGAGGTAGGGATGAAGAAAGGGAGAGAATTTGAAACTGAAAGTTTTAAAAATAAATGTTAAAATTGTTTTTTACATGTAACTGGGGAAAATAAAATAATACATCAAAATATCAAAATAAAAAAAAGTAACATAGTGTTGCTTGGGAACTGCAAATTTAAATGAGTAGCCCAATGTCATACCAAAGGCAGAATTTTAACACAGGTTTTATAGTCTTGGAGAGTGATCTTCTAGCCATTATGCCACACAGCGTCTTGGAAACATATTGCCATCAAATACATTAGAAACATGATACTTATTGGCTTACTTTATAAAACAGTACTTCTAGTTTCTAGAATGTGGGTTTTACCTTAAAAAAATGAAAAAAGAGGTGGTTAGTTACATAGAGCCTTTGAAACTGAATTTTAAAATTTTACTTTATTTTTCTTTTCTATTAAATTTGGGGCTGCTTCCCTGTTAGTTCAAGTTCAGAAAAATAAGGCAGTCACATGTAATTTGCTAATTAAGAAAAGGAGGTCTTATCTATTATCATAGAAAAATATTCAATAAGAATAGTGAATCATTTAGGCTGGGTCGATTCTGCCTTCTCTCACCTCTCCATTCCCACTAAGTTTTTGTTAACAGAACAGGGTATGGGAACTTCTGGGGATTTGGGACATCTAACAAGTCTAAGGGACGACAACTCTACATGGTAGAGCCTTTTTATGCCCTTACACCAGAAAACTAAATCAATATGGCCAGAGACCATCAGAATGTAGCTCCTTATATCCATCAAGTCCCAAGGAAAGTTTTGTTGCCTTTCAGGGTAAAACAAAATAAACAAACAAAAACAAGATGGCCTAATCCCAGTTGCCATGGGAAAGTGAAATCCTGGTAGGTAGTGATGCTATCACTCCTACGGAGACCCTAATTAAACCAATTTGAACTTGTTTATAAAAAACAAAACAAAACACTGAAGATGTAGTGTGTAGCTACTTTAAGCTACACTGGGAATACCCTCAATTACCATTAATCCTGACCCTGATACTTAGTGGTAAACCACATTCTAAAGAGCTGTTATGCAGTAACTTCTACCACAGGCAAACCAGATGGTCTTTATTTTGCTTTTCCAAGTCTTTCATGCAGTGTGCTGAATGCTTCTGGAGGACTGGAGTGGTATAAGAACTTGCTGCCAAACTGAAAGACTGGTCAATGTGTTGGGGCTGGCATGTAATCCATGTGAGAAAAAAATAGTCACATAGAAGTTAGCAGACCATGAATTTTGTCGGTTGGTTTCCTGGAAACTGTTAAAGAGTCTGTACATCAAAATCTGCAGTGTTCCCATTCACACCCCACACTTACTTGTGATTTGCTCTAGTGTAATTTCCTGGCACCATTTCTGTCCCTTGACTTGGTCAAAATATTTACAACAGTTTTAAAGACTACTGCTGGTTTTCTCCCTCACCTTTCATAAATTTGTCTATTAGGTAAGTAGAAGGTAAAGAACTGGAAGAAACATCTGAACACTTCCCATTATTTTACCCAAAAGTGAACAGCATTAGTATCTGGATAGGTTTTCCCTTCCTCCCAATTACTTTTTCCTATTAACAACAACCCTAATTATTTCTCTTTTTAAAAATATTTATGTACTCACATAGTCAATGAAATGTTTGAACAAATGAGGACATTTCAGTTAGGTTAACCAAACTATTGTGTATTTTTCTTACAGTTTTTACAAATATTTCAGATATTTCCAGATGAAATTAAAGAAAGGCTCTAATTCTTTGGTTCTGTTCTCTGTCTTCACATTTATCTAGCAAAAATGATAAGCAAAAATATCTGATAATAATTCATCAGATATGCTTTCTCAAAAATTTAGGACCACTGTTGTATTTTCACACCTATTCAATTAGTTTTAGATATCATGAAATATAAATATATAATTGCTAAAGGTGTTTAATTTCTCTTTTTCTCATTTATGTTTTCTTTCCATCATCTATAAACTAATCTCTACTTCAAAGTTGCTTGTTAGTGAGGCTTTTTAGTGGGTAGATCTTTTGACTGAATTTAATTTCTTTTTTTTTTTTTGCTTTTTTTTTTGGAGGGCAATTGGGGTTAAGTAACTTGCCCAACGTCACACGGCTAGGTTTTTGTTTGTGTGTGCGTTAAGTGTCTGAGACTGGAACTGAACTCAGGTCTCTCTGACTCCATGGCCAGCACTCTACTCACTGAGCCACCTAGCCACCCTGAATTTAATTTCTAATTGTACATATCAATGAGAAGAAAAAAAATTGTGCACAAGATCCCAGGGTACGAGATGAGCTATATGTCACATTATAAATAATATATGGGCTTTCCTATAAACCAGATTCTCGTGGGTTAGTGGCTGTTTAATCTATCCATTGATAAAAAGCATTTCATACCTACTAAGTACTAGCAACTGTTAATTGATTACTTAGCTGTCCAGGATGATGGCAGTTCAGTGAAGCAAGTAGGGGGCATAGATAATGTAGAAGCATAATAAAGGAGCCCTCTTCAGCTTCTCTGGAAATAATAAGAAATAATACTTCTCAAATCCCATAATCCTTTATAGACTTGTCCACTTAGAAAGGTAGGTAATGGATTGAAGGTGGTGGGGAAGTGAGCAGAAAGGCCTTTCTTAAAGAAATGGATTAAGGGTAGAAACCAAACTTTAACTGATTACCTCAAGTATTGTGAGGATCCTTGACTTCTCAGGGAGAGATTGTGCATCAAAGGGCAGATACCTCTTTCTCTATCCCCTGAAGAAATTGACCCTAGGACCCACCTTTCTCCATTCAGAAAAGAAAAATATTGAATTCTAAGAAGAGACTCTTGCAATCCTTGATGGCAATGATTAAAGAATGAACTGAGTAATGTTAACTCAAAACTGCGTTTTAACATATTATGACATTTTCCTTGTTCAAGAATTTTTTTGGTAATAATAAAAATAGCTAACATTTATTTAATTTTTACTGTGGATAGGGCACTGCAATGAACAGTTTAGAATTATTGCCTGATTTAATCCTCACAACAAACCTGGGAGGTTTGTGTTATTATTATGTCCATTCTATAGATGAAGAAATTGAGACAAACAGAAATTAAGTGACTTGCCCAGGGTTACATCCCCACTAAATGCAGGAGACTGGAGTTGAACTCAGGTCTTCTTGACTTCAGGTCTTATACTCTGTCTACCTTCCTATAAAGGTTATCTCCAATGATTTTTTGGGGGGAGACAAATATTCGTAGACATAGATGCTTCCTCTCTCCTGTCCAGAGCTTTGGTTTATTTTTCGTGTGTCCTTAGGTTTTAATCAAAATGAGCTTTTTGCTCATTCTCTGAACTTAATGTGGGTCACACCCATTTTCCCCAAAGGTTCTAGAATGGGATCCTGGTAAATTTTCCCTTTTATGCTTTAGTTTTATCCCTTCCCTAAGAAGTAGATTATAGAATAATAGATTTAGAGCTGCAAAGGATATTAGCATCAAGTCCACCTTCCTTGGTTTAAGGATAAGGTAAATAAAGCACAGAGCATTTAGTTGATATAGCTACTAAATGTCTGAGGAGGTATTCTTATTTCAAGTTCTTTCACATATCAGTTCTCTTCCTCCCCATTAGATCTGTCCTTTTGCTTGTATCACTCTAGGAATGTCATTGTGTCTTAATCATTCTTTCTATCAAAGCCAAAGGGAACTTAGCTATTCTATGAGTTTCTTCAATTCTTCAAAGCAGGTCTGGCTTTGTTTTAAACATTATTGATGATTTCTTCAAATAGGAAAAAGGACTTTGTTCATGACTTTCAGGTTCCTACTTCAGGTACTTTATATATTAACAAGTTTATTGAGCCAGGAGACTTGTTGCTCCCCGTATACATTTCCATTTTGAACAGCTTCCCATATATTCAATTAATTCTACTTCTTTTATTCTTTGGCCTGAATGTGAAAAGAATACTGTCATTTTTCTATATCCAACTGTGAGGTTAAGGAGAGAATATAAAAATCAGCTTTAATCTTAACTTTCTCCTTTCTGATTTAATAGGTTCTTGTTTGTGCTGTGATCCCCCTATATTTAAATCTCTATCATTTTTTTTAACATGACTTGCTATTTCATCAGTTCAGGGAATTCAATGAGTAATGTCTACCATTGTAGATAAGCCACTTTCTCTGGTACTTATAGGTACAGTGTGTCCAGGTTATTGAGAGCTCAGGTGAGTGGTCTAGAATCATGTAGTCAGTATATGTCAGGTATAGATTGAACCCAGATCTGCTCAAGTCCTAGACCAGCTCTCTATTAGTATATCATGGTGTCTGTCTGTCTGTCTCTCTATCTCACACACACACACACACACACACACACACACACACACACACACACACACACACGAAAAATGAACATGAGGGACAAACACCAGAAGTAGGGGCACAGGGAAGGATCACCTATAAAAGAGGTTGCTTAGGCAGAATCTTGAAAGAAATTAGTGATTCAGAGAAGAAAGTATTGGAAAGGAGTTCTAAGCATGGGGGTCAACCAGGGCAAATTCATAGAACTGGCAGGTCTATGACCATGGACCACATGTTCTGCCTCTGAATTTCCTGACTGACCCGGAAATTGCTAACAGTTTATAATTTCCAATGTGAGAACTAAGAAACTCCTTAAAATTTGATACTGTACTGGCTAGAATAAAGCAGCATAGTATTTCATTTTTCATACTTTCAGGGAAAATGAAGCATTAGAAAAATATCTAATCCTTCAGTGACTTCAGATGTACAAATATCATTATTTCAACACAACTATAAATACACACATACACACACACTATCTCTACTCTATACATATATATACACATTCAAGCTTTGTAAACATGAATGAAACTCAGAGACATAGTAGAAGGTAGCATGCTGTGCCCTTGGCCCCTCACCAACTTAATCATTTAGAGATTGAAGAGACGCATCTTTGTGGGAGATTATTAGCCTGAGGTAGTTAACTGAGGAAATGCATTTCACTAGAATTTTTTAAAAAGCACCCTCTCTCTCTCTCACAAACACACATGAACACATGTACACATGCACATACACTAAAAAGGAAAGTTTAAAGAAATTTGGTTATAAGTCTCTTAGGAAACAAAATACTTAACTTATAAGTTGATAAAAGTTATTTAAACCTAATTTGTTGGTATTCTTTGCTATATCAATTTATAGAATATTAATAATGCTTAAAAAGCAAAAAAAATAGCTGTACTTTCAATGAAATATTTAATTTGTAGAATGTTTGTGTAAACTTGTAGAAAAAACCCAATATTTTCTCTATACAGATTACTTACTATAAGTATGTTTTAGGTACTTGAGTATATATATAGTGAAATATTTTTACATAGTTGCTAAAAAAATAACTACTGAGCCTTTTCTCAACATATATGTGTGACCTCATTTTGTTAATTATTTCTACCACATTATGGTTATAAAATATGTAGTTAATAGAGATGATGCTATAAATGACATAAACGCAAATATTATAGAGGCTTTTTGTGATGTCATGTTGTGTAGTTTGTTTATAATATTATCATGCAATGTGATTCAGAATATTTCCTCACATAATGATCATGGGTTATGTTTCCAAGGATAAAGTTTAAGCCAAATTGTTCAAAGTGCATAACCATATGCAAAAATAAAAGGGCTATTGTATTGAATTGTCTGTCCTCCCTCTCATAATAGATAAGTTTTTAAGGACAAAAGCAATGTAATTTTGTAAGTATCCACCATACCTAATATTTATAACAACTATTTCCCATTGCTTATGGTTCAGTTATAGCAAGTGAAATTCTTTCAAGTATAGATGAGATCCTTTGCCAAAATCCAACATTCTAATGAGTGAAAACAGTACACACAAAATGAGAGGAAACGTGTGTGTATGTGTGTGTGTGTGTGTGTGTGTGTGTGTGTGTGTGTGTGTGTGCACGTGAGAGAGAGTACAAGAGTGCGAGAGTTCATGTGTGAGTGTTTATAAGGAAAGAGGGTAATTTTTCATGGGGCATTTTGATAAATGTAAACAATATTGATCTCGAGATTATTTTAAGGCAATTTAGAAATATCATAAATACCCAGTTTGCTTTTTATTCTATTAAAGATATGTCAATTACCTGCAACTGTTTCTCCAGGTCAGCAGTTGCTTTGTCTCCACTAGTTTCATCCACCACCACAACCATGTGAGTAAGAGAATTGACTCTGACTTGTTCTTGCTCTAAGTCTTCTTGAAGCACCTAGAAAACCAAAGTGATAGAAAGGGGGGGGAAAGTCCCCACTGAAGTCACAATATTTAGGAAAATAACATTAAATTGAATAGAAAATATCATTTATTATCAATTAATTCAAACACACAAATACATTAACTTTTCATAGATGAATGATTTTATGTTTTTTTTTATTCTACAATTTATAATTTATCTAACTGAATTGTGATTAACATTTTGGGAATTCTTTCATCCCTGGAAATTTCATCTTATTTCTGACATTATTGTGCCAACATGCATTTCTTTATATAGCAGGCTATTGGAGGTAGTTCTACTTGTAGAAGTCAGTCAACATCTATTTATTAAGCACTGACTGTGTGCTAAACACGGGGCTTGGAAGTTTAAAAAAAAGTCCTGCCTTGAAGGAATTTGTAGTCTAATGGGGGAGACAACATGGAAACAATTATATGTAAACAAAACATATAAGGTGATTTGGTCTAAGAAATACTGTCTCTAACATCTGTGGTAGCTTCTGGGAACATCAAGACTGTCACTAGCTCCTCTGAGAAATAAGAGTCCTCTCATCCCTCTGGATTCCATTGAGAAGTTAGTTAAGTGTGACTGAGAAGGTGAAATGAAGTCTAGGGAGACAGAGGGGTAGAGGCAGAGAGACCTCTGGTGTTTGAGAGGGATTACGCTCTTGTCTGCAAGACATCACAGCTGTCTTCACCTAATACAGACAGGACAGCTTTGATGTTGCAATAAGATGCAGGGGCTAGAAAATGCTGAGCTTTCCCTTTCAGAGAACTCCATACAGATGGTGAAGTGTTTGCCTCTCCACCCTGATTTTGCTGGAGAAGTAAGATATTAAATCCAAAATTTTCTGGTTCTTTAAAGTTTTTATCTATAATTCTGCATAATAAGCCTCCTTGCTGCTCAGATAAATTATGACAAATTATAACTTTTTCTGAGTGGTGAACTTCATTTTTATGAAGAGAAGTAAAGAAAAAAGAGGCTATAATGGTAAGGCATTCAGACATAAGTGAAAAGTGACAGAGGTTTAGAACATGCCTTGATTTGGACCTCAAGACCTATAAGACTCAGTGATTTTTCACTGAGACTAGAAATGTAGTGGTCATGGACCTAATCCCACTGCTAACAGATCAGATCCCATGGCTGAGTGATTCAGAAGGAATGAACTACTCCATTTCTGACCCGGGCTGCCACCTATACCTCTCCCTTCCAAGGGTGTGTTATATCTGTGTCAACTTATTGCAGACACATAATTGGCTTAGAACATAGGCAAGGAAGATCAGGCCACCTGAATTCAAGCAATTGATCAGCTCCCCTAAGTACCATGTAGTTGGGATTACGGGTGTTCACTACCACACCTAGATATTCATTGACTTTTAATATTTTATAAACCATGTAAACCTGTTCTTTATGATTCCTGCAAACCTCTCTCAACTATCTCCCTACTCCCAAACCTCTGTAAAAATGAATTAAAACAGTGGCTGGGTAAGCAAGAAGGCATTTCAATCAACATCACTTCCTACTTTATCTCCTGACTGCACACATCCTTTCAATGTTAGGTTAAATGGAGGTTTTGACTAAAGGAAAACTATGGCCCTGCTTTCAGGTGAAAGAAGGAGCTTAGAAAAGGTGGTCCACTTACGTGCAAAAGAAAGCAGCCAGTTTTAGGATAACCTAACTATCTCTAACCCTGTTAGACTTATATGAGTACTGAAAATCATTCCAAGTAGATTTGCATGCCAGAAGGCTCATCACACTGTACCTTTCACTTTCCAGTATCAGACCAGGATGTTACTTATCAGATATTTTGAATTTTCTGCTCAAGTCAGTTCAATTTAACAATCAGATGTTTGGTCTCACCAAACAATGCACTGGTTCCACCAAACTATTTTGAGCCATTCTATCTTCTAGCCTGAGACTGAGGTAATGTCTCTAGAGAGGATTATGCCCTGGAAGTGCTGGGAGAAAACTCTGTATATATTTTACCTATGTTTTTGATGTAAATACACTTTTTTACAAGCTAATTGATTACAATCATTAAGAGGATAAAGAAGTAAAGTCTGTAACAATGGAGGAACACAGTTAGCAGGGGCTCAAGCCAAAGGCAGTGGAAAGAGCCACCAGCACACCCTATATACTCCCTCACACGCTAAGAGGTTATACAACCTGGGTGGCCTAGAAATAGTTGAGCCAGAGAATGTATTCTACATGAATTTGGAGAATTACAGAATTTTAGAATCAGGCAGAACTTTAGATTGTCTTTTTAGACAGTTCTAAAGGTTTAGAAGGTTTCTTCCAACACCAATCCAATACCTCCCTCTCTGCAAATTGTGAATTCCCTCCCCCAACCCCATTTCTCTTATTTCTACCTTGTGGAGAAGAAAGCAAAGCAAATTTAATTTCTCTAATTCTATCCCTGAGCAAATCTTGGGTCACTGGAAAATATGACTCAACAATGCCAATTGTTTCCATCACAGACACGTGCCATTTAACTTCTACTGGACCTTCACCATGACTTAGTAGTTCTCTATCCATCTCTATTTTACTCAGAAGATAAAGTTCAAAGTAAGGCTTGACACTTCTTCATCTCTCCCTCCTTCACTGGGGCTAGAGAGCCATAGATGTACAGGGACATTCAGTGCCAAGGAGATAAAGCTGATGATGATAGCTGACATTTATATCATGGCTTACAGTTTGCAAAACACTTCATATACAATGACCTAATCTGATCCTTAAAAGAACACATTAAAGTAGGTATTATTATTATTACCCTCATTTTACAGGTTATAAAACTAAGGCTTTGAGGTGGGATTTAAACCTAGGTTGTCCTGACTACACATCCAATGCTCTTTCAGATATTCTATGCTGTCTCCCTAAGTGGGGGTAGATTCTGTTTAGATAATCTGATTCAATGTGGAGGTTAAGTTTGTTTGATTCTCTCTGTGTTAGGAAATAAGAGGAATGTGTGTAATGGTAATAGGAATTTAAAGATCTTCCCTGACCCTTAATAGGTTTAGGTGAATTTGAGGAACTTTCCTGATTTGAAAATATACTCTGCCCCCAATAGGCTGCATGTGGTCACTTGGAGCCTGTGGTGGGAGACTTGTTTTTTAGGAAGGCACAAATTTCGTTAATTTGTATTCAAATGGGTCACAAGGGTTATGACATTCTCTGACCCTGGAGAAGGCTATATATACCTTTGAGGCAATATTTTGCTTTGGGGCTCACTTTGGGAAGAGTTGTGTGATTTGGCAAGGTCAGACTCTGGGCAGCCATTGAGCCCCCTGCTTTGAAAACCCAGATGTTGGTGCTTCTGACTAACTGTATGTATGTGATGGTCAGACAGCTAGAAGTCCTGTTGGTCTGCTGAATTGTGTTATTTTATCTGTTTGTGTTTTTTGTCTGCTTGTAACATCTGTTGGTATTCTCTGAAGTTCAAGGTGCTGACTTTTTCCCATAAACTAGGTAAATTAGATATGTTTGATTGATTAAAGTAAGATTGTTAACTCTTTTTGAGTTGCTTTCCTGTAGAAAAGCATATCAAAGAACCTGTGCTAGTAGCCATCCTGGGTATGCTAGGATGTGTTAGCCATCAATTAAAGATGGTTTAATTGACTGTGTTTTCCTATCCTGAAAAGGTGGGAAGTTCACTGCAGAAAAATTAAACCTTGTTCTGCAGTTTCTAGCCACCAAGCCCTTAACACAGGGAACATATATGACCCATGGACAAATCACTCCAACAATATGAGTTAGGCAACAAAGGTACCAAGACTGATGATCTGACTTTAAGTATGAAAGGTAAATAGAATGCTATAGAGATAGAGAGAGAGTATACCATATATTTCTGCCAGTACCAAGCTTCAACTTTCCAACCTGATTTCAC
Organism: Gymnobelideus leadbeateri; assembly: GCA_011680675.1. Lineage (NCBI taxonomy): Eukaryota > Metazoa > Chordata > Mammalia > Diprotodontia > Petauridae > Gymnobelideus > Gymnobelideus leadbeateri. Next base: position 449,901 of record WOXC01001748.1, read on the forward strand.
CTTAATTCCATTACTGCTACTTACATAATCTGGGCTTTTACAGTAGTTTCACTCTCTGCAGGGAAGTATAACTGGATTGCTCATCCTAACATCTCCCATATTCTCCTGTATCTACACTTTTTTGTTACTTCCCTCTGCTAAGGAGATATATATATATATATATATACACATATATACATGCTGAGAATATATTTCTGCTGAAAGACTGTGTCTTAAAGGCACAAACATTCCCTTTACCATAGAGGTGAGACTCTCATAGAGCTAGGAAGTACATAGAGACACGGGTGGCATGAGAAGAGATTTTGAGATGCAGGGAAAGAGAGAGGGGAGGGGAAGAGGAGGGATAAGGTGGAAGGGAGGGAGGGAGAGAGAGAGAAAGAGAGAGGGAGAGGGAGGGAGGGAGAGACAGAGAGAGGAAGAGAGAGAGAGAGAGAGAGAGAGAGAGAGAGAGAGAGAGAGAGAGAGAGAGAGAGAACCAGACAATTCAACAGAACAGTCTAACATGCCTGGGGTGAACCAGTCTTGGGGAACTTTTCCCTCTGGAAGACTTGATAGCAGATGGTGAAGTGTCTGTTTCTCCTTTTTCCCCCTCCCTTTGTCTGAGAGGGTAGATGGAGGGCAGATGTTAAATCCAAAGTTTGCCTGTTTTTTAATGTTTATTTACACTTCTGTTTAATTAGTCCTAAACACCAGCTAAATAAAATAAATAATAATTACTTCTGTTTTGTGTGCTTCATTATGGGGAATAGGAAGCCAGAGTGAACAAGGCAGTGAGAACATGGATATGAGTATAGACCCTGTTTTTTCTTAATTGCTGGGATCTGATTGGGGATCTGTAATTGTATAAGGGAGAATATTATTAAGCATATGTTTTATAAAATTTCTTAAGGTAGGATAAAGAAAACAGCAATCTGTTTCCTATTTCCCCATGCCAAAATGTGAGGAAAAAATAGCAGTGCCTATCTGGTGAGTCCTGAGCTAGAACACATTGCTTTTCCCATCATTCCCATCATTAACGCAGGCTTGGATAAAGCCCTATATGGGATATAGACAAGGGTAGTTGATTAAGGAATGGGTCATCCTCAGTGGGAGGAGATGGGGAAATGCCTGGAAAGGGCTAGCAACAGAGGAAAGAGAGTGAGATGTCTATTGTCCCTCCTGCATCAGTTTAGCAGGTTACATTTTCACTTTCTAGAAGCAATCCTCACACACACACTGTTCTTCTATTTGGGATACCTCACTTACTATTACTGCTTTTCCTTGTTCCAACTCTCTGCCAAATCCTAAGGCTAATCACTCAAATGTGATTTCTTACTTGAAATTTTTTTCTCCCTCTCTAGTCAGAAATGGTCTTTCCCTTTTCTTGTACTCTCAAGACAATCTATATTTTCATGTACTTGTTTATATTTCATTTCATATTATATTCATTTGTTTAAAAATCTTATCTGTGTAAGCTTGCAAGCTCCTTGATGACATGGTCTTTATTATTCATTTCTGGAGCTAAGTGCGTGACACAAAGACCTGCCCATAGTAGGTATTCAGTAACTGTTTTTGAATGTTGAGGTATTCTATTACTAATTCAATTCCTTAATCATTTATTATGCCTCTGCAATGTTCAAAACACTATGATTGGTTTTAGAGATATAAGACCAAAAACAAAATATCCTTTGATTTTGCAAAACTTGAATAAATAACTTTTGCTAAAGGGAGACACACTAGACTCTCTAAAAGGATCTATTTCTCAGGTCTCTGGGTAGAAAGAAGTTCAAGTAAGTAGTGATAAAAGACTTAAATGGCAATGCATGTTATAGACACTATTGGCCTAGGGGTAAGCAAGAGTTTGACTGAGATAAAAAACAGAGAGTTACAACCTAGGCATTTGAAATTATCAATCACCACAGTTATATTAAGAATGACAGCAAACTATATTTGGCAGCTATTTGGAATCTACATAACCTTTTTATCAATATGTATTGGTGATTGACCATTGAAATTATGATATCTTTCAGCATATAAATATATATTCTCCAAGAAAAAATTACATATATTTAAAAATCCATTTTATCATGTTTCTTAATCTATCTTTTGTGAATGGCAGTTGAGTTAATATATTCCAAATTATTTTATAGTTAAATGACTCATTTTCATTATGAATATTGCATGTACTAGTCAAAAAACAAACAAAATAATTGTCATAGGTTCAAGAGAAGAAACTGAGTAAATAAAAAAGAGAGAAATCTCTGTTCCTTTGTCTCTCCCTCCCTCATCATTTCAGAAAACCAAGATAGGTGGTTAGAGAGGAAAAGGCATCACTTATAGTAGTTGTTTAAAAAGAAATTTGGTAGTTCTAAATGTAGGTAAAGCTGAGGACAAGGAAATTTTAAGTAAATCCCTTAAACTTGTTTTTTATTAGTATTTTTAAATTTTTACTTCATTTTATTTTAGCAATAGAACTGGGGATTTGTCTATAATAAATTGGCTATGCTTGCCATCAGGTAGCAGACTCAGTCTCTTGCCAGGCACTGACTTTCCAATTATGATTGGAGCTGTCTGAACATGAACTTCACTGGCCTTTAAGAAACCAAGATTACTCATGGCATAATAAAGCACTGGAATACGACCTGAGTATATTCACTGTATCTTGTTTTCTATTATCCTTATTGCTTCAGAGATCTAAATCTTATGATCTCCAAAATACAAAGTTCATAAGGGCAAGGATGATGCGAGCTGTCCTGTAGCATCACTATGCAAGGACATTCATTGGGCTGGAGACATTAGAGACATTTAATAAATACTTGCTTAATTGAATTTCCATAGTATAGTCTCTTCTTGAGATTAATCATTTTTTTTTAATTCAGGAAGAATCAATAAATACAAAGGAGGATAGTTTTGTTTTATTTTTTTATTATAAAAATAGTTTGACCCTGCAATGATGCTGTGGGTATACCAGAGCACTTGGGACCATTTGTCCATTTGGGGAAACTCAATCCACAACTAGAAGCCCCATTTCACACATTTTGTGTCTTGCTGACACTTTTATGTGTACCATATGTTAGCATGATCAGAGAGGCAAGGCAAGCAAAATGTGGGAGCACTTAGATAGCAGATGCTGACAATTGCCCTCATGAGAGTAATTGCCTTGCTTCTTATTGAGGCTGAATGAAAGAAGAAAATAAATGCAGTCCAGTCTTCCTGGCAGGTGTTCCTAAAACGGCTTTTATATTATGGCAGTAAAGTTGATTGGATTACCAGGAAGGAAAAAAATCAGGTAGTTGGATGAGCCCTTCCCATAGCAAAGCAAAATCTGAGAAGGAGTATGTCTTAGCAAAAAGAGCCAAGAATTAGGAGACAACTAGGTTCAAAAACCAGCTTCAAAACTCACTAGCTATGTGGTGTTTGGCAAATCACTCTTTGAGCCTTAGATTTCTCTTCTGTAAAATGGGGATAATCATATTAGCATATGCATGTATAATTTTATACTACCTATTTCATGGAGAGTGTTATAAAAATCATTATATATCAATATACATATTAATATGTATGTGTGCAAATATGTACTATTTCATGAAGAGTGTTATAAAGAATTATTATTGTTCAGTCATTTCACTCATGTCCAACCCTTGTCAAACATATTGGGTTGGCCTACCATTTCCTTCTCCACTTCATTTTACAGATGAAGATACTGAGGGATACCGGATTAAGTGACTTGCCTAGAGCCACAGACCTAGTAATTGTCTGAGACCATATTTGAACTTAGGAAGATGAGTCTCCCTAACACCAGGCTTGGCACTCTATCCCCTAAAACACCTTGTTGCCCTGGAATAAAAGCGGTTCACATTTACATGGTGCTTTAAACTTTACACATATTTTTCCTTATAATGGGCAGCTAGGTGGCTTAGTGAATAGAGTGCCAGGGCTAAAGTCAGAAAGATTAATATTCTTGAGTTCAAATCTGGTCTCAGACACTTACTAGCTGTGTGATTCTGGGCAAGTCACTTGCCCCTTTTTGTCTTAGTCTCATCTGTAAAATGAGCTGGAGAAAAAAAAATGACTAACTCTCCAGTACCTTGCCAAGAAAACCCCAAATGGGGTTATGAAGAGTCAGACACGATTGAAAAACAACTGAACACTTTTTTTCCCTGAGCATCTCTTGTGCCAGGATGACTTTCTGTGTGTCAGTTAGCCTATATTTGTTGTTTTTACCCCACTGTGAATTGTGCTGTGCTGCAAGCTAAATGACCTCTTAGTTAAGGAGTTTACCAGTAAGAGGAAGACTGTGAAATAAGGTCAGATACCTCTGTGTCCTTGGCAACATCTTTTAGCTCTTTCCTATCTTTTCAGATGTGCCTACGGTAAAGGCTGTGGCAACCTGGTAACCAGGCCATGTCACTCTGATAGCATAACTATTTCTGTGTTTTTATTTGTACAGAGTTCCTACCCTGAGACTTTCTTTTGAAAATTGACAATAACATAGAAGAGAAATGTTTGAGTACCATTTCATGGAAAATAATCTATTGAATGCATAGTTATGAGACTCATCCTTCTTGCAGTTTCTACTGGAAAGAATAATATGACTTAGTTCCTTGTAGCCTTACCTATGACTGAATACTATTTTTAATTATCTGTAATGGCTGGAGGGAGGAGAAAGGAAAACAGAAAATCAGAGATATTAGAAGGGGAATGTTTCAGCCAGAAAGAGGTTGAAAGAAAGAGTTAGCAGAAACTAAAGAGCAACCAGTACATTCCTCTGCAAATCTAATTGATTTTCCCATTTAATTGTCATTTTTTCTCTTTTTTCTTTTCCTAATATGAACCATTTAGAATTTTAAAGCTAAAGATGGCATATACTGATGGAACGATTGTGAGTGATGGACTTGGTCAGCACTGACATGGCAATTAACTCGTGGCTTATATACTTTTTAATAAATATGTCTTTCCTGCCTTTCTTTTTCTTTTATCATGGTCATCAATCATTCATTAAGCTTCCCTAGAAATAATGAATAACATTAATTATTTCAACAGAACTAAGTGGTAGTGAGAAAGCTTCCATACTCTCCATGACCTGTAAAGGGGAGGAAGATAATTAGGTACCCAGTGACCCCCTCAGAAGTACTGTAGTGCCTTGCATTGCTATGGAAATTAGAAACTCAAGAAAAAACTATCCCAAAATTCATCAGTCAATGATGTTTGAATTTAGACTTTTGGGAGTATGTCTAAAGATTTTCAGGGAGACTGTAGAAGAGTGGAGAGTTCAAGAACTGTTGGTTATCTTGGGTCCACGTAAGCATCCAAGTGTCAAGCACTGAGCCAAGTCTTCAATTCACTTTCCCTTGTCCTTTATTTGAGAGACTCTAATAGTCTTAGTCAGCTTAATAGGTTGACATTAAAGGTGCTGCTGCTGCCACTGATGTGTGGAGTGGACAAAAGCCAATCTCCAGAGAAACCACAAAGGACTGCAAGTGTGAGTAAGTATCTCCTGATTCTCCTGCTTTGGTGCTGCAAAAGGCAGCAGCTCATTAACTAGCTGATTCCTTGCATTATGTCTCTCCTTACCATGAAGGGGAAAAGGTTAAAGTAGGAGAAGCCATTTCCTTCTCTACTGTTAGCTACTTCCTGTGCAAAAGAATGGCTCCTCTTCCTTTTGCTCCTTTTAATTTTGTTGGTATTTTACTTCCCATTATATAAAAAGATAAGTTAGGTGTCACTGAATATAGCACAGGACCAGGAGTCAGGAAGACCCAAGTTTAAATCTAGTCTCAGATGCCTACTGCCTACTGTGTGACCGTGGGCAATCATTGAATCTCTGTTTGCTTTATTTTCCTCCCCTGTAAAATAGGGATAATCATTGTATCTGCCTTCCAGGTTTATTGTGATGCATCAAATGAGATATGTAAAGTGCTTTGGAAACCTTCAAATGCTATCAAATGGTATCCACTTTTATTGCTGCTGTTTTTATTATTGAAAGAAAACCAAGTGACTACAGATCTTCATTGTGTGATATGTAGGTGGAAATTTGGACAAAGGCTTGGATCAGGGTAAAGACAGAGGGGGAAAAAAAAAATATATATATATATATATATATATATATATATGCTATAAATTGACTTTGAAGGAGTGACGAGTAGCAGGAATTGAGTTCAAGTGGATATCATAAACGTAACACAATGAGACAGTACTCCTAAGCCAGATGAAATCCAACTTTCTACAAGTAACTGGATTTGTAGTGAGATTACGAATATAACTGGAAATTGACTCCTAGATAGAGATAAACCATTGAGTCAAAGTTCAGTCAAGACTGAGGAAAGGGTGGAATGTATCTTACTTTACACATGAATATATGGTGTTCTTAATCAATGCTTATATATAGGCGTTATTTTAAATCTGATCAGTAGTACTAGGTTTATCTCACTGACCTCAGACTTGGGAAAACAAGTTTGAATTTGACCTCAGATACTTAGTAGTAGTACCTAAGTAATTGAACAAGTGAAATAACTTCTGTCTGACTAACTCCTAGGGTTGCTAGGAGTATCAGATGAGGTATTTGTAAAATGCTTTATAAACCTCAATGTACTATATAAGTACAATTATTATTACTATTACTATTTTTAAATGTTGTACCAGAGGATATTCCTTTATTTGAACTCCTACTCTTTACATGTGGGAGCCTCTCCCCATATATTTGTTACAATCCCCTTCACCAGTTTTCCATGTGGGGCCTTTACAGGTAATCTAACATTTGCTCATCCCCAAGTCCTATGGGCTCATCCTACTTTTCAGCCAACTCCCTCAACATAATAATAATAATAACAATAATAATTAGCTATCACTAGTTTGCATCTAAATTTTTGTAGACATAACAGTCACTTTACATTAAACTGGTTTATACTTAAATCATCTCAAGTAGAAGACAATGTATTTTGTTGCTAATTACTCCCAGAGAAGTATTTCCCAATCATTCTTGGCAACTCATTTGTATAATTAATACTAGATTCAGGAAGGAGGTAATAAATAAGTTAGATAAAATTTGTGAGACTATGGTGTTTACTGAGTTTACTGGGGACATAGTGCACTGGCTGTATTCAAACCTGACCATTTTTCCTAAATTTAAATTAAGGAATGAAAATCATAGAACACCAGACCTATAACCTATAAGGGAATTTGGAGATGTCAGTTCAACACTCTCATTTTAGAGATGAGGAAAGTGAGGTCTAGAATGATTTAATAACTTGTCCCAAACCACAGGGATACTTTGTTAAAGCTAACACTGGACCACTAGCTATGACAGAATACCACAATTTCCCCAAAGAATTGAATGCCTTGATCAGTAAACAGAAGCTTTAAGCTCCATCTCATTCTTCCTCTGCCATGTGACAGAAGGCTTCTCTTTCAAGGAGTCCCCAATTCACTTTCTGTCCATTAATGACATCTCAATTCCACTTCAGTTTCCAAATCCTCATGAGTGATTGCCACTCCTTCAGAGGAAATTCTCTAGTTCCTTATCAATTTCCAAACCTTACTAATAAAAATTGCTCTCTCAGGACTGAAATTACAAGCCTGACTTCTATCTGACACATTCCACAACAGAAATGAGAGGTTCAATCTGCTCAGCTTCCCAGAGGTAATCATTCTTGGGTCCCCTCGTCTTAATATAAAGCTCAGTTTTCTCCCAAAGGCAATAGTAATGAAAAATGACTGATTACTTCCAAATTTTTCTGCAAATTGAAATTTCTGAAACTACATAAGACATAAAGGATTTGGTGAATTTAATGGCACTCCCAATATAGTATCAATTGCTTGAGGTAACTTGATTACCAATTTGAGAGCAATGAGTCATTTTCCAGGTATTTCAAAGCAGTTGAATTTCCAGTCGGTCACATAATAAAATGTTATTGAAATGAAGATAGCAAAGGGCTCTGTCACAAAATATGTGGAACTCTATCTTTAATATTCATGCTGCACTTGAAATATTTGCAAACATTTTTATATTGACCTCCAATTACTACAGAGGGAGAGTACTTTCCAGCATGAGCAGAATTTTAATCCAGGATAAGGATAGCATCCTTTTCTTGCTTTTCTCATCAGTACTGGTTTCAATAAAAAATCTAGAGGTGACCCCAAGATTTGATATATGCCTCCACAGTGCTAAATGACTCAAATATTATATTACTTGAAGCAAATATGGATGCCTAGGGAAGAGAATACTATTCTAAAGACTTCAGTGACATGCTCATATTTTTATTGTCAAAACTGTGAAAGTTCCCTATTTCATCCATCTACTGTATCCTGCCTGTTCTTTAGGGGAAAACTTGTATATGAATCATGAGGGATTAAATAATGCTACAATCTGAACATTTTCACCTAAAAATGATAGTGCATTTATCTTTTTTGGTTTTATTAAATACAGCAAAGGTTAAAAAAAAAGATCACCTTTGTTAAAGGTGTTTCTGAAAAATTAACATCTATTTTTTTTAAATGTGACTAAGAGTTCTGTTAATTTTTTTGTACTTATAGACCACTATAGTTTACTATCAATTTTCTTTTTTTTCTGTCCCTTCTCTGGTAACATGTCTTAATTTTTATTAAATTTTGTAATTTGTTTTCTACCATGAAATGAATTTAAGCGATATACCTGCAAGTGACTGAAATTTAGGTATTTTCTTTTTTAATAATGTCACATCAGTTCTTGAAATAGGTAAAAAATTTGCTCCCCAGTTTTCAAGTTCCCTCTATTTCTCCTCTTCCATATTGGAAAGAACTGATCAATGCCACAGCCTCCTCATCTAACAATTAACTTCCTTTGTGGAGAAAAGGGCTGCTCTATGCATTATCATCTATCTATCTATCATCTATCTTATCTATCTATCTATCTATCTATCTGTCTATCTAATCTATCTATCTATCTCGGTCTATTTGTCTATTTTTTGATTGTCAGTGGAGTGTGACAATTCAGATTTCAATGCAAAGGAAGTGTTTGCATTCTAAGTATAGAGTGATTTAGGATTCAACAGTTTTCTCTGCTACATCTACTGAAAAACCACAGTGAGGTGTACCTGTCTGTCAGGAATTCCTAGAACATCCTGGCCTCATTTGCTCTGTGATGAGTATCAAAACAGCTTCCTCTTCAGCCTAATTGCCCCTTCCCTTTCTAGCTGACCCTACAAATGCTGTGTTTGGCCAAGTAGAAAAATACCAATTATAATCCCTTTCAAGAACTGCTTACCATTTATGATTAATTACCATGTAATACAAGAATGGCAGTGCACATTATTAGGTGTCTGTCATTTTTACTTTGTTGTATGTTTTATTCTATCCAAAAACTAAATTGCATTCACGCATGCTAAATTTTCATATATGGTTTCCAATGTAGCAGGGTCCTTTGTTCATAACTTTAAATGAATGAATGAACCAATGAATAAATAAATAAATGAAAGAGTAGGTAGTGATGGTTTTCCTCGTTAAACATAAAGGACATGTACCTAATGAACAATCTACATATGGGTAGGAAGTTTAAGGTTCACTTGGGGAAACAGTTGAAATGTGTGCCAGGGGGTAACATTTGTAGAACTGTTATCTTTGGGAAAGACATTAAGCATGCTACTTGAAGCTGGGATAGCTAACTAGGATAATGAAAATGGTCAGCTGTATCTGCATACCTATAACTAGAGTAAGAGGACAAGGGTTTGTCCTAAGATGCTGAAATTTAGATGGAACTGATAAATACTCTCAGTCCTGCAGTAGGCGAATAACAAGTGAACTTTACTCTGTGTAAGCAAGAATAATTAATTAAAATAGGATCATATTAGATGAAATGCTACCTTTCTTTAGGAACCAGAACCCCAGATGAACTCTTTACCTAACCAAGGTCTCTCTGCTCCTTCCAGTGAATTTGTGTTAAAAAGTTGATATGAAGGTTCATTTTGTACCACTTGGCTTTGGTCAAGAATTTGCTAGTTAATGGCTGTTAACTAGCTAATATCAAAGATAGAAAAAAGGCAGTCTGGGCAAAGTTTGATGGTTTTTAGGGTGATAGGGCTGTTTTTCTTGGCTAATGCTGGAGCTCTATCCTGACTGTATTGTTCACAACACCAATAGGGTTTCATCCCATTTGCCAGAGCTAGGGATAGGGAACTCAGTGCATAATGAAAAGTCTTATGGCCTGAGCAATTGAGAACTCTGTGTGATCCCCAAATCCTAAACCCTTAGCATAGCTTCTAACAGCAGTCACTATGGAACTGTGGTGGGAGAAAGAGATAGGAAGACAAACTACAAGGAAGAGAATTGAGGAAAGCTAAGTCTTCTTCCATTAAAAGCCACAGTAAGGAAGCAGACCAAAATTCAGTAGACACTCTGTAATAACAATAAAACTCTTTATATAACTAAGGTACAACTACATATACATAAACACATATGTATTTATATTCTTAATATATATTACATGTTCACATATTTTATATATTCACACACACATATTCCTATGTCTACTCCTATAGACTTATGTTTCTCCCCAAAAGACCACTTGTCACATCTCAACATCAAGGTTCTAGAATACTCTAAACACTTAATCATGCATAAAATACAATGAACTTTTTATCCTAGACAAATAATGAGGTTATAAAGCTCATTCCAAATGACTAAAAATGCTTTCTGGCTAGAGAGTTCATAATAGCAAATGAACATAGAAATAAAAGAAATATAATGTGGGAATAATAAAATCCAAAGATACTGCATTCTGTAGCAAAATGCTATTATAATTGCATATTTTACTTAGAGTTTAACTGAGGTTTTAGACTTTTAGATATAATAATTTAGGGAGAACCATAAAGAAATCTCAACCATATAAAAACTGAATTGTAGTCTAATCTCTATAGAACCTTTCTTCCAGGTAAGTCAAGAAATTTAAACAAGTTTAATATTCCAATTGTTTTACTCTGAACATATGTTTTTATTGTTTTCAAATATGGATAGTCCATTCTGATATTACCTGAATAAAAGAAACCTCAAATCATCAACTTATAATATTAATTAAAATTCTGAGCAGAAACCTTACTGGATTATTTTTTTATAAGTATGCAATATACTTAGGTATATACACATAAACATTCATACATTATAGCAGTAGAGAAAATGACATAACTTTTATATCTAACCTTGTGTTGTTGGACTTGGCGTTTTAGGTCTTCAAGATCAGGACCTAGGGGCTCTGCTTCCATTTTCTTTGTCCTGGTTTCAGTTTCTGATAACCAGTCAGTTAAATGTGTTAGTTGCTGGTTCTGAAGATCCATTAAAACTTTATGTAAACTGAAAATGAAAACAAGTAAATTATCATCTAAACTAAATATTATTTAATTATTAATATTCATTATTATGGTACAGTGAAAATGTAGTTTAATAGGTTTTTACACTATATATTTCTATAACAGAATCTAACATAAATTATCCTAAGTAATCAGAGTGACTTATAACCAAAATTCTTGATCAGTAGGTGATGAGCTCTCTTCCTAAAGGTATGAAGGGGAGGGAGGATAGGGTTCAACAATAGTGAGATGATTACTTATTTGTACACTCATGAAATTACATATCTTTGAAATATCAATTTTATGTTTTAACAATAACTATTCTTTCCATATATATGTAAAATAGCTAATAATTTCTTGTTCTGATGCCACTAGAAATATCTAACTGAAACATCTGCTTCTACAAATAAACTAGTGGTTAGCTATTATACATATACACACGTATGTGTGTGTGTTTATATACACATATATGTCAATTATATATAATAGAAATATAGGATAACATAATTAACATAATAATATAAATGTCATATATCAAAGCATTATATATGTGTGATTCTATGTTTTATATATGTGTATGTTCCTATTTTTTCCTCTATAATAAACACTGTGGTCTAGTGGAGAAAGGGCCATCTTGGGACTTAAAAAATCCTGCGTTCAAGTGCTGCCTCTGACATCAACTAATTATATGACCATAGGGAGTCACTTAATTTCTCTTTTTCCCAGGCAACACTATAAGACTCTAAATTACAGAAGAATTGATGAGTGTAATCTCCAGTAATGGAAGAAATTTGCAAACTTTGAGTTAAAGCACACCAATGGAATCATGGAGCTATGAGACCACACCTACCTTTTTTCTGTCAATTTCATTGTCACAGACTTCAGGATGAAAAACTTTTATAAAATTTGGAATACAATTGTACTCCACTTAAAGAAAAATCAAATTCCAAACTAAAACAATATACAACAAAATAGCTTATGATAAATCACATTTGAACAATGATTACTCATTCTGTAAAAGCATTTATTGCAGGGTAAACGCATTGTACTCTGCTTTTGCTGCTCTGCCTAGTTTCAGCTCCATAGAACAAGGTGCCCCTCCCACTAAATTCATTATCATACCATTATCTCATCACTATGCTGCTAACTCAAGCCTTGATGGACACTACCTCTCTTAGCCTCCTCTCTCTCCCTTGTCTCTTCTTTGGGCTGGATGATGGAGTGCCTTCATCCTCCCTATGCCTTTCTTTGTAGAGGGAAGAAATTGGACTTTTTGGCCTATTCCAGTCTACATCTGCTGCCCTGCTTTCAACTCCTAGGAACAAGAACAAATTCCTTTTCTGAATTTTCATCCTTCTAGATTGTAAGTTCATTGAAGGTAGGGACTATATTTCTTTATGTTAATTATATCTCCAAAGCTTAGAACAGTCCCTGGCACAAAGTAGGTACTTAGGAAATAATGAGGATTGGATTGGTCATTTCACTGGAATCTCTTACATTTAATAGAAAATGATTTACCTGAAACTTTTTAGGAACACAACTCATATACAGACTAAGTTTTAATGTATAACTCCCACTCTAATGTTATGTTGTTTTGTTTCATTTTTTACTCCACTAAAAAAAGTTGCAATTAGTTGTTTGTTTTTTCCCTTGTGGGGAGATTCTCTTCTCTAGTATCTTTCAAATATGGAATAAAATACTGAAACTCACTAGCATTAAAAGCTTGAATAGGAGATGCAATAAAATTTTTGCAAAATAAATTTTTGACTTTATAAAACGAGAGTATCCCTGAAGAGCTGATCTGACAATAAGATGGTTAAATGATCAGATAAGATGCAGTTGCTTGTATTTTTTGAATGCAATTTCTCCTTATATTTTCTTATACTCTGGTATCAAGTAAACTTGAAAGGTAAAAATACATTTATATTAAAACTGAAGAAAGGATTCCAGAATATTTTTCCTTAAGAAGTATGTCAAACTTTGAGTCAATAGGATACCTTATGATGACATAGTCATTTTCTGTAATTGTTAGAACTAATATATTATTTCTGAACATTTTCAGCTTTTGACTATTTTTAAAGATGTTTAATATAAAAATGTTCACTTAATTTTCCCCTCACACTATTGTTAATTCCTGTTTACTGATAATTTCATCATCCAATTCATAAACTTTTATTTATAAGTTGTTAATCAGGTATTATGGGAATAATTTTTATTTTTAGTATTTTGAGAGATTTTTCCTTTTTCTTTTGAGTTAAGTAAGACCTCAGGAATGATGTAGTACAACTTCCATATTTCACAGATGAGGAAACTGAGGCAGGAAGTGATGAATTATCTTGCCCTATGTCATAATTAGTTAATGGTAGAAGTAGAACTTAAGTCTCATGATTTATACTCAAGAAGTTTTCATTAGGTACTATTAGTCATGTACTAAACTAAGAGCAGATGAGAAAAAGAAGAGGCAAAACATAGTCATGTCCTCAAGAAACTCTCATTCTAATGCAGAAGCCACTCAAGAAACTCTCATTCTATGCAGAAGCCACTTTCCTTCAGTAAGGTGTTTTGTAGTGTTTCCGTATGCTGAGTTAATGTAAATGTTCCTTGTTGGGGAGGCTGGAGAGCTTACTTCTGACTTGAATTATTATTGTTATTGTTGTTATTTGTCCTCATGCTAGAAGAGGACTAAAATGATATCATGATGTCAGAATCAATGTACCATGAGTCTGGCTGTGGCTGGTTATACCAATGTATGGTCAGAAGGCTCTACCATAGGCACAGCACAAATAGTCTGTAAAACCATCTGGGACGGAGATGTCTCTGAATTTATGCATCTCACGTTTCTTTCAAGTTACTATAATTCTTCTTTGCTCATAGAGCACAACACTTTCTTTGATGTGGGCATGCCATGCTGGATGGTCCCGTATCAACATCTCCTATTTCTCATAATCAATATTAAAGTTTTTTAGAGAGACATTGAAAGTGTCCTTGTATCACTTCTTCTGACCACCATATGAGCACCTGCCTTGTGTGAGTTTTCATGGTTGGTATTGTGGCCAGCCCACTAGAGCTGCACTCTCTGTAGCAGAGTTTGAGTTGGCAGTTTAGCTCAGGGAAGAACCTCTATGTCTAGTACCTTATCTTGCCACATGATCTTCAGAATCATCCTAAGACAATTCAAATGGAAGTGATTCAGTATTCTGGCATGGTGCTGGTTTTCTTTCCAGCTTTCACAGGCAAGCAACAATGAGCTCAGCACAATGACTCTGTATGCTTTCAGTTTGGTAGGCAGTCTAATCTCTCGTCTCTCCTATAATTTTCCTTCAGACCCTCCTACTCCTCTGGCAATGTGGGCATCAATTTCATCATCTGTGTATATGTTGCAGGAAAGCATAATGCCAAGGGAAGTGAACTTATCTGAACATTCAAAATTCTCCATTTGCTGTAACTGATGATTCCAAGTATGGATGGTGTGATGCTGACTGGTCAAGAATTTTTTTTCTTTGTGTTAATTGCTAGGTCAAAATTAGCACAAGCAGCAGAGAATTGATCCATATTTTGTTGCATCTCAGTCTCAGAGGTTTGCACAATCATCTTGCAAACAAAAAGTTGTGTATCAACTGTTTCTCCACTTTAGTTTTGACTTTGTAGCTTTTTCAGGTTGAATAATTTACCATCAATGTTGGTAAATGAACTCGATGCCATTTTTGAACTCACTGAAGACATCTAACAAAATTACTGAAAAAACACTAAAAAACATGGGAACAAGCTCAGCATTGTGCTTCACTGCACTGGTGACTGGGAAAGCACGAGAGCATTGCCCATTTTTGAGAACCTATGCAATCACGCCATCATGAAATTGGCACACATACTGATGAACTTCTCTGGACAGCCAAATTTTGCTATGATCTTCAGGCCCTCACAACTGATATCATCAAAGGCATGAGTTATAGTGATGAATCTTGTATGCAGACCTCTGTTCTGCTCTTGTCATTTCTCCTGGAGTTGTTGGGCAGCAAACACTATGTTGAAGGTTAGTCAGTGCTTTATGAAGCCACACTGGTTTTCCAGTAGATGACCATACAAGTGGAAGATCAGCCGATTAAAGAGAATGCTGGCAAAAATCTTGTCAGCAATGACCGAGAGATCCCCCTGCACTTGTTACAGGCCGACTTAATATCTTTAGCTTTATATAGATGGACCATAGAGGCATCCTTGAACTGGTTCAGGCTGGCTAACTCAAAGGTGAGTGAAGCTCTTTGAATTAGAATACCTCTTTTCAGAGGTATTCAAAAGAGGACTGGTGATTGGAGACTCAACCACTCAGTTCTGAGTAGATCCTTTGATTCCTTCACAGAGTCCCATGAGAGACAAGACTGTGAGAGGAGAGGCCTTGGGGATTCTCACCTCTGAAGCCATATGACCCCATGAAAATAGATCTGAGCTCTTTTCCTGCCTCAGGACTTGATTTTTTCTTTTTCTTTTTCTTTTTTTTTTTTTTTTTTTGCATTTTAAATGAAAGGATTAGAGTTTAAGAGTTTATGACAGGACTGAAATGACTAGACAACCAAAAGATTCATACAATAAACTACCATTAACATGCAAATTCTTTAGATTCTTCTTGTCCAGTCCCATGTAGTCTCTCTCCAAATGCTCCTAGTCTTTCACACAAAATCAGGGAATATTTTTTCCATTGACTGTCATGAATGGATTGACCTCAAAGGTACAACACAGCAGAAAACTGGGGGAGGATTCCCATTCACAGAAAACACTCAGTTCTATGGTTCATATATCTGAGCATTTTTGTCTACAAAATTATCCACAAAGTATACTCTGCTAAAAACTGCCTTTCCACACTCTGAGACAGTCCACTAATCAGCTAGATCTTACCACTATCCTCAGAGGGTTACAACACTTTCCAGATACGTGTAATTGCCTCTAACAGTAGCAGCCAAGGCTGAGAATGTGCTTCAAATATATAATTTAAGTATTTATTTCCATCTGCTGAACATTGCCCCACTCTCTTGAGCTCCCTATTTGACACATTCTTCTTAGTTGACTCAACTGATGATAATTACACAGTGTTTCTTCCTGTTTACTTCCTGTTAGGCATGTGTATCTTAAAGCTGTAAGCTTTATCAGTCATAAGGAGCCTGAAATAATGAAAGCTGGAATCCTGAAACTGATCTAACAGTTAGTCCAGGCAGGAGTTATCCAGCTGACTCTAAGAATAAAACCTGGCAGATGGACAGGGAGAGACAACTAAGAAAGCAAGATCTAGTTTACTGTAGGACCTCTGCAACATGTACATTTTCCACTTCAATATGTTATTGTGATTTTCTTATATATATCATAATAGTAATTAGTAGTTAAATGTTTAAAACCCCATAAAGAAGGGTTTTGTACTGAGAATTGTGCATTTGCCTTATGTTGTCTGAAACCAGGACTCCATGTCACTTCCTGGACATTTCTAGACCATGCTGCCTTTTACACCAGTCCTCTCCTTAACTAGGTGGCCTAGCATGTCCAGCACTGAGCTTAAGAATCCAGAAGACTTGAGTTCAAATCCAAGCGATGACATTTCCTAGCTGTGTGACCCTGGACAAGTCACTTAACTTCTGTTTTTCTCAATTTCCTCAACTGTAAAATAGATATAATAATTACTTATTATAATCAGGTTATTGTGAGGATCAAATGAGTAGGTATTTATAAAGCATTTAATTTTGTGCCTGACATAATTGTCAGTCAGTATTTTTCACTTGTGTTTAATCCTTTGTGACCCCATTTGATGTTTTCCTGACAAAGATGCTGGAGTGAGTTACCATTCCCTTCTCTGACTCATTTTACAGATTAGGAAACTGAGGCAAACAGGGTTAATTGTCTTGCCAGAGTCACACAGCTAGTAAGTATCTGAGGTCAGATTTTAACTCAGGAAGATGAGTCTTCCTGACTCCAGGCTGGGCATTCTATCTACTGAGCCACCTAACTGCTTGGCCTGATGTTGTAGGCTGTGAATACATGCTTATCCACCCCTCTTCCCCTCTCTTCCTTCCATTCCCGTGAGGATCACCTAGTCCCTAGACTCTGACAGGTAATTTTTCCACATTATCTTTCCTAGAACCAAACTTCCATATCATTTTCTGGCCATTTCCAAGCTAGACTGCAACATACTGCAGTTACTCTTTCTCCTTTTTAAAGTTTTACTTTATTTTAAAGTTTTTTTTTTACTTTATTTTAAAGTTATACTTTATCATCTTCCTAATTGGAATTGAAGTTCCTTGAGTTCAGGAACTATCAGACTAGCTTGCATTTATTTTCCCAGTACTTAGCACAGTCCTTGGTACATAGTAAATGCATAATAAGTTATTTATCATTCATCATTCAAAAAATCTTCTCTCACAACTTAAACTGCAGAACTGAATGATGAAGAATGGTGTGGGGGGGGGGGGGAAGAGCTGGTGAGAGGAAGAAGCTAATGAGCCAGGTCCTAGGGCCAGGTAAATGAACGGAAGCAAACCGGGACAAGTGTTTCAAATAATTCTGTTTGATTAGTTCTATGAAGAAAGGGTTTGCTAAACAAAGGTAAATGTTAACCCAAGTCTTATCTGAATTACCACCAAATACAAATTACTGAACTGTGAATTAAGGAAGTTTTAATGTTATCTTACTGTCACCTTTAAGCCCCAATAGCAAAATTCACTGTCAATTTTTATTAGTGTGGTTACAATTTTAAGATAATTCTTAGCTACCTCCTTAAGAGGAAGTGTGGTCTACAAGTTAGACATCTGGACTTAAATCCAAGAAAACTTCAGTTTATGTCCTGTTTTTCACCCATACTGGCTGTGTGACCCTAAGGTAAATTATTCAACCTCTTGATGCTCTAGGTGAATAAGTCTAATGTAAATTTCAGAGGAACTGGGACCTTCATTGGTAAGGGGCACTTCCTCTTTTGGAAGCCTGTTATGTCAAAGAAATAATAAGTCTAATCCCCCAGGGGTCAAGGATTGTGTCTCAATTCTTACATTTCAATGCTACAATCAAGGAGGATCTGTGTTACTGAGTAAACTGTTCATCTTATAATTTATGTGATACAAAAGCAGAATACATTTGATATAGAATACTTATAGTTTGCAAGTCAAACTTATTCATAAATCAAAAGTAATCAATTAATTAAACATGAAATACCCAATACATTGAAAATACATATAACTATTCCCTGTAGTCTTTAATTTAATCAATTATTTAAAAAGCTGTCTCTTATTTCCCTTTCATATATGAAATAAACCCCAGGAGAGTAAGCCAGAAGGTAAAATCACATATTGCTCTCTATCTTGGAGGCATATTTAAGTGTTTTGGGATATATAACTAGCTATAGAGAAAAAAGATGATCATTAACTGTTTCACTTGACTTCATCAAATGAAATAATTTAAGCTGAAAAAGCTTGGATTTAACATGTTTGATTTAAAAAAAACACAAACACTTGTTTTAAATGGGAAATGATTTGGAAATTATGTTCTTTTAAAATTATACTACACTATATAAGCCATACTTTTCTTTAGATGTGATATTTCTTGAAAGGTAAAAATATCTAAAATAAGTAAAAACAATACCTTAGAACAATTAGCATTTAGTGCTACTTTTACTTTTGGAAACATGGCAAAGGAACATAAGGGCATATTTTGATGTGCCTAAAGACAGAATGACATTTATGGATGGATCCTATATGAACACATTAATGTTTTTCAACTACAAATGGCTGCAGCACTTATCAAAACTCAATGGGGAAAAAAGAAACCTTAATGAGCCTATAATCAGAATAAGGATGAGTCTCTGAAAACATTTAAACCTCTATTTTTCAGATACTTCACAAATACTATTTTTGTATAATGATTTCACCACTCGTTTAAAGTACAGAAATATTTTGAGAAGCCAATATCTATCCTTGTCTGGTAATCTGCTCTACAGGAAAGATAAAAAAGGGAATCACAGAATAAAACACTTTAAATTTTAATATTGATTTGAATGCATGACATTATTTCGCTTGTGCAACAAAATGACCACATAAACAGTTATCCTCATACGATTATTACAAATAAGCACTGAGCCAAGCATCTTAACTCCCATTCTTAATATAAGGGATTTCTATAGTAAGATTCATAGAATTTTAGTCCAGAATCATAGTTAAGTGTCCTCATTCCACTGATAAGGAACTGAAGGCCCAGATAGAATGAACGACTTGCCTTAGGTTATATAGCTTGCTTTATACTAAGTCTAAATTAACCATTTAAATCAAAATGACCAGTTAATTAAAGTAATTAAGATGATGGATTCATTCTGTCAAATCAACCTATTAACACTTAGTTGCAGTGTCCTTTTTATTGATCTCACTCTCTATTTACTAACCTACAAAGTCTCAGGCTTATATATGATTTATTTATTCAAAAACATTTATTAAGTGCCTACAGTGTTATGTTCAAGGCTCTGGGAATACAAAGGCGGGGAACAGACCTTGCTTTCAAGGAGCTCATATTCTACTTATGGAATATAAATGTTTATATTAATATAAAATGTATATGAAGTAAATTTCAGCAAGGGAAAGAAAATAAAGTTTTATATAGTAGCTATTCCAGGCACTGTGTTAAGTGCCTTTTATTTGTAAACAAATATCATCTTACTTCATCCTCAAAGCAACAACCCTGAGAGTTAGGTGTGATTGGATAGCAAATTGGTCCTGGAGTCAGGAAGGCTTGAGTTCAAATGTTACCTCAGACATTTACCAGTATGTTTAACTTTGGACAAGTGCTCTCACCTCTATTTGCCTCTGTTTCCTCAATCATAAAAAGAGGATGATAGCACCTAACTCTCAGGGTTGTTGTTGTGAGGATTGAGTGATGATATTTGTAAAGTGCTTGGCACAGAACCAGTACATAGTAGATGCTACATAAGTACTAGCTACATTAGTACATAAGTACTAATAAGAACTATTATTATTACTTATGGGTAATAGCCTGTGCAAAGGCATGATGGTATAATATCATGTTGTGGAGAGGCATCAGCAAGCAAACCAATGTGGGAAATCAGCTTGTAAAAATCTGATCTAGAAAAATCCTGGAGCAATGTACAATATTTTGCATATTATCTCCAAAGGTTGTGAGCTCCTTGTAAAGTTAATGGGGTTTAAGACCTTCCCTGCCCATTAATAGACCTCACATGGAGCCCATTAAGGGAAGTTTGCTTAGGGGAGGCTTGCTTGTAGGAAGGATTTCACACCTTTTGTTAATTTCTAATTAGGCACTGAGTCACAAGGGTTGTGATGCCTTCTGTTTCTGAGAAGTGTATATATACTCTGAGTTGGTATTTTGTTTTGGGGGCTTGCTTATGAGAAGGATCTTGTGATCCCCTCCCCTGGTCGAGATTCTGAATGGCCATATGTTCAAAGTTCCCCAACCGCTCAGATTTAAAGGTTCTCTTAATTCAGGGATGTATAAAAAGTGTGTAGTTGATTCAGGCAGTCAGAGTCCAATCTGTTGGTTTTTATTTCTCTGCTTATATTTCCTTTGTATTTTCCATTTGTATTTTTTCTGAAGTTCAGGGTGCTGACTTTTCCCCTGAACTAGTGCATATAATTACAAAAAAAGGATTGCTGACCCCCTAAACAGCCATATTTCCTAGTAAAGCATATCTAAGAGCCTGTGCTAGCAGCCATCCTGGGTATGCCACTGTGGTTGCTGCTACACCCCTCAAGGGCAGAGACTGTTTTTTTGCTTTTCTTTGTATCGGCAACACATAGTATAGTGCTTAGCACATAATAGGAAATAAATAATTACTCAATAACTGACCATATGCAGTGGCTATTTAATCTCAGCAAAGATTGAGGTGACAATAGCGTTCACATTAAAGCTCGGTGCTATGATGATGGTCTGAGTAGGGATACCTTTCTTGTCATAAATGAAAACTCTGTGAACAGATTCATGGTGTTACATTGTAGGGACAAACGAACTGATCATTCAATGAAAGGAAAAAGAGAAGGGATTTTGGGTAAATGACTAGGGAGAGTTAGGCTCCTAAGTAATGTAGAGGTCCTGGCTTCTGTGACTACCTTTCCTAATGGTGGGACTAGACAAATGGACATATGGAAAGTATTGCTCAAATTATGTATATGTATCTATATACAGATACATACATGTATAAAACACATGTGTAACATATACATAGATCCACAAATATATCACAGTGTTACTCAGATACATACACACATGTATATGTATATACATACACATATACATGTATAAACACTATACACAGATACTATATATTACAGCATATACATATCTAGCATAAGTCTTCAGGGAAAGCTTTGGGCAAAATAATATAATCAGGTCATTTCTGGTAGCCAGAAGTGATGGGGCCTATCCTATTGATATTAAGCAAAGTGATTTTTATTTGCTGATTAAAATGTCAAATAGGAGCAGCAACAATAAATTAGTCATTTACAAGGCAAGAAAATAGACCATTGATGTCAAAATCCTGTTCTATTGCTACTTTCAAAGGTCTGCATATTTTGACAATTATTTAATTATAAGTAGCAAGCAAATATCTGAAAAAGAATGAATAGTGATTGGATCTGTGATTTCATTGGTATAGGGAGTATCCAGATAAGGACACTCTTTCTACCAATGCAGACCTGAGCCTTCTTTGCAATTTGTAATCTTTAGTACTTGCCTGGGTTAGACAGCCAGCATATGTCAGAGGTGGGATATGAATGCAAATTTTATTGGTTCCAAGTTCTATTAAATAAGCATTGCCTTTTCTGTGACTATCTAGAGGCCCCCCCCAAAAAAATTACAAGATAGCATACTATCAAATACTTTTACATTTTGATTACATATGCTCATAACATCAACATCTATAGATTATTCAATCACCTACCCCAAAACAAATTTGTAAAATTTATATATGATCGAACTCCTATTTTCCATTTTCACAAAATGAAAAGAAACAGCTCAATAGTTTTCCCAGTGATTCTTCTTTCTTGATAGCCACAGAAAAAAGAGCATGTTATATAGATATAGGTGTGTGTATATATAAATACACACACATATACGTGTGAATGTATCTATTTTCATATATATCTATTTATCTATCTACCTTCAATACCTTATTCATAAACAGAATTATTATAGTTGGAACCTGACTACATGGAAGTCCAAAAGCCCATTCTTTGGGTTGTCTCTTGTGCTCCATTATTTTTTTTTTGAAAAATTGGAAATTAGATTGCATCAGAAAGATTGTAAATGTGCAAAAACCCTTAGAATGCATGCTAACCTATTTCTATTTTCATGTCATGCTGAGATAGGAAGTAAAGTAAAAGTAAAAAGTAAAAAAAAAAGGTTTTGATCACAGTAGCACATAATACAATTTCACAGCAGGACCCAAAATTGATAAATGGGAAAAGATTTATGGCAAAAAAGTGGAAAATCTTTAATATTTTTAGCATTGGCATTTCTAAGAATAATAAAGCTTTCATTTTAAACTTATCTTGTTGATTTTTGTTATTCATTGAAATAAGTTATATATTATATATAATTTATTAAGTAATTATTGCTATTCAGTTTATCTTTTATATGCCTATTCACTAAGGTTTTAGATGTGATATCAAATATCAAGAAATAATATTGACAGTATCCTGATCTAAAATATTTGGTCTCATCTAAATAATTAAATTTTAGCGTTATTCTCTTGAAGAGAAAAAGGGCAAGTTCAAAAGTAGATCCTTCTTCACTGAAGCCTGGCAACTTAGTCTTTTTAAACTAAGTTTAGAAAGGTCTTTGATTAATTAAGAAGGCTGTATCTTAGTTTACCTTTGATCAGTTTGACAGAGGGAATGATTAAAGAGGGAATGTCTCTGTTAATCAACGGAAGGGTCCCTTAGTTTGTGAAGGACAAAATTTAGAGAGATGATCCTTTATTTATTTACTCTGTAAGGAAACCTTCAGTTTTCTAGGAAAATAGATGCCCATATATATGATTCCAGTATTAATATATTGGTAATTCTGTTTGGTAAGTAAGAAGATTGAAATTAGACTTTCTACTTGGACCTTAACCTTTCTGTAGAATTTTGTCTTTTGACAAGGCCACAATCTTATTTTCAGCCATAATATTGAACAATTATTCTGGATTTACCTTTTTTTAAAAAAATATTCTAGCTAACACTTTCTGCTCTTAAATTTGCTTGTTTACATTTAATCTGTGGAAGGCATAAAACTTATTTCTGCCTGGTGATTTTTTTCTCCATTGGTTCATAGGTATATATTTCCTATTTAAGAATTAAGGGGGAGGGCCGGCTAGGTGGCACAGTGAGTAGAGCACTGGCCCTGGAGTTAGGAGGACCTGAGTTCAGATCTGACCTCAGACACAATGCACACACAAACAACAACAACAAAAACCTAGCGGTGTGACCTTGGGCAAGTTACTTAACCCCAATTGCCCTCCAAAGGCAAAAAAAAAAAAGAATTAAGGGGGAGGGGTGGTTAGGTGGCACAGTGAATAGAGCACTGGCCCTGGAGTTAGGAGGACCTGAGTTCAAATTCAGCCTCAGATACATTACTATCCGTGTGACTTTGGGCAACACACTTAACCCCAATTTCCCCTCCAAAAAGAAAAAAAAAAGTGAATTAAGGGGGAAAATCTGTTTTTCAACAGTGGATTCTCTTCATTTAGAGTTAAGTTTTCACAAGGATGTCATACCTTATTCAACAGAAGATGCAGAAAAAATTTAGATACTGTCTACAGGTGCCAGTTTATTGAATGTGTTCAAATCGGTTGTCTAAATCTTCTATTAAAGCCAGGTTGAGGGAGAAATAAAACTTAAAACTACATTATAAACACTTATAGTTTTGTACTTTTAGTTGGATAGAAAAGTCCTTAATAAATGTATCTGCATTATGAAAAATTAAAAGAAAACAGAATTTTGCCTTTTGTTTCATAATTACTATAAAATATAATAACCTATTGCTTAAATCTGGGAGAATTCCAATTATCAGGGTAAACTTGGCCAGTTTGGATTTCTTGCCAGGTAACAATGCTTATATATTAATAAACTATCTCTGACAAACACTGAATAAAAATGCAGAGGATAGAGTTTTCCTTCTATATACCCCTTCTTAAATTCCATGTCCTCCGATTGCTTTAAGAGGCAGAGAAGCAAGGCAGTGGACAGAGTGCCAGGGCTGGAGTCAGGAAATCTCATCTCCTGAGTTCAATTCTGGCTTTACACACTTACTCACCCTGGGAAAGTCACTTAACCCCATTTGTCTCATCTGTAAAAATGAGCAAAAGAAGGATATATCAAGATACTCAGTATCTTTACCAAGAAAATCCCAAATGGTATCATGGAAAGTAGAAACGTATAGAAAACAACTAAAAACCACCAACAAAAGTGCTTTAGCATTTGCAAATTATTTTACATATATTATTTCATTTTATCCTTACAAGAATCCTATGATATGGTTGCTATTATTATCCACATTTGACTGATGAGAAAATTAATATCAGTAGGCTAAATGACTTGTTTAGGGTCATACAGCGACTCACAGAATTTGAACTCAAGTCTTCCTGACTCCAAATTTAGCACTCTATCCATTAGACCTTTTTAGCTATCTAGGGTAGAAACAACATGCAAATACTGCGGAAGGTAAAAGCTCATATGAGAAAGGAAAGATATATTTATGATAGGGGAATCAGAGGTAGTTATCAACTGAAGTTAAAAAGACAGAGTTTTCACAATAGTTGTAAGCTCAACCTGTTGAAAAGGTACATGTTTCAAGGATAGAGGACGGTATGAACAAATACAGAGAGAGCAGAGACACAGAATAGTCTAGTTGCCTGAGTTGTAAAATAAATGAAGGAATATAGAGAAATATGGCTGGAAAGTTTGGTTTTATGGATATCGCCTGGATAAGGAGTGAGAAAACCAGAGGTTAAAACCTGTTTTTTGTTTGTTTTTGTTCTTTCTATTCCTGGGGCTGTGGACTTGGCAAGTTACTTTACCTGAGTCTATTTCCTCCTTCCTAGCATTTAGCATACATAGCCCCCTGGATGGAGTAAATAAGTACTTAATGTTTATTGCTTGATTGGTTGATATATAAAATGAGGGCTGTGGACTAGATGATCTTTAAGGTCCCTTGTACACACAAGGCTATGATATTATGAGCTTATAAAGATAGATTAAACCCAAAGCTAAGCATTTTTATTTTTATCTCATACAGTGTTGTAATGGCAAACAAATGAATACTTAGCACCTTGTTTCAGTCATCTATTTAGCACCCTGTTTTAGTTCAAGTGTCTTTGAGCCTTGCCCTGATTATATCAAATCTTTGTTAAGAAATAGAACTTGTGAACCCCACAGTGGGAGGAACTTGCCAAACACAGGAACAGGAAGGATGTAAGAGGTGGTAGAACAGGGAGGAGCTAATGACCAGATAAGAGACTGAGCATGAGCTGAGAGACAGAGCAGAAGTGAGATGGGAACACTTGTGGTAGCCAGCATTATGTTTGTCTGTTCTGTCTGTGTTGATTTGTGTTTGTCATATTTTGTACAGAAGCCCTGGGACCTTACTGGAAGCTCTGAAAGAGGATTTTCTGGTTGTCTGTTTACAGAAATCCTAGAAGAGGGTTTCAGAGGTCCTGAGGCTTTGCTGATGATTTGTGTTGATTTCTATGTTGATGATTTATGTTGAGTTCTCAGACCTTGCTGGTGGGTCTGAGTTGATTTCACAGGCAGACAGTGAATTGATAATGGTGCCAGCAATGTGGGTGAATGTAGTTTTGGCTCTGTTAAGCTTTGTCTTCCCAGAAACAGAAACTGTGAAGGACTTGAAGTGGACTGGACACCATGAGCTTCAATATAGAATGGGAGCTACATGAGGAACTGGATGAGGAGCTGAGAGCTGCCTGCCTGTGAATCCAGGTGAAGGTTAGATAGATTCAGGCAAAAGCTGGACCCATGGAAGAGAAACCATGGAATCTGGGAGCCGTGGTTCTAGCCTCTAGCCAAGATGAAAAGACCTCTCCTTGGGTACTTAGCGCTGACTGAGAAGATCATGATTTGCTGTGGCCTCCGGTAGGAGAACTTTATACTTTGTTGTGGGGAGCCAAAGAGGCCTGAGCCAGGACTTCAGATAATTACCCTGATATCAGTGGACCTGAACAACAAAGACCTCTTTGAGATGCGACTTTTCACTAAGTCAGCTCAGGAGTTCTTTTGATATGGGTTACACTTATTAGGATGGTATTTGAGTTCTGAGGCCAACAGGCTCTGCCACAAGACATATCTGATTCTGCACTCAGATATCTTTGGGTGGCCAGATCTAAACTGGATGTTTTTTGAGGATTGGGCTTCAGCTTTGAAGTCTGCTCTCAATTGCTTCCATTTATGACTGCAGCTGTATTAGCAGATACTTGAGGCCTAGATCAAAGGGCTTACCCTAAGACTTTAGTCTCCTAGATAAGAAATCCTTATCAAATTATCTATTCCATGCTAATTCCAGGATACAACAGACTAAGGTAATGATAAGAATACTTGAGTCCCCTTGTCTCCTTGCTCTATAAAGAATCAATAAATGGAGTTCATGGTTCTTCCTTGAACTACCCACATGGCCTGGTCATTTCTTATTCATGTCTCCGACCCTGCTAAGTGCTGGACACTGAGCAGCCCAGGGCACTTTGTACCTTGTACCCCTTAGCAATGATTGAGTTAAGGATGGTTAGGAACTAATCTCCCATCAAGAATAAAGAAGACTTTTTGACTGAGAGATCAAGACAATATGACCTAGGGGTAGGAAAACATTGACCTTTGTACCTTGTGTCCCTTAAGGAGGATTGTTCCTTAAGGATGGTTGAGTTAAGGACTTACTGAATGATATCTTTTGTTTAAAACTATGTGGCCACTTTAGTGATAAGTTGTTATGTTATATCATTGTGAATGTTGTACTTTGGTATATGATCAGAACCTTAAAGCTATTAACAGCAGCAGTCCTCTGGAGAGCTGCTCATGCTTGGCTTTACAGGTGTAAGAAACCTGTGGGCCTTGGGTATCTGCAGCTTCAGGGATACAAGCATTTGGGGGAATTTGGGACATTGCTGTATTTTAGGAGACCAAATCCTAGTGTGATGGCAGGTAGGAGATAGGTGTTGAATGAATTTTGGTCTAAGAAATATACGTTATACATGCATATGCACATATGATTGATAAATGAGTTTTATTAGCAAAAGATTAAACTAGTAACTCAAAACTTATTTATAACATATATGGTTAGGTTAATAGCTACAGTGGAAGGAGAGAAGACATATGCTGAGTAATCCAAACCAATGTTGGCATATATTAGCTCTAGAATTACCATAGTAGTAATAATAAAATAGTGTTACTGTTTTCTTCTTCTGAAATCCTCTGAAGATATTTACATGGAAAAACAGAGGCAATGGTTCAATCAATTAATCAATGTTTATTAAGCACCTATTATGTGCCTGGCACTGTGCTAAGTGCTGGGGATATGAAAAGAGGCAGAACATAGCCCCTGCCCTCAAGTGGCTTACAATGTCACCATGATGTAATCAAAACAGAATATTGTAATAATGTAATAAAAAACACTAATGTGAAACACAGCCCTGTCATAGCAGCATGTGTATGCAAAACATTTTTAATAGTTAATAATGATAATTATGATACATCAACTTTATATAGCCTTTTATATTTTATAAAATGCTTTATAAACATTAATCTCATCTGATCTTTACACCAGTCCTGTGGGGTAGAGGTTAATATTATTCCCAATCTACCAATGAAGAAACTGACACTCAGAGATATTAAATGATTTGCTCATGGTCATACACAGTTGCAAAGTGCCTCAAGATAGTTTCTGAGGATGCTCTAATATAAAAATCCCGGACAACAATGACCATTCTGACAAAGTAGAGTGAGAAAACTTACCACACATCAAGAACACATTGTCGGAACACTGTGCTTGAGAAAGTATTTAACTGATGCTGGTACAAAAGGGCAAAGCTGACGTTCTGAGATAATATCCATTTCCATGGCAACCCATATCAACTTGCAATGTTAATAAATATGCCATGGTATTAAAATTTTATTATAGGTCAAAGAGGGAGAAGACAGACTATGGAAGTACAATAAGAAATATCGGAATTGCTTTTTGTAAAAATGTCATTTTCTATCATATCTGCTTTTGTATGAAATTACTAGAGCTCTTTAATCTGTAATCTTTTTAAAAAAACTGAGACTCTCACCATCATTTTATCCATTCAATTCTTTTTTACTGTGTTAAGTTGATCAGTTTTCTAATCTTTCTGATTTTAGTTCACAAATATTAGACAAAATTCAGGCATATGTAACATTCAGAAACCAACATAAACAAGAGACAAGAGAATTTTCTAACCTTTTTATCCCAGAAAGCAGTGAATTTGAAAGCAATGAATTTAAGCCTGTTGCACTCTTTTTTTCTAAAGAACACAGCATTTGTAACACAAATAAAGAGTGCATGTAAAAAATACCACTAATACAAAAATGAATTAAAATATCATTACATATGATATATGGAAATATATCCATTTTGCTCTGCAGGCCTAAGGCCAAAACACACAAACATACACACATATTGAAATACACAAACTTTGGAGAGGGTGAAGTTTTCATTCGATTATGAGAATTGTTTATTAGATTGAAAAAAAGGCATGATTTTCAGAATATGGTTATGGAAAAATGCTTCCTAGAAGATTAATGCTCTTTTGAGGTCACACTTCAGGAAGACCTATACAACTGGAAACACTTTGAGGACACAAAGGCTTTGTGATAGACATGTATCATGGGCCAAACCAACCAAGTACAGACAGCTCACATTTACCTTGAGGGTAATGAATTTTTCAGCCACAGCAATCCACAAAGACTACTAAATCATAGGACTACAATCTCTAATGGTGGAGTGACAGCTTACCGATGCACATATATCACTGTTACAGAAGTATTGAAGTCTTAATTTTATTTATTTATTTATTGCTTTTTGATGGGGGGGAGGGCAAGGCAATTGGGGTCAAATGAGTTGCCTAAGGTCACATGGCTAGTAAGTCTTAAGTTTCTGAGGTCAGATTTGAACTCAGGTCCTCCTGACTCCAGGGCTGGTGCTCTATTCACTGCACCACCTAGCCACCCCACATCTACTATGTTTTCTAGATGCTGGTGAAACAAAGAAAGGTAAAGGGCAGTTCCTTCCCTCTAGGAAGTCACAAATTAATGCGGGAGACAACATGCAAACAAGTCATATAGGGGGAAAATTGGAGTTAGTCATCAGAACAGGAGAATTAAGACGGTACAGCGTCAGGAAAGGCTTCTTTTAGAAGGTGAAATTTTAGCTGGGGCTTAAAGGAAGCAAGGGAAATCAAGAGGCAGAGAAGAGGAGGGAGAAGGCATTCATTCTAGATAAAGGGGACACTCAGGATGCCCATATTTGGGAGATGGAATGCATTATTCAAGTAAAAGTAAGGATACCAATGTTATTGTATTGCAGAGTACCTGGTCGGGGTTGGGTAGGAAGAGGGTTTAGGAATGAAAGATTAAAGAGTGAGGTGGGAGAAGGCTATGAAGGACTTTGAGCATCAGAGAATTTTATGTTTGATCCTGGAGGTGAGCCGCTTAAGTTTATGGAGTGTGTGTGGCTGATATTGTCAGGGCTGCACCTTAGGAAAGTCCCTTTAAAAGCTAAGGAAAGAATGGATCAGAGTTAGGAGAGCCTTCCAGTTGGGTGACCAACAAGCAGACCATTGCAATTGTCCAAATGTGAGGTTAAACAAGAGCCTGTGCCACAACGGTGGCAATATTGGAAAAGAGAAGGAAGCATGTAAAAGAAACGTTATGAAAGTAAAATCAACAGATAAGATAACGGGGGATGAGAGAGAGAAGGAGGAGTTGATGACCCCTAGATTACAAGAACTAGTGCCTGAGAAGATGGTGATGTTCTCAACAATAATAGGAAGTTTGGTAGGGGAGAGGGTTTGGAGGGAAAGATAATGAGGTCAGCTTTGGACATGATCAGTTTAAGATGTTTATAAGATATCCAGTTGTGGAGATCTGAGATTAGAGAACAGCAGAGAGATTAGGATTACAGAAGTAGATAAAAGTTTAATATATGCTCTATCAATTAGTCTATCTACCTATCATCTATGTGGTATATAGGGAAATTATTTTCTATATTCATACACATGAAAATAAAATGTTTCCATAATATCCCCAACAAAAGGAACTGGTCAGAAGATCCATCCCAGTGCTATCACTGACTGTGATATTGGACAAATCTTTCAACCATATTAAGCCATACCTTTCTTAACTAGAAAATAATATCGTTGATTATATGATCTGCGAAGTTCCTTCAATCTTTGGGGTACTGAAATTAGAATTTTTTTCAGATCACAGTGTTCTGTTTCCAAATTTAAAATATAAGCAACTCTACCTCCCAAACTTTCTGTTGACTTGACTACATCTGTTATTGGAATCATTCTCTTTCCTTCAAGTTCTAAAATCTATGAAGCATTGATTTCTACTATTCCCTTTTAAGTCCAAACAATTATGTATCCATTCTATCCTTCTTTCCTTTCTATTCCTGCTACTACCACACTAATGTAGGCCTTCATTACTTCTTACCCACACTTTTACAACAATCATTTTGAGGTCTCTATTTTTAGTATCTTGCATAGCCAAACCATTCCATACACAGAAATTAAACTTTATCTTAATCTATACACAATAATTCTTAGTTTGGTGTCTATGAACTTGTTTAAGAAAATATTTTGTTAATTATATTTCAATATTAGTTTTCTTTATATTCCTATACATTTTATTTTATGCATCTAAAGACATTCTGAGAAGTGGTTTATAGGTTTCTCCAGACTGCCAAAATGGTCCATAACACCAAAAAAGGTTAAGTATTTCTGCTCTATAGTTTAGATTGTATCAATCCAGAGCTCAAAAAGCTTCATCATTGGTTGCTCATTTAGTATTATTTTATTTCTAAATAAAATCTGAACTCCTTAGGATTGGAAAGCCTTTTAAAATATGACTGCAAGGGGCGGCTAGGTGGCGCAGTGAATAGAGCGCTGGCCCTGGAATCAGAAGGACCTGAGTTCGGAGCCGGCCTCCGACACCTAATCCGCACAAACAAAAACCTAGCTGTGTAACCTTGGGCAAGTTACTTAACCCCAATTGCCCTAAAGGGGCGCAGTGAGTAAGAGCGCTGGCCTCGGAGTTTGGATGACCCGAGATCAGATCCGGCCTCAGAAAATGAACAGCCACGCATAAATCAAATGACTAGCCGTGTAACCTTGAGCAAGTTACTTAGCCCCAATTGCTTTAAAAAAAAATATGACTGCAATTTATAATTTAGATTAGTGAATGAGTAAATATTTATTATTCATCTATTACATGTCTGTTACATCTATTACATATTGTGTTAGGTAAAAAAAAAAACAGATGTCAAAGCAAGACAGTCCTTAGCTCAAGAAGTTTATGCTATTAATGGAGGAATATAACATATATAAAGGAGTTTGGGCTTGAGAAGTCACAAGGATTGTGAATAGAGCCATAGGGCAATAGATTATTCTATCTCTTCCAGTTGTGATGACTATAGTTATGCATTCTTTACAGAGTAAGAGTGGTTGTGAGGACAGCCATAAAGCAGTTAGCAAGAGGCTTGCACTGTCTAGCTGGACAGAGAATAAAGCATGGTCAGAGGCAAACCACACAGAGTATGTTTGGGGAATTTTCCCTTACCACCAAGTAGGACAGCTCAGTCTCAAGGAAGGGAATCTCAAAGGTGAATGGTATAAGTCTTCATGAGCGAGGGGAACATGATTGCTAGAAGTTTTGTCCTTGGATTAACATATCCCCTATTCCAGTCAAACTAGAGAATTTACTCAAACATTTGCATCAATTTGCTTGAAGGCTAGAACTATGACTTATTCATCTTCTTGAGAGGACCTAAAAGTACAATGGATAGAGCTCTGGACTCAGAGTCAGGAAAATCTAGGTGCAAGTCCTTCCTCAGATTATTAGCTCTTGTGTGACTCTGTACAAGACTTTAACTTATTTGTTTTCTCATCTATAAATGAGGAGGATGAATTTAGTGTTTTCTAAGGACCCATCCAATGTTTCTGTGTTCATATATCATACCAGCACCTCAAGGAATAGGCGTGTTCTAATTTTATATCTTCATAGATTGAACACTTATTAAAGTATGGATGACCTAAAGATTACTTACTTAATTAGCATATCACTTTTGATTCCTGCCTCAAAAAACCAAGCCATGTCAAGGTCTGTTCAAAACTTGGATAAATGTACAACTATTTAAAATTAAATTTTAATTTAACATAGTGTATAAGTCCTACATCTTTGCCCAACTGATCCCAAGCACAGTTTCAAACTCAGTTGCTCTTATGCTAAATCCAGGGCTCCTTCTATTGTTTCATGGAAAATAGCTGTTCCTTTTACATCTGTCCTACCTTTTTATTTTGAAATATTATGCTGCATAGAACTGGTTTATATATTTCTAACTTTCTTCATATGGATTAAAAAATAGAATTTCTATAAAATATAATATTTAGCATGTTAATTTCTGGGGCCATTCACCAGCATGAAAAATCATTACCCTTTTGGACCAAGGTGTCCAGTTCTCTGTTCTAGCAAAGATGTCTTGGAAGCAGTGCAGTAATTTAAGTGTGGAATTTTATAGCATAAGCAGTTTTGATGGGTTTCTGAGAGCAACTGGAAAGTAATTAAAATGTGTGATCATCCTTTGCTGAAGAAGAATAAACAATTGTATGTAAGGAACAAAAACATCCTCCCATTATGGAGGATGTTATCAAAGCATGTTTCTGGAGAATTTGTTTTAGTGGAATATGTAGATAAAGTGTGAGACCTTCACAGAGATTTAAACTTCTATTTGTTTCCTCTTTGAGGATTTTTCTAATTGTAAAATAATATTCACATTTCTCCTTTTCTAGATTTTTTATATTTTTATTTGATCAATATGTTATCTGCCCATACCTGTATAGACACCCACTCATGCCACTTGTTCTCTTTACCCTCTTGCTTTCATTTTTGTGTCACCCTGAGAAAGGGTTTCGTTTTCCCCTTCATGTCCTAACTATAATTATCAGAGAAGTTGATGGAACTCGCTGTGCTTATCTTTATGAATCCTTGTAGAAATGTCAGTAAATCTCTTTTGCTCTCTGCAGGTTGCATTTTTCAATCAAATTAATTAGTTTATTCATAGAGAAGAAAATCTTCTGTTGTCCTGGTGCCAGTTATATTCTCATCCTTTCACAGCTGGACTATTTTGCCAAGGGTATTCCTAGTATGATAAAGCATACCTCCCCTTGTCACCTTCTGAATGCATTAAACTCAGATACTGAAACATGATTTTAAAATTTTATTTTATTAAAGTTATGACATTTCTTATTGAGGTAATAAATGATTCTCAATGTTTTCTAATAAATTGTCAATGCTCTCCTAAAGACTTGAAATTGTTAGATATTTGTATGGTGCTACTAGGCTAGCCTGTGAACAGAGTTATTGTTTTAATTCTTTTTAAGAGCATACATTTTATTGGATTATTTATCCACACCTATAAAATTATCATGTAGGGGATACAATTAATAATGTAGAGAAAGAAATAGAATGGAGTGAGTTAATTGTGGCAGATGAGAATGGGAAATGTTTTACCAAGAGTAGGAGTGAAGGAAAACATTTAAATATGAAAAAACAAAAGGTGAATACAATCCTGTCATTTTTCAGCCATTTGTGACTCTTTGGCAAAGATACTGGAGTGGTTTCCCATTTCCTTCTCCAGCTTATTTTACACATGAAAAAATTGAGGCCAGAAAAGTTAAGTGTCTTGCTCAGGGTCACACAAATAGGAAGCCTCTGCGGTCAGATTTGAACTCAGGGAGTTGAGATTTCCTGATTATAGGCCTGGCACTCTATCCACTGGATCACCTATCTGCCTATACCTAGCTATATGCAAAAGGAAAAAAAAAGTATTTGTGAACTTATTTTTTTCAGTGCCTTTTCTCCCCAAGTACCTTGTGCAAATTCATATATATATGCATATATATATATATACATATACATACATATATATATATATATATATATGCTGGCTCAAAATGATCACTGTTTTCTTCTCTAAATGCTCACAAAACTTTATTTGAATAATGCATTTTATAATTGTACCAGAAATTGAAATCTCCTTTCACTAAGGCTGATAACAGACTCTCTATACTTTAACAAAATGGTCCTCAAGATTTTGCTGTTGTTAAAAATAATCCATCACCCATTGGTCTAGGCTCTGATGATGAGAATCTCTAATATCATTTCTTCTGATTTTTTCAGTGACAGAAGCAAAGTCCTTTGCTTGACTTCTAATCAGAGCCTGTTCCAGATTGTGTTATACTTACATAACCATCAACTACTTAGGGCCATTTCCATATTGCTTTGAGGTATTGGAGCATGACTCCAGTGGAGGCCACAAATTATATTGTCATGTAAATTATATTGTCTCACTAGTTTGACTGAAGATTAGAATGCTTGGAATGATTTTGAATAGTTCTTCCCTTTTTCCTATTGACAAAGTCTAAAAGATCATGACTAACTATGAAAGATTTCCTGAGAAATATGATAGGGCAAGAAAAGATGGAAAAGCAGCAATAACAGCCATGTAACTAGATCTTTTCCCTTATACAAATCAGGCAGTCATTTGGGTAGGTAAAATTCCATTACAACTAAATAGATTTGTTTGAATTTCACTCTGTTCTATCTGAAAAGATTTGTAACTGACAACATAAAAGTAAATAAAAGTGATTTGGCTCTTAGGATGCATCAGAAAATTAAAAGGCTTGAAATGACACTTGGAACAATTTAGATCTATACCTAACTTTTTAGGGGATAGCAGAATTTTCTAAGTTGTTATTGCCAAAGATTTCATCACCTGATGGATAGGCTGATGATGATAAAGCTGCTCAGCTGGTCTTAAGATAAAAGACCCAAGGTACTTTTCTGGACTTTTACTAGAAGCTTTTTCCAGTTTGGTAAAACTTTCCATACATTGTATTTCATTGACACAACCCTCAGAAAGCCAAGGTCACCTCTATGCCATGGGGAGTCAGTATGATATGAATCTGACAAAGGCATAGCTAGCATCAGAGGGAAAGCAGGCCCAGAGTACAGATTTATTGTCTCCCAGTCCATTTTTCCTTCTGTCAAACTCTGTTGCCTCTTCCTTTCACATTGATGGAAATAAAATAGACAGTTAGCCACACAATGGTAGTTACTAAGGTGGTGCCTATCTATGGGCATTAGAAAGGAAAGGCACAGTTATCAGAAATAAAGAAAGGTGTTATCAAGAATAGCTGTCATACTGAATAGCAATGAGTAAAGAAGAGAAAAACTCACTCACAGAGTAAGGTTGGAAGAAAGCCTAAGATGTCCTGGGAGGAAGTTAAAATGAAGCTTATGTATTACAATATTTAGCAGATCTTTCCCCCTGTTCATTTGAAGTCAGTTTTAAAAATTATGATTAGCATTCATTTATTTCTATTCAACTGTTTTTTAAAAGCTGCTCTTTAGAGTAGACTTTTTTTAATTAAAAAAGGTTTTTCTTGTTTGTTGTGTGTGTGAGGGATGTCTCAATTATTTACACCTGGAGGCTCTTCAAACTACATAACCACTAGGCTTATGCCAGTTTTAATTAATTCATTTGTTTTTGTTTCGTTTTTTTTTTTCAATAAATACTCACTCTATACAAGGTAATGTGGTGGATGTTCAAAAACAAATGAGCTGTGATCAATGCCTTAGTAACTTATAATCTTAAGAGGAAAAAGAGGAAAAGATAGTAGGGGAGCAAATATTTGAATGTATTGATCTGGTGGAAGCATCCTGATTCGAGGCAAAGCATTATGATGAAAGGATTAAGTTTACAAGATTTATTTAATGGCTCTAAACTTTTATAAAGGAAAAAAACAAAGGAAACAAAAGCATAACTTCTTACCATGCTGATATTTCCTCCATTTTTCCAATGAGAAATGGAGACAAACAGAGGCTCAGTGACTTGGTCAGAATCCCATGGCTAGTGACTGCGCAACATCACATAATAACTCGGGTTTTCTGACTTCAGAACCAGTGCATTATCTACTGTTCCACCTAACTGCCCTAGATGAGATTTTGCTGTTGTTTTTTCTATATGTGTACAAAACTTTCTCACAAAATATCAGAGAACTTCTATTAATGTTCTTCACTGCCAACAGTGCCAATTGTGTCGCATTAACATAATAAAGACTAAGTGAAATCAGAAGATATATTGTATAAAAATACTTCCAAAACTATACTCTATCTTTCAATCTTTACCCTTTTCATTTTCCCCTCCCTCCTCCTTTGCAGCATCAGCTGAAAGGTTATTTGCTCTTTGAATTTAAGAAATCTCAACCCATGGAAGTCCTACATTGACAGCACACTTTACCACAAATTAGTTAAGGTTTCAATAGATTGATGCCCCTGCACAAAACTGAAATATACTTTTGGATAGTTCAAATTATTAGGTAATTTTTCTTAGAATTGAGTTAAAATTGAGTTAAAATCTGGCTCCTTCTACTTTTTCACCCATTAGAAATGGGAATGACCTTTGAAATTATATTAAAAAAAAGTTTAAACCTTATTCCACATGACAGCACTTCAAAGATCTGAAGACAGCAAGCATGTTTCCCTATGGTTTTTCTTCTCCACATTAAATATTTGAGTTCTCCGAAAGAATTCCTCTCTATCTATTTTCTCACTTTTTTTCTCTCACCTATATCTCCCTTTAGATATATGTCCTTCAAACTCAAAGCAAACAAAATTTAAGTTATCCTTTCCTCCACCAAACTAACTACCTATTTATCCTAATTTCTCTATTTCTGGTAAGGTCACAATACAAAATTCTATCTCTGAGAACTATGCTTCATCTCAGACAAATACAAACATACCTTCCTTTCACCCCCAAAGTTCTTAAAGCATTATACCACAACCTGATGTAACCATTTAAGGAAAATACAAAAATACAATCACTCTTCAAATTCCAGAAAAATCACACTAGTAAGAAAAATGGCTTTTATTGTCATCAGTGAGGTAATTCAAATCCAGTCATCTAAGTTCTCATCCTTGTTTATGTCATCACAGCACTCTATTAATTGCTGCTAGGTTTCCTTCCTAAATTTTTCTTTAGTCCCATTCTCTATATCTCCTCTCTATGTAATTTCTGAATTATTCAATGAATGCTAAATTACTAATGAATTAAAATGAAAACAAAAAGATAGCGAGATCTAAATTCACTTGAATTGTAAAGGAAGATCTGGAATCATTTCTTCATAATAATATAAACTTCCCCTTGTAATATTTGGCTTAATTTTGAAAAACATTGCCAAAGATAAAAGACCAGATTTCAATCCTAAGAAATGGTCCTCTAGCACATGAAAAATTGGCTTATGGAACAGATAAGATAGTAGCACCATGGTCTACTCAATTTCAATCAAGAGACAGGGCCAGGTGAGACATGACCAGCTGTGTGCTGGGGAATGTGGATGGCAAAGATTGCCAAAGAAAGGGTTTAGGTGAGAACTAATTTATTAAAAGACATGGATAGCAGAAGGATAGAAACACCCCATAAGCAACAAGGTCAGGCCCATATAAATGAGGGGAAAACTACCTGACATAAGCAGATAATGCACAGGTCTTTCTTGGGTCCAATGTCAAAATAACATGGCTTATGCTAGAGAGGGGGCAATTGGAGGTAGAAAAAGGAGAGAACCAGGGCAGGAACAGACTTCAACATTAAAGTCTAGTCAGGAATATAGTTCATCCAATTAAGGGTCACAGGAACTTGTAAATTTGAATTGTCTTTGATGCTTTAAATAAGTTAAAGCGTCACATAATAGGCATTTTAAGGGCCCTGTATAAGTTATGTGGGCTCTGACAACTAAATTTTTGATTACCTCACTTCACTGTCAGTCAATTACTTGGTCAACAAGGATTTATTAAGCATTTACTAGGTGCCAGGAACTGTATGGTTCAAGGTCTCTGTGGATATGAATTTAGCAGTTGCTAAATAAATAAAGGAAACTTGTGATAATGTTGAAGAAGAGGAATAAGCAAAGAGGAAAAAGAAAAGGAAGAGGAGAAAGAAGAGAGGGAAGAGGAAGAACAAGAACCAAGAGCAAGAAAGTTGGCATATGCACATGTATGCACATTCAGCTTTGTTGTTTTTCTTCCTCTTCCTTTTTCTCTTTCTCCTCCTCCTTCATCTTCTTCATCTTCTTCTCCACTTCCTCCTCCTTCTTTCTTCTTCCTTCTTCTTTGACATTACCATTAATTCCCCATATTCATTATAGTCAGTAACTATATGTTTATAGAAACCTTGATATATACAAAGCACAGTTCCTGGCACATAATAAATGCTTAATAAACCCTTATTGATTAACTGAAAGAAAAATAAAATATTCAAAATGTTCAAGTGTCAGAACCTACACACCTTGTATAGGGCCTTTATAAAGGGCTTTTAAAATCCATACTATGTAGAGCTTTAAAGCAGCAAATATACTGAAAATTGTCCAGGTTCCTGTGACCCTTAATTGTATGTACTGTATTCCTGACTGGGCTATGATGTTTTAGTCCGATGCTGGCTTCTCTTGCCTTGATTCTTTGTTCCCTATGACCCATAACTGTCCCTTCCCCATCCCAAACTGAGTATATATGGACACTGATACTCACATCTATATCTATCTGCCTATGTGTACACATGTACATATACATCTGCACACACACATATACAATATATGTGTACATATGTATTTGTGCATGTATAATATACATATATTTATATACCTATGTATGCACATTATCTATTTATGTTAACTATTCCACTCTATAGAGACTGTCCTTTCATGGCATCCTTCACTTTAACTTTAGGTAAGCTTCTGTCTATTTTCCTTCCATTTTAAGATTCACAACATCTTATGCTTCATAGGAGTCTCATAGCCTGGTGATGTACTGTAGGTATTAAATACCCCATATTTGCAAACAAGGAAAGGGCGTCTCTAAAAAGTTGAATGAAGAGACACTTATGGATACCAACCTCATATAGAGGAGAGGGAAGTGCACAAACCCAGGTACCCCTAAATCTCAGATCCAGTATTTCATTTGCTCTATTACTCTGCTATTGCTGAAGTTGTTTTTGCTAAAAGGCATTTTTACTTTGTTTTGTAGCCAATGATACAGAAAAGATAATCTACTGCAAGTGGCTTCTCACCAGGCTTATTTTTCCATTTTGTTATAAAATGTCTTAGTCAAATTTATGCCAGCCAATTGGCTGACATTGACTTTTCTATATCTACAATGATGTTTAAAGAAAAAAAAGTCTTTTAAATTATTTTTATTAAAACAGAAAATTTAACTAAAGGAACATATTAATCTCAAAACTGACATTGGTAAGTTAAGAATTTAGGAGCAATTCTTGATCAATTGGTGAGGAAAGATTCAAAAAAATGGGCATTGTAAGAAAAATAAGCAGAATTGTATTAGGAAGCTAAAGTGAAGGGACTGACGAGAGATAAGAAGTTTTGGAACAGCCTCTAAAGAGTAGTATAGCTAATTGATTAGTGAGGACTGGAATGATTAATTACCTTGTTGCCATGAGGGTCTAGTTAAGATGAGATATTATGAATCTGTAGTGGATTCAATTAGCATAGTTTCATGATTTTTTTCTAATTCCATGTTTCAACAGCACATAAATTGGAGTGAAGGTGGTGGGTGGTGGGAGTAAAAGTAATCCAATACTGGGTATTGACAAGGCACAATTAGTTACAAGGCAAGAGTTTTGAGAGTATAATATAGAGTTGAATAGTTTCACCATGGGATTAAGATAGGGAAGGGAAGAGGAGTTAGAGAGAAGGAATAATGGCCTGGGAGAGAAAAAGGGGTATACCAAATGAAGATAATGATAAGGATCAAGAAAATACATAGGAAAAGATGGAATGTTAAAGGGTATGATCATAAAAAAGGAATTTCAAAGTTCATGAACATGAAAGTGGAACACTAAAGAATAATAGCAAGATCAGGGGAATGACAATTTCTGGTACATAGGGTATGTAGCTGAGGTAGCATGAAAGAACTGGTAATGGGGGGGGGGGCAGAGCCAAGATGGTGGAGTAGAAACAGCACTTCCATGGCACTCTAGCCCACACCACTCAAAATTATATAAAAGGAGAACTCTGAACCACCTCTGGAACTCCAGAACCTACAAAATGACACAGAGAAGCTAACCTCCTGCTGAGGACAGCCCAGCACCCCAGCAGGGAGCTGCCAGCACAGCACTCTGGGAGCCCAGCCTAGGCCTGCATGAGTCAGAGGTTTTAGCCCCAGGTCAGCCAGACCAGCAGCTGGCTGGAGAGACTCCAGAACATCAGCAGCTGTGGTTTCCAGAATTATCAACCCATAGATGCCTTGGACAAAGTGAGAGATCAGTGACCTATGGACTTTGGGACCAGTATTTGGGGAATGCATTGGCTTCTTCCCCTGGGGGCGAGAAGCCACTGAGGAGCCATGGCACAGCCTCCATTTTGCAGCTTCAGTTACAGCTTCAGCTCCTGGCCTGCAGACTGTAGGGGGAATCCGGTGATCAGTCTTGGGGGTAATTGCTCTTGCTTTAACCTTCTTGGATCTGGATTGTGGTCTGGGGTGGAGGTCTTGGGATATGTGACCAGCTTGCCATAGTGTGTGGGGGCTTCAGGGAGGGCACCCAACTAATACCTCTGGCAGCTGAGAAGACCCCAGTGTTTGGGACAGAAGCTCCTCTGTGTGGTGGCAGGGTCCTACTGTGGCAACAAGCCCAAAAGTCAAGTAATTAAGTGGCAACATGCCTAGGCAAAGGAAACAAAATAAACAGAAAAATGCAACATTAGACTCCTATTTTGGGGGCAAAGAGGATTGAAGCATGGAACAGGAGGAGGACTGGGAGGTCAGAACACCTGCACAAAACCCCCCCAAATGAAAATACGAGCTGGCTACAGGCCACAGAGGACCTTAAGAAGCAGATAAGAGAAGTGGGGAAAAATTGGGAAGAAAAATGAGAAAGATGCAAGAAAAGTATGAAATGAGAGTCAACAGCCTGACTGAGGAAAATAACACCTTAAAAAGAGACTAATTCAAATGGCAAAAGAGGCTCAAAACGGCAATGAGGAGAAGAATGCCAGATGGAGAAAGAATCTCAAAAGCTCACTGAGGAGATTCATTCCTTCAGAATTAGACTGGAGCAAATGGAAGCTAGTGACTTTATGAGAAATCAAGATGCTGTTAAACAGATCCAAGAAATTGAAAGAATAGAAGGCAATGTGAAATATCTCATGGGAAATACCACTAACATGGAAAATAGATCCAGGAGAGATAATTTAAAAATTATTGGACTACCTGAAAGCCATGATCAAAGAAAGAACCTAGAAATTATCCTTCAAGAAATTATCAAGGAAAATTGCCCTGATGTTTTAGACCCAGAGGGTGAAATAGAGATTGAAAGAATCCACTGATCACCTCCTAAAAAAGATCCCAAAAAGAAAATTCCTAGAAATATTGTAGCCAGGTTCCAGAATTCCCATATCAAGGAGAAAATGCTACAGGCAGCCAGGAAGAAACAATTTCAATATTGTGGAAACACAATCAGAATAGTGCAGGACCTGGCAGCTTCTACACTGAGGGATTGAAGGGCATGGAATATGATATTCTGGAGGGCAAAGGAGCTGGGATTAAAACCAAGAATCACCTGCCCAGCAAAACTGAGTATTTTGTTTCAGGGGAAAATATGGTCATTCAGTGGAATAAAGGACTTTCAAGCATTCTTGAGAAAAAAACCACAGTTGAATAGAAAATTTGACATTCAGACACAAGAAGCAAGAGATGCTTGAGAAGGTAAACAGTGAAAAGAAATCAAAAGGAACTTATCAAAATTGAACTATTTACATTCCTATATTGAAAAAATGATAACTGTAACTGATAAAACATTTCTCAGTATGAAAATAGTTGAAGAAGGGTATATGGGCTTAGGAATACATATGTGAATATTTATATATATGTTTACAGGTATACATAGGTATTCACAGGTTGAATTTAATAGGAACGGATGGTACTGAAAATGTGAAATTAAGAGGTGAGAGAGGAATATAATGAGAGGAGCTGGGGAGAGACAGAAAAGGGGTAAATTATCTCATATAGAAGAGGCAAGGGGAAGTGGTTGCAAGGGAGGGGAAGAACAGGAAGGCAAAAAGGCAAAACCATATTCTCATTGAATTTAGCTCAGGGAGAGAATGACATACATACTAAATGGGATATCTCACCCTACAGGAGAGTAGGGGGAGGGTAATGAGAAGGGGGGATGATGAAAGGGAGGGCATGCTGGAGGGAAGAGAGGTTGGAAGCACCCACTTTTTAAAAGGGACAGGATCAAAGTAGGGAATGGACAAAGTGGGGGGTGGGATAGATGGGAGGGAAATATAGCTAGTCTTTTACAATATATCTACTATGATAATGTTTTGCATAGCTATACATGTACATCATAAACTGAATTACTTATCTTCCCAGCAAGAGTGGGTGATAAGGGAGGAAGGGAATGAATCTGGGAATTTGAAGTTTTAAAATTAACTGTT
Organism: Gymnobelideus leadbeateri; assembly: GCA_011680675.1. Classification (NCBI taxonomy): domain Eukaryota; kingdom Metazoa; phylum Chordata; class Mammalia; order Diprotodontia; family Petauridae; genus Gymnobelideus; species Gymnobelideus leadbeateri. The sequence goes on from WOXC01001748.1 coordinate 492,972, forward strand.
TCAAATATATATAAATACTATTATTAATAGTATTTTGCATATAATTGGGAGATAAGATATGCAGGCATTGGTGCACAGAGATTCACCTAGCCCTAATGGAAAAGTTGAAAGGTGTATGGGACAAGATATGGGAGAGAGCAGATTAGATGAAGGGATATCCTGTGGGAATGCTATTCTGGGGTGGTGGGTAGGGGAAAAATGGGAAAAAATTGTAACTCAAAATCTGGCGGAAATGAATGATGTAAACCAGAAGTTAATAAAGCATTTGAAAAAAATGATTGGGAACAGAAATGGAGGAGATTGAGAAATTGGGTATTTGAGGGAGCATCAATATGTGTAGTATCTTCTCAAATTAAACCTGGATTTGGGGTGGGTGGGAAGAATGCAAATCCAGCAATAAACTCTTTGAGGAAGGAAGTAGAACGTCCTAGGTATTGAAATAAAATGCTCATAAGGACCTGGATTCGAAGTGGCTGACTTATGGGGTTAGTGGGAGACTCTGGGAGTATCAGTGGAGATGGAAAGCGTATTCTGAATACCCCACCAGGGTCTCTCAGGTTATAAGAGTGTAAAGGTCAAGGGTGGTAAGGAAAACAGTGTCGTCAGAAGGGGCTCAGGTCTCAGTGAATTTCAGCAAATGGAATGAGTAAAAAGGAAAGAGATTTATGCCTCCAAGAATTCCTAGCTTCCTTCAAAGCAATAAAGGGGCCCCCTCTAGGCAGAGACGTGGCACAGTACATAAAGCCCTGGACCTGGAGTCAGGAAGACCTGAATTCAAATCCAGCCTCAGACATTTGCTAACTGTGTGAACATAGAAAAGCTATTTTAACCTCAGTTTCCTCAACTGTAAAATGGGGATAATAGCATCCATATTTCACGGTTGTGGTAAAGATCAAATGAGGAAATATTTGTAATAGATTTAGCTCAGTGCTTGGCACAATAGGCATTATATGTCTGTTAGGTGTGACATTGGGTAAAGTGTTATTGTGGTCCATATATGTCGAGGAGACTACCTACAGTGCTTAGTCAAAAACCCTTGACATGTTGAAGCATTCTACAGAAATATGTAATTGATATAGTCAATACCATATTTGACATTTCATCATTTTCCAGTTAAACTGAAATATAATTATTTAGGTAGGCTACACATGTCTACACAAAATAGTACAAATCAAAGGGAAATCCCCCAAATCACTGTTTCTTTTCATTTCTTTTGCAAAAGAAAAAGGCATATTTCAGAAATAAATCTCAAAAGTTTTTTCTGACTAATTTGATATATTTTTAGAAATCCAAGAGGATTTCAAAAGAGTTTTGCCTTACATGTATAAACAAATGAATCTGCAGCTTTTTAAGGGTAATTTCTTTAAAAAAGAATATCTCAATTGACTTTTTTTTTACTGCATTGAAATAATAAATGCATATATTTTCCTCAGAAGTTTCATTGCATTTTTTTATGCTTTAATTTCTTTTTTTAGGAAATAACCTGGACAAAAATTTGACCTATATTTAATAATACGATATTGCCTCCTAAAACATGAAGTGGTAGATAACTGTTCATTTGTTGAACATTTCTACTCCAATAAACATGAGTATTCTAAGCTTGGTGATATACTTGAGATTCCAAATGTAACAATATCCTTTAGACAAGAATCCTAGAAACAGTGCCCCAAACTGAAACGCCCTTTTGCTCTTCTTGTCACTTACTTGCTTTGTTTTTCCATGCTGGCTACCCTGAGGCATTCCCATCGAGAATTGAGGAGATTCATTTGTTCTTGAACTTCACTTTCTTCATCTTCTGAGAGCTTCCCAACTCTGATCAGTTGGCTTCCTAATTGCAGAACATTGCCAACTCGTCCCTGGTGAGCTGTTAATTCCATCATATAGCCCTGCCACAAAAAGAGGCTGATAATTTTGACTAATACCTTTAGGACATTAGAGTCCCCCCCCCACATTATTTTAAAGATTAAATCCTCCAATGGCACTCTTAAATTTTTATCAATTTTTCTTTAAAAACTGGATGGCTGATAATGAGTTTTAGTTTAGTTTTGAGTAAAAACCTAGGTTAAAATTAATATTAGGCAAATGGAGATTTTAAGTATGCATTTTTCAATAAAGATAAATATATTTTAAAATATAAAAAATCAAAATGTATCAAGAGGCAAGGTCAGATAATATTCTTATAATGAATATTAATGCACTAATAGTTATAACATCATAGATTTGGCTATAGTTCTTTAGTCTGACCTCCTCATTTTTCAGATGACAAAAGCTTACCCCAGAAAAGCAAAATTAATTTCTGCTAAAATTTATACTAGTATTAAGAGACAGAGCAGGAATTGGACCCAGATGCTGTGACTCCAAATCCTAAAGTCTTGGGTCCTAAGTATAGATTGATGACACTCAAAAGTGTACATGACTTTAATAAAATGATTTTTTACCTCATGGGTGTGAAACTGTTCTTTGACTTCTTCGACATCTTTGGAAATTTCACCTTGTGCTTGCAAAGCATCTTCAGCAGACAGAAGCCATGTCAGTACTTCTTCTAATGCTGTTTGGTAGGTATCCAGGTTTACTTCAGTCTCCATCAATGAAGTACCCAAAGCTTTGTCATCAGGAACTTCCAAATGCTGCACAATAAAATAAATTGGATGTTGTACAATTAGTGTCTTTTCAGACTGTTATAGTACATTAAGCAATAAATAGAAAGAAATATTTAATATGCAAGGAAGAAGGCCATTTGCATTACACAGATATGATTTAGAGATACACATAATTAAAAAGCTACAATTCAACAGCTTTAGTAAAAAGGCATCCAAAGAAATCAGTTGAAATACAGATCAGTTCGACATATCCACTAAATATATCCTGCATTGTTGAAGAGTGTAAGGCTGTAAGATTTCTTAGGTTACCTAGAATATCATAGAATTCAGCAGAATAGATGCCCTTTTATAGTGAAGTGTGCATAAGGGAAGAGTTTGGAGCATGGAGACCTGATGAAGAAGGCAAGCCAGGACAGTCAGGAGTAACAGTGGAAAATTATGGGCATTATTTGACAGTACTGAAGATACCCAAGATGATTCAGAGGAGATGTGGGCTAAAGGGAAGGAGAAGTAAAATAGGAATTGGCAGAATACTAAAAATGTGAAATCTGTACTTACCTTTGTCTTTATATTTTGAAACTCCAACTTGATATTTCAGATTTGCATTTTCAAACTGGGTGCATATCCTGTTTCTATATTTCCCAGCACAGTGGGATGATTGAAATGTTTGCTTCTACAAATTTTTTTTACCATTTTGAAGTTTTGTACCCTGACAATTCTGCAATATTGCCAACATATTTTATGAAGATGATATAAAAATAAAAATGTCTATTTTTCCATGAGATAATATTATTTTTCCTTGTCATTATAGAATTGTCAGGAACACTTAATCTTGATAGTTAAGATCTATATTAAAATAATATGTGGAATGTTCAAACATTATTGTTTTAGGTAGGACTTTCCACTCAGGGACATTCCTGGGGATTTAAGGATCAAAACAAATAGAAGCTATGTTTTCTCTACAACAGAGTCCTCAAAACCATTTGTACAGTTGCAATGAGGCAAAACTGAACATAAATTGCAATGCAAAAGGGAGAAAGAAGTCAGAAACAAAGACCTTTGGAGCCATATGTGGAAATGAAGAGCGGCAATTCCACAGAGGATAGTGACATGGGAAGAAAACTCAGTAAACATCTGTCATAACCTATACACAAACAGGAATCACCTCTATAGCATTTCAAAGAAGTGCTCTATTACAAAATTCTCCAGTGAAAGGAGAACTCAGAAGTTCTTTAGTCAATTTCACTTTTTGGTACCACTAATTCTTATAATACTTTCCTTTACACTGAATCTAAATCTGCTTTTTGGTAGCTTCCAAATATTATTCTAGAATGAGTAGAAGATCTCTTTCATATTTCAGCTTTTCAAATACCTGAAGGTACTTATTATGTACTCTATGAAATATTTCTTCTTCAAGGTAAGCATTCCTAGTCCCTTTACAAGATTCTCATATGACATGACCTTGAGGCTTTGACTCTCCCTTGGTTGTCTCCATGTTATTTTTTAAATAAGTCTTTTAAAAAAATGTTTCACCAATAGAATGCAGTACTTCAAACATGATCTGAACAGGAACATTTTCACCTTTCTTGTCCAGGACAATGTGTTCCTATGAATGCATTTTTCCTGGTTGCACTCTAATAGTAGAACTCACTTTTCTTTTTCACATAAATTGTTGTCTAGTCATGGCAAGCAATATATGAAGCTAATTTTTTAAACCAAAATGTAGGACTCTACATTCCTACCTTTTACATTTCATCTGATCAGATTCCACTCTTCATTCTAGCCTGTCAAAACCTTTTAGAGTTGTGATTTGTGATTTTAGAGAAAGGATTAAATGCCTGTGGATTCTACTTAGTTGGCTGACTAGTTTTTTTGTTTGTTTTTGTTTTTTCCCCAAAAGAGCTGTGCCTGGAAACAGTAACTTGAGACCAGCAGATCACTAACCACCTGATAGACACCAATGGCTACTTCTTTGGCATTATATATCTAGCAGAGTTAGGATAAATCAATCATTAGTGCTTTCTCCTACAGACATCTTTCCAAATTAACAATCCCATGAACAATTTTTGTGTCTTATCTTTTTTCCAGTCCCAAATACATTTAATTGCACTATTTTCTAATCCTTATATCTCCACCTTAACCACAGTAATAGTATAAGGGGTACCCTATGCTCCTATTGCAATAAAAGCCCTTAGAAATTTGTAGCTCAACATAGACCTTTATTTAGGGGTTTAATAACAGCCTTTACTGCATGCCTACTTTAAAAATTATTATTCAAATAATCTTCCACAATGCTAAAATACAAATTGCAGCATTGCCATTACAATATAATGAATTGTAGCAGGCAGCCATATCTACTGCACAATACAAATTAAAAACTAAAATCTTTATAACCTATTTCTGTTTATATATACTTGACACTCACTAAAGAAGAAGCTGGGAAATAGCGTAGAAGACAAAACCTTAAACCAAGGACATTATTTCTGCTAACCATAAATTCTGCATCCAAATGGCTTTGTGTGAAGTTATGCACATAATAAAACCTTTACAATGAGTGTTTTAAAGAAAGATGATTTCAAACAATGAATAAACTGGGGTAACTTTCTTTAAATAATTTAATTTATCATTATTGATAGCTATAAATTAAAATGTATCTATGTGTGATTACCTTCAAAAACATTTCTCTCTTCCTCTCCCCTCCTTTTCCCTCTTTTTACTTTCTCTCTCCCTAAAGTGACTCTTTGAAAACAGAACAAGGGAAATCATGCAACTAGAAAATCTAATAGCTCAATGCATGCAAATTTGCAGTGGAGATTTTGAGGAAGAACCCCATATATTTTGAATGCTTGCTTTTAACAGAATATGGAAATAAATACAGAGGGATAGTGTTATATTGTCAAGAATAGCAGTGAAAAAAATCTCATTGCTTTATAATTTCTGAGTGCAACTGAGCATGTGAAAATCTTGGGCATACATCGGAATCAATGAGGAGAACTATTTGGGTAAACTCAATCTCCATTTGTATCACATGAATTTTTTTTCCGCTAGGAAAAAAAAATTAAACTACCAGTATTAAAGAAAGCCTCAAACTTTCCAAGCGGAAATGCTGGAATTGTCTTTTTTTCATGATAACATTTTTGATTTTCTATGGACTGAGTATATTTCCTATCTTTCCTCATAAAATAGGTTTTGCTTGTTTTTGGCACATGGGAATATTGTGGCCCAGTAGTCTAAGGAAAATGTGGGTTCATATCTAGAATCTCATGCTGCCTGGTTGAGATCCTGAACAAGTCATTTATCCTTTCTGTGCCCTCAGTAATTTACTGTGTCAAAAGTTTACCAGAAAGGAATGCAGTATTATCCAGTTTAAACAATGCCTACTTGGAAAATTCAGAATCATTCAAAAAAATAAAACTTAATAGAACTGAAATCCATTTACTTATTGATTTTAAAACTATATTAATTCCTAACAACTTTATTTAGGTTAGTTTACCCTACATTTCTTAGGCTTAAATGTTGCATCATTGTACATAAGTATACAGATTTCCTGATGGCAAGAATGTTGTTCTAGTCACAAAATCACAATATTATTGAGTCACAGAATTTTAGTGTGGGAAGGGATATCAGAAGCCCAAAAGTATTTGCATCTCTATTGCATCGCTAAGAAGCAGTTATCCAACCTTTGCATCAAGTAGGGAAACCTGATATCTCCTTAGGCAGTCTAATACAATTGGGTCATATTTCTTTGTTAGGGAGTTTTTTCTGACATCAAACCTAAATTTGCTTGCTTTCAGCTTCTACTCACTGTTATTATTTCTGTCCTCTGGGACTAAATTGAACAAATCTGATTTCTGTTGCATAGAATAATTTTTCAAATATGGAAGATAGCTATCCATACCCTTTACTTGCTCTATTCTGCTTCAACCCCCAACAAATCTTCAACAAATTATATCTCTTGCATATTTTCAATTGATCTTCATTTGGCATGAGTTTAAGGCTCTTCACCATCTTGATTAATTTCCAGAATATCAATATACTTGCTTCATTGAAGTACTCACACCTGGACTCAAAATTCAAGAATGTTATCTGAGTAGGGGAGAATATGGAGAGACTGTAACATTGCATTACTGGAAACTATATCTCTCTTGTCTTTGCCAAGTCCAACCCCTCTGCATGTACCTTATATACTATTGTCTCCAATCTTCTCCAACAGATTCCCCATATTATCATATCCATTTTCTCTTTAACTTTCAATTTTTCCTTATCAAATGAAGTTTTTTTTTTTTTATTGGCTACTGACTGAAGTAGTATGCCTTGACATTTCACTGGCCTAGGAGGGGCCCATCTTTGTATCCTGAATTCTTGCAAACCCAAGAATCCTCCATTCCTCTAGGTTATCGAAACTCAGTGTGCCCCAGCCCACCCTGATCTCATCAGACCAAACCCAAGAATCCTCCATTCCTCTAGGTTATCGAAACTCAGTATGTCCCAGCCAACCCTGATCTCATCAGACCAAACCCAAGAATCCTGCATTCCGCTAGGTTATGGAACATCTTTAACCCAGTGTGCCCCAGCCCACTCTTATCTCATCCGACCAAACCCAAGAATCCTCCCTTCGGTCATTGAACAATCTGCGTTATCTAAGAGTGCCCCTGCCCCATATCCTGCCCGACCAACCTGCCCCTGATATGATGGTAGCTTTTGGACTATTTAAACTGTGTGTCTACTGGGGTTCAGTGCAGCTCCTGGGACTTTTCCTAGGACTGCCACTGGCCAGCTAATAAATGCTTCCTGAATTCGATTATTGATGGTCTTGGCCTGGTGATTCTGTCTGAGTGTCCATTTCACTGACAAACACAACTATATTTATTCCATCCTTAAAAAAACCAAAATTCACTTGATGTGACCATCCTCATTAATCACTCTGCCTTTTTTGTTTTCTTTTCATTGCTAAACTCCATGAGAAAGTCATCTACATTACCTTACTCAACATCCTTTCTTCTTGCTGCAATATGGCTTTCAATTTCATCATTCAACTGGAACTACTTACTCCAAAATTACCAGTGTCAATTCTAATAGCCTATTCTCAGTCCTCATCCTTCTTAAACTTCCAGGTAGCCTTTGAGATTATTAATAACACTCTTTCTTTGATACTCTCCTTTTTTTAGGTACTGCCCTTCTGGTTCTTTTCTTACCTGTCTGATCACTCTTTCTCCATATCCTTGGCTGGATCTTCATCCAGCTTACATCCATATTTGGCTGTCCTCCAAAGTTTTGTGTGTGGGCACCTTTTCTTCCTCTCTACCAGTTCACTTTGTAAACCAGCTCCTATGTGTTCAATTATCCTATTTAAGTTGATGATTACTATAGCTTTGCCTGTTTTCTCACACATAACCATCCATCTTTAAGACACCTTGAATTGGATGTCTTATTGGCATCTCAAACTCAACCTGTCTCAAGCAGAACTCAGTATTTTCTTCCACTCTCCCCTCCTTTCAAATATATTATTTCTTTCAAGGTGCTACCACAATCCCAGTAAACATGTACTGCAACCTCAGTGTCATACTCAATTCTTCTGGCATATAGAAAATTTTTTTGAATTTAATTGGTCCTTGGAAGGAAGATACAGTTCATCAACATGCCTGAATCTAAACAGTCTGAGTTTAATCAAAACCAACAAAAGTAAAATTTTGCTGGAAAAACATTGGCTATTTCAGTATCATCTCCTTGCAACAGTGGAGTGCAGTGGAAATGCAGGTATCTTATGATTGTAGACCCTAGGATCTTTTCACCTAGAAATCCTTTTCATACTTATAGCTAAATATGTCATCAAGGCAGCTGTGGTAGGCAGCAAGGTCTCAAGATTAGAGGGGGAAATTTTCTCCCTGTCTAAATTTATCATGAAATGTTTGAAAATGTATTTCTTTATATTTTGATAGATTTTTCATATTTGTTTTTTTAGAGGGGGAGGGCAGGGCAATTGGAGTTAAGTCACTTGCCCAAGGTCACGTAGCTAGTAAGTCTTAAGTGTCTGAGGCTGGATTTTACCTCAGATCCTCCTGACTCCAGGACCAGTGCTCTGTTCACTGAGCCACCTAGCCACCCAGATTTTTCATATTTCAAACTGCCTTAGTGATATATTAAAGACCCAGCAAACATCATATGTATTTTTATAATCATAAAAAGTTTGAATGGTTGAATATTCTCTTTTAAAAACTTGAGATATGATCTAAAATTTATATAAGCACTTCATAATTTATGTTTCAGGAATGGATCTATTTAATATTATCACCTTTTCTTTTGTAAATTCATTTTCAAGTGATGTAGTGGGAAAAAAATTCTGGAATGAGTGTTAAGAAGCCTTGGTTACAGTCTCTGATCTCTCCTTCCTCATGTGGTTTTGAACAAGATTTCTAGGTCTCAATTTTCTCATCTATAAAAAAAAGGGGGATGGGAAGATGTTAGAAATATGATTCCCTTCAGCTACAAGTTTAGCAATATCTTAAAGAGAGGGATTCTAAGAGTTCGAGATGAGAAGAGAATGCATTCTATGACTGGTGGATAGCCAGTGAAAAGGCACAAAGATCGAGAACTGCATTTGACTAATGGATGAAAGGTCAATTTTCCTATACATCGTATATAGAGATTTCTTTGTGCCCAGAGACCCCATTGTTCCTCTAATTACCTATTTAGTCTCCATTTGCCTACCCTATCCAAGAAAACAGGCAGATGACCTAGGTCCAGGCCTGGTTCTTCTCTAGAACTGAAGCCTAGCTACAACACAATCTGTCTGTTAAGTTGCTTCCTTATCTCCCAGTTTCCATTTTCTACTAGCATCACTCTTTAATAATTTACAAGAACAACCCTTCTCTTCTTAGTATTACTGTCTTTGATTTCCTTCTTTCTTAAACATTTCCCAAGTGATTTCTCAGATCTCATAATCCTCTAAATAAAGGAGTCATTCTCTTACAAATAATTCAGAAGAATCATAGAAATTGGTCATAGATTTGAAGAATTCTTCCCAAAAAACTGGTAAAGTATCTTTCATTTGTTTTTGTCTTTGTTTGCTTGGGACTGAGAAGTCACATCATGATGTAGGATTCAATAGCTAAAAAACCCTGTTAAGTTTTAGTAACACAAAAGTAGAATACTCCAAAGTATTTTAGAACTGGGCATACAGTTTAAGTGGGGAGAATACCTTTATGAATAATGATTCAGCTAAAGAAGTCTATTTCTAAACTAAAGACTTAAGGTATCTTATACTGCTTTCCAAGGTTTAGACCTTCTTAGCAGAACTAGACAGATTTGACATTAGATCTTAAGAAAATTAAATAGTTAAGATAGTCTCACCCAAATGAAAAGCAAGCCTTACACTTACGCTTTTGTTCCTCATCTGAATGTGCGAACTCAGAGTAACAAAGAAGTTTAAACCTTAAAATTACAGACTGCTACTTACAGCAGCTGTTCAGTGGAGTCAAGGAGATCTTAGTTTAAAACCAGCCTGCCACTTTCTAACTGTGTGACCATCGGCAAATCACTTCACCTCTGCCTCAGTTTCCTAATATGTAAAATGGAAATGGTAATAATACCAATATCAAAAGGTCATTGTAAGGAGCAGATGATGTTTGCAAAATACTTAGTAAAACTTAAGCTTCTAGCTAAATGCTAGTTATCATTTTTCTTTCAAGAAGATAGTCAATTTCAACCTCTTCTAGAAAGCTTTTCTTGATTATCCACAATTCAAACACAGGATTTAGAGCTAGAAAGGACCTTATAAATCAAACTCTTCATATTCATGACCTAGTGGCTAGATTTATACATTAGAAGGTTGCTATTTCTCATAAACAATCATATGACACATCCCCATTCTTCAAATTCAGTCTACAAAGTATCCGTAAGAGTAAAGAGCTATTTGATAAGTTCAGCAAACTGTACTTCTAATCAAATCATCATCACAGGCAAAACTATTTCCCACAGTCATCTAGACATATTGATCAACATACATCTCAGAACAATGTTCTTATAACATATCACCATAGCAAATGTGCATAAACTCCAAACTATGTAAAACAAACAAAATTTATTTTTTAATTAAAAAAAACTCAAAATATAGAGACCTGTCAGAAGAAATAATATTAAGATGAGGACAGGATGAAGTAAATGTCATTTCCATCATCCTATATACTTCTAGAATTGTCTCAAAGATGCTTTTAGTGAGTCTATAGATGATGAATGTATATCCTAATACTTTTTTAATATAAAAAGCAGTTACTTTGTTCATGTAAGAAGCTGAAGTACATTTAATATAAAAGTATAATAGCAGAATAAGGACTTCTCTTAACACCCTTTTTTCCTGAGACCATCTAACAAGAAGAGGGGGGAAAAGATTTATAATAGCATGTAGTACCTAATATCTATAGTGTAACCTAGTGTAGTTTAATTCTTAATGGAACCTTTGAGACAGCTAATACACAAGTTTGGAATTAAAAGACTGAGTAAAAGCCACAGGAATTCAATAGTGTTGACAAAGAAGTAATAAATATATGGTAGAGTGATAATCAGCTCGTCTCCTCCAAAAATTACAGAATGTTTATCCTTAAGCATCCTAGCCTTTTTTATATCAAATTTATCCTAACCTCTTAAAGAATCCCACTAATAAGGACTTTGATTATGGTCATTAAATCTTTAAGTGAGAGGAACTAGTATTTGGGACACTGACAATTGTCATTTTTGGAAGAATTGAAACAAGGTATCAAAAGAAAAAATTCTTGTAAGGACATATAAAGAATTTATTTGCATGGAGACTTCCAAGACAGGAGGAGCTTCTGAGGGATTTGGAGAGTTAAATGTTAATTCTTAAAGAGTCTGAAGAGACATTGTGAAAAAACTGAGTTTAACTTTTATTCTGTGGAGAAGACTTTCTGAGGAGAATTCCTAAGAAAATTTAAACATTATCCTAAGAAAACAATTATTTAACTATGGTTCCAGTGTTTAAGAAGTCAGCAGTCATAGTTCTAGTTGGATACTTATATCCAGCTGCATCTTTCTCACCTGCTTTTGAAGAGCACAGAGGTGAATTTAGCTATGATACTTTTTCAAAGCCAATATATTGTTGAAATATTTATCCAAGTCTTGTTACTATTTGCTATTGTTAATAAATTAGATGGCTAGCAGCATTTAGCTTTGGGTAAGTCTATGAACTCATGGTTTGAGAATAAAATAGGAGAACAATATTATGGGAAAAGAGTTTCCTCAGGTTTTTATAAAACAGTGTAGGACCTCAGAACTAATTAATTAGTGAGAGAGATGTAGTTTTTTTTTAAGTTTATTTTTTGAGGAGACTCAAAGCATATGTTTTGAATTTGAATATGGTAAAATAATTAATAAGTTAATAAGCTAGTATTAGGTTTGGGGTGGAGGAGGTAAGTTAAGTGCATTTATCCTCTGGAGCACTTGAACAGTTTTGCTCAAATAATACATTCCTACCCCTTCCTTCCCCTCATTTCCCCAAAAGTGTTGCTGCACATGGGATTTAGTCCATAAAACTGTTTCTTTGGGGTTAGAAGCAAAAACACTAAATAAGGTAAGTATAGCAATTATGTAATATACTACTACATATTACAATAATTTAAAATATATAGAACAACTAGTAAGACCTGACCTTATGGTTAGAATTAAATATCAAATCTTGCTATCTTTCATAAATTAACAGAGAATGACTAAAGATCCAGTCCTCAAAAGAGCCTTGAAAATTCAACAAATAGTACAATGATCAGAACATAATCATAGAAATAGTGTTAACAACTGTCTATAGATAATATTGATCCAAAAAAACCCACCCTTTTTGAGAAATGTTACCACATGAAATGCTCACAATCTCCAAGATATATGAAACAAATCAAAAAACCTTTTCAAATATACTCAGAAGAACAAATCTAATCATGTGAGGGCAAGATGAAGTATATATCATTCCCATTATCCTTTCTGCAATGGAATTAACCTAAATATACTTTTGTTGCATCTTCATATGATGAGTTTATAATCCAACTTTTTTTCAGTTACAAAAAAGCACTTAATTGCATGCAATTAAGTACAGAAAATTTAAAACAAATGATTAATTTTAGGATATAGAATTGTCCTCAGACCATCATTTCTATCCAAGTTCTGTCCAACACAATGGCAAAACAAAAGGATGTTGATAATAATGCTAACATAAATCATTATTACCATCTTCATCAGCATAAGAACTTTCAATTCTAGATCTCTTACTCTTATCTTTAGATGTAAATTGTGTCAGACAATATGACAAAAGAGATCAAGGACCATGATTTAAAACAACATGCAGATCATATAATAGTTTAAGGTTTATAAAGTACAACAATTTGCAGAAGGAGTTAGAACCATAATTAGGTCAGGGAAGGTCGTTATTTTCCCCCTCAGGGTAAGAATAATCAATAATCTATATGGCAATATCAACACCTTCATGGGTGGCATTTCCCCTGTTAGTTGTAGCATTGGCTGTCTGCCCTCTCTGCTTTTAGGCACAGATGCCTTCCCTCCCTTTACTCCTGAAATGGTACATATTCCCCTCCTCTTCATGACCTGCCAGGCACAGGTCTACTGGATCACTGACTTTGTAGTATGAATGTGCAGTCAGTTTCACTCCCCTGCTCCCTGTAATGGTAGTGGGAATTTGAAGAACTTCCCTGCCCCTTGTATTTGCAATCAAATAGGTACTTAGCATCTTGTTCCAAGTTCATGATTGTGTCAAGTATTACGATCCAGAACTTGTGAATCCCACAGTGGGATGGACTTGATGATGTAATAGGAAGGGGATGAAACAGGGAGGAGCTAATACCTCATATAAATAAAAGTCCAAGCTAGAGAACCAGAACTTCTGGGAGCAAGCAGCATGAAGGCTGAGAAGCTACAGTGAGTGAGGAGAGGAGGATCCTTGCTTGAGAGAGACTGTTTTGTTTTGAAGGCTTGGGAATGTGGGTGTTCACTGCATTGCCTATGTGTATGGAGAAGAGAACTTAACTGAGAACTGAGATGAACTGAGAGGAGGATTGAGAAAAACTGAGAAATGAGAAGAGAGAAAATTTTGAGAACAGGACTTATGGTGGCAGAACTTCTTCTGAGAGCTGCTGAGAATTTCTGAGAACCAGCAGGAGCTTCCAAGAACTTCTGAGGGCCAGTCCAAATTGCCAGGAATGAGAACTGAGAAATGAGAAGAAAAAAGAACTGGGAGGAAGCATGACTATGGTGCTGGTACTTTGTCTATTTTGATGTTACTTTGTCTTAGACATTGTCCTTAGGTCAATGTTGATTTCACAGGCAGAAAGTGCGTTGATGAGAATGCCAACAATGTGCATTAATGTTATTATGACTTTGTTAAGCATTGTCTTCCCAGGAAGAAAAACTGAAGGATTTGAGGTGGACTAGACATTGTGAGCTTCGATATGGAACAGGAACTACACAAGGAGCTGGACAAGGAACTGCCTTTGAACCCAGGTGGCAGTTAGATAAATTCTGGCAGGAGCTGGGACCATGGAAGCTGAGAGCCTGCCTCCACTCAAGATGAAAAGATCTCTCCTTGGTCATTTAATCTAAACTGAGAAAATCATGACTTACTGTGGCCGAGTTGTGGAGAACTCTGACCTTTATATTTAGATGATTGAGTTAAGGACTTCTCCAATTAAGAAGAAAGGGGACTTTCTGATTGAAGAGATGAAGACAATGTGACCTAGGAGTAGAGAACTTTGACCTTTGTACTTTGTATCAATTAAGGAAGCTTGCCCCTTAAGGATGATTGAATTAAGGAATTACTAAATGATTGTGTTAGTAGATGAATGTTATACTTAATTTAATACTACATTACAGGGGCAGCTAGGTGGTGCAGTGAATAGAACACCAGCCCTAGAGTCAGGAGGACCTGAGTTCAAATATGGCATCAGACACTTAACACAAAATTAGTTGTGTGGCCTTGGGCAAGTCACTTAACCCCAATTGCCCTCCAAAAAGCAAAACAACCAAACAAAAATATGTTACCACTTTGGTGAAAACTATGTGGCCATTTTAGTGGTAAGTTGTTATGCCATAATATTGTGATGCTGTACTATGATTTCTGTGAATGTTTTGTCTTAGTTTGTTACTGAATAAATAGAGAGTTCACTATACTGTGTAATCAGAACCTTGAAAGCTGTGCACAGCAGTAGTCCTCTGGAAAGATGCTCATGCTTGGCTTTATACTTCTCTGCCTAGTTCAACATCTGGAAGCCTAAGTGGCAGACACTTGCTCCCATGTCCATTCAGACTATGCTTTATCTACTGCTAGCCTCTCCTGAGTTTAATTTTATATATATATATATATATAGTTTAATTATAATGAATTAGAATGTCCATGGTCAAGTTCACATTAATAATTACCTTTTGAGAATAATGATTGCATCAAAATGGAAAATGAGTTTATATAATTGTTTTTCTACTCCTTATTTCAGATGTGCTTCTTTTTTTTCTTACTTTTTGGAGGGGGAAGGCAGGGCAACTGGGTTAAGTGACTTGCCCAAGGTCACAAGGCTAATAAGTGTTAAGTGTCTGAGGTTGGATTTGAACTCAGGTCCTCCTGACTTGAGGGTTGGTGCTCTATTCACTCCACCATGTAGCCACCCCTCAGATGTAAGTCATTATAATTCAACTAGATTCTGCCATAGTGAACTTCTGAAATTCATGATATTTTCATGGTTGAACATACACATTTGTGAATTATATTATTTTATATTTTTCAGCTATACTCAACATAATAAGAAGTGTTTTTTTTTGAAACTTCCAGGAAGCATTTATAGAATATGGAATAAGAAAAATCATTTATACTCCTGTATGTATATCATGCAACATTTTTCTGTTGTCTCTTACTCTGAAAACTATATGCCCTAGTTTTTAATTTTGTGGATATTCCTTGCAAGAAAAGTAGGTTACTTGCTTAGTTCTTGGGGAAAATGATTTCATACAGGTATGGAGAAAAGCAGGGCTCAGAAAAATAATCTGTAATTTTCATTTGCTCAGATAATTTTAAAGGATCTATACATTCTATACTGTTCAACTGAACTAAATAATAATTTATGAACATATGTTTTTGAGTTTAGAATTACAAAAAATGCACATGGCCAAGTGCCTGGCAGACATAGAAATATTCCCTAAATATATCATAAATAAGTTATAAACAAGACAGTCACACAGCTTCTGGGAAGGCAAAAATCAATGACTGATGATGGCATGTTCTATTCCACAAAGTAAACTGTGAATTAAAATATAATGTCAATTCTATTTTCAAACTGACAAATGCATAAACATCTCTGAGAACTACACTGAACATACTTTTCACCATTCTATGAAGCTTTACCTTGAACTCAACTCACTAAAAAACTATTTTGACAATATAGAAGGGGAAACAAAATGTCTTCAGTTGCAACTCTGTATTTACTAAAATTATTAACAGAGAACAAGTTTATCTTAACATAAACCTCATTATTGTATAGATTTAGAATTCCTACTGGCCAAATCATGCTCTGTAAAACTATGTATCCTTTGAAACAAAGTCCTTTATAACATGGACAACATCATATTAGGAAAATGGCTAAGGAACATATTCTCCTACAAGTAGGTAAATGGCTTTATTCTTCTTCATAAAAAGAACAGCCCCAGAATCTAATTCTTAACTTTACTAATATTCCTGCATGCCAAGGACTACAGAAAGTTAGAAAGGATTATCAGATGCAGACCTTGCTAATGTGGAAAATGATGAGGTGCATAGTGCATAATGCATAATTCAGGTGGAGGCAATACAGGAAGGAAATGCAAAAAAAATTATACCTATGGTCAGTGGGGATTCCTCTGAAATAATGGAGGCAGGAGTTAATCAGAATATTCATTTAGCTAGTGATATAAAGTTAAAATGCTAGGCCTAAGCAGAAATTTTAGGAAAGTATGCCCTTTCTATGTTCATTTTTAAACTACCCTGGGTTCTAGTAATGTTCTGCTATAAATGAGCGATCTGACTTTAGGGAAGTTACTTCACTCTAGGCTTCACTCCCCCTCTCCACTCACATATACCCCAAATCTAAAGAGAAGACATTAGACTAGCTGAACTAGGCTCCATTGGACTCTAAAATGCTATTATGTGGTAATTTTTCCATATTATTTTTTCTTCTTCATTCCTCAGTCTAATCTGTGACTAAGAAGCACCAAGTTCATGATTTAAGGAAAGCAGAAAATTAGCAAAAAATAGTTGTTCTGGATTAACAATATTTTTTTCCAGTGTTCTTTGGGAAAGTGAGTGAATTCTCAGTATTGTCTGTTGAAAGATGATGATCATAAAAACATTTTTAAATTTTGCTTTGTCACATAAATAATATTTTATATTTATAAATAATATTTTATGAGCAAGGCTGGTAATGATCATGTCTTATCCTATCATAATTATTTGGTACAAAGAAAAATTCTGGGACTTTTGCCCAGATACTTTGACTTTTCTTTTCTAGGTTACCTATACATAATCAGTAACTAGAGATTCTTCCTTTATAATGTCTCTAGGATATACTTCTTTTACTCCATGCCAACTATCATTATCCTAGTCAGGTTTTCACCTATACATTCCTGGACTTTTGTAATCAACACTTGGCTGACCTCCCTGTCTCCAGTCTTTATAATTGCAGGTTCATGTAATCAGGGCTTGAAGGGATGTTAGATCTAGATCATCTAGTCTCAGTCTCACATTTTAAAGATGAAGAAAACTGAGCTTCAGAAGGATGATGTGTCTAGCCATCCATGTCTATTCAGGTATAAAACAGTTTTATAATGTAAGTAGAATCAAATCTCTCTAACTCTAAATCTTACACTCTTTATTCTGATCAATCACAGTGCTATGCACCTCAAAGTTATGCATGTTTATATGTATAATTTAAATAAATCGGGGTCAAAAAAAGAAACTAAATAACCAATAGAGGAATTTTCAAAAACAGAAATACTAGCAATAGATGGATATGCAAGTGATGTCTATTAAAGTCAAAGAAATGTTATTCTAATATAAAATAAAATGTACAAAATAGAAAAATAGCCCCACCAAATTTCTTCTATGAGACAAATACAGTTACAGACACCTAAAGCAGGAGACTAAAAACAAAAGAAAGTCATAGAACAATAACTGTAATATATATTATCAAAAAATGTTATTAAAATAGTAGTAGTAGATATACTATGACCAAGTTGGATTTTTATCAAGAATAGAAGACTTATTGAATAATAAAAAAACTGGAAATATTAACATTACATATGTTAATTAACAATACATAACATTAATATTCCATCTTAATGACAAAACAATAAATGTCCCATGATTTTATGAATGGTTTGAGAAATTCCTTTAATAATACTCAAAGTTAGAAATTAAATATATATGTATACATATGTATATATATGAATATATGAATAAATTGACATTCCTTTAATGTTGAAAACAAAATTCATCTAAAACCATGAGTTAGCATTATCAGTAATGGAGAAATCAAAGGCTTTTACAATAAGATTAGGGGTAAAACAAAGGTGCCCGTTGTTAGTACTATTATTTTATATAATTCTTGAATACTAGGTATAATAATAAGAAAGTAAATTAAATAAGCATAAGCAAAAGGGAATATATTTATTACTTTTTGCATATGACATCATGATTTACTCTGAGAACCCTAGAGAGTCAACTAAAATTAAGTGAAACAATAATGTGAAAGGTAGAAAGACACAGACTACTATTCTCTGCCTCTCTGTATAACCCTCCCTTTTCACCAAATCTGCCTTTCTGTATATTTCCATCAAGTCAAAAGTACCTAGCTCGTGAAAATAAATGTCACTTCCAAACCATTCTGATTTTACTTTGGCTATTTTTCTCATCACTCTCCTTCCATTTTGAACTCTGTCTCTGGGACCCTGGAGTAGAATAGCTAAGCTTTTGCCATATTTTGCCTGGAATCTGACAAACACACCACTTCCTGGCATTTGTAAGCCATTGTATCCTTGTGTAACCCTTTTTCTTTTTCTCCTTTATTATGTTTTAATTAGAATTTAAATTTCTTGAGAGCAGGGGTGCTTACTTGCATTTGTCTCTCCAATGATTGGCATAATGACTAGCACATGGCAAATACTACATAAACTAAGCTCAGACCAATACCTTACACTAAATATCACAATAACCATAAAAGGAGTAGAGGTCATATCATCAACAAATTAAAGGAACAGAGGAGACAGTTTTCATAATTAAAGAGGAGAAAAGGGAGAGAGGCTCACTGGAAATAAAATTGATAGGTTTTATGACATGTAAGTCAAAAATTATGCACAAACATAATAAATGCAGTTACAATTGGAAGAGAAAATGTAAAAAGAAAAATCTTTCCAGGAAATTTATCTTACAAGGGTATGATATCTAAGATACAGAAGGAATTGACACAAATAAAGAAGAACAAGAGCCATTCCATAATGGGTAAATGGTCAAAGCATGTAAACATGTAATTTTCAAAAGAAAGGAAAACAATAAACAACTACTTAAAATACTCCAAATAAGTAATAATAGGATAAATGAAAATTAAAATATATGTAAGGTTTCTAACATACACCTATCAGATAGGTAAAGATGACACAAGTAGAGAATGGCAATTATTGAAGGGTATGTGGGAGGATAATAAAAACAAATACACTGTTGGTGAAGATCTAAATTGGTCCAACCATTCTGGAAATCAACTCAGTGTTGTATCAAAAAAAAAATCTTTAACTGTGCATGTCTTTATTTGAATGAAACCCTTAGCAGGCATACATACACAGAAGACCAAATAGAAAAAAGAAAAATGACCTGTATTTGCACATCTATTTGTAGCAGTATTTTTTATTTAAAACAGGAAAAACAGTGAATGCTTATTAAATGATAAATGACTAGCTGAACAAATGATGGTATATACAAGTACATACATATTTGTGGATATATAATGGAATATTATTTTGTTGTAAGAAATGACAATAATGATGTGATAAGATGCCACCTCCACCCCCAAACTGGATTAGGAAAAGGCTATGTTGACAGTGGCTTCCTGGTCACCTGAGGACATAAAGGGTTCCAACCAAGGGAGATCAAGCTCCTTTGGATTTGATGGCTATTTGAAAAGCACATTAGTCAATATGGCCTATTGGACTGATTCAACAAGGTTGTGTGTGTGTGTGTGTGTGTGTGTGTGTGTGTGTGTGTAATAATTAGGTGCCACTGTATACTTATTACATATTTTGCTAGGTTAAACTAAATACATCTCTTGTTTTTTTAAGTACTCAATGCCTCATTCTACATGCCATACTTTATCCCAAAATTAAAGCTGAACTAATAGAACTAACAGCTAGAAAAAGATGCCCCTAAAATGATGGACTCAGAGAAACTTGTGAAGACATGTATGAATCAATAAAGAGTTAAGTGAGCAGAAGGAGGAAAAATATATTTGATCATTATTACATTGTAAAGAAAAGCATCTTTGGAAGACATTAGTATTCATATAAATGCAATAGTCAACCAGAACTCCAGGAGAGTGATAATGAAACAAAATACCTCCTGATTAAAGAAGTCAAGGACAGAAGGAGGGAAAATTTCAGACATGGTCAATAGCTTTGTTTCACTTGGTTATACTTATTTGTTATGACAATAGGCTTCTATTTGGGGGGCAGCTGAAGGTTGGGGAGATAGCAAAGTGTGGCAAAAAGGTAAAGAAAATAAGAAAAAAATACACAGGAGAAAAGTGAAGGAAGCTAAGAAGTGGACGCATACAATTAAGGCAATTTTGTTATTATCATCTTAAAATTAATATATACCTATATGTAATAGAAGTTCATGTTTCATATATGATCTTTTATTTTTGTATTGAAACATTCATGTTTGTTGGTGTTAGTTCTAAGAAAAAAGAATATTTGTTTTGTAAAATAAATTAAAAAGGGGAAGCTATGTGGCGCTGTGAATAGAGCACTGGTCCTCAGTTAGGATGACCTGAGTACAAATTCAGCATCAGACACTTGACACACTTACTAACTGTGAGATCTTGGGCAAGTCACTTAACCCCAATTGCCTTGCTTCTGCCCCCCTCCAAAAAATGAAGGTTGAAGTAAACTAAAAGAAAAAAGAAAAACAATATGCCTATATATATGTATATGTATATGTATATATATATATATATATATATATATATATATATATATGATATTCAAATCAATTCAACAAGTACTCTCTTTGAGTCTTAAGGGTTAGGGGATGGGGCACAAAGTTCATATTAGAGCTTGTTAGAGAGACTAAATATGACTATAATATAAAAACATAAAAAAGTGTGAAGCATAAAGGAGAATGTGAGGTCCTGAGAAAAAAGGCAATTACTGCCAAGGATCAGTATAGCATTCATAGAGGAAGTAGGATTTGAGCTATGCTCTAAAGGATGGGTATAAAGTCAGTGATGGAATTATTCTTGAGGGCTCTCTAGGTAGAGGGAACAGCACAAGCAAAGATATGAAGCCATGAAAGCATGGGATATGGACAACTCTCTTCCATTGATTCAAATAGTATAGAATCAACACATTGATTCAAATGCAGTAGACTTTATTGGATGTGACTTGTCTGTTATAAGATTGATAAAGGCAGGACATTTATAGAATAGGAGGGGTGTTAAATTATAGGCTATGGAGTTTGGATAGTATTCATACAGAAAAAGCTGGATGTTTTGAGCAAAAGAATGACATAACCAGTCTATTCATAAAGAAGATAAGTCAATCATAGATCAAGAACTGGAAATTGGAGGGAGTAAAGAGTTGAGCTTGTTAGACAGCCCTTCTAAAGGGCTGTGCCAGGCTGATAACAGTGACATTAAATGTCTTCAATAGATTGATAAGATTTAGTAATAGTTATGTGTAAAAGAGGCTATCAAGAAAAAAAATGATTGGATATTACCACATCATTGGAAAATATTATAACTCTCTAATAAAGAAGCTACTTTTCTTGCAGAATAATAGAGTCATTACTATTTTATTAGATATGAAATTTAAAGTTAAAAAAATAAAATAACATGTGTTTTCAATTCTGCCCAGCATTTGTCTTATTTTCCTTAACTAATTCACTTCTTTAGTTGAGAATCCTTTAGAAAACTGTCACTATTAAGTGCAAATGAAACATGGTTTTAATGAAATATTAAAGCTTTTACTGAAAATGCATGCTCCCAGCTTTTTCAGCAATCAAAGAATTAAAGCCGAAATATATCACAAATGACATCTATAATAGGATACCCTATCTTTTCCCCAGAAAAGATTTTGAAATCTACTTTCAGTATATAGTATTTTAATGAAAACACATACATATGCAAATGATGGAAATTTCCCTGCTTTTTTCTTACATAAAGCTTTACTGATCAACATTTAGTATTTATGTAAAGAAATAAGGCTCCTTCTCGTAATAGAAGAGAATAGGTTATATCCTTTATATCTTGTTTGAGATAAAAAATGTATAATTTTGGAAAATGGGTTACAAAAGAGGAAAATAAAAGAAATTATGAAACCAAGGGCTTCTTCACCCTCAACTCATTACAACTACTACTATTTTTGCTTTCAAATCTTAATTCAATATATAAAGCATACTCTATTAAATCTATTAGTTTTTTATTGATTTTAATCCAATGATTTTATATCACTTATCATACCTGACATTAGACAGTCTACCCCACAGTAACTAAAATAATAGTGTTAGAATACTAAATAGATGATTCTGTATACATCTACTAGTTGCTTAGTAATTCAGATTTTGTTTTTATAAATGATTCCTAAATGACAACACATTATTATTATTTTTTTTAATTGTAGCAACAGAGTTCACTACTGCTTCTTATAGATATGTGTTATGGGAATGGGAATTAAAAAAAAAAAGATCAACAAAGTCTAAACTGGTAAATGGAAAGGATAGATGTAGGATAGATCTAAACAAAGGATCCCAACAGACTAAGGAACAAACAGTGTGGTAGATATTGTTTATGAGAAAACACATTTGTAGGGGCCAAAACTGATGTTTTTTCACACACCAATAATGCAACTACTAAAGTGAACTTTACTTTCTTAGAACAGGGTAGCACCTTTGTCTCAATTATGTTTTAGCCATCACATTATCTGAACACTAACTTATTGTCCATCATTATGGAAGGATATAATGAAGTAGCATGACATAATACTGCCTTTATGACAGCATTTATTTTCCATAATATATAAGAGGTAGAAGAGACCTCATAGATCATTTAGTTCAAATGCCTTATTTTAAAGATTAGTAGGTAAAATGACTTGACTAATGTCACACAACCACAATTTAAAAACTTTATTATTATTTTAAAATTCTTAGAGTATCTACACAGATTTATGTATGTGTATATATATATTTTCCTGGAAAATATTAATAACAAACTCTATCTTGGATATCTGCTATCATTAACTTTTTTTTAAAGCAGTTGGGGTTAAGTAACTTGCTCAAGGTTACACGGCTAGTTATTTATGTGTGTGTGCTAAGTAACTGAGGCCGGAACCAATCCCGGGTCCTCCCAACTCTGGGATTGGTGCTCTTAGTCTCTGTGCCACCTAGCCACCCCGATCATTAACTTTTAAAGAAGGCAGTATAAATTGATTTAGACATATATACTTATAGAGATAAAATCTATATGATATTTATTTTTATATATGCACATGTAATGTACTTATCCTTGCATATAATTAAAATAACTTTATAGTACTTTAATATGTAAATGGATAGCCACAGCTAGCCAATATATAATAGTATTCCTAATATTAGATGGTATAAAACTTACTTAAATTTTTAAAAGACAGATAATCTAATAATTTTTAAAGAATGTTGCATTAAACTTTTAGTTCAAATTCATATTGTTAGTTATTATAAATGTGTATGTATATGCATGTACATGCATGCACACAGTTTCTTTACTGTGTATATGTGAGTATGTTATTTTCCAAATTTATGAATAATGAGTCAATAAAGATATTACCTTTTTAAAGATTACAAAACTCATGTCAATGTGAATTTACATGCCAACTAGTTTTATTCATGTAAGAATGGCAATACTCCTTACAATATCCTATATTAAGAGATCATCTATTTTTCATTTGAAGCCTTAAAGTGAGAGGGGACACAAATCTTACTATAGCCCATTACATTTTGTATAGCTGTGATTTTTCAGAAACTCCTTCCCCCAGACCCCCTACTACACACACACCTTATAATGAGACCAAATGTGCTCCTTCAGCAACTTCTATTTATCACTCATGGGATAAGTTGGTGTTTCCACCATTCCTGTTCTCAAACTGAAAACTGATAATAGCAATCATATCCTATCCCATGCCTTCAATAGAGTCAACACCGAAATTGACTTTACATGATATTCTAGCATCTGTTTTCTAGGGGAGAAAGAAAAAGACCAAGCTTGTCACTGATTTCATATCTTATTTTCATAGCATTATTCTTCCTAGTACTAGGAAAGAAGTATACACTTTCTAGTTTCACTATAAATTCTCCCTGTTCTTTTCTCCTTCCCATTCTTTTCTGGTTTAAGGGCAATTTGTTCTATGAATTCAGGACTTATAGATTTTAAAGACAGGTTAAATGGTATGTGCAAACTTAGTTTTATCATCACAATGTGCAAGAGACTACTGGGATGGAACATCTCTCTCAAGGTAATAATGGGGCAGGTCTCACAGGAATTTTTACACAGGCTATACACAACTTTAATACCTTAAGAGTATATATACTACATGCAGACTGATGACAATTGGTTCCAGGAAGCCATGCCCATGGGGGGAAACTTTTGAAAATTGCTCCCATTCAAGCACTCAGAATGAAAGCAAAATCAGATATTTTGTATATGTTTTAGAGAATATCTTAAATGGGTTCACTAAATGCCTAAGCTTCAACTTAAAATGTGGCTAAGAAAAATATGTAATCTCTAAGACCTTTTCCACATATCACAAAACATTAATTCATATTATTTTTTTGCTTTGAAAAGAGCAGCCTGACACAGAATTCCATTTTAAAGACATAATATTGCAAAATTACAAAATAAAAATTCTAGCAACTGACTTCTTTAATTTTGATAGCACTTGTATATTTCACATCTTATCCCTAATGTGTGATTCATTTTTTATTAGGAACAAAAAGTGAAAGACAATTGTATCTCTCATACCACATCAGATAAAAATGAGAAGAGGGAAATAACTCTCCTCTCTATAACTTCAAATAACTCCAAAATATATTAAAACTCAGACTTTCCAACTACCAGGGTGCTTATTCATCCTTATATTTTGTGGACATTCAACCTATGGTAAAAACTCTCTTCCCAATTCCACAATTTAGGGGAATAAAATTAATTCTCTAGAAAATCCATTTTGGGCTTCCTGGACACATCCTTTGGGATATTTTCTTTAATTTTTTGAATTAAAAGATTTTCCATGACTTATGGTCATATAGCATTGCGGGCAGAAAATGATCATTTAAAAAGATCGATCTCTGGAAGGCAGGAACAATTTGGAATCATTAAGTAACTGTGTAATTTCCCAAATACTATCCAGCTAGTTTTCCTCCTTCTTTAATTCAGAACCCAACCAAGTTCTCTTCCAAGATACATGTATGTCATCATATGGACTGCTCATTAAAGTGTATTTTATAATCTGAGACACACATACATACACATACATATATATATTTTTCATATTTATATATGCATATGTATGTATACACATACACTTTTGCATCCATCCCTTTGGAATTACTGTAGATCTCACTGAGTGAGGACCCTATACTATTTAAGGTTTAACAGAATGACCACAATGCTTTTTGAAATCTTATATCTCAAAAAAAAAAAAACTAAACTAAAAATCTATAGTGGACCCCATTTGCATCTGAATATTGTACAGGCTATCAGCCATGACAGTGATGAACAACTCTGGTGAGTATGTCTCTTCTTGATAAAAAGAATATCTTTGAACAAAGTTGTTTCTCTATTTAAAATTATGTAACCTTCAGGAAACCACTCAGGGATTGAACTTAATAATGTTTCCAAAAAGAAAGATACTGAAGCAGTGGAAAATATCAGGAAAGGTACTTCCCAAAAGGCAACTGACTCATAAGAAAAATGCTTTCATGCTATTCTTTCAGAAAAGATGGAGAGTTGTGGGTGAGATGATAACACAGAGAGACAATTTCAGAATTGTATAAAATGTTATTTCCAAGAAGTGGTTTTAGTGTTCCCATATCACCATGGAATGAAGTTGTGGGTGGATACTTCCGAGGACTTGTCTTTAGCCCTATGGTATTTTATTATTTATTTCAATGAATTGGATGGTATATCTATCAAATATTTAGATGTCACAAAGCTAGAAAGACTCACACCCTGAATGACAAAGTCAGAATCTATCGAATAGTAGTTCAAAATAGGCAGAATATTGGATTAGCTTCAATAGCAAAAATATAAAACTTAATCTTGATTTTTAAGTTTTATTTATACTTTTGTATTTATATCATGATTATTTATGGATGTAACTCTTTCTACCACTCTCCCCTCCAGGCATCTTTTATAACAAATAAAAAGAAGAAAGATAAGCAATACAAAATGGGTGACCACATTGGAGAATATAAGAAGCAGTACACAATGAAAGTACTCTACTTCTCAAAAAAAAAAAAAAAGAAGTCAGTGCCTTTCCTCTTCTCTGGGACCAAGAATGGTTATTATAATTAAAAAGCATTTAAATTTATCTTTTTTAAGAATGGGTTATTTATTTTTAACCTTTTTTTTTTTTTTTTTTTGCTTTTTGGAGGGCAGTTGGGGTTAAGTAGCCTGCCCAAGGTCACACAGCTAGGTTTTTTGTTTGTGTGTGTTAAGTGTCTGAGGATGGATCCGAACCCAGGTCCTTCTGACTCCAGGGCCAGCACTCTACTCACTGCGCCACCTAGCTGCCCTATTTTTAACATTCTTTAAAAACATTTTGAATTTCAAGCTCTCTCCCTCCCTCCAGCCCTTCCCATACACATTAAGAAGGCAAACAATATGATATAAACTATGCATGTGAAGTCATGTAAAACATATTTCCATATTACCTATATTGAAAAATTAAAAAAACAAGAGTTAATGTAAAATGGATAATTTCAATTGCATTAAATTAAAAAGGTTTTGCACAAATAAAAAAAAATGTAGCCAAGATCAGAAGGAAAGCAGAAAACTGGGATAAAAATTTTGTAGGTAGTTTATCAGATAAAAGTCTTATCTCTAAAACGTATAAAGAACTTTGTCAAATTTATAAGATAATGAGTCATCCCCCAAATGTTAAATGGTCAAAAGGATATAAATAGGAATTTTCTGACAAATCAAAACAATTTATATTCATATGAAAAAAAATTCACCAAATCTTTATTGATTAGAGAAATACAAATTAAAACATCCTTGAAATATCATTTTACACCTACTAGAATAGTTAAAGGATAGAAGGTGAAAGTGACAAATGTTGGAGGGGATATAGAAAAATTGGGACACTATTTCATTGTTGGTGGAATTGTGAAATGATCCAAAAAAACTTCCTATTCCCTTTGACTCAGTCTATTTCTGAATATAATGAGGGAAAAAGGGAAAACAACCTATATGTTCTTTGTGGTAGCAAAGAACTAGAAATTGAAGGAATGTCCATCAACTGGGGAATGGCAGAACAAGTTGTGTTATATAATTTATTCCTGAGCCTTTTATTATTCCCTTTCTCTTCCACTTCCTTGTTGGGTAAAATAGGTTTCTGTATTTAATTGAATTGATATACACATGCACACACACACACACACACACACACACACACACACACACATACCACCCTTTTCCTCTCCAATATAAAAGATCTTCCTTGCTCACTTCTTCAGTGTGAGATAATATTACCCATCCTACCTCTCCCTTTTCCCAGTGCATCATCTTTCTCATTCCTTCAGTTGTTTTTGAGATTATTCCAACATAACTGATTCATACCCATGGCTTCTGTCAACATAAACTTCTAACTGCTCTAACAATTATAAAGTTCTTATGAAAATATATATGTGTTTATGTGTGTATATACATACTTTTCCATGTAATAAGATAAACAGTTTAACTGCATATATGGGTATTAATAAAACTATATTCTGACATCTTGGAGAACAGTACTTCTCTCTGTTTTGAACAAAACTAGA
The DNA here is from genome assembly GCA_011680675.1 of Gymnobelideus leadbeateri. Lineage (NCBI taxonomy): Eukaryota > Metazoa > Chordata > Mammalia > Diprotodontia > Petauridae > Gymnobelideus > Gymnobelideus leadbeateri. The sequence continues at coordinate 520,875 of WOXC01001748.1, forward strand.
ACCTCAGAGAAAATACCTATTCTATTTGGTTGTTGCTAGATACATAAGTCTTTGTATTTATATTTGAAAGACTCATGCTATGATTCCCTTTAAGAGGAGGGATGAAGTTGCTTTAGGTTGTTCTAAGTACTTCATTTACAACAACCCTGGGTTGTGGAAGGAGCAGTATGTTTTATACATGCTAGAATGGTTTCCAATATGTAGAGACAGAAGGGAGAAGTACCCCCCTTTGAATTAATAAAGTGTTTCATTTGAATCTTAATTAATTTTTTCATTCACAAGTATTTCATTGCATTTCATTCTGAAGTCCAAATTTCTTGGTTGTACTAAGGTAGACAGAGTTCAAAACGATTATTTATTTATTTGTTTGTTTGTTTGTTTGTTTATTTTTGCCTTTTGGAGGGCAATTGGGGTTAATCAATGTGCCCAAGATCACACGGCTAGGTTTTTATTTGTGTGTGTGTTAAGTGTCTGAGGCCGGATCCGAACTCAGGTCCTTCTGACTCCACGGCCGACGCTCTACTCACTGCGCCACCTAGCCGCCCCCAAAACAATTATTTAACCAGTTATCCATGAACAATCAATTCTGGGCTTCTGTATCTTCTTTTTCTCTATCCTCTCTGAATTGACTCATCAGTTGCACTGGGGTCAATTCTCATCTCTAGGATAATCTATATATACAATAAAAGTCTTTTTTTTCTTAAAATTTGGGGTTTCCCAACTTCTCACTGATGTCCTAGCCACATCCTCAGAACAACTGGTGGCAGTGTCCTCAGCAGAAAATATGGACATTTGGATGCAGGCTTCAGCATGGTTAAGGGAACTATTGGGGCACCCCAAGAAAAGGGCATCCAGCAACTAGGATCTGTGAATTACCCTTTTGCTATGTGTACTCTCTGAACTGGTAATGTCATTCCCTTAGACTCTGTCTACAATAGTGGCACAATGTTTCACATTTTTTTGGTAGGGTAATGTTTTTTTTTTTTATGAACTGTAGTACTTAAGTAAATATCCCTTTCTAAAAAAGTATAGGGGAAAAAATCTCTTAAACTTCAGTAGCTGTTCATCAACTGTACATTCCTGCTACAAGCATCTGAAAATAACAATTCCAAAGCAAAGCAAAACAAAAAGAATTCGTTATTTTCCTCCCTAAGACTGCCATTTCGAACTTCATTATTTTTGCCAAGGATACCACCATTTTAGTTAATTTTACAACCTTTTTGTTATCCTTGATTTTTTTTTCACATTGTCTTTCCCCAAAACCCAATCACTCTGGTCAATTCTGTCTGTTTCATCTGTTGGACCCATTAATTTCTTTCCATTCACACAATCTGAACCTTAGTTCAGGCACTCCTCACCCCTTACCTAGATTATTGCAATTGTCCCCAGTTGCTCTCTCTTCTCGCCAATCCATTCTCCTCATAGCTGCCAAAGTAAGTTTATGAAGAAAAGTTCTGACTTTATTATTCTTCAGGGTTTCTTATTATCTGTAGCCTAAAATACCAGTTTCCTAGCTTTGACTCTGAAGTCCTACCTAGTTTGACTTCAGTCTATATTTTCAAACTTATTTCATATCACTCCCCTTCAGGAACACTGTATTCAAGCCAAACTAGCTTACTTGCTATTCCTTGAACTTGATATTCTGTAGCCTGCCTCTGAGACTTTCCAATAACTATACTCCACGTGCCTGGAATGCACTTTACTCTTTGCCAATTTCCTAACTTCCTTTAAGTTTCATTTCAGGTACAATGTCTGATGGGAAAGTCTTTTCTGATCTCACTAGGTGTTAGCATTCTACTCTTCTCAGAATATATTACACATCTCTATCCATATTATGCCCTTTCTCACCACCATCACCACCACTCAGACTCTCTCTCTCTCTCTCTCTCTCTCTCTCTCTCTCTCTCTCTCTCTCTCTCTGTCTCTCTCTGTCTCTCTCTGTCTCTCTCTGTCTCTCTCTGTCTCTCTCTCTCTCTCTCTCTCTCTCTCTCACACACACACACACACACACACACACACAGTAGAATGTGAGCTCTTTGAAAGCTTTTCATGAGACTTTCTATCTGCAATACCTTGCACAAAAGCACATAAAAGAAAATTTTTTTTTGCTTTTTGGAGGGCAATTGGGGTTAAGTAATTTGCCCAAAATCACAGGGCTAGGTTTGTTTTTTGTTTGTTTGTTTGTTTGTGTGTGTGTGCGTTAAGTGTCTGAGGCCGCATCCAAACTCAGGTCCTTCTGATTCCAGGGCTGATGCACTATTCAAAATATAGACTGGAGTCAAACTCTATGCACCACCTAGCCGCCCCATAAAAGAAATTCTTGATGAGCTATGTTGGATTTGAGAATATAAGACTCCACTGCATATGCTTGAGTATATAATGGAATGGAAAATCATTTCATTAAATGCTTATTATGTACCAAGTAGTCAGTTAATAAACAATTATTAAGAACCTATTGTGTGACAAATACTATGCTAAATGTTAGAGATACAAAAAGAGACAAAAGACAATTGCTGCTTTCACAACCTCTATGACTAAGTGCTAGGAATACAATAAGAAAAGTAAGACAGTCCCTTGTTTCAAAGGGCTCACAAATCAATCATTTACAGAAGAGCTCAGTTTCAGGTTAGATGGCAAATCTCCAAAGTCCTAAGGGACCACTGTTAGAAAGAGGATATTCTGGAAGGATTTAGGTAGATGGGCTTTAGTTTGGTGTTCCTGGGAGAAGTTCCTATTTGGACAATGGTTTTTATTGTATGGTACCATTTGGTATTGTCTGGGTTGTTGAGTTTGAGAGTCGAAAGATGACTCTTCTATCACACAATGTCAGACATTCATATGTTAAAATATTATGCTAGATTGCTTGGAAGTAGCAGTAAGTGTTCTATGACCCTCTGATTATTTTGAACATCAAGTAATCACAAAACAGGAAAATATGTTTCACTTTCACAAATACCATATGATAGTCTACAGACACAAATCAACTGAGAGTTACAGAGCATATAGAATACTGCTGTTTATAGCTAGATTTTTTTTAATGACTTAATAAACCAAAATGTAATCTTAAAGGATTTCTTCTTGTGAGTTGTCTCACAGGTACCTGTTAAGATTACCTTGATAAATGTGACTATTGAGACAATAAATTAGAAAGCTCTGATTTAGGATAAACATATCAAGAAATTATTTTTTAAAAGAAAGTTGTAAGTAAAGCTTTTCCCCAAGTGGTTTTATATTTTTGGGGGTGTTTGTAGGGGTAGGAGTCCAGACCTGTGACTCCATTAGTTTAGGGAATTCCCAATATTAAAATTCTTCTAAACAAGGTCAGCAATTTCACACTAATTTATTGTCTTAGGGAGTTGCCTAGGAGGGTCTGAGAGATTAATGGACTTCCCCAAGGTCACATAGCTAGTATGCATGAGAGACACTCAGGTCTTCTTATCTCTATCATTTACTACCTGTTTGAACTCAAGAAAGTCACTCAGTTTCTGTGGTCCTTATTTCCCTTAAATGAAAAATGAAGGAGATTAGACTACATGGCTTCTAAGATTATTTCCATCTCTAAAACTCCATCTTGATAGGAAGCACTACCTATAATTTATTTTTTAAATTATGCTTTATTGTAATGAAAGAGTTTCCTCATCTGGGATTTCCATATGGCAATGGAATCACAGGTTCAGTAATCAACAAGATGATGATGATGTTTCTAAAGATAGTGTTATACTATTAATTTCCCTCTTTTTATACAATATTATATATTGACTTATTTCTACCCCAAAATAAATTTATCACATATTACAGATATGTTATAATGATAGAAAATAAAAAGATTAAGGAAGAAAAGTCTCAAAAAATATTCAGTGTCTTAAAACTTCCTCCAGGGGCAGCTAGGTGGAGCAGTGAGTAGAGCGTCGGCCCTGGAGTCAGAAGGACCTGAGTTCGGATCCGGCCTCAGACACTTAATGCACACACAAACAAAAACCTAGCCATGTGACCTTGGGCAAGTTACTTAACCCCAATTGCCCTCCAAAAAAAAAAAAGCAAAAAAAAAAAAACTTCCTCCAAAAGGAAAACACTAACATACATAAATTAAGCATAAATAACCATATTTGTTATCCTATCTTAATGTATATAATATAAAATATTATATCAGGACACTTGTTCTGCTTGGTGATAGATTGTTGTTCCTTTTCTGTCATATCACCACTTATGGGATTCTATCCATGGCAACAGCATAATAATGGGAAGATTCAAGCCTTTGACTTCAATTCAAGACTTACCCCAAATATATAATGGCTGTTTGACAATGTCCAATTCCTTCAACCTGTGCCCCAGGCCAAACTCTTAACACTCTAAATTAAAGTTAATTTACATATGTGCAGCTGGGGAGGGATTATAAATTTCCCACAGGAATGAAGTCAATTCAGTATCTCTCCCTAGCTCTCAAAAGATAGATACAAATATATACTACATAAATAAATCCAAAACAGAAACTTACATGTTTTTAGAAGAATTCATCACGGCATATTTTGCAGAATTTTCTGCCTCAAAGGAATCAATTTGATGATTAAAGAACAATCACTCCTACTTATTTAGTTATTACAATAAAATAGACACTGCATGTATACTGAATCTGTCAAAATCAAGAAAACTATAATGCTCTTAAAGGAAACAAATTCTTATAAATCATGGGATCATGCATGTGTAAAGAGCATTGTGCTGAAAAGTATGCACAGCACATGGTTTCAATATTCTTTTTTTTGATTCACAAATAAGTGACTGTTGTAGGATTTAATTTAAAGTCTTCCTGACTTCAAGGTCAGGGCTCTCTCCTATATAGCACCTACTAATCACATAGATGGCATACTTTCAATTACAGCAAATCATCAATGGACAAAACTACAGACTATGTAACAGCATAGTAATTATTCATTTCTTAATGAAATGTGAACAAAAAAGCCCATTTAGAGAATGTCAAATTATACAAACCAGTCACTCCAGTGGTTCTCCAGGAATTCTCACACTTTTGTATTTTGAAAACAAATCTATTTCCAGTTAAATACATTTTTTACACATTTTTGTTAATTATATCCTATTGTTTGTTTTGTGAAATTTGCATTGCAGAACAGAGGGTCAATCATCTGGAAGACAAAATGACATTTCTGACAATAATTCAAATTCTAAATGTAAGCATTTTAATGCTTACACGCTGGTATGCCTAGATGTTTTGAGTAGTAGAAAACTCCTCAGTTAAAGGCCTCATTCAAGTAACAATTCCTCTCTTTTGATTTAGTCTCAATAACTCAAGAACTTGAGGTTGAAAGCATAGTATGCAAAATGATTGGAAAAATATATTATGATAAATGAATTTAAATATATTAAAAATTATCAGATATTTTCCTGTTATATGTACTCATTATTATATATCTTCAAGTCCCCTGTATGGTGTACCTAGCATGGGACTATATTAAAAAACTGTTGAATATAATTAGCTCTGAGGTGGATACTAAATTATTGCTTGAGCAAAATAGTTGGCTGGGTAGTTTTAGTTTTGTATAAGTATGAATCTGTTAGTGCTCAATCAAGCACTATGGAAAGATGCTAGCTACGTTTTATCAAAATGAAAATATCTTAAAGGAAGATATATTTCTATGATGAATGAAATATTTAAACATTTGAGAACATGTAGACTAATAATCCCTCTATTACATACCTAAATCTATTTGATTCTTGTGGATAGTAATGACAGAAATATTTGGGGATATTAAAATAGCAAAATAATATATTGCATGAATTTATATCAACTCTATAAGCATTATAGTAGTTTACAAACTCCATAGGAAGCTAAGAATTAGTATTTCTGGCTTAAAGCACAGACTATATCTCAACTGTAACTGGGCAAATCACATTGCCTCTGGTCCTCAGCATTGGGTCCAAAAAATTATAGTCATACATTCTAGTCCAAACTTCATTGGGTTTAGCTGATTATTTGTCAGGATACTCTCAATTTTAGTTCAGAACAAATGTGGCCAATAATTTGCTAACCACAAAATAAATACTGTTTGTGCAACCTAGTGGAGCATGTGTTAAATTTGGAGCCAAAAGATCTGTGTTCAAAACCTAACACTATCACTTATGAGTTCTGCAGCATAAGGATAGTCCCTCATCTTCTCTGCATCTCCACTCTCTATATCCTCATCGTTATGACAAAGGTAAAAAAAAAAAAATACTTGCCCTCTGTACCACACCGGTTAGTTGTGACGATGGCAAATCCATTTGAATCTTGAAATTACCCACGTTTCTGGTTGTGTCATTTTGTTTTTACAATCCAACATTATAAAGTATCTGTGTGTGTGTGTGTGTGTGTGTGCGCGCACGCGCAAAAAGAGAGACAGAGACAGAAAAGTACTGAGACAGAGGGATACAGAGAGACATAGAGGGACAGATAAGACAGAGAAAAAGTGACCAAGACAGAGACAGAGCCACAGAGACAGAAACTGAGATTGAGACAGAAATGGAGACAGAATGAGAAAGAATGTGTGTGTGTGTGTGTGTGTATATATATATATATATATATATATATATATATATACATACACATATATACATATATACACACATATATATGTATACACACATATATGTATATACATACATATACACACGTGTGTGAATATATGTAAACACACACACACACCCTTTCAGGTCATTATTATCTACAACTAGTTGCTTCATCATTCCTTTAAGGACATGTAAATGCCTACCAAAAATATCATACTGACTTTGCTCATCTTTGAGAATTCCCCTTGTGAAACAGGTCCTTTATTCTGTCCCCTCTTATGTTCACGGGTCTCGGTGATTTGTTTGAAAGAGTCATCATATCCATATTATAACTCTCTCTGTTTCTAGTTCTCTGAATTTCTGAAACATTGTGGATTTATCTGCATGTTCCCTCTGTTCCAGAGGAAGCTGCAACTCTCTTTACTTAATAAGTCTGTTTTGCTTCTGATTGGGTGCAGGTTAATAGAGCTCAGGTGGACTGTTTTACTTATCTATGGGTCTCATAGAAATGTAGCATAGGGTAGGATCTAGAAAACTTTACTGAATGAAATAATGAATAAATGACAAATATTTATTAATTTTGTCACATATTGTAATGTAATTTAGTAAGAACAATGTTTCTGCTTTACTTAGAAAGTGTTTTTTTTCAATTATTGTATAACTAGCTTAAAAGATATCTAAAATATCTCTCATGAGATAGTCCAAGAATCTCACATAGTAACAGAGGGAATATGATATAGTATAAACGATAAATTTATAGGGACAGGGAGCTGCAGCCTCAAGGCCAAATGTAGCCTTCTAGGTCCTTAAATGTGCCCCTTTGACTGATTCTAAACTTGGGGATTTGTTCTGTGAAGTTTGGATTCAGTCAAAGGTCCACACATGAGGACCTAGAGGGCCACATATGGTCTTAAGGCTGCAGGTCCTCCTCGTATGGCATGTGTTGGACTTAGAGAAAGGCAGATCTAAGTTCAAACTCTATCTCTGATGCTTACTAGTAATATAACCATAGGGAAGTTATTAAAACTTTTAAAGCCTCAGTATGCCACTTATAGAATGGGGGTAGTATCTACCTCAGGGAAGCTAGGTGGCACAGTGGATAAAGCACAAGGCTTGCAGTCAGGAAGACTCATTTCTCTGAGTTCAAATCTGGGGTCAGACCCTTGCTAAGTGTGTAACCCTCGCTAAGTATCTTAATTCTGTTTGCTTCAGTTTCCTCATTTGTAAAATGAGCTGGAGAAGAAAATGGCAAAGTACTCCAATATCTTTATCAAGAAAATCCCAAATGGAGTCACAAAGGGTCAGACATGAGCGAAGAACAGCACCAAAAGTAACTATCTTACCAGTGATATAAGGTTAAAACACTTTGCCAATCTTAAAATGCTATATATGTTATACGTGTGTGTGCGTGTTTGTATATAGGCACACATATTTTAAACACTTCCCTTGAGTTAATAGAATATATTGAGAGAGGAGGGTAATCAATTTTCTCCTATTCCAGCCATTTTAAAATTTGCTTTGCAGTGAACAGAACACCAGCTCAGGAGTCAGAAGAACCTGAGTTCAAATCCAGCCTCAGAAACTTAACACTTACTAGCCATGTGACCTTGGGCAAGTCATTTAACCACAATTCCCCTGCCCTCCCCCCTCCAAAAAAGCAAAAAAATTGCTTTGACATAATTCAATAGCATTGAAAGAATTTTTATTTATCAATATGCATTGAAAATGTTACTATTAGAGCATAATATACATTAAGTTTTCCATAAAACACATTTTAATTGACCTTTTAAAGGTCAGAGAACTAAACTAAACTGAAGAACTAGTTTAACAGAGAACTAAAAAGGATACTTCTTTTGTAAAGATTTTTACACTATTCTAATACTTTGTTATTACATCCATATAGCACTCCTAACATTGAGAACGATCAGCAAGAAACTGAATAGAGTTATAATAGGAACATCGAATGTGAGTTTTGTAAAAAGATCTATATTTTTTCTAGCAGTCAAAACTGCATTCATAAAATTATCCCCCTTTCGGGAATTTCACTAAGGCTATGGATCCTTATCCTTAGAAATGATTTAATCTACTTTTATGCACTATTAAAATTTCCTCTTATAAAAAGTGAGAAAATCCCTTCATAATTCATATGTTTTAATTAACTGAGAAGAGCAATTACGTCTTTGCTTCAGCTTAGCTTTTACATGTAAAAGTGTTAATGTGGGCATATTTGCAGGGATGAGGATGAATGTTCTTTATACAGCTTTTAATACCTTCAAAAATTTCAAGCAAATACATAATTTGAATATTTTAAGAATTCCATAATTAAAAATTAGTAGCATCATCATCGTACAACTAAATAACCAATCCTTAAAGAATGATCAATAATAACATGTACAGAAAAATAATAACTTTTAAAAATCCTATGATCAAATTTCAAAAAAAGGCAAAGCCTATATCTACCTCTGGTCTATTTTCAGTTCTTATTCTTAAATTTGTTTCTGTTATTTGACATTATCATTAACAATCCCTTATAAGTACAAACTCTATTTCTTTTTTTAAAAAATATTTTTTTTTGCCTTTTGGAGGGCAATTAGGGTTAAGTAACTTGCCCAAGGTCACACATCTAGGTTTTTATTTGTGTGTGCATTAAGTGTCCGAGGCCGGATCTGAACTCAGGTCCTTCTGACTCCAGGGCCAATGCTCTACTCACTGAGCCACCTAGCCACCCTTAAAAAATAATTTTGAGACATTATCTCAGATATTCTTAACCTTTTTTGAGTCTTGAATCTCTTTGGGAATCTTACCAAGGCTATGAATCTCTTCTTGAAAGTTTCTAAATGCAAAAATGAAAATATATAGGAATCCAACTTTATTAAACAATGTTACCACAATATTAAAAACATCATGGGATCCATAAATATATTCATAGATTTCTTGTGGGTAAACAGGAGCAAATCATACAATTACTCTGAACTTTGACTTCTTTATCTGTAAAACGGAGATAATATTTATTATTGCCCTTTATAATCTTATTATTATGCAATATGGCCTGGTGACTATAGACTCAGTCTCAGAGTGATACAGACATAGGTTCTAATCCAACATTTAATATATACTATCATTCTGACCTTATCAAGTCAAATCAACAATCCAGGAAACTCTCAAGCTATACATTTCAGAGTGATAGGTGCCAGTTGACATCAGCTGTTTCCTATGCCAGAGGAATTTCCAGTCTGTTTAAAAAAATACCCTATCTACATTTTAAGTTGTTGTGAGGAAAGCATTTTAAAATGTGAACTATTATTCCCCTAGGAATTTGTTTTCCTTTGTTCTCTATTTGTTCTTTGGAATTAATTCCTTTGACAATCTTATCTAGTCTCATTTACCATGTATATCTAGATAGTATCTCTAAATGCAGCTTTGTTTTTTCTCCACAGCTCCAGATCTATATTTCTACCTGTTGGACATTCTCACCTGAATACCTGTTATATCCTCACACTCACTGTCATTTCACTATTTAAGTACCTATTTAGTGTGAAATACTGAGAGAAATACAAAGATAATTGAGTTATCCATTACTCCTCCCTGTTTCACCTCCAACATACTATCAGTATACAAATCTTTCCCTAGCTATGAGTCCCTTCATTTCAATTCTTTCTGTCAATACACTCATCCAGGACTGCATCATCTCATGTTTGGATTATTGCAATTTTCCCCATAACTGCTTTGAATCTGCCTGCTCAGATATCAAGTGGGTCAATTGGGAACAACTGATGCCAGATTGCTTTCCAACTGATTGGAAGGACAGCCTTGAGGACAGTGCAAAGCAGAATTAAAAGCCAAGAAAGGAGATGCTTTTTTAGTGAGATGATTTTCTTGGGCAGACAATGTACAGACTGACACTATGGAATTCTAATGGCATTTAGTTTTTGTATGGAAAGGCACCTCAGTACTAAACAGAACAGAAATTATGTGTGAAAACTCTAATATTTAGGATGAATTTTGAGAATGAACACAGAATTTGGAAAAACAAAAATCAGAAACACAAGGTCAGTAAGACAGATGGGAACTATGGTTGAATATAACCTTTGATTAAATCAAAAGTGTTGGGATTAAAAATTAAGTAAATGGGCATTTACTTTCTCTAGAGCAAAGTTTCATAACCTTAAGTGCATAAAATACTATTTTTCCAAATATTTTAATAATTATTTCAGTATAGGTGGTATTCTTTGTAATCCTATGCATTTTATTTTAAATATTTAAAAACAAAATCCTGAGAAGTGGTCCATACAACCTTTTAGGTATTTATAATAATGATTTGCTTTTACAAAGCAGTATTTTCAAACACACAATCACATCAAATGTTACATACAGAATTTTCCAAAAGGCTAAGTGCAGTTGTTAACCCTTAAAGCTAAAAACAAAACAAAACAAAACAACAACAACAACAAAACTCCATTAAGAATTATGGGATAACCTGTACATTTTAATGTTGATGCCATTAGATAAGCAAAATAAGCCTTGAGCGGGGCGGCTAGGTGGCGCAGTGAATAGAGTGCCGGCCCTGGAATCAGAAGGGCCTGAGTTCGGAGCCGGCCTCCAACACTTAATCCGCACAAACAAAAACCTAGCCGTGTAACCTTGGGCAAGTTACTTAACCCCAATTGCCCTAAAGGGGCGGCTAGGTGGCGCAGTGAGTAAGAGCCCCGGCCTTGGAGTTTGGATGACCCGAGATCAGATCCGGCCTCAGAAAATGAGCACCCACGCATAAATAATGACTAGCCCTGTAACCTTGAGCAAGTTACTTAACCCCAATTGCTTTAAAAAAAAAAAATAAAAAAAAATAAGCCTTGAGGAAACCATGACATTTCTCCTAAATTTTACTCAGGTAGGAAAAAGAAAGCTTGAAACATCTGTAGAAGAGAAAGTTCAAATTGTGTAGTGGCTATGACCAAAGAGCAAAATTGTTCCAGTTTCTTCTTCCAAGATACTTCCAAAGACCATCAAGCATTGGGGAAAATTGCTTGGACAATAATACCCAGAAGGCTATATATTAAACCACAAAGAGAAATGTTGCCAACTTTGAAAAGTCTCAACTTTTAAATTTGAGACTGGCAGACATGTTATAGTAGGAGGAGCCAATTTATGAGCTCCAGACAAAGTGAATGATATAGAAGATCCATAGTATCCTTAGACCCAAGAGTCCTGATTATTCAAAAGAAGTGGTAAGAGGCTTTATAATCTCCAATCTGAAATAAGACTCTCGCAGGTCTTGCAACAAACTCTAAGAGGACTCTATTCCAAGAGATTCTAGACAATTAAATAAGGCAGATGTCATCACATCTTAAGATTTTAGCCAAGTACTCTATTACATCTTATTTTCATATTCCAGGGGTATTAATTAAAATTGCTGGGATTCAATTATAATGAGATACTGTTCTTGCTAGGGGAGCATTGAACCCAGTAAGGCATGATGGAAGAGAACAATTCTATCATCTGATTTTCTCATGTTATTTACTTTGTCTTGATAACCTAATTAAAAGCCTTTGCTAGTAAATCAGCAGCTCTTACATATTCTAGTTATAGAGAGCATTGTGCTGGTGAAGGCTCTGGTTATTATTTATAGAAATGATGTCACCAAACAGCCACAATTAATCTAGGAAAAGTAGCAAAATGTATCATTGTCAGAGCTGTGAGTTTTCAAAACCCAATAGTTAAAATTACATCAAACATACAAGAAGCTAGCTACATGGGCTTCTAGAAAACAACAGGAGACCGCAACTATACATACAACTACACGTAGATTCAAATGATTATATCTATAGGTAGAAGGTGCTGTATTACAGACAATTAGGTGGCATTATGAATAGAGTTCAGATTTGAGTTCAATCCTCTCTCAGGCACTTAATTGTGTAACTGGACAGTTCTTAACCTCTCAGTCTCTGTTTCCTTATGTCTAAAATGGTAACTATGATAACACCTAGCTGACAGGTACAATACCTACTTGACAGATGGTACTCCCTATTGTGAGGATCAAATGAGACAATAAATGTAAAGTTCTTTGCAAACTTTGAATTATAAGAATGTTATTAGAATATATTCATGATATAGTGGTATGTCAGGAGGTTTCTTTTTGACAACACTAACATTTCTAGTTTGAAGAAGTTACTTCAACCCTATTAGTCATATATGAATATAGTTCTCAGGGAGCGATAGAAGTTATATAAATGTGATGTAGCATTACTAAAGTGGTGGCTTCAATATTTCTTGGGAAATTAATTATATATAAAACTAAATTAACCTAGCCTAATCCTTAACAACATACTTTCACACATGCTTGATGTTCCCAGTGGCTTAATTAACATATGTAAAGGCAAATGAAAAAATCTTATCTTTTGTCTGAAAGCTTTAGGTAGCTCAGGAGTACTGATCTTTCCCTGCTTGGTCTATACTTTCCTCTACTTCCCAGTTCAATAAAGTACTTGTTTCTCATGGTTGCAGAGAAGCCAGCACTGAAGTCAGGAACACTTGGGTTCAGTTCCTACCTCTGACACAAACTGACTGTGACCTTTGGCAAGTTCTTTATTATCTCAACATAAAATCAACTGTTTTAAGACAATTCTACATCTGGGCAAATAGTTGTTTACATGCATCAGTAGAAGAGTTTCCTTACCAGAAGAAATTGAGCAGTTCTAAGAGTGCAGAGCAAAAAAAAAAAGTAATTAATTAAGAATATATATAGGGACCCGCAGACATGTTATACTAAGAAGAGTCAATTTATGAGCTACAAAGTAAATTATATAGAAGATCCATAGCATCCTTAGACCCAAGAGTCCTAATTATAAAAAAGCAAATATATATATATATATATATATATATATATATATATTACTGGAGGGAAATAATGCAATTTGATGATGACAACAAATAAACAATATATATTTTGAAAGCAAATTAGTCTGAATTTCATTCAAATATTTAGTGAATAAACATAAATATATAATGTTTTGTAAAATGATATGTATACAGGTGTTCCAGGTATCCTTTGCAGAAATAATATCCATTTTTTGCTCTCCCTCACAAATACCCCTATTTCAAAAGGAATAAGTGAACCAGAAATCTCAGTCTTTTGTACCAAATTCATTCCAGAAGCACCAATGTTTGAGGTTTTATATATATATAACTTACAAAAAATTCTAACAACTTTATTTTATGAACATGTATTTAGGAAATGTTAGTGGTGCAGAAAACAGAATATCCTAGTGGACAGAGTCATCAAGACCTGGCTTATGGTGTAAAATATCTTCCCTTCTTTTGTACTGAACCCAGATGAGTCACAAACATTGAATACTTCAAAAAAACTAAATATTTGCAGAACAGCTACTGAAATTCATTGGTAGAAAGTTTTACCCAACTTAGACTTGGCCTAGCTCTACCAATGAAATCATAGGTATAGTTCTTCCCCCCAAAAGAGGAACATATAAATGCAGCTGGAAATGTAGGTATTGGAATGGGTAGCATGAACTTACAAATTCTATGACTATGGGCAGGTCACTTTTCCCAGTGTCATCAGTGATAAAATGAGAATGATAAGCATTTTGTTATTCATCTCAAAATATTAGTACAAGTTTAGTATTTCTTATAAGTCAATTTTGTTTTCTTTTCAGCTCCAAATTTACCCCCCCCCCTTTTCCCTTCCCTCTTAATTATTGAGAAGGCAAGAAAAATAAAGCCCACTGTAAATATATATATATAGTCATACAAAACAAATGCTTATAGAAAGAAGTAAGAAAAGAGAAGAAAAGAAATTATGCTTAGTTTTATACTCAAAGACCATCACTTTTCTTTATGGAGGAAGACAATATGTTTCATCTTAAGTCCTTTGGAATTTTGATTAGTCATTTTGTTAATCAGAATTCCTAAGTTTTTCAGAGTTGATTATCTTTACAATATGTTTTCAATTGTATAAATTGTTCTCTTGATTCTGCTTACTTTATTTTGGATCAGTTCACACAAGGCTTCCCAGGTTTTTTCTGAAAACATTCCCTTCATCATTTCTTTCAGCACAATAGTACTGCCACACATTCAGATACCATGACTTGTTCTGACATCCCCCAATTCATGGGCATAGATCTAGTAGCAGTATCTCCAGGGTAACACATTTAAATAGGTTTTAAGATACAGTTTTCTGACATCTGTCTATTGAGAATTGCTCTTATTCTAAACAATTTTGACTCAGTCCTATATACATCTAAGAAATGGGACCTTTTTCAGAGAAAAATTTCATTTTAAAAATATTAAAATATCATAATTGTAAGATAGTATTAACATATCTAATAAATATAACACCATTTGAATAATAATGACAATAACAATAGCTCACATAGATATGAGGTTTTAATTCTTTTAAGTTTTTTCAATTAATTTATTTTTAGTTTTGAATATTCACTTCCATGAGGTTTTGAGTTACACATTTTCTCCCCATCTCTCTACTCCTTCCACCCCAAAACAGCATACATACATCTCCCAATCAGCCCTCCCTTCTGTCACCATCCCCACCTCCTTTCTTTTCCCTTTCTATTTTGCCATACGGCAAGATAGATGTCTCCACTCCATGGCCTGTATAACTTATTTTCCAGTTGCATGTGAAAACAATTTCTCACA
Organism: Gymnobelideus leadbeateri; assembly: GCA_011680675.1. Lineage (NCBI taxonomy): Eukaryota > Metazoa > Chordata > Mammalia > Diprotodontia > Petauridae > Gymnobelideus > Gymnobelideus leadbeateri. Next base: position 536,097 of record WOXC01001748.1, read on the forward strand.
TTTCTTTTTAGAACTTTGAATTACAAATTCTCTTCCTCCCTCACTACCCACCCTCATTGAGATGACAAGTAATTCAATATAGGTTACACATGCGTAGTCATGCCAATGATGTTTTAAAACTTGCAAAGCACTTTCTTATGATATAATATGATAAACGTTCATTAACATCCTCCTATAATTCAGACGTTGCATTAAGGTCTGAGTCTACAAATAAGAAAAGAAAAACAATATTTGCCCACAAGGAGCTCAAAATCTAATGAGGAAGACAGTACATAAAAGGAAGATAAAAGGGGAGCTGAGGGCTATGCCAGCAGTTATCCAGAACAGAAGCATGATGATAAAGGTGGAGTACAAAACAAGCAGAGTTAGTGACAAAAGAAGAAATGGCTTGGATTTTGAATCCTCGATAAAGGGAGACTCTGGGAGTTTTTGCTTCAACCTACAGCTCTCTAATCAAATAGGCAGAAGCAACTGAGAAGTCATTCATCTTTCATTCTTTTTTGTTTTTTGTCTTTTTGGAGGGGGAAGGCAGGGCAATTGGGGCTATGTAACTTGCCCAATATTACACAGTTAATAAGTGTTAAGTATCTGAGGTCAAATTTGAACTCAGGCCCCCCTGACTCCAGGGCCAGTGCACTGCACCACCTAGCTGCCCTTCATTCTTCATTCTCAAAGAGGACCAATGACATCAGAAGGGTGATGTCTTGACTTGCAAGTGAACTGGACTTAAATGAGGCAGAAGTATGCAAATTTATCAACCCCACTCTCTCTTCCAGAGTCATCACAGTCCAATGGCAAGACACAGGTCAGGACAACAGATGATGGCCCAGGATGCAGTGGGAGACCTTGGTCTTTTTATATTAAGGTCTTTCCTAGGTCCCAGTTTGCCTGAAGCAACACTCATTCAGTAGTTAAATAGCAGCAAAAGTTGAGGCAAAGGATGACCTACTTTGCTTTCACAAAAGAATCAATGTGTGTGTGTGTGTGTGTGTGTGTGTGTGTGTGTGTGTGTGTCCAGAAACCTCATAGTTTCTGGACAGAACAGAAACAACTGCTATTTACACTCCCTCTGAACCATGAAAACCCAAACAATGAATAAGTGAGGCTTGGGATGGGACTATTTATTATTGACTCATCAGTGAGAAGTACTTTTATGAATGAGGTAGGTAATCCACATAGACCTAATTTACTGATGGCCTCACTGATGCAATCCCTTTGCAATTTCATTGGTTTTTTTTTTTTTAAGATTCTTTCATTGCCTCTTTCTTCTGAGAGATTATATTTGTAATAACTTTACTGGAAATGTTTTCAAGATCCTTCTATCACTACTGAAATGTCTTCTGTATTGGAGGTTTTTTTTTTTTAAATTGGATTCTATTTAAATTAGATTAGAATCTCAAAACATCAGAATGGAATAGAGAAAGGTTGTACAATCACATATTTTTGGAATACTTTTTCAGATTATTTTTCCTTACTAAGCCTAACCCTGCCCACATACCTCCTTCATTTACTGATAGAAAAGGGATCCTTGGGATAGTTAGCTTGTGTGTGTGTGTGTGTGTGTGTGTGTGTGTGTGTGTGTGTGTGTGTGTGTGTGTGTGTTGAACATTGGAGGAAAGTGTTAGTGAACAGTTTGACTTCTGTTTTTCTTCCCTCTCTAGAAATGTGCAGTTCTCTCTTCAAACCCCTAGAGAAAAACACACCAATTATTTTTTAAGATAGGCTATATTTTGTCTGAAATTCTTTAACTAGCAAGAATTTGTGTTGGGGTGGGTAGGTGGCACAGTGAATAGAGCACCTGCCCTGGAATCAGGAGGACCTGAGTCAAATCCAGCCTCAGATGCTTAACGCTTACTGACCATGCGACCTTGGGTAAGTCACTTAACACCAATTGCCCTGCCTTTCCCTACCAAAAAAAAGTTTTTCTGTAAAAGTTTGCTATGTTTCAAGTGCTAGAGCTCAATAATTTTCTTATTTAATAGTGATGAAGTAAAACTTACCAAACAAAAAAATTGGCAAAATTGTGGGGGTGTTCAGGAGTTCTCACTGAGAGGTGATATATCTTTATTGTGATCATTTTCAACTCAAAAATTAGCAAATAGTACAAATCAATAAGATTTATTTTTGTGTTAATTACCTAGATGTCAGAAAGTGATTGAAAAAATATTAACACAGACTGCACCTAAAAATATGTTATTTCCCCCCTGGAGAGTTGGTTGTTAAACATTGAGCAATATACTCCTGTTTATAAGCATTTAATAAAGGGCTTCTGTAATATTTCATCTATAACATTTACCCTTTGTAATCAAGTTCTTTCTTTTTTTTTAAGGACAGAAAATAGCTATCTCCTCTCATGCTCCAAGTTTGATAAGGCACATGATAAGCTCACTGTTAATTTATATTTTATCATGATAAAGATAAAGGACCAGAGGCATCCGGGGAATTTTCATTTTTCTCATTAAAATATTCAAACTTGAACACTGCCTTAATGAGGTGGTAATGAGGTAAAAATGTTCTTCTTGAAAAAGAAGAGGGTGAAGCCTTCTGGCAAAGGTAACAATAAAGTGATAATGAGGCCAAAATGTTCTGTGTTTGGTTAATACTAGATTATTTTAAAATATCTTTCTTTTCTCATTGAAAGATTTTTAAGTTCATGAACATTTTACTGTGTCAATGGGAAGTGATAATTTTGAATATTATGGTGAAGATGAGGAAGATGATGCCAATAATTTTTATTTGGAGAATGCTTATTCTTTGTTTTTGAAGAGTACCAATGACTTAAATGTGTCAAGTACTTTAAGTATATTATCTCATTTGTGATTTGCAACATTTGGAGAGAAATACTAAGGTATGATGATGATGATGATGATGATGACCATTACACAAATTAGGGAGCTGTGAATTTGTTATGTTAAGTAAGTTGACCAATGTAACTAATAAGCAGAAACAGGATTTGAAAACAGATCTTTCTGTCTCCAAGTCCCACAGTCTCAATTGTAGATAATAATGTATCAATTTCATTTTGTGTATATGCTACTATTATCTCATTCTAACTCTCAGATGTCAATTTTCTGGAAACTGACAGAGATGACAAAGCATTTATTTTTGAGAAGCATATAATCTATAGCTATAAAACAGATCCCTCCACCAGATGGCATTACTAGGTTAAGCCCCATTAGCACCATTGTCTAAGGAGCAGATTAATCAACTATATTTAACTCAATAGATGCCCAGTGACTTGAAATCATGAATGAAGGAAACTCCAAAGTGTTATTCCCCTCTTACCAGTAGTATCAGCAAGGTTATTTTTCAAATCACTATTTCCAGCATAGATTTGATAGAAATGACTTTTCTCAAGAACATTTCAAATTGCTCTACTGAGCCACATAAGTAAAGCTTTCTTTTTACAAAAGCCATTCTAGGAAATCATATCACGTTGTATTATCCACATTCTAGCCTATACAATACTGTAATTCTGGTCTTTGTGGGGGTTGTGATATCATACTGTTAAGTGCTCTGTAGCACATGTTCCCTGAAAGTATTCAGGTTTTTCTCTCAAAAAAAAAAAAAAAAAGAAAAAACACCTCTCCCCCCATACACACACACACACACACTAAATGGTATAAAAATTCTGACCTGGTTTTAGAACAATAAGCATAATGTTAATAATAATATCTAGAATTTATATATTACTTTAAAAATTGCAAATCATTTACAAATATTACCCTGGAAATTAGGTGTAATTATTATTCCTATTTCACAAATGGAAAAACTGAGGCAGGCAAAGATTAAGTTACTTGCCTAGTCACAAAGCAAGAAATTGGAGCTGAATTTGAACTCAGGTCTAACTATAGGTCTAACATGGCTTTCATTTCATCCCCTAGATACCTCTTGGAAGAAAACTTCATGATGATTTTGAGGACTGATGATGACAAGTTTTACTGAACAAGTTAAATGAGGTCCCATATAGAATCTGTAATGGTATGACATTTTTTTCCCAATGACAATGTACAACATTCTCTCTAATGAACACATCTTTGGAATCACTGCTCAGCATAAGCTTTCCTCTGGATCACCTCCTCTGGTTCACGGCAATGGTGACAGTAATGGCAACATATTGACTTGTTTTATCTTCTTTCAGTTGTCATCAGCAAACCTGTGGTGTGTGGTGGAGGATTTTATTTAAAACCACTCTCATAGTAGATGTGTTTGAAAGAGATGTGTGATTCCTTTGATGTGGGCAATCCCTCCAGTAATATAGAAAGCAAATAATTCATACTTGCCTGTCCTGTTACCCTTGCCCATACTACCTGATGAGTTCTCAAAAGGGGATCCCTCCAGATTGCTAGGGGTTTTCCTCGTTTTATTTGACATTGTTGAGATAACAGGGGAGCCTTTGGACTATCTATTGGTTATCTCATGCTCTCATGCAAAAATCCATCTTCTTTTTCAATCATGTATTTCTCTAACGACAACCTTTATTCAGGTCTTTTGTATAATTTGCTACATGTTACATTCTTTTCCCATCCACTGTATGTCTCTCAACTGCCCATGAGAAATACTAATTTCTTAACTATTTTGAGACTGCTGAATTCAGAGACTTACAGCCATACAATAGTACTAGTAGAAAACTGTCATTAAAAAGATGACCATTTGGGGCGGCTAGGTGGTGAAGTGAGTAGAGTGCTGGCCCTGGAGTCAGAAAGACCTGAGTTCGGATCCGGCCTGAAACACTTAACACACCCAAATAAGAAAACCTAGCTGTGTGACCTTGGGCAAGTTACTTAACCCTAATTGCCCTCCAAAAAGAAAAAAAAATGACCATTTGTTTCTAGAAGAAATGCGAAGTCATTAAATTAATTTTTTATCTTCCAAGAACAATCCAGTATATCCTCTTCTTTAATTCTGGGCATAACTTATTATTCATTTGTCCTACTTATGCAAGAAAAATAAAACTAATGCCCACATACACAGGTTAAAATAGCTAATTAAGCTATTAATGCTTAAAACTGCACTAAGAATTTTTGTAACACTCTACATGTATTTCTAAACAAACATATATGTGTGGAAATATATGTAACTATATGCTAGATGCATATATGTGAGTATATATGTATACATATATATGTATATACACACATGCAGAGACATATACATGCATCCATACCTACAGATAAATAAGCAAAAAGATTTCCTACTTAACTTTAATATCAACAGATACTCTTCTTCTGCTTTCTTCCCCATCCTCTCTCTCTCCCTTCCCTCTCCTTCTCACCCTTCTCTCCGAGGATAGTTAAATCAAACTTTTTGATTGGTTACTTATATCTTTCAGGAGATTCTTCAATATTCTGTTGCTTGATGAAAATAGGACAATGCCACCCATAAACAGGAATATATGTAGTATCTCAACATCCATAGGCAATGCCCGTTTAACATAGAGACTAAACTGGATCTCCTTAATTGGCAAATACAGTATAAATCTCCCCATCTTATTCCTTGCCAGGTATACTACTCCTCCAAAGGGTTATCTAAACACTACTCATGGTAGGTGTTTTATAAACATTTAATTCTTATAATTATTTCATGAACAAGAGCTGCCACAGATTAATGAGTCTTACCCACTGTGTGTAGTGAATTTAATACCAATTGTTAATAACTAAGTCCTGTCCCCAAAGAATCAACTTAGGTATTCTGCTCAAATATATATCTATATTTATGTTTGTATGCATATGTATATACTATGCAGATATATGCATATTTTATATGTGCATACACACATATGTGTGTATCCACACATTCCACTTTATGTCATTAATAGGCTCTGCAAAAAACATGGCAGGAGGAATAATTATATTACAGGAACAGATCATTTTATAGGAATATGTCATAAATATAAATTCCCCTTTTCCCCCAAGAAAACTTGTTATGATTTTTTTTCAGTGGAGTTTGATTATAAGGCATTAAGTATGGAAACAACTCATGCAAATAAAAGAAAATAATACTCAGATGTAGCAAAATAACATAGCAAGAATTTTCACAGCAAGCACACAGAATGTTAGGATTTTCAGGCCCATTGGTAAAAGTTATTTTATTTTCAGGAGAAAAAAAGGAAAAGCTGACAGACCTGTGAAGAAAATGGCCTCTTTCCTGGGTCAGAGGATGTGACATAAGCAGCTTGGGTGTAGGCATAGCTTTTGAACCGAGGTTGAAGAGATGAGGAGGTTCGCACATGGCCCTGTGCTAAACTGACTGTGATCTAAGGAGAGGTTTGGGAGAGGGCAAGGGGAGGAAATATACATATATACACATGTGAAGACGTGACACTAATAGGACTGCTATCCCCCACCCAAGTAAAAGGAGGAGAAAATGAAGAGGGTTAAATAAATATCAAATTCCTAGAAACCTTTTAGTCTTAAAGGAGCACTTTAAAATAAGCATAGGGTGGCATTTTACCAGTTAACATGAAACACTACTGAAGGTGAGTGGGTAAATATATTTCACTGGAAGGGTTCTCAAGAAATAAAGGTGAAGGGAAGGTAGGAAACTACAGTATGCAATGCAGTTTAAAAATGGAAATCTAAAAGTAATTTTCTCTGTATGTTGAGTAAAAGAAACCTGAATTCATCAAATCAATGACTTAGCAAAAGCCTGAAACTCTCATAAGGAAAACAGAGGAATATTTCAGTATTTCTGGAGAGGCAATGTTGTGTAATGAAACAAAAAAATTAACTTGGGATCAAGAAAGGCTTGGGTTTGACTTATATGTATGATAGTTACTAGCTATGTGAACTTGGATAAGTCATTCACCCTCTCTGAGAAATTAAGGTAATGAAATGATGTATGTGTAGTTTTATATATATATATATATATATATATATATATATATATATATATATATATATATATATATATATATACACATATCAACTAATATTATTTACTAGAGAAAATTAAATCAATGATTATTTTAATGCCTGTAGCAAAGATCTTCTATGGACTACTTTAAAAGTATCATTGTTTATATCTTAGCAAATACAAATAATAATAATTTTAATAATTCTAGGGGCTGCTAGATGGTGCAGTGAGTACAGCACTGGCCCTGGAGTCAGAAGGACCTGAGTTCGGATCCAGCCTCAGACACTTAACACACACAAACAAAAACCTAGCCGTGTGACCTTGGGCAAGTTACTTAACCCCAATTGCCCTCAAAAAAGCAAAAAACAAAAAACAAAAAAACCCAATAATTCTAGAGAGAATCATTTCTTTTAGCAAGTCTAAATACAAGCTAATGGATAACATAAGATGAAACATTAAAGACTGAAATAGAACAGCTAACGGGAGACAAACTAACTATATAAATATACACGTGTATGTATATCTGTATATATTTTTGTGTATGTAAATGTGTTTATATAATATACATAGAAACTATGTTTGTGTATATATATGTGTGTGTTTATATATATGCATACCTATATTTATTATATATATACACTATGAGACACATATCAGTAGAATAAAGTAGTTTTTGTTCTGTCATTTCAGTAGTGTGACCTCATTTAGGGTTTTCTTAGAAAAGATACTAGAGCAGTTTGCCACTTCCTTGTTCAGCTCATTTTACAGATTAGGAAATTAAGACCAACAGGGTTAAGTGATTTGCCCAGGGTCACACGGTAAGTGTCTAATGCCAGATTTGACTTCAGAAAGATGAGTCTTCTTAACTCTGGTCGTGGCACTCTATCCACTACACCACCTAGCTGCCTTAAGAATAAAATACTGAGGGATATAATATATTTTTTTTTAAAACACGACAAATGTTTATATATAAACATAATCTTAAATGTGCTCCTTAACTTTTAAAATATTCTTTAATTTTGTCAATATTATTTTGTTCAAGAGCCATGATTTGATTAGAATGGGAAACTCTTGGGGAAGAAATTTCCTTCACATAGATATCAGTCATGAACTTCTCTGGGATTTAATTTTCTTAGAGAGTTTAAAGGGCACTCAGAGGATAAGTGACTTGACCAAGGTCCCATAACAATTCTGACAGAGGTGGAACTTAAACCTACATCTTTCTGACAAAGAAACTAGATCTCTGTACATTCTAACATGATGCTTCTCATCCTTTATAATTAAGTTTTTTTTTTTTTAGTGTGGCAATAAATTATAGAGATGAAGACATTGCTGAATAGCAAATATTTTCTGACCTTGGTGTTCTTGACAGAATGTGAGCTCTGCTGGTACAAAAATAAATCCACGGATAACATTTTGCCCTGTTTCTTGGTGCGTATCTAGCAACTACAAGAACATTTTCTGCTCTATCTTTCTGATATTCTAATGAAAATACAGAAATATTTTAATTATATGCTTTGGAAATATATTTAAACCATGGTTATGTAAGCTACACTATTTATAAATACTGAATGTTAATGTAATGAAAGAAAATAGATGCATAATATTAGTTTTAGATGCATCCTTAAAATGCCATATAGTAATCAACTTAAAGCCAGTGCAACTGTCTGTTAGAACTCACCTGCTGAGAATAGTGCATTTCATGGTGCATTTGAAAATGTTCTCCTGGAGGACCTTTTGATGGCCTTGGCAACATTTCCACTTCTTGAATAGCTTCCATGCTTACTTGTTGGGGCAGAACTTGGAAGAGCATTGTGACATACATTAAGATAGACTTCTTATCTGGATAGGCTGTTGCAACATCTGTAAAATACGTTAACATACATCACTTTTTTTTTGTTCCCATTATGGAATATGCAAAAGGCATGAACAAATCCATGTTACAAGAAGAAGACAAACTAACAAGCCTTCAATTGTCTATGAATGCCCTCCAGAGACTAATTAGAAAATTCTAATGAGCTCTAAAATTTTCTACAAAGTTGGAATATCAATGAGATAAAGTCTTAATTTTTTTCCCTCTAATTCATGTAAACTTCATTCCATCCTATTTTTTCTAAAGTCAAATGGCAAAGCTATGCTATCAAAGGGAGTAGCATTCATTAATTGAGAGAGAAAAATAGAGAGCTGGATTTTCTTTCCTGTGGAAGGTTAAAAATCATCATGGTGACTAAATGGCACAATAGTAACTAAAGAAATCATCACGGTGATTAAATGGCACAATAGTAACTAAAGAATCACACATTATACTTTAAAGTCTTGGAGTTCGGTAAAATAAGGAAGAGATTCTTACATGTATCAGGTGTATTTGTGAAAAACAAATGTGAAGTTAAATTATTTCAATTCAATTAAACAAATATTTATTAAGCACTGACCACATGAAGCACCATGGTAGGCACTGGAGGTACAAAGATAAAACCAAAATGGAGTATTGTGGGGATACAATGCCAATATTATAAATAAATATACATTATTTACAAAGTAATTTCCAGAGATAAAGAGCATTTACAAAAGCATAGAAAAAAACTTACGTAAAAGATGTGAGCTGTGTTTTGAAATGAGGGGCTAATTATACTGGGAGAGGCATACCATTTGCCACCATTCAAAAAGAACAAAAAGCAAAAGAAATTCCACTAGATTTAACTGAACTAATACTTCACAATATTTTGAAACTACATTAAAATATAGTAAATTTGTATTAGGATACATGATAGTACATCTAGTGGCATCAGGTATCATCTCCCTACTTAAACACTAGAGACAAGTATCTTTAATGGCTTTACATAAAGTTGTTCTGCTGATATGCTTTGTGGCAACATATCCAGGGAGAAAAAGAGAGCCCAACATCCTGAGTCAGTAACAATTTGTAATGATATAAGTAATGTGGAAGTTCTTTCAAGTCCTTCTTTTGTTATCTGGCATTAAAATTTACCCACTGCACTCATTCCAGTGAATCAGGATGTAAAAAGAACCTTGTATGAGAAAGTTATCATTAATCCCAGAAGTGTTAAAGCATAATCACAGGCAGGAAGCCAAAGAAACTCTGGCATGCTGTAGCAATGAATTTGTAATCATAAATCTATCTTGGCTTAGCTAAGATCTAAGATTTTTAAAAATTCAATGTGGATATCCAGTCAGATATTCTTATCACTGGTAAGAGAAGAAAGAATACAATGTCAGACCAAAGGAGGAGAAAGTCACCTACTAGTCATCTCCTTTCATTTAAAGAAAATTTAACATATTATTCATGAGAATCTGTAGTATCTTATAAAACTTTCAGAGAAAGAGATTACTTAATGTTCCTTAAGTAGGATACACCCTATAATAACATTCCAGTATTGGGGTAGGGGAAGGGAGACATTGAGCACATAAGCATCCTACTACGCAGGCTTTCATTCACTCAAATATTTTGTGCAAGCCTAAAAAATGCATGACTGAGGAATACACAACATAATCCTAAATCCTTGCCCTCAGTATGATAACAACTAGTTATTAACTAACAAATGTCATTAAGTGACTTTCTGTGATTGATTTACATGAAAGATGTCAAAAATATAATTTTGCCCCAATATATATAAAATTTATTATCATAAATTATTAATGGAAGAATATTTATATGAATTATCCTAAAATGTGATTCTACTCTTTTCCTACTTCACTTATGTCCCTAAAACAAATTTTAAGATTCTAGAACTCTAATTCTTTTTGCCTCCTTTCTGGGATTGCCAGATTTGATTTAGTTATTCAAATAAAGAAGTTAATCCATATTGTGAAATCCATCAAAATATTATCAGCATGAATTGCAATAATATTAATGCATAAATGTTTGGATATGGTTTAATGTAAAGAGGTAATGTCAAATATGTCTAAAGTCTTATTTTATTGTTCTTAAGCAACTGCTATGATAATAATGTCCTTGGGGATTTTTTTTAATATTTAAGATATAAAAGGTGAAATTTATATTCATTGGATAAATATATGAATGAGAATAGCAATTATGACAATAATTATTCACTTCAAGATGAATAGATATCATTATAAGGATCATATACGCAGAGATAGATGGGACCTCAGAGTCCATGTGGGTCACAATTTTTATATTAAAAAGGAAGATAGATATTGAGACTTAGAAAAGTAAAGAGAGGGGAGGCTAGGTGGCACAGTGAGTAGAGCACCAGCCCTGGAGTCAGAAGGACCTGAGTTCGGATCCGGCCTCAGACACTTAATACACACAAACAAAAAAAACCTAGCCGTGTGACCTTGGGCAAGTTACTTAACCCAAATTGCCCTCCAAAAAGCAAAAGCAAAAAAAAAAAAAGTAAAGATAGTCACTCAAGTTACACAAGTGAAAAAAAAAAGTGTCAGGGGTGAGATTTAAACCCATAGTCTCTGATACCAGTCAGTGCTAGGTCCACAGTATGGCCCTGACTTCCAAGGATAACTAAACTATTTTTTTTCAATTAGACTGGAAACATGTAACTTTGAGTATCTGGAGACAAAATCATTTAATAGTCTCAACAAAAATTTTATTTAATCATGATTTTAATGGTGAAACCATGCCATAATGGAGTTTTGTGCTAAGGTAACCTGTCCAAGTTCTGCCATGTTCACATATGATATTGTAACTAATTTTAATTTAAATGCTCCATTAAACATACACAGGCATGTTCATACTTGCAATGTGAACAAGCTACCATCAATAGAGGAAAAAATGATTTAAGCAAGTTACCACCTGATTGCTATCAATACTATCATTGGAAAACATTGAATAAATATTTCTTTTTCATTTAATCTATAATAAATTTTGAAATGCTCTATAATATAAAAGTCTATGTCTTAGCCATATCTCACATTACACTCTAGCCCTTATCACACAGTAGGCACTTAATAAATGGTTCTGAAAAGAATCAAATAAATAGAATATAGGATAGGTGATCTTTATGCTGCTCTAGACTGGTGTTTTCTTCTCTATACTGGAGAGAATTATTCTGAACTAATACTCCCAAACTCAGATCCTATCCTTACTTGAATTCAAAGAGATAGGCATTGCCTTTCAAAGGTAGAAAATTATGAGTGTAGCATAATATGGATACTGTCAGACTCTAGTCACTACATAGGTTGAGTTTGCTGAATAATTTTGTTTGTTTTGTTTTAATCTTTATTCTTTATTACAAAGGATGGCTCACTGGTAGGGGAGAAGAAGGGATGTTTTAGAAAAATGGAGGTGATTTTAAAATAAAGGGATGTTTTAGAAGAACAAGGGATGTTTTAGAAAAATGGAGGTGATTTTAAAATAAAAAGCCAATACAGAGATGTTTTTTTTCATGGAGAAAAATGAGTGAGTACTTTATTCTAACCAATCCCTAAGAGAGGTATACTATTGGCTAATGAGAACTTATCTCTGGTGATAGAAAAAGTTAAAGTACATGAACTGGGTTTGTCAGGTTTAACACAATATATTGGGTGGCACTTTAACTTAAATGCATATCACTATTCCTGTATATCATAATTTGTGTTCTAAATTGATATTTTAATTTAATCAGATGTTGTTGTTTTTTGCTTTGTAGATGCCACAATGCTATTAAGTAAAATGTTTATAATCCTTCACACTTGATCCATGTATTTTTCAAATGCCACCCTGATCAGTACCCATGTAACAATTAGCATAACTCAAAACCTCAAGATTCATGAATTATTCCATTTTATTCCTGTGGAGCTTTTTTTTTATCCTCTCAGAAGAAAATATTATCCTCCTCTTCTTGGATTTTTATCTGCATCTGATCTTTGCCCCATATCACCCAACCATATATTCAGTTGCATAAACAAGAAATTCCCTAAGTGCAGAGACTGTGTCATTTTATTTTTGCATCTCTAGCACCTAGCAGAGTACCTTGTATCTAATAGGTTCATGCTTAATAAATAAGTGTTGAATTGAACTGAATTCTTTTGAAAAGGTCATAGATTTCAAAGGTATGGGTGCTCCCTTCAAGCCATGTCTCTGTGAATGACCTTCATGGATTGTAGTTCAACAAGTTTATCATCTGCTGGTAAACCATCTATCACCTGGTGGTGAACTAACTTTTAACACAAATTAGTCTGGGTCTCAAAAAACAGGTATGTAGTCTATCATTGAGGTTTTATCAGCCTAGCAGAAGCTGTCAGGACATGGCCTTCATTGAGAAACCTTTGAGAACTGAGGACCAAAATGAGGCATCAGAATAAGACATTAATAAAAATGATAGAATTATGAAACACATTTGGAAAAATAGGTAGATCAATGCATCATTGGTAGTGTTGTGAAGTAGTCTAACTATTCTAAAGAACAATTTGGAACTATTTACAAAGGGAAATAAAACTTTTGTTGTTTTAATAGCACTGCTAGATATGTATCTGTAATGGTAATAGGAATTTGAAGATCTTTGAAACTCTGCCCCCTAATAGACTGAATGTAATGACATGGAGCCTGTGGTGGAAGGAGTTTCCTGAAGGGTGGAGCAGAGCCCACTGGAAGCTGGGAGTCAGAGCCTGCTAGACAGTTGGGAGGAGAGTTTGTTTCCAAGGGAGACAGATGGGCTTGTAAGTAAATATTGGTCAAATATTGGTTTGTGGGAAGGCTAAAGAATGGTGTGGCTCTGTGCTCTTGTGGCTTATCAACTTCTTTGCTACTATAATGGAATCAGTTTATTGGTTTGGGGATTTGGTTTTCTGGTGTCTGAACATTTTGCTTCTGTCTTCTGTATGGACAGTCTGTTATATTTTGTGATTGAGTACAATGTGTGTATGTTTATAGTGACTGTAGGCCCTGTAAATATTGCATTGGCACTACAGTATCCCAAAGAGATCAAGGAAAAGAGAAAAAAGGGAACTATTTCTACAAAATTATGTATAATTGTTCTTTTTATATTGGCAAAGAATCAGAAATCAAAGGGATGCCCATAAATTTGAGAATGGCTGAACAAGTCATGAGATATGATTGTGATGGGACATTATTGTGCTTTAAGAATTAATGAACAGAATGGTTTTAGAAAAGAAAAAAATAACTTGGAAAGATTTATATAAACACATGCAAAGTGCAGTGAGGAGAAGCAGAAGAATACTACACATAGTATCAGCAATGCTATAAGGATGAAGAGGCAGAGCCAAGATGGTAGAAGGAAGCCTGGAAGTTGCCTGAGCTCTCCTCAGCTTCCCTCAGAAACGATATTAAATCAGTCTTTAAACAGATTCTGGAGTAGTGAAACTTACAAAAAAAACCAGAATAAAATTATTTTTCTAGCTTATGATAATTCAGAAAGACTTCAGGAAAGGTCTGCCTCACTTGGGTAAAAGGGAAGCACAGCCCAGGGCAGAAGTGTTGTAATGGAAATGCAAATTTAAAGATCTTCCCTGTCCCCAGGTTAAGTGCACCTGGAACCTGTGGTGGGAGGCTTGTTTTTTCGGGAATGCCCACACCTTGACACTTTGTGATTGGGCAGTCGGTCAAGAAGGTTGTTACATTCTCTGAGCCAGGAGAAGGCTATATAAACCCTTATGGAAGGCTTTGCTTTGGGGGCTCGCTTTGAGAAGTGTTGTGTGATTTGGCCAGAGGAGACTCTGGGCAGCCGTTGAGAGACCCCCGGTTTTGAAAACCCAGATGTTGATGCTTCCCTTTCTGGTAGCTGTAATTTGGTATTGATGTAATGGTTAGACAGTTTAGAAGCCTGAAGTTCGGGGTGCTGACCTTTTTCCCCTGAACTAGGTAACTGATATATGTTTGATTGATTAAAGTAAGCTTGTTAACCCATTTTGAGTTGCTTTCCTTTAGAAAAGCAGTTCTAAGAACCTATGTTGGCAGCCACCCTGGGGATGTTGGGGTGCTTACTGTTACAAGTGTCTGGGCAAGCAAGTAGGTGGCTCATATCCAAAGATCAGATGAGCAACTAAGGTCCCTTGGTCCTGGCTCAGCAGAACAGTGACACAGTAGGTCAGGTGTGAGGCCTCCAGCCCTGGTGTAGAAAGCAAATTGCTAGCCATAGAATCTAGGACGTAACAGGTGTAACTAGGCAGGCCTCCCTAGTATAGTAAGTAACCCACCAGCATCTGAGATCCCAGGATATAAAGTCAGAGACCCTGGCCCCCAGTGCAAGAAGCTTGGCATAGTACACACTGTGGCAATGGAGTAGAGTTCAACTTTAAAAGTCATGAAATAGGCAAAAATGAGCAAGAACAAAAAAGTTACTATAATGACAGAGAGGATCAAAATACAAACTCAGAAGATGATAAAATTGTCAAAATGCCTAAATGCAAAACCTCAAAGGGGAATATGTATTGGTCTCAAGCCTAAAAAGCCTTCTTGGAAGGGCTCAAAAAGAATTTTAAAAGTCAAATACGAGTGGTAGAAGAAAAAATGTGAAAAAAATGAGCAGTATGCAAAAGAGTCAATAGCTTGGAAGAGGAAGGACAAAAATTAACTGATGAAAACAATTCCTTAAAAAAATATAATTGGCCAAAAGGGGGAAAAATCCACTGAAGAAAACAACGCCTTTAAAAAGTATAATTAGTCAAATAGAAAAGGAAGTCCAAAAGCTAACTGAAGAAAATAATTCCTTAAAAATTAGAATTGGACTTTTGCAATATGACTCTTATGAGAATGTTTAATATGAATGTATATGTAGAGCCTATATCAAATTGCACACTGTCTTGGGGATGGGAGTGAGGAAGGAGAGGGAGAACATTTAAAACTTAAAATCTTATGGAAGTAAATATTGAATACTAAACATAAACAAATTAACTTAAAAATTAGAATTGAGCAAGTGGAAGCTAATGACTCTATGCGATATTAAGAATTAGTCACATAAAATTAAAAAATGAAAAAAGAAAAGAAAATGTAAAATACCTCATTGAAAAGCAACTTACCTAGAAAATAGACATAAGAGACAATTGAAAAATTACTGGACTACATGAAATCTGTGATCAAAAAAAGAGCCTGGATAGCATCTTTCAAGAAATTATCAAGGAAAAATGCCCTGATATCTTAGAATCAGAGGGTAAAATAGTCATTGAAAGCTTCCACCTATCACCTCCTGAAAGAGATTCCAAAATGTAAACTTCAAAGAATATTGTAGGCAAATTATAGTAGTATCAGGTCAAGGAGAAAATACAGCAAGTAGCCAAAAAGAAGTAGTCACAGTCAAGATTACACAAGATTTAGCAGCTTGTACATTAAAGGATGTGATGGTTTGGAACATGACATTTTTGAAGGCAAAGGAGCTCAGATTACAAACAGCAATCAACTACCCAACAAAATTAAGCATAATCTTTCAGGGGAAATGATGTACATAATGAAATAGGAGACTTTCACAGTTTTCTTATGAGAAGACCAGAGCTGAAGAGAAAATCTGATCTTTGAATACAAGACTCAAGGGAAGCACAAAAAGATAAATAGGAAAGAAAAAAATATTCAATAAGCTTAAACTATTTTACATCCCTACACAGGAAGATACTTGTAACTCTTTATTACTTGCATCTTTTATACTTGAATCTTTATTATGGCAGTTAGAAAGGGTACACATAGACAGAGGCTGTGGTATAAGTTGACTTTGATGTGATGATATAAAAAATATAATGAGTGAAAAAAGGATTTTAAGATTTTAAGAGCAAAGTGGGGGGCAGAATAGGGTAAACTACATCACATGAAGAGGCACAAAAGATGTATTAAAGTAGAGGAAGAGAAGTGGGGGTGGTAAACATTGTTTGAACCTTACTCTCATCAGATTTGGCTCAAAGAGAAAATAACATACACTCTCAGTTGAGTATAGAAATTTCTTCTATACTTTAGTGAAAAAGGAGGAAAAAAGGTAAAGAAAAGGGAGGGGTCTTAATAGAAGGCAGGACAAATATAGGAAGGCAGGGGTCAAAAGCAAAACACAGTAAACACAGGACAGGGTTAAAGGAGAGAGAAAAGTATAAGCCAGGAAGAAAATAGGATGAAAGGAAATACAAAGTTAGCAATTATAACTGTAAATGTGAATAGGATTAACTCTCTCATAAAACAGAAGCGGATAACACAATGGATCAAAAACCAGAATTCTATATTATGTTGTTTACACAAAACACATTTAAAGCAGAGAAATATATACAGAGTAAAGGTAACAGGCTAGAGCACAACATATGCTCCAGCTGAAGTTTAAAAAAAAGCAAGATCAAGCATCTTGATCTAAGAAAAACAAAAGCAAAAACATATCTAATTAAAAGAGATAAGGAAGGAATATACATCTTACTAAAAGGTACCATAGACAATGAAATAATATCAATACTAAATATATGTGTGTATGTGTATACACACACAAACACACACACATATATGTAGTTATATTTAGTATTGAGGAGAAGTTAAGTGAGTTACAGGATAAAATAGACAGCAAAATTATACTAGTGGAGGACCTCAACCGCCGTCTCTCAGAATTAGATAAATCTAACCACAAAATGAACAGGAAAGAAGTTAATGAAATGAGTAGAATTTTAGAAATATGATAGATCTCTGGAGAAAATTGAATGGGGATAGGAAGAAATATACCTTTTTTTTTTTTTCTCAGTGGTACATGGCATCTACATAAAAACTGATGGTGTATTAGGGCATAAAGTCTGACAATCCAATGCAGAAAGGCAGAAATATTAAATGCATCCTTTTCACATCATTATGCAATAAAAATTTTGTTTAATAAAGGGCCATGGAAAGATAGATAAAAATTAATTGGAAACTAAATAATCTATTCCTAACAAAAGAGTGGGTCAAACAACAAGACGTAGAAATAAGCCATAATTTCACCAAACAGAAGAACAACAATGAGACAAGATACCAAAACTTTTGGAATACAGTAAAAGCAGTTTTAAGGTGAATTTTTTTTATTTCTAAATTCTTACAGAAACAGAATAGAGATAGAGGATATCAATGAACTGGGCATGCAACTTAAAAAGCTAGAAAAAACAAATTAAAATCCCCAGTTAAATATTAAATTAGAAATTCAGAAAATCAAAGGGAAGATTGGTATAATTGACAGTGGAAAGGAATTGAACTAATAAATAGAACTAAAAGCTGCTTTTATGAAAAAAAACACAATAAAATAGATATGCTTTTTTATTTGATTAAAAAATAAAACAAATTACCAATATCAAAAATGAAAAAGGATGAATTCACTGCCAAATAAAGCAGAAATTAAAGCAATAATTAGGAGCTATTTTGCCCAACTGTATGCCAACAAATCTCAAAATCTAAGTGAAATGGATAAATATTTGCAAAAAATATGAACTTTCAAGATTAAAAGAGAAGGAAATAGAATACCAGAAACCCATTTTAGAAAAAGAAATTGAATAAGCTATTCTCATCAGGAAAACAATCCAAGACAGTTCAAGTCACCCATTATGTCATACTGTCTGTCTCCCAAGAAAGAATTGATAAACTCTGAATACAGATTGAAGCATATTATATTTTTTGGCTTTCTTTTTCTTTTTCTTTTTCTTTCTTTTTTTTTTTTTTTGCTTTTTGGAGAGGGGAATGCAGGGCAATTTGGGTCAAGTGACTTGCCCAAGGTCACATGGCTATTAAGTGTTAAATGTCTGGGGTCATATTTGAACTCAGGTCCTCCTGATTCCAGGGCAGGTTCTCTATTCACTGTGCTACCTAGCCACCTCTGGCTTTATTTTTCTTGTTTATTTTTTTGTCTCTGTGGGCTTTTTTTTTTTTGTGCAAGATGGCTAATATAAAACCATGTTTCATGATGTCACGTGTATAGTTGATATCAAGTTGATTTCCTTCTTAATGAAAGGGAAGAAAAGAGGGAAAGAATAAAGAATTAAAAACTTTTAAAATGAATTAAAAATACATTGAACAGGGAAATATTTATTGAAATAACTTTATATGTATATGCATATATACATATATATGACTATTCTAATAAATGGCATAAATACAGTTTCATTTGGTACTTTATGCTTGGCTGATCTATGAAAGTTGGGTCTTAAAAGGTAGCAAAGGATTTACATAGCATAGCCATAAATGCATTGAATACAAAGTTCATTCATAATGACAAGCAAATGTGGAACACAAGTGAGCTATGTTTAGGGACAACATTTAGTAGACATGTTTGACTGGAATATAGGGGTAGTTTGGGGCGAATCAGTGATAGATAAGTGTTAGGAGGGAGGTTCTGACTAGATCATGCAGGATCAAGAAAGTCAGATGAATGCAGAAGAAAAGAGACAAGATATTGTAAAAAGAATAAAAGAAGACAAGGAGAAAGAAAAAGGAGGAGGAAAGGAGGAGGAGAAGGAAAAGGAGAAGAAGAAGAAGAAGAAGAAGAAGAAGAAGAAGAAGAAGAAGAAGAAGAAGAAGAAGAAGAAGAAGAAGAAGAAGAAGAAGAAGAAGAAGAAGAAGAAGAAGAAGAAGAAGAAGATGATGATGAATTGGCATGACTTGTTAACTAAATGTCAAGGGGACAAGAGAGGGAGAGATCACAGATGCTGCTGATTTCAACATGAACCATATTGGGAGAATAGTTTTACCTTTAAAAGAATTAAACAAGTCTTTTGAGAAAGATAATGAGTTCATCTTAAAATATACTGAGTTGTAGGTGACCTCAGGAAATCCATATGGAAATGTCCAGATGTCATTTGAAATGTGGCATTTCAGCTGGATCAGGTATAGGTCAGGACTGGAGTCATTGATTTGGAAGTCATCTGCACAAAGGTTATAACTAAATCTGTCACAAGATATAGGAGTATCTCTTTTCATATGATGGGAGCTTTTTAAAAATCATTTCTCCCAGTTAATGAATATCAAATGCAATTTTTATTCATCTGTGGTTGTCTATTACTTTGAAGCCTGACTCTTCTGTGGAGTAGTGGAAAGAGTAGTGGAAAGAATGGGGGGGAGGGTCAAAGAACTTTAATTCCCTTCTTGTTCCCTATGACTTTGGGCTAGTCTCTTAATTCTAAGGTCACTAGCTGTCTTATCCAGAAAGTAGGAAACCATAATATTTAAATTTGAAGTCCTCTTCCAGTTTTGACTCATTTGACCTTTTATTATATTATTTATTTTTTTATTTTTTATTTTTTTTTAAAGCAATTGGGGTTAAGTAACTTGCTCAAGGTTACACGGCTAGTCATTTGATTTATGCGTGGGTGCTCATTTTCTGAGGCCAGATCTGATCTCGGGTCATCCCAATTCCGAGGCCGGCGCTCTTACTCACTGCACCACCTAGCCGCCCCTTTAGGGCAATTGGGGTTAAGTAACTTGCCCAAGGTTACACGGCTAGGTTTTATTTTGTTTGTGCGGATTAAGTGTCGGAGGCCGGCTCCGAACTCAGGTCCTTCTGATTCCAGGGCCGGCGCTCTATTCACTGCGCCACCTAGCCGCCCCTATTATATTAATTTTAAAAGTTTTTTCTTAATTTCAGATTTCAATGACTTCTGATATAAAAAGCAAATGTGCTCCTAATTTTCTTTTCAGTGACTTAATTTTCTGTCTTATTGGCTAAAATATAGAGTTATAATTGTTTACAGAAAAAAATTACTACATAAAAGTAGAACACCATGAAAATTTTTATAAAGACTCTCTTATGTTTCTGAGTGTTTTCTTCTTTCACGTCTTTTATGAACTATTGTGTATACACATAGCCATATTTCAACATTCAAATAGAAACAAAATATACCATTAGATTGATATTTTCTAGAATAGAAAATTTCAAAAAATGGTCCTGGGAACCTCTGGGTCTCTGAGAAAAGGTCAAGTTTGTTATTGAGGTCAAATTTATTTCAGTAATAATACTGTTATTTACCTATTAAAATACTCCTCCCTTTTCCAACTATACATCTATATGAGACCAAACTTTCTTCTTCTACTTTAACCAAAATAATATATCAGAACAGATTAAAAGCAAAAGCAGACATGAGAATTTAGGTGAATTCTATTGTCAGGCCAGAGATTATGAATTTAACAACATTTATAGTTTAATTACTACTATAGTGAATCATATATTAATATGGGTTAGATAAGCTCATTTGTAGGCAATGGGAAAGGTAGGTTATGGAAAATTGAAAATTTGAGGAAAGAAGAGGAAATGATTTGAGTGGAAGGGAAGGGGTGTTCAAACCTTCTCAAGGAGAGAGAGAAATATGTGAGATCAAAAGCACATGATGAGTCACTATCATTTGGAAAGAGAAAAGGCACTTATTTTTTTAAGTTGTTCACTTTATAGAGCCTGGAGTGGGTGGACCTAGAGTCAGGAAGATCTGAGCTCAAATCTAGCCTCGGATACTCATTAGCTGTGTGACCCTGAGAAAGTCACTTATACTCTGCCTTAATACACTGGAGGAGAAAATGGTAAATCACTTTAGTACCTTTGCCAATAAAACACCGTACGGGGTCATGAAGAGATAGACATGATTGGATGACTGAACAACAAAAAATTAATATTTGCTAAATGGATGTTTGT
Source organism: Gymnobelideus leadbeateri (assembly GCA_011680675.1). Lineage (NCBI taxonomy): Eukaryota > Metazoa > Chordata > Mammalia > Diprotodontia > Petauridae > Gymnobelideus > Gymnobelideus leadbeateri. Next base: position 557,480 of record WOXC01001748.1, read on the forward strand.
TAAGCATTTACTTAAATACTCATTAGAAAAATATTGGAATTAATTGGTTAGGACATTATAAGACTCAAGGTCTTTTGGGATGGTAAAAGATAAGAGAGTTGGGGTAAGAAATGATAGAAGCAAGGAGAGTTCAAGAGAATTAAGGATGAGAAAACTTAACCTTATGATATTTGTCTTAAGGTATATTCATTAAAAACACAGCTCCTCCTCACACCACCAGTGAACATTTACTAAGAAAATGTAGTCCGTATAATTTCTCTTCTATTTCACACCTCAAAACATTGTTACATCCTCCCTCATTCTCTCTGTTTCCACTCTCTGAGGGAAAACAAAAAAACAAAAACAAAACAACCAACCAAAAAAAATGCACACAAACAGTGCTTTTTTCTCTTTCCAAATGATATTGACTCTTCATGTGCTTTTGATCTTGTATCTCTCTCTCTCTCTCTCTCTCTCTCTCTCTCTCTCTCTCTTTCTCTTTCTCTCTCCTTGAGAAGGTTTGAGCACCATTTCTGCTCAAATAATTCCTTCTTCTTTCCTCAAATTTTCAATTTCCCCTTACCTACCTTTCCCATTGCCTACAAATGAGCTCAAGCATCCCATCCTTAAATGACTTAACCCTCTCAACCTTCAAACTATAGTCTTATTTTGCTCTTCCCTTTCAAACTTCTAGAAAAAAAAATCATGAGAGTCATTAACTCTACTTTCTACTACCTTCCAATTCCTCAACCCTTAGCAATCTGACTTTTGACCCCAGTACTCTTGAGCTTACTCTCTTCAAGCATGTTAAGAATTTCTTAATACTGAAAACCTATGGATTTTTCTCATTCCTTCTGGCTTTCAATTCTTCTGAAGATTCTGACAGTGTTGACCACATATTTGCTTCTTCTGGATACTGTCCTCCTTTGTTTCCCATGGTTCTGTTTTCTCCTTGTTCTCAGATTCCATTGCTAGAACAATACCTAGCTACCATGTTCTACTCAGAGATGTATCATAAGGTCATTCTCTTCTTTAGACACATCCTTTCTTTTGGTGACCTCATCTACTACCACCGAAAAACCAATTGCTGTCATTGTGCTCATAGTTATGTATCCATGCATAAAATCTCTACCTATCATCCAGTCATCTACATATCTGCCTATCTATCTATATATATCTATTCATCAATCTACTATCCATCATCTATCTATCTAGTCTTAATTACTCTCCTGAGATCCAGTCCTTTACTGTCATCTGCTTATTTCTATACCTGAATGGAAAACTGGATCTCAAAATCATCATGTCCCAAACAGAACTCATCTTTCCCTCTAAAACTTACTCTTCTCCAACTTTGCTCAATTTTGTTGAAGGTATTGTTATTCTCTCAAGCAACCTATGTTTTCAAACTTGGAGTCATACTTGACTTTCCGTGTAAGCCCCTATCCTATCCTTTGCGATTGATTTCTATTTTTTTCTTTGCCTTTGAATCTCCAGCACCTAGCATACTGATCAGAACATAGCAGACATTTAATGTTTGTTGATGGAATCACAGAAAATTTCTTCTACCAGGACATCTCTCACAATGATCCTTAACTTTAAGGCCTCCACAATTTGGTTCTAACCTGCTTTTTGAGAAATTCTGTATTATTCCCCTTCACTTAGTCTGAGTTCCAGCCAACACTGACTTAGCTGATATTCTGTCACATCAGTCTCTTTTAAGGCTCAATTCACACCCTGATTCCATTTAATTTTTTTTCAATTAGTTTATTCCTCAAATTATCTTGATTTTTACTAATCTCCTTTACAAACCTCTCAAAATAAATAAGCTCCTAGGGGGTATATGCCTATTCTGCATATGTATTGGTATCCCGAGTAGATAATTCAGTCCCTTTTACATAGTACAACTCTCTGTTTAATGGAACTGAATTGACTTGAGTCCAAAGGAGTATCTAAATTGCACATTATAGATATTATGTGCCAGTGAAACTTATTTTGGAGAAAGGAGAAGTTCCTTGGAGGCTCACAAATTATATGGGACTGTTACCTTCCCCATCATTAAAATGCTTTGATGTTCACTATGAAGGTTTGCTTTATATTCAAGGAAATGTAGCTATTAATCTGATACCCATTATATGACACTAAGTGCAAATAGAGTCTCTCTTTTGTTAACTTCAAAAGGAATACACACTTAGAAATGATCTATCTATAATGTTTCCTGCTAAAAAGGTATACCAATAGGGTAGCTATTCAAAACTATAATCCATTTGTTCTCAAATTTTCTCATTCTATAACCCCTTATTTCCCACATTATCAGTATCTTCTACTATGTAAACACTAACATTCCTGTCCTTTCCTACTCTTCAACTCAAATCTTTGTTCTGGCAACACAATAAGTTTTAAAGGCCGGAAGGGTCAGAAGAAGTAGAGGAAAAAAGGCCAGAAAGCAGAAAAGACTGAATCCTGCATACATGCAATGTGTATGGGACTAAAGGTCAGGTTCCCTAGGTTCACATTCCATGTCTACCACTTTTTTGTTGTGTCAACTAGAGCAAATAATTTTAACCTCACTGAGCCTTAACTTCTTCAACTATAAATAATACCTTCCTTTTATATAGTACTGCATTGATGCTGAGATCAAATAAAGAATGTACAAAATGCCTCAGCATTGTATAAATACAACACTTTCTCTGTGAAAACAATCCTGAGTTCTCCAATAAAATGACAGAGATTATGTAGCTTTTCCAGTCACTACTAAGATGCAAAGTTTTTGTATACATGAGCTTTGAGTGCACTATATAGAGGTGGGTGGGTTCCCCTTTTCCCCCAAAGAATGACTTGGGTCCTAAAAGACAGCATAGCCAGGACATGATTGGCCACAGGACTGAGGGAAGCCTCAAATTGTTCCTTGTTCAACCCAGTTTCTTGAGGACCGCTGGCTCTGTTGATGTGCCTTGTTACTTCAAAACATAAAGTGTCTCATCTCCCTAGGAACTAAACTCTCAAAGTATCCAAAGATACTGTATCGTGTCATTCTTTCTGGATAACAAGATATCTTTCCATCTGAGGATGAAGGAAGACTAATCCACTAAATCAAAGTGGTATTGTAGCCTAGTTGGATAGCTTTGTTTTATTGAGCTAAACAAAAACAAACAAACAAACAAAATCCCCTAAACTGTTCGATGTCCTACAAGTGCATCATTTCATCTAAATAATGAATTGTAACTAACAAGCTGATACTATTAGGACTGCCTCTAAAAAGTTCAATAGAACTTTTATATCTGTTCTTGAAGGGTAGAATATATGAATTCAGAAAAGCTCATCACTAAAAGGTTGACCTTTCTCTTCCTAGAGGTAATAATTTTTATTTTATTTTATTTTTCATCATAATAACCAACTTACTAAAAACACCTACTTAAGGATGGGGGTGACACTCTGTCTTTGTGGAGGGAACATTTATACAAGTTACAGATCCCTGAACTACTGAAGTATTATTTGGTAAGGAGATCATATTAACATTGCAGTCCAGAGTGGCACAGCCATGGGTTTGGTTGGGGCTTAATACTTTTCAAATTGTTAGCTAGGATTTATTGTTAGGGCTTCAATGCTGTCAACAAGTTTCAGACTTTTGAGGATTTTATTCTGGCATAAGGAGCTATATCCAGGATTTGACTTTGAAGTCAATTAAAAGGCAGGGTAAAAAAGAGTCATAGAACCTGATGTCATAGCAGGAATCAAAAGACCTTGTTTTGAGAGGTGGCTTTCCACTTACAAGCTTTGTTACTTGACAATACAACACCATCCACAGTCCTTCTCTAGGCATGTTCCTAGTCTACAAAATATATAGAATTTTATATTTACTATTTATAGCTCTGATTCATTATGATAAAAGTGATTTTTAAATTTTAAAATGGCATGAGACTGTGGAGTTATTACTATATTTTTAAATATATGGCTATAAATACATGAGAATTCATACATCCCTACATGGGAGCCATAGTTTAATGTCATCACAGCTTCAACTAACAAACCTAGCAACAGCTTTATCATATTTTCCTATCTGCCCTAGTGTACACACATATACATACATATATGTATGGACAAACTCTATTAGGAGTTTCTCCCTCTCAGGATTTTTTGGTTAAAAGTCAGAAAAGCAGTCATTTAAGTTATCAGTACTGAAAACATAATGATTTATTCATGATGTGAAGGAGTTTACCTTAAAGCATCAACTCTGAATCTGAGATAAAACTTGTAATAAAATATTTATACATTTTGAATATGTCTGTGGTGGACCTCTTTCTATTTATTCAATTCATTCAGCAAACATTGAATATGGGCCTAAGTCAAAGAATTTAAAGTTTAGTAAATGTGTTTGTAATGAATCAAACCTGGTTTTAGTATAGACATTTTACTGAGAAAATATATGATACTATTTCCCATAGACTATGAAAAATGAAGAGGTAAACTAACTTTGTGACATATGCAAAAGCATGTCCACCATGCTCGTAATTTTCATTTTGATTCTTAGTAGAGAATGACTAAAAAGACCAGAAGTCACTATTATTATGAGAATGTAGTATGTGACAGGAAAATCTATCAATCCATCAACAAGTATTTATCATTGTTGACTGTGTGTATATCATTATGCTAAGCACTGGAAGAAGCAAGAATTTTAGATGAAAACTAAATAGTTCCTAATGTTAGGGAGTTTAAAATCAAGAAGAGAGACAGGGTGTGGATAAAGTATTGGCCTCAGAGTCAGGAATTTGGCAGGTCAAATCCTGTCTCAAGTTCAATATTCTATTCATAACACCATGCTGACACTACTAATGAGATAACTAGAAACAATCTTTGTTCCAAAAATAAGATTTGGGAATTGCATGGCTAAGGAAAAGTGGAAGAGGCACTGTGTTGTGAGTTTTGAAAATTTTATTTAATCATAATTTTTTAACAAGAGTTCACTTCATATCTGCTTGAATCAGAAATCTTTAGAGCCAAAAGGGACCTTAGTAATCATTTAGTACATCCCTTTCATCTTATAGATTTAGAAACCAGCCAAGAGAGAGAAAAAAAAAAGTATTTTGTTTAATGTCCCACAGTTGTGGAATATTAGAGCTGAGGATGAAACCCAGGACTCCTTACCCTAGGGCTATTTGCATTACAATACAGCACACAGATTCCCCTGCATTAATTACTAGGGGCAAAATGAAAAACAAGTAAAACCTGAGGAGACAATGGATGAAAAACTGACCGCTAAACTACTGATATCGCTGTTTATATCTCTGCAAGTAATATAATACTAAAATTAGAATAATGTGGACTGTACACAAATAAATGAGTAATTCAGGAGTCTTGAAAAGGAAAATATCTAAGCAACCTGATATATAATTAATGATAATGATAATGACAATGATTATTGTGAAGGAAGAAGATGAAAATAATAAAGATGAAAATGAAGAAGGATGAGGAGGAGGAAAAAGAGGATGAAGGGGAGGAGGAGGAGGAGGAGACATATTAGCATATCACCAGTGAAGACTCTGAATGCGAAGTAGAATAAAAGTTATTTTCATGGGCAACTTTGACTAACAGAAGACGTGGAACCTCATGTATCTAGAGTGACAATCAATTGATGGATAGACTGAGTGCTGCCCTACTATCCATGAAATATTCAAAAGGAAAAATATTCTATTGTATAAATTTTGTTCCTTTTTACATAACTATAGAAAAATAGCTATAAGCCTCTGAGATTCCTTCTAGCTTTACACCTATGACCTTAAAATCGATCTCTGCCTAGAGGCTAGAAGACCTGAGTTCAAATATAGCCTCAGAAATTTACTAGCCATGCAAGTCAGTTTTCACAGCAGTAAACTGGGGGAATTAATAACATTCACCTCACAGGATTGTTATGAGGATCAAATTAGATAATGTTTTAAAGCCCTTAGAATAGTGCCTAGCAGGGTGGCTAGGTGGCACAGTGAATAAGATCGCCAGCCCTGGAGTCAGGAGGACCCTGTCAGGGGATTGGTTCCAGCCTCAGAAAATTAGCATTCAAACATAAAATAACTAACTGTGTAACCTTGAGCAATTGCTTTAAACCTCAATTGCTTTTAAAAAAAAATGCCTAGCATATAGTAGGTGCCATATAAATTTATTTTCCCTCTTTCTCTGATCAGGATGAGATGCACTATACTCCTTATAAGAAGTTCTCATAAGGAGTTGACAATCTATTTATAGGTCACTAGGTGGTGAAGTGAATAGAAGAGTGCACTCAGAGTCAGGAGCACCTTAGTTTGAATCTAGGCTCAGACATTATTAGCTATGTAATCCTTACCTCTCTGCCTCTATTTCCTCATTTTTAAAATGATGAATGTGGCACCCTGTCTCCAGGGTTGTTATGAGTATGAAATGAGATAGTATTTGCAAAGGGTTTCGTGAACCTTAAAGAGCTATATTAATGCTAGCTAGAGTTTGTGGAATATTAGAGCGAAAAACCCAACAAGGACTTGGAGATCTTAGAAATCATCAAAGCTAATTCCAATGACAAAACTTTCTAGTATAAACATTTTGAGTGACCATTAAAATGTAATTTAGATTTTCTTCTAAATTAATTTCAAAATAATGTAAAGGTGTGTAATGGAAATGCAAATTTTTAAGATTTTCCCTGCCCCTAGGCTTAAGTGCACCTGGAGCCTGTGGTGGGAGACTTGTTTTTCAAGAGATACTTTGTGATTGGGCAGTGGGTCAAGAGGGTGTTACATTTTTCTGAGCCTGGAAAAGGCTATATAATCCCTGATGTGAGGCATTGTTTTGGAGCTCACTTTGAGAAGTGTAGTATGACTTGACCAGAGGAAACTCTGGGCAGCCATTGAGCCCCCGGCTTTGAAAACCCAGATGCTGATGGTTACCTCTCTGGTAACTGACTAGGTATGGATGTAATGGGAAAGACAAATGGAGACCCGTCTGCTTGATATGTTTTTCTGTTTTCTTGTAACTTCTGTCTGTATACTCTGAAGTTCAGGGTGCTGACCTTTTCCCCCCAAACAAGGTAAATGATATATTTGATTGATTAAAGCAAGATTGTTAACCCATTTTGAGTTGCTTTCTTTCAGAAAAGCAAATCTAAGAACCCTGGGGACACTGGGGTGCTTGCTGCTACAAGGTTTGAAGAGGGAAAACTAGGGGAAGTAGGTGAAATTAGTCTTTCAAATAAGATGATATGTAAAGCTCTCCAAATTTATCTTCCTAGTGAAAGCTACTTCTACACCTATCAATAAAGGTCTTTCAAGAATAACACCATATCTAGATAAAGTGCAAGTTATTTATAATTTTAAAGTTACATAAATGTCTTTACTTTAATACATTATGACTGTAATTTCTTATTATGGTGTTGAAGTGAGCCTGGGTTCTGTAAGGCTAACAGAACAAAATATAAATTATGGCAGATTTTGTCAAACTGGAAAAGCTTCAGATGTACAACCTCCAAACTCCAGTCTCCAGCAACTCATGAAGACCATGTAGTAAGGATGAGGGGAGTTATCTGCATCAATGGGTATTTATTGAAATTAGTAATATGCTTCATATTTCATAAAGAAAGAAAAACTACTCATCTAAAATAACATCCTTGAATACTACAAAGAAATGGAATAAAATGATTTATAGAAAATTAGTTTTTAATGTGCCCTGATTTCAATGATAATGCTTTTATTAGAATACTATGTTAGGAGGAGGAGGAGGAGGAGAGAAACATGAAGAAGACAAAGAAGATGAAGAAGGAGGAGGAGGAGGAGAATAATTGTATTGTTATCATCATTAATCAGTTGCCTGAGGCAACACTGAAATACCCCAGGGAAATTTAAGCAAGAAGTTTCATTAAGATGCCAGCTCATTTTCAGAAGATTAACAATAATGGTTACACTGGACTCTATTGCAAATGGTATGTAAAAGAACAGTCCAAGTCCAAAGGTAATAGTTATGAAGCTTTGGTCAGTCTTCAGCTTTTTTAAAAAACAAATGAACTCAGAATCCAAGCCGAGAATGAATCTAGTTCAAATTTCATATGCTTCATGTTGCCTAAAATACTAAGAGAGGGAAATAGTTAGAAACATAGACAGAGTTCTTTGTAGAAGAGTCCGATTGGAAAAAAAAAATGGAGTAAAAAAAAGCCATATTATCTTTTAAATATGTAATAGACTGAGATGGACTGACTAAATTTGAAAGAGTTAAATTTATATGTAAACTTAAGAATTATTGTTCTAAATGAACCAGTCCCATGTAAAATATGTGGATAGTTGAAATACTAAAAAAAAATATTTTTATTGTACTAAATTTTGTTGTATTGCTTGAAGTAAATGGGCCCTTAATTGGATTTATAAATCTTTTTGCTAATTAGGCAGCTCTGTTTTGAAAATATGTTATATTTGATTTGTAAATGCTGCTGTCTTTGCTTACACTTTAGTTAATACTGTGATAATGTACTAAATCATTACCATAGTAATAAACCTTTTAAATATTTTATATCTTACATAGTCATCTGAATATTATGTCCTACTCAAAATGCAACATACAAGACAGATAAAGGTCATTTCATAATATCCTGATAAGGCAGAAATCATGAGAATAATTTCCAAATTAAACTCTCTAGCATTTTCAAACACATGTTCTCCCTTCACTGATGCTAAAGTAATCCTTAATTAATCCACTCTATAATTTTACTGTTTCATTCAGTGATCCAAATACTTGCCTTTATCATTTTACAACATTAAAGGAGTGTGAAATATACCAATGACAATAATTTACATTCTTAAATACAATTCAGTTTCACAGGAAAAGAATAGTGATGTAACAATAATTTCACATGTAATGGAAAGAAACATTAAATAATTCATGACTTTAAGTATCTAGGTATTTCTCACAACATTCTGGTGTTATAGTCAGCAGGAAATTCTCACTAAATCTTAGTAAAAAAAATTTTAATGACAAAACTTAGTGAATGCCAAATGTCTAAAGCCTTGTTGACAATGAATGTCAGAGAATTGAGGTAAAAAAGATATGGATTTTAACACATGGCATTAGCGCATCTGTCCTCACTTCATTCACATAGACAAAATGAAATACTATTATTTTAATTATTAAAAAGCATGGAAGTAGATCATATGATTTTGACAGTAGGATTTAAATAAAATATTCAGCTCATGATGAAGTTGAGAAAATAGACTGAAATTGGTGTGTGTGTGCAGTATTATTACTGTCGAAGCCATGCTCCCAGTCACTCAGATTCAAACCTAGGTGTCATCCTCAACCCTTCAATCTCTCTCAGTCTCCACAGACAATTTTTAGTTATCAAGTCCTATTGTTTCTACATTTTTAATCTCTCAGATACATACTCTTCTTTCCTTTGAAAATACAGCACTGGTACAGACCCATATTTTCTCACATCAGGATTACTGCAACAATCAGCTGGTTGACTACCCTGCCTCAGCTCCCAGTCCATCTTCCAATTCTTTTTCAAATTGATCTTCCTAAAGTACATGCCTGACCATGTCATTCACCTACTCAATAAACTCCAGTAGTTCCCTATGGCCTTCAACATTAAACATAAAATCCTCTTTTGGGCTTTTAAAGTCCTCCATATCCTGGTGCCTTCCTATCTTTCTAGTCTTCCTACTGCCATCCTCTGGAACCCTCATATGCTTTGTTCCAGGAAATCTGGGCTTGTTCTTCCTTAAATAAGATATTCCATCTCCCAACTCTGGACGTTTTCAAGAGCTACTCTCTTTCCTTGTTCATCTCTGCTTCCTAGGTTCCTTGGCTTCCTTAAGGTTTCAGCTAAAGTCCCACCTTCTGGAAGAACATTACCAAATATCCCTTAATGCTATGCCTTTCTTCTGTTGATTACTTCTATCTTGCCCTGTGCATAATGTATTTATTTGCCTGCTGTCTCCCTCATTAGACTGTTAGCTCATTGAGGGCAGATGTCTTTTGCCTTCCTTTATATTCCCAGGATTCAGCATAGTGTCTGGCACATCATCTTGACAATTTATAAATATTCATTCTCTGCCTGAAATAGGAAGAGAAAAGTATTATGGAGCTTGGATTTCTAAGCCTTCTGGGTCCAATCAAAAGTCTCAGCTCAAAAAGAAAGATTTAAGGAGAATAAGAAATAAGTAGCTGCAATTGATTGCCAGGACTCAATATCCTGCCTAAGTATCACAAAAGTGTTTATACCTTCAACATATTGGTCAGAAAACAGCCAAAAACCATATCTGCAGAACTTTGTACTTACATCTACAAAACTCTCCATCTTTCTAATATTTTTATATTATTGGCAACATAGATAAATATTTTCCCTTATGTAATCATAAAAGATTCAGATTACTAGTCAAACACGTGTCTTTTCCTCTTGTGATTTTCACCTTGGTTGCTAGGCAGCAACATCTCTCTATTTTGTTCCTCTGCATTCAGATGGAATGTAAGTTCCTCGAGTTCAGGTGTCTTCATTTTTGTTTTCTTTTTTTTTTTTTATAACCACAATGCTATAATGTTAATGGAATATACGATCTTTCCTGCCTCATTAATAGGCCTCATGTGGAGTCTATTACGGGAAGCTTGCTTAAAAGAATGTTTTCACATCTTTTGCTAATTTCTAAATAGGCACTGAATCACAAGGGTTGTGGTGCCTTCTGGCTTTGAGAAGTCCATTTATACTGGGGGTTAGTATTTTGCTTTGAGGGCTCACTTATGAGAAGGTTCTTGTGATTCACTGGTCAATATTCTGAGTGGCCTCAGATTCAGAACTCCCTGACTGCTCAGATGTAAAGATTCTCTGAATCCAGGGATATATGTAAAATGTAGAGTTGATCCAAGCAGTCAGAGTCCTGTCTGTTGGTCTTTATTTCTCTGCATATATTTTCTCTGAAGTTCAGGGTGTTAACTTTTCCCCAAACCTACTGAATATAATTAAAAAGGATTGTTGATGGCCTAAATAGCTATCCTTCCTAGTAAAGCAGATCTAAGAACCTGTGCTAGCAGCCATTCTGGGTATGCCAGTGTGGTTGCTGCTACAAATGCTTAGCAAGGTCTAGCCACATAGTAGACACTTAATAAAGGCTCATTGATCAATTGATTGATTCAATCACACCAGAAACCATATTAGGTATACATTAACTATTCTTTTCAACCACTCTTCCAAAAAACTATCATGGGGGGCTCTGGATTCTAAATTGAGAAGAAAGACCTTATCTGGTGAGAAATTATAATCATTGAAAGTTTCTGAGGAAGAGGTGACTTGATCAGAATGTTGCTTCAGGTATATTACTCTTAGATTGTTATATAGGAAATAATAATAATGGCAATAATAATAACCATCATTCACATAGTGTTTTAAATTTTATAAACTGCTTTGTAAATGTTAAAACATTTTATGCTCTCAATAATCCTAGCAGTTTAGTGTTATTATTATTTCCATTTTAGAGATGAATAAAATAAAACATACTGTGATTAAGCTACTTGCCTAGAGGCATAAATGTTTGAGGCTATATTTGAACTCATATATTCCTAACTTCAGGTCCATGATGTAATACATACTGCCACCATGATGTGAAAGCTTGAAATTAGGAAAAGTAGTAAAGAGACATAGTCCAAGCAGGCAATAAGGAGTGACTGAACTAAATTGGTGGTAATGGAAATGGAAAGAAAAAGAACTAATTGCAGAATCAATAGAACTTGGTAAATGAAGGCATATGTAAGGTTGGTTTAAACATCAACTTTGAAACTTTAAGCCAAAGGAACTGGGAAAGGTAATGGTTTCATTAACAGAAAGAAATCAAGATTGGGGATTTGCACCATCACCCCAAAACGCTGAACCTGACTTAGCAAAAACATTGACAGAATTTTGCTTAAAAAATAAGTGAGTTAATGTGTTTGTATGAGAAGTTATTATTAGGTCATTTGTTCTTTAGTATTGTTTTGCCTTCTACATGACAATTGTGTTGATAACTACTGCATTTTCCCCTTTCAAAAGGGAGTATTTCAGTTCAATAACCTTAATTCCTCTCTCCTTCCTTCTCTATCCCATTTCTTCATCCACCACCTCCTAATCAAAGTTTGAATGTCTCCTCTACCTACCTGATATGATTTTATTTTTTGCTTTTGAGTGAAATATTTAATTTTAAAACTTCGATTTTCAGATCCATTCCCTTTCTCGCTTGTCACCCACTCCCTTTGAGAAGATAAGCAATTCAGTATGTGTTGTACATGTATATCTATGCATAACATTACCATAGTAGATATATTGTAAAAGACGGCTTATATTTCCCTCCCACCTGTCTCACCTCCCACCTGGTCCATTCCCTACTTTGATCCTGTCCCTCTTTGATAGTGGGTACTTCTAACCTCCCCTCTCCCCAGAATGCCCTCCCCTCCATCATCCCCCCTATCATCCTCCTTTCCCCTACTCAGGAGAGTGAGTGAGGGTAAGATATTCCATTTAGTATGTATGTGATTCTCTCCTTGAGCCAACTTCAATGAGAATATACTTTTGCCTTTTTGCCTTCCTGTTCTTCCCCTCCCCTGCAACTACTTCCCTTGCCTCTTCTACATGAGATAGTTTGCCCTACCCTGTCTCTCTCCATCTCCTCTTGCCACTTTCCTCTCTCACCTCTTGACTTCACCCCTTAAGAATCATCCCTTCCTTGGGGCGGCTAGGTGGCGCAGCGAGCAGAGAGCCAGCCCCAGAGCCAGAAGGACCAGAGCTCGGATCTGGCCCCAGACACCCAACACACAAACAAAAACCCAGCCACGTGAACCTGGGAAAGTCACCCAACCCCAATTGCCCTCCAAAAAAAAAATAATAATCATCCCTTCCCATCAAATTCAACCTGTGCCCTCTATCCATGTATACCTGTGAACATATGCCATGTACCCTTCTTCAATTATTTTCATAATGAGAAAGGTTTCATCAAACACAGTTATTGTTTTTCCATGTAGGACTGTAAATAGTCCAACTTTGATAAGTTCCTTTTGATTTCTTTTCCTTGATTACCTTCTCAAGCATCTCTTGCTTCTTGTGTCTGAATGTCAAATTTTCTATTCAACTCTGGTTTTTTCATCAAGAATGCTTGAAAGTCCTCTATTCCACTGAATGACCATATTTTCCCCTGAAACAAGATGCTCAGTTTTGCTGGGTAGGTGACCCTTGGCTTCAATCCCAGCTCTTTTGCCCTCTGGAATATCATATTCCATGCCCTTCGATCCCTCAGTGTAGAAGCTGCCAGGTCCTGGGCTATTCTGATTGTGTTTCCACAATATTGAAATTGTTTCTTCCTGGCTGCTTGTAGTATTTTCTCCTTGATCTGGGGATTCTGGAACCTGGCTATAATATTCCTGGGAGTTTTCTTTTGGGGATCTTTTTCAGGAGGTGATCTGTGGATTCTTTCAACCTCTATTTTGCCCTCTGGATCTAAAACATCAGGGCAATTTTCCTTGAGAATTTCTTGAAGGGTGATTTCTAGGTTCTTTCTTTGATCATGGCTTTCAGGTAGTCCAATAATTTTTAAATTGTCTCTCCTGGATCTATTTTGCAGGTCAGTGGTTTTTCCCATGAGATATTTCACATTGCCTTCTATTCTTTCATTTGTTTGGATCTGTTTAATAGTATCTTGATTTCTCATAAAGTCACTAGCTTCCATTTGCTCCAGTCTAACTTTGAAGGAATGAATCTCCTCAGTGAGCTTTTGAGATTCTTTTTCCATCTAGCAAATTCGACTTTTTAAGGCATTCTTCTCCTCATTGCCTTCTGAGCCTCTTTTGCCATTTGAGTTAGTCTATTTTTAAGGTGTTATTTTCCTCAGTCAGGCTGTTGACTGTCATTTCATACTTTTCTTGCATCTTTTTCATTTCTCTTCCCAAATTTTCCCCCACTTCTCTTATCTGCTTCTTAAGGTCTTCTATGGCCTGTAGCCAGCTTGTATTTTCATTTGGGGCTTTTGGTGCAGGAGTTCTGACCTCACAGTCCTCCTCCATGCTTTGAGCCTCTTTGCCCCTAAAATAGGAGTCCAATGTTGAACTTTTCTGTTTATTTTGTTTCATTTGCCTAGGCATATTGCCACTTAATTACTTGATTTTTGGGCTTGTTGCCACAGTAGGACTCTGCCACCAGACAGGGGAGCTTCCGCCCAAACCTGGGGTCTTCACAACTCCCGCCAGTTGGGTGGCCTCTGTAAAGCCTCCATCCACTCTGGCAAGTTGGATACCCACCCCAAACTTCCCCCCCAGACCATAATCCAGATCCAGGCAGTTTAAAGCAAAAGCGATTAACCCCCAGACTGATTGCTGGATCTTCCTACAGTTCACAGACCAGGAGCTAGAGCCACTGCTGACGCTGCAAAATGGCTTCTGTGCAGCTGTTTCTTCAGCAGCTTTTTGCCCCCAGGGGAAGAAGCCACGTGTTCCCCAAATACTGGTCCCAAAGTCCATAGGGCACTAACCTCTCACTTTGTCCTAGGCATATCTGTGCTGATAATTCTGGAATCGCCACAATTGCTGGTGTTCTGGGGTTCCACCAGCCGGCTGAAGGCCTGGCCGCCCTGGGGCTAAAACTGAGGGCCTGGGCTCAGCTCTGCACGCTGCTCTGTTGGTTCCCAGCGCGCTGTGCTGCCTGCTCTCAGAGCGCTGCGCTGGCCGCTGCCTGCAGGGCTGCTGGGCTGTCCTCAGCAGGAGGTTAGCTTCTCTGTGCCATTCTGTGGGTGCTGTGGCTCCAGAAGTTGTTCGGAGCTCCCTTTCACATTGTTTGAAATTTGTGTGGGGCAGAGCACATTGGAAATGCTGTTTCTACTCCGCCATCTTGGCTCCGCTCCCCTCTCTCTCTCTCTCTATATATATATATTTTAAAAGTATGCTTGGGGTGGGGAGCAGAGAGAGTCAAGGTGTCCAAGTAGAAACAGGACTTCTGTGCAACTCCTGTTTCCACATCCTCCAATTCATGTAAAAAAATGATTCTAAACAAACTTTGTAGCTACAGAACTCACAAAATGACAGAGAAGCTAACCTCCCACTGAAGACAGTCGGGGCAGGCTGGTAGGAAGGGTCCAGCACAGCTCTCTGGGAGCACAGCCCAGCCATGCATAAGCCAGAGATTTTAGACTCAGGAGCCAGCTGGAGGAACTTCAGATAACCAGCAGCTGTGATAGATGCTAAGGACAAAGTGAGATTTCAGTGTAGTGTGGACTTTTGGAACCTGGAGTTCAGGAGTATGGTCTGCCCTTTATCCCCTGGAGGGAGAAGTGGCTGAGGTGCCACAGCCATGGAGCCACCACCACATGGCTTCTTCAGAGCTCCTGGCCTACAGATTATAAGGGGACAAAGTGACCATTCTGAGGGGTAAACAGTATTGCTTTCACCTTCTTGGATCTGGAGCCCTGCCCAGAGTGGAGGTCCTGGGGTGTGTGACCAGTTTGCGGGTGGAGGCTTCAGAGACAGCAACCAACTAATATTTCCAGCAGCTGAGAAAATCCCAGCAATTGCAACAAAGCTCCCCTCTCTGGTAGCAGAGTTCTACTAGGGCAAAAAGCCCAAAAGTCAAGTAATTGAGTGGCAACATGAACAAGCAAAAGAAGCAAAGCAAGCAGAACAATCCAACATTAGACTCTTATTTTGGGGGAAATAAGGATCAAAGAATGGAAGAGGAAGAAGGCAGAGAAGTCATAAATCCAGCACCAAAAGCTTCCAAGGAAAATATGAGCTGGTTACAGGCCACAGAGGAGCTTAAGAAGGATTTTGAAAACCAAATAAGAGAAATGGGTAAGAGAAATGAGAACAATGCAAGAAAATTATGAAATGAGAGTCAACATCCTGACTGAAGAAAATAACACCTTAAAAAATAGACTAACTCAAATGGCAAAAGAGGCTCAAAAAAAGGCAATGAGGAGAAGAATGCCTTAAAAAGCTGTATTTGCCAGATGGAAAAATGAATCTCAAAAGCTCACTGAAGAGAATCACTACCTCAGAGTTAGATTGGAGCAAATGGAAGCTAGTGAATTTATGAGACATCAAGATACTATTAAACAGATCCAAACGAAAAAAAATAGGAGTCAATGTGAAATATCTCATTGGGAAAACCACTGACCTGGAAAATAGATCCAGGAGAGATAATTTTAAAATTATTGGACTACCTGAAAGCCACGATCAAAAAAAGAACATAGAAATCATCCTTCAAGAAATTCTCAAGGAAAATTGCCCTGATGTTTTAGACCCAGAGGGCAAAATAGAGGTTGATAGAATCTACCAATTACCTCCTGAAAAAGATCCCAAAAAGAAAACTCTCAGGAATATTATAGACAGGTTCTGGACTTTCCAGATCAAGGAGAAAATATTACAAGCAGCCAGGAAGAATCAATTTGAATACTGTGGAAACACAATGAGGATAACACCATATCTGGCAGCTTCTACACTGAGGGACCAAAGAGCTTAGAATATGATATTCTGGAGTGCAAAGGAGCTGGGATTAAAACCAAGAATCACCTACCCAGCAATACTGAGTATCATGTTTCAGGGAAAATATGGTCATTCACTGGAATAGAGGGCTTTCAAGCATTCTTGATGAAAAATCCATAGTTGAATAGAAAATTTGACATTCATATACAAGAAGCAAGAGAAGCATGAGAAGGTACACAGGGAAAAGAAATCATAAGGAACTTATCAAAGTTCAACTATTTACATTCCTACATGGAAAAATGATAATTGTAACTTATGAAACTTTTCTCAGTATGAGAATAGTTGAAGGGAATAGAAATATGTGTGTGTGTGTGTGTGTGTGTGTGTGTGTGTGTGTGCATATATATGTACACAGAGGGTCCAGGACCAATTGAATAGGAAGGGGTGATACTTAAAAGGTGAAATTAAGATATCAGAAAGGAATATGAGAAGAGATGGGGAGAGATAGAATGCAGTAAATTATATCATAAGGAAAACTGTTACAATGGAAGGGAAGAAGAGGAAGGCAAAACTGAATTAGTTAACCTTATTCTCATTTAATTGGGCTTAGGGAGGGAATGACGTACACACTAAATAGGATATCTCACCCTACAGGAGATTAGGGGGGAAGGGGATGAGAGGGGTGATGATGGAAGGGAGGGCAGGCTGGTGGGTAAGGAAGTTGGAAGCACCCACTTTTAAAAGGAACAGTATCAAAGTAGATAATAGAACTAGTGGGAGGTGGGATAGGAGGGAGGGAAATATAGTCAATTTTTCACAATATATCCACTATGGAAATGTTTTGCATAGCTACACATGTATAACCTATATTGAACTGCTTATGTTTCTAGTTATGGTGGGTGACAAGGGAGGAAGGGAAAGAATCTGGAATTCAAAGTTTTAAAATCAAATGTTTCAATACATATATAATTATTATAATTATAATTATTCTTTTACATTTAACAGAGAAATAAGATATATAGGCACTGGGGCATAAAGATCTATTGTGTCCTACTGGAAAGTCAGAAGGTGGATGGGGAAGAGATGGGAGAGAGCTGATTGGGGGAGGGCATATTCAGCAGGATAGCTGTTTTGGCGTATTGGGTAGGAGAAAAATGGGGAGAAAATTTGTAACTCAAAATCTTGTGGAAATGAATGATGTAAACTAAAAAATAAAAAAAGAGAGAAACAGAGGATACTTATATCTTCCTTCAAACCCTCTCAATTCTTTCTCCAGAGTTAGATAGCATTTTTCATCATAAGTTCTTCAATTTCTATTTTACTTTCTGGTTCAGGGATATCAGGGAAGTTTTCTTTTGACAATTTCTTAAAATATGAAGTCTGCAGGGTGGTAGGTGGCAAAGTGAACACAGTACTGGCCCAGGAGTCAGGAGGACCTAAGTTCAAATCCGACTTCAGACACTTAGCCGTGTTACCTTGGGGAAGTCACTGAATTGCAATGGCTCTGCCTTCCCCTCCCCCCAAAAAAAG
Source organism: Gymnobelideus leadbeateri (assembly GCA_011680675.1). Classification (NCBI taxonomy): domain Eukaryota; kingdom Metazoa; phylum Chordata; class Mammalia; order Diprotodontia; family Petauridae; genus Gymnobelideus; species Gymnobelideus leadbeateri. The sequence continues at coordinate 575,417 of WOXC01001748.1, forward strand.
TCTATGCTCCTTCTTTTATCATGGCTTTCAGATAATCCAATAATGCTTAAAACATCTCAATCTATTTTCCAGGTTGTTTTCACAATAAGATAGCTCATATTTTCTTCTATTTTTTTTTTCATTCTTCTGATTGTGTTTTATTGTTTCTATGTCTCATGGAATCATTAGCTTCCACTTGCCCAATTCTTATTTTTAAGGAATTATTTTCTTCAATTATCTTTTTAAATAGTCTTCTGAGGATTTTTGTGCCTCCTTTGCCATTTAGCCAGTTCTATTTTTTTAAGGTGCTATTTTCTTCAATATTATTGTACTACTTTTACCAGGCTTTTGACTCTTTTCATAATTTTCTTACATCATCCTCATTTCTTTTCTCAATTTTTCCTCTACCTCTTTTATTTGATTTTGAAAATCCTTTCTCAGCTCTTACAGAAATTCTTGTTGTGCTGGTGTCCAATTCACTGTTGTTGTTGTTGTTGTTGTTGTTGTTCATTGCTCTCCTCTCCCTCCGGCTTACTTCTAGCTGTTTTGACATCTTTGTCGTCTGAGTTTGTGTCTTGATCTTATCACCATAGTAACTTGCTGTGGTCAGGTTCTTTGTTGTCATTTGCTCATTTTTCCAACTATTCCTTTAATTTTAACTTGATGTTAAAGTTGGTCTCTACTCTCTCAGGTTAGTAGGTTCACTCTTCCAAGCTTCAATTTATTTTTTTTGTACTTTTTTTCAGAAATTGTTCGGGGGGTGGGGGGGGTCTGTAGGTTTTCAGTACTTCCAAGGCAGTGTGATCTAAGGAAAGGTGTAGTCATAGCTCTCCTACTCTGTGCTCCAGTCTTTACCTAAGAAGGGACCTCACTCCCCTGTAAGTACTAGTGCTAGCACTCTCCTTGGCCCTGGAACTGGGACCAGATTCCCTGCTCTCCTGTGGCTGTAAGAACTAGTCCTCTTTTTTCTTTGGAACTGAGACAAGGGTCCCTGATCCCTAATAAGAAGTGACAAACACCTTTCTCTGCCTTGGATCTATGACAAGGGGTCTTGTTCCCCAGTGGCTACAAGTGTTATTGCTCCTTTTGGCTCTGGAATTGTGTGCCATTAGATTTCTTACACAAACTTCCAGTATGCTGAAAATTGTGGCCATGTGTGCATAAGAGTTCTCTTTCCGATTGTGACAAATTCATTGGATTTTCCAGGCTCACATGTATAGAGTAAGCCCACATCCTAATTTAGAAAATGATAATTTTGCAGAGTTGGTCATTGGGTGACTGGACTCTTTTTTCCCACCCTCCTTCACCATCTCAACCAATGAAAGTTCTCAAGAATCCTAAAATGGAGATGTGTGAGATGTGTTTCTCTGTCAATCACTGTTCTAGAGCCACTTGGAAGGGAAAAAAAACAAACAGGAAGTATCATTAATGTATATTGGTTACGTACTACATATTAAGAAAACAGAGAAGCCACCTTTTGTACTACTGAATCTCCCAAATTGTTATGAGGTGAGTAGTGTATCTAATCTACAGAATCAAAGTGAGACACAATTTTCCTATAGAAGGACCAGGAAGAATCAAAGTCCTCATTTCTTGCCTTTTGGGATCCCAGCTGGTTATTATAAAAAAAATTAGTAAATATCACCAGAATTTTTAAATTTTAAGTGTGATTTCTTTTATTTTTTCTGATGCAGTTGCTTCCTTATGAAAAATAAAAGAATCCATTTAGAAAACATTTACTACAAAATGGTAGAAAAAGTCTGCAAGAGTGTGTGATCACCTCTACCCTGTAAATTTCCAAGTTAAGGGCAGAGTCTTCATTTTATGTTGTTTTGGATCAATCAATCAATAAACATTTACAAATTTTTGCTATGTTTTATGCACAGTTCTAAATTCTGGGGATACAAAAAGAGGCAAAAGACAGTCTCTACCCTCAAGGAGCTTACACTCTAATGGGAGGAGACAATATGCAAACAAATATATACTACCCTGGCAAACTGCCTATTTGTTACAACTGAATAACTCTCTGGTTATATAAGGACTCCATATATCATGCTCTTCTATATTTTATGAGTTGCCTTTGATATACAACTAAAAGATTCACACTCGTATCTAAAACAAATGGTAGTTATATCAGTTATATTTGATACAGTCAAGAATGTTTTAATGGGAAATTGGGAACTGGTTCAAGTACTGACTCTATTATTTGCTCTGTAACATTGGCCAAATTATTTAAATTCTCTGGCTTCACCTTCCTTATTTTGAATATGACAGGTTGGACTTAATGACCTTGAGGATGGATCCTTTTTTGGGGAATCTATTATTTTGTAGATCTTTACAAGGTCTTCTTAAGAAAATTGTCTCCTAGTTACTGAAATAGCAAAACCATTTAGTAAGTTCAGGAATGACTTTATCCCACGGCATCTCAAAGACATATAAAATGCTTAAGTGAACCACGCTAATATACTTTAAAATAACAAAGATAAATTAGATTCATTAAAGTACTTGAAAAACTTTCATTTTAGTTTTTAAGTTCTTCCTTTTTCAGATTAATATAATTTGGGGAAAGGCTTTAAAGAAAAGCTAGTTGCCATATGTAATATTGATGATTCTCAACATTCCCCTTAACTGTCTTAAGAGAAGAAAGAATATTAATGAAAACATTAGATATCCTTTAGAAAAAGATATTAATTAAAGTTATCTTTTAGGAAAGATTTTAATTAAAATTTTAGAGAAAACCAAGAAACCATAAACAATATCTGAAAAAAAAGGAGGATGAAGAAAGTTTAATCTAAAAAATTAGGAAATATGAAGAAAGTAAAAGAAAAAGCAGAAAGAATGAACAAAATAAAAGCAGAAAGTAGAAAAATACTAAAAAAAATCAACCTATTAAAAAACAAAAGCACACTAAAGTGATAAGAGAAATAAGAATGAAATTGTAAAGAAGTTTATTTTAAAAATCACCTATTTGAAGAATGACAGATGCTTCACTATGAGGTTGCTTTTTTGCTCTCATTCACTTAAAACAAAACAACACCTCCTGAGTATATATTATGTGTAATTCATTTTCCTGAATTGCCAGATCTGAATTATGTATTACAATTAACACTGATCCCTGCTCAAAATCAGCATAGCAAGAAAGGATGGATACAAACTTATTTGGCAGAGAACACTGAAATGACTCTGACAGGTAGAATGTTTTTACTAAGAAATAGGAGAAGGAGTTATAGCAAAAGCCGAGGAAAGAGATATTGCATTGTATAAATATGGAAAATAGAAAATGAAATTCATGATTGTTAAAGAAAAAAAAAACAAAACAATGATGACAAAAATGAATCAAGGCTCCTGAACACTCTTTCTCCCTCTTCCTCCCTCCCTTCCTGCCTCCCTCCCTTTTTCCTCTTTACACATGTGGTTTTTATACCATACTAGGCAAAGGGCAATGGAGAGTCATGATAGGCATGAATAGGCATAAGAATATTACTAATGGTAAACTACAAAAAAGAAAGCATAAAACAAAATATCAAAGAGATATATTGGAAGAAAAGAAGACAGGTCAGATATAGAGAAAAATAAGTGAGAATAGCTGAATAGTATACATGTTGCTGTGGTGCCCATACTATGTCAAGAAAACTAGAAAGGACATAGAAAAGCACTGACTCTGTTGCAAGGAGTTAACTGAGATAACAGTTTCTTTTTAGTACTGACATGTTATTAATTATAAAAATGGTGTTTTGTTTATGGCACTTTCATGATAATTTTAAATCTAGTATAGAAATTTTTTCCACATTATTATGTGTTGTTTTACACTCTACTAAAATAATTGCTTTTAGAGCATTCCACAACTATACTATCCTGCCCTTCTTTCCAAATATAGTTCTAATCCAAATATATAAGCCCTTATCTAGTACATATCTAAGTACCCCAAATTGCATCTCCATTGGGAGTCCTTAGTTATTTTTGTATAAATAACCTATTAACTATAAATTTTCAGTTTCCTACAAACTTCACAATTAAAAGATTTGCATTTATAATGCATATTTCTCTATCAACTGGAATATTTAGTCTATTCTAGAACTCTAGAGGTTTTATGTAATCCATGTTGGGATATGAAGGACAGGTAACCTCTCATACCTTAACTTTGCAAGGTTTTTTTTTTTTTTATTCTTTCATTGACAAAATTTCAACTAATTGTAAAACAAAATTCTGCATCTGGGGTCAATATTTTTAAAATAGAAAAGAAGACAGGTCTTAGAAAAAAAAAGAAAGCATTTATAAAGGAACATAGCAGTAGGAATCTGAAGATGTTACTAGTATTCCTGCTGCTACTCAAGCTAATAACAGCTCACATTTCAAATATGTTTTTGGCTTATGAAAAGTTTTTTTCATAATAGCCCTGTGGTATAGATGGAGAAAATATTCCCTTTTTCCATAGGAAAGAATAAAATCATAGTGGCTATGTGACTTGCATAAGAATATATATTTTAATACATGTGCATATATATGTATATAAAATACACACAAATATATGTGTACATCTGTTGTATGCATACATGTATGTATACGTGTGTATGTGTATGTTTGCAGTAAGAGTCAGGGCTTGAACTGATATCTTCAGATTCCTAGGACTAGTGCTCTTACGAGTAAAATTAGGTCACTGTCAACACTTAAATGCATAGATGTTCGCTGGAAATTATATAATATCACTTTCCATTGTAGAAGTTGATAGTGAGAATGATTGTAGCATTAACAATTGGTACTAATGGTCTATAAAGGCATAAGACTAATGTATCCCATCATATAGTTTTTGAGTACAAAAAAGTCTAAAAGCCTGAAAGCTATAGGGAGGATGTGGCTGCATATTGAGAAGCACTTTTACCGAGGAGAAGGGAGGCTGGGTTTGGAGACAGGAGGCCTTTGTTCAAGTCCTGGTTCTATTATTTAACTACATACCTCACCATGGGTATTTATCCTATTTGACCTCCAGCTTCTTCACATATTAAATGAAAGGATTGAACTAGATGATTCTAAATTGTCTTTATGGATAGATAAATGGGAAGTTGTCTAATTTGAATGAAAGAAAAAAAGATACCTGATTTTACTTATAAAAATGAGAACACAGGGGCGGCTAGGTAGCGCGGTGAGTAAGTGCGCCGGCCTTGGAGTTGGGATGACCCAAGATCGAATCTGGCCTCAGAAAATGAGCACCCACACGTAAATACTAACTAGCCATGTAACCTGGAGCAAGTTACTTAACCCCAATTGCTTAAAAAAATGAGAACACAGAAACAAATAGGTCTAGTATGTGCTCCTTGACTGACTTTGGCCACTACTAACATGACGTCAACATTAGATAAGTGATATTTCTTAGCACAGTGACTGGCATGATGGCCATATACTTTTGGATCCAGTGACACTGGCCTAATTGCTGTTCCACAAATAAGACAGTTGCTTTTCTCAGCTCTAGGCATTTTTTTCTGGCTCTCCCTCATGTCAGGAACTTTCTCTCTCCTCATCTTCCTCCAGGCTTCCCTGGTTTCCTTCAAGTTCCAACTAAAATTTTATCTTCTACAGTATGCCTTCTAGAGCCTCTCTTAAATCTAATGCCTTTTCTTTATTATTTCCTATTTTTTCTCCATATAGTTTGTACATAATTATTTGCTTGTTGTCCCCCTCCTTAAACTGCAATCTCCCTGATGGCAGGGATTGACTTTTGCCTCTCTTTGTATCCCCAGCATACCACCTGACACTTGGCAAATGCTTCCAAAATGCTTATTGACTGATTAACTGACTAAGTACCTATTGTGTTGCAGGCAGCATGCTATGTGTTAGGGATATAAATGCAATAAATGAACCAATCACAACTTGCAGGGACCTTACATCCTAACACTTAGAAGGTTCTTATATTAGAGATCTTCAAATATTTTAATGGTCATCATATGGAAGCATAGAATTTATTCTGCTTTATCCCAGAAAGGATTAGGGAACAATTGCTTAAAGTTAAAGGACAACAAATTTTGACTTGATATAATGTGGAACTTCAATAATTAGAAATGTCAAAAGAGAAAGAAAAAAAAAACAGGCTAAAATCCTCTGATACAATAAATCTTCAAGTACAGGCTCAATGACCCTGTCTTTGTCAGATATTTTAGAAGGAATTCATGTTTTGTATTGGGCTTTACCATCAAAATCTAGCTAACAAGGAGGGTCCATTCTAGGTCTAAAAGCCTATGACTCTATACACACAGGTTTCTGTCGTATTCCTCTCTTCTGATTCCTCACTTTTAAGCATCAGAATCTGACACAGAATGATTTTTCCCCCTGAGTGAGCACATTAACAAGGCTGACCTATTTTAGCTGAAATATTATGAGACGATATGAATATTTTGATGACCCATCTATCTCTCCCTCCTTCTCAGAGGAAAGACAGATTTATATGTTCCTTATGTGCTATGTATTATGACAACATACAAATATGTACAGTACAATAATACTTCCACTCATATTTTTTCAATGCATCTTATAGACTTTGGTTAAAAAATAATTAAACTAAGTCATGACCTGTTTGAAAGAGAGTGGGACAGAAAAATGCTATAAGGATTCAGATAATTTCAAAAGGGTTGAGCTTTCAGAGCCTTATCTGAGCCAAATGCAAATTAACCCTGAGCTTTTAGAGGCCTTTCCCCCAATTTTCATTATAATTTTGTGGGCATATGTGTATATTAGAGAATGGATTGGCTCAAGGGCATAGGAAGGAGAACATAAGTAACTAAAAAATTAAAATTAATTAGTTCCAGTAACTAGGTCTTTGGTACTATTAATAGTGATAATAATATTAATGATAAGATTGTAGTAGTTTATGTTTTATAATTTTTTTTCTGTTTACAGAAATCACTTTCCCACCTAATTTGATGAAATTTGAAAAGATTAACCCAGAACATATGGGTATAAAAGTTATAACTACAACATTTAAAATAATTAGTATAATAATAATTTGTCTTTTAAATATTAAATGAGAAAAAGTAGAATGCCATTAAGTGTATCTTTTGGACACTGGGTTCTAATTATCATGCCCTAAGTATGCTATACATAATCTTGTCCCTGGTCCTTTGTTCAAGCCATTCTCTCCCCCCCCCCACCCCATTTCTTTTGTTTACCCAAATCATTTCCCATTTTATTGTCAGACCTTTATGATAAAGAAGAATTTCTCCCTCCTGGGAGCTTATCCTAATTCATTTAGGATTCATTCATTTGTTTGCTATAGAGTATTAAGAAAGGCAGTGTGGTTTAATGGACAGAGAGCCCATCTCAGAGAGAGGAAGATCTGCTTTCAAGTTCCACTTCAGACACATGGTGGCTGTTTGATCCGGGGCAAGCCACTAAACCTTTCATTATTCTAGACAACTAAGACTCTAAGTTCCAGATAAGATACCAGTCTGTACTAATCAAGAGTCACCTCTCTGGAGGACTCTTTATACAAATGAATTATCAGTTACAGTACATATTATTTACTGTATACTGAATTATTACTTATTTTTTTGTGTATGTATGCTAAAAAAAAGGTAGGGTTCGGGGGCGGAGCCAAGATGGCGGAGTAGAAACAGCTCATCCAAGCCACTCTGCCACCAGATTCCCCCAAAACTATGCAAAGGGGGAGTCTGAACAACTTCTGGAGCCCCAGAACCCACAGAACAACACAGAGAAGCTAACCTCCCGCTGAGGACAGCCCAGCAGCCCTGCAGGAAGGACCAGCACAGCGGTCTGGGAGCCAGCAGCGCTTGCGAGCTGAGGTTTTAGCCCCAGGGAGGCAGGGCCAGCAGCCGGTTGGAGGAACCCCAGAACACCAGCAGCTGTGGTGATTCCAGAATTATCAACACAGACATGCCTAGGACAAAGTAAGAGGTTAGTGTCCTATGGACTTTGGGACCAGTTTTTGGGGAATGCGTCGGCTCCCTCCCCTGGGGGCTAGAAGCCACTGAGTAGACCCGCCATTTTGTAGTTTTCAGAGGCAGCTCCAGCTCCTGGCCTGCGAATTGTAGGGATATCCAGCAGTCAGTCTTGGGGGGTAATTGCTCTTGCTTTAACCTCCCTGGATCTGGATTGTGATCTAGGATGGAAGTCGTGGGTGGGTTTACAGCTTTCCAGAAACGGAAGTTGCCCCCCACACGTTCGGGACAAAAATTCCTCTAGCTGGCCTTAAAGCCATAGTGTGGCAACAAGCCCAAAAGTCAAGTAATTAAGTGGCAACATGCCAAGGCAAAGGAAACAGAAAAATGCAACCCTAGACTCCTATTTTGGGGGCATAGAGCAGGAAAAGGATTGTGAGGTCAGAAGTCCTGCTCCAAAAGCCCCAGGGGAAAACATGAGCAGGTTGCAGGCCATAGAGGACCTTAAGAAGGACTTTAAAAATCAAATATGAGAAGTGTAACTCCTTCAGAGTTAGACTGGAGCAAATGGAAGCTAATGACTTTATGAGAAATCAAGATGCTGTTAAGCAGATCCAAACAAACAAAAGATTAGAAGGCAATGTGAAATATCTCATGGGGAAAACCACTGACCTGGAAAATAGATCCAGGAGAGACAATTTAAAAATTATTGGACTACCTGAAAGCCATGATCAAAGACAGAACCTAGAAATCACCCTTCAAGAAATTCTCAAGGAAAATGGCCCTGATGTTTTAGATCCAGAGGGCAAAATAGAGGTTGAAATAATCCACCGATCACCTCCTGAAAAAGATCCCAAAAAGAAAACTCCCAGGAATATTATAGCCAGGTTCCAGAATCCCCAGGTCAAGGAGAAAATACTACAAGCAGCCAGGAAGAAACAATTTCAATATTGTGGAAACACAATCAGAATAGCCCAGGACATGGCAGCTTCTACACTGAGGAAATGAAGAACATGGAATATGATTTTCCAGAGGGCAAAAGAACTGGGAATGAACCCAAGGGTCACCTACACAGCAAAACTGAGTATTTTGTTTCAGGGGAAAATATGGTCATTCAGTGGAATAGAGGACTTTCAAGCATTCTTAAGGAAAAAAAACAGAATTGAATAGAAAATTTGACATCCAGACACAAGAAGCAAGAGATGCCTGAGAAGGTAATCAGGGAAAAGAAATCAAAAGGAACTTATCAAAGTTGAACTATTTACATTCCTATATGGAAAAGCAATAACTGTGACTGATGATATCTTTCTCACTATGAAAATAATGGAAGAAGGGGGTGTGGTCATATGAATACATATGTGAATGTGTGTGTATATGCTTACAGTTATATATGGATAGAGGGCATAGGTTGAATTTGTTGGGAAGGGAGAATACTCAAGGGATGAAATTATGAGGTGAGAGAGAAAAGTGGCAAGAGGAGATGGGGAGAGACAGGGTAGGGTAAACTATCTCATGTAGAAGAAGCAAGGGGAAGTGGTTGCAAGGGAGGGGGAGAATAGGAAGGCAAAAAAGGCAAAACCACATTCTCATTGAATTTGGTTCAGGGAGGGAATGATATACATACTAAATGGGATATCTCAACCTGCAGCAGAATAGGGCGATGGGGGATGAGAGGAGGGATGATGGATGGGAGGGCATCCTTGTGGGGAGGGGAGCTTGGAAGTACCCACTATAGAAGAGGGACAGGATCATGTAGGGAATGGACCAGGTGGGGGGTGGGATGAGTGGGAGGGAATTATAAGCAGCCTTGTACAATATATCTACTATGATAATGTTTTGCATAACTAGACATATACAACATATACTGAATTACTTATCTCCCCAGAGGGAATGGGTGGCAAGGGAGGAAGGAAATGGATCTGAAATTCGAGGTCTTAACATTAAATGTTTCAAATATATATAAATACTATTATTAATACTCTTTTGCTTATAATTGGGAGATAAGATGTGCAGTCATTGGGACACAAAGATTCACCTTCCTCTAATGGAAAAATCGAAGGGGGTATGGGAGAAGGTATGGGAGAGAGCAGATTGGAGGAAGAAATATCTTGTGGGACTGCTATTCTGGGAGGTTGGGTAGGGGAATAATGGGGGGGAAATGATTGTAACTCAAAATCTGGCAGAAATGAATGATGTAAAACAGAAGTTAATAAAGCATTTGTTTAAAAAAAAAGAAAAAAAAGGTAGGATTCAAAGGTATTGATGGTGTGCTGGGTGCCAGTGCTTGTACCCCAATTTTTAAAATCACATTTCTCCCTAGCCTCAGGACACTGTCTCAGGAAGTTTCCCTCTAGCTCAAGTGCAGCATGCCCTAACAAAATACTTATCTCTCTTCCTGATACAGTAGCCAGCTGCACCTACAGAATTTAGAAGTTTGACCCAGCTGTGTACTGGCTAAAGCAACTGTGTACTGGGCCATAACTATTGTATGAATCCTAGACTCAGTCATATATATACTCCCTCGCTCATTATATACATCCTGAATCCCTCTATATATATACTCCCAACTTTTCAAACTTGACATTGATGGGTGGCCGCTTGGTTAGCTCTGACCATTAGCTGACTTAATGACATTTCAAGCCTGAAGCTACACCTCCACGCAGCCCCCCTTGGTCTATTTCCCAGTGAATTCTGGGCAAAATACCTGCATAGTAGATATTAAAAGAGCATGTTCCTTTAAGAAATGACCACTCCTTAACTCCTTTGTAATCCCACTTTGACTCACCTAATTAGCATATCTGGCACAGGTTCTTCTATAGATTATTCTATATAAACTTTAACTGTACCTCTCTAAGGTTGCAGGTTCCCTAAGAACTCTTGTCCATTGTATAGTGTAACAATAAATCTTTGCCACCTTGACTTAGAGATTGCTTGAGTCCTTGAATTCATTCCAGACTGCTTTCCAGGGACTCTGATTATTGGTGTTTCTGTACTCCCTGAACCCCACATCAATATTACTATGGAATCCTTGATAAAGATGATGGGAAGATAGAGGCTTCTGGTCATATATGAACCTATTTACATTTTCCATTGATCTCTTTATAATGCTATGAATTAGCCAGAGATAATAGAAGCTTTGAGTCAGTTACATCTTTGTGTGATGATTTCAGTAGATCTTATTTGTAACAAAGGCAGCAGGCATCAGAATTATTTGGAGAAGTTATTTTAACTTTTCTTATAGATGTCCCTGTAGAAATTTCTGACTTCTTCACATTTGTCTCTCCTAACCCATTCTTTAGTGAGTATGAGAAATATCATTGCTTGCTCCCTGAAGACTATGGGAGCCATAGGGTTGACGTATTCGGTTAGAAAAGACTTCAGAAATTATCCTTTTCATCCCTCTCATTTTAAAGATGAAGAAAGTAAAACACAGTGGGGTTAAGTGACTATAAAGTTGTAGTTTGCCCCCTAGTATTTTAAAAATCTAGAGCTCTTTCCATTAGTCTAAAGAAAAATGACATCCTAATTTAGGAAAGGACTTACAAGAAATCTAAATATTAACATTTTAATACTATTACATGTGCTGATATACGTCTCTGTTCTTTCTACTTCTATTTTCAAAGACCAATTCTTAGACTTTCAATTGTACACCTTCTGTACCTTACATTATCTTATTTGCATAAAAGGATTGGCTATACTTGTCATCATCAATAAAAATGTTCAACATTTTGGTATGCCATATTGAAAAATGCACAGGAAACTTTCCAGAATGATTCTAGTTTTTTTGTCTTGATCAAAAATTAAAAGGGAGTGTCCTTTGCACTTTCTCATGCCTTAACTGCTTTCCTTCCTCACTTCCAATTACTTTTTCCCTTTGATTTCCTTCAAGGCTCAGCCCCAATCCTACCTTATGTCAGAGGCTTTTCCCTTTTTCTTCAACTATTAATGCCATCCTTTTGAGATTACTTTTCATAAATCATCAGTGTTTGGAACATTACCCCACACTCATCATAGGCCTTGTGCATAATATATACTTGTTGACTTACTATACCTTGTTTTTTACAGTTATTTACAAGTTGTTTCTCACAACAGAATATGTATTCTTTAAAATCAAGAAATACTTATTTTTGCCTTACTTCCTTGACCCATAACTTAGTATAGAGGCTAACTCATAGTAAATACTTAATGAATGCATGTTTACTGACTGATGACCATCTCTAAAATCTTAGTCCATATATATCTTAGGACAGCAGAGAAGCATTCTTGTTGCAGTTTTCAAAGCTCTCAATTCAAATCTACATGAAAAGTTCAATCAATTTTCTGCAACAAACCCTATCCTAACTAGATTGTGAGCTTATTGGAAGCAAGGTTTGAGTGTTATGTTTTTTCAATTTGCTACTTAATGCTAAATTAATGTTTGGGGATGATGCTAATAATAGTAGCTACTAGTCAGTCCTTCAGATGAAAACTGGACTCTAAGAAGCAGATCATATAACATTTAAGCTTAAATATATTTGATAAGCATGTACAGATTGAAAGGCAAAGATGCAGTATTGCACATTCATGAAATGAATGGTTCTTTTCAATTCAAACTATTATAATGTCAGCTATATAAACCCAAGAAAAATAAAGTCAGAAGAAATCTAGAATAAAAATGGACTATGCAGGCTAACTCAAGTAGGATTACAGGAGTTTATGGTTTTGTAGTTAAGATACATCTGAATTCTAATTGGCACATCCTCGGGAGAATTACTGAGTTACCTATAACTCTGCTGAATCACATATAATATCAATATGACCTAAAACTCTACCCAGTGTGGATGTCATTATACATAACAAAATAATTTATTATTTTTTACATCTATATTTCTTCTAAGAAAAATTTCTGGAAAACAATATACTAATTACAAAATTTTCACTTCATCAATTCTATTTTATGTCCACAGTTAAGAAACTGTACCTATGTAGTACTAGACTGTTCTATAGCATTTTTTAGAAATTAAGAATAATTTTCATTTGGTTTCTATCAGGTTTTTTTTAACTTTGTGGCAAGTACATTCTGAGGTAACTCCTTCTGAGCTGGTGCCTTCTGGTCTGGCTTCTTTTGGTCTTGGACATTCTGACCCTTCTGATGTAGGGTTGGCATCTGAACCTTCCAAGTAGCAATTTTCTTAGCAAAAAAAACTATGTGTCAGGGGCTGTTTCCTGAGTTCACTTCCGAGGGAACACCTTCAGGATAGATGCTTTTGAGAGTTTCTTTAGTCCTCAGTCAGTCAGTCAACAACCATGTAGTAAGCCCTTACTATGTGCCAAGCAGGCATCTAGGTGGCACAGTGAGCAGATTGCTGGACCTGGAGTCAAGAGGACCTGAGTTCAAATCCAGTCTCAGACACTTAACTAACTGTGTGACTCTGGGTAAGTCATTTAACCCTGTTTACCACAGTTGCTCATCTGTAAAAGGAGCTGGAGAAGTGAATGGCAAACCATTCCAGTATCTTTGCCAAGAAACTCCAGAATGGGGTCATGAAGTGTTGGAAATAACTGAAAGTGATTGAACACCACACCACATATGTAAGCATTGTGCTAAGCCCTGAAAATATAAATACAAACAAAAAGAAAAAGCAGTTCCTTTGAAAATATAAATACAAACAAAAAGAAAAGCAGCTCTTAAGGAATACATATTCCAATGGGGGAAAATAACATTTAAAAAGAAGCTGGAAAAGGGCAGGGGGAAGAAAGAGAGGATACCTGGTTGGGAGTATAATTCAAAATTCTAGAGTAGTTCAGCCTGGTTGGAAATTGTGTAAATGGAGATTCTGAAAGCCCTCTCTCTCTCACTCTCAAAGAAGAGAGGGCTCCTAGGGGCAGATGTATGTTGGTGTTATGTGTTCCAGGGCTAAAAAGATCTTTCAGCATGAAAAGGTTTCTAGGCTATGATGGAGAAGTCCAGATGATAGAGCCTGGTAGGAAATTATCACTTCATGCTTGATAATTCTGTTTCTACCATTTTTTTTTGCTTTCTTGACTTTATAACAGTTTAAAAATTAGTTATCTTGACTTTCCTTTGCCTAGCTTGGATCTTTGTGAGCAATCTGGTTGCTGTCCTAGCTATTTATTTTAAAGTGTCTTTTTTTCCCTTCCAAGCAGCCCAGATACACTTATAATGAGCCCTGTGTGGGATCTTGAGAATGAACCCTTTTGTCTGAATATTTTTAAGTGGCATAGCCAGATCAATACCTGGGTCATCAACCAAAGTCTGGTTCTAATCAATAATATGATATAATCAATAATATAGTCTGCAATTGGCTCAAAGAAAACATATGCAACTTGGTCAATTTCCACAAGGTGTTTACCATCATGGTGATTCTGAGAAATAAGAAAAGGCTACAATACACCTTTAATACAAAATTTCAAGCTATGATTTTTTTTGGTTAAAAGAACTAAAAAATCTATGGAAAATGGGAAATCATAAAAATGACAAGAATTTTTAATTTTTTTTTAAAAAATGGTAGAAGATGAATATGCAAATAATAGACCACTGAGATTGACAATGATTCATAAAGGCATACATGATGTCATTATCAAACATGAAGACAACACACTGTTAGAATGGCCCTCTGACATATTGGAATTAGGTAGTAGGCTCTAAAACAATCTTTATTAGCTAAATCTAATAAGATTTATTTTAACAGCAGCACATATGAAATCCTTCATGTGAATTCAGGAACAAGATGTGGGATGCATAGCCAGATGGAGATTTATTTGAAAAAACACTGTATGTTTTAGAGGGCTGCAAACTCAATATGAATCAGAAGTTTGATATGACAAGTCAAAAATTTAATGTGCCTTGCATTAAACAGAGGTCTAGCTTAGCTGCTAAAAATGAGGGGCGGTAAATTCTCCTATAACATAGCTTAAAAAGACATTTTTGGATTCTTTTGTTCAGTCTTGCGCAATACATACTAGCAAAGACATTCTTGAATTCATGCCACATAAGGAATAGTTGAAGGAACTAGATTTCTGGTATGGAGAAGATAAGACTCAAAGGGTTCATGATAGCTATCCTCTATAAATGATAGACTCACAGGTGTACAGGGGAGACTTGTGCCCAGAGGATGGAAATGGTGGGGTTGGGGAGGTAAGACATGAATTATAAAGAAGGAAATTTAATATTAAAAGATAATTCCTAAAATTATATTTATATAATTTATATAACAAAATTGTTATATATGTATCAAATTATATTATCAAACTACTTAGTTCACATATCCCAAGGCATTTAAAATATTATTTCTAAACAGCTATTAATTGCAAAAATGGAAAGGCATATTTGAGAATGTAGTAGATATGCCATTACTAGAATACCTCATGCAGTGGCAGTATGACCATTTGCTATAGTCCATATCTGATTCAGGTTAGTCCAACAGTGCAGGTTCATGACTGGAATGAAATTAGACACCCGCAGACCAATTTAAAAATTCTAACTAAGAAATGGATGTTTACTTAGTCACAGCATGGAAAAGATATTCTGTTTCAGTTAAATATGATTTTTTATCCATAAAGAAATACATCTGATCAGCAAAGCAGAGTATCATTATTTGCATGGTATTTGCACATCCACCAAGTCAGAAGGGTGCTTAATCCTTGTGGTCTGACCTCTTTTAGGGTCCTGTGAAACCAGGAATCCATCCTCATGGCTTGTACCTTGGTCTTCTAGGCTAATTGAGTCTGAATGTTGGTTTCAATGTTTTTAAGGAAAATCTAGCATTGCCTATATAGAACAGGGCCTGAGGAAGGAGTAGCCCATTCCATATATGGATCCATAGCAGGATCCTAGGAACTATTGTTCATACTACAACACTTGTCAATTGGGTAGAAGGAATTTTTGTTTGTTTGTAAGTTGTTCAAGATGGCTGCTGAAGTCCCTTCATTCTTGAAGTTCTATGATTTTATAAATAGAGAAATCTTCATATATGCTTATGTTGTACTTAGAAAAAGAACAATAGACATAAGGGATAAGAAGATCTCTTAGTGATCGCTAATCAAACCTCCCCTACCTCATAGATGAAACTGAGGTGCAGAATTTATATGATTTGTCTAATATCTACTAGTGGTAAATATCAGTGTTGATATTCAAATTCAGGCCCTTTCATTGCAAATACATTCCATTGCACCACCCTCACTTTAATTTACCATCCTCAGATCAGGATGTACATGGATAGTTATCACCCCAAATTAATGAACCAAATGAATGAATCCATTATTTGCTTGCATAAGTCCTATATAATTACTGTTAATTTTGTTAGAAATGGAGGAGACATGGAAAACACTGAAACATAAAATCTTATTTACTTCTTATTATTCTTCTCTCAGTTAATTTGTATATGAAGCTAATGCACTCCTCCTACCATTGATTTTTGCTTTCTGTCTAACCTTCAACCAAGACTATATTAATTTTTAAGAGGCATTTGTGAGATATTTGGACCTAATTTGGGAATTTTGCACTTTTCTTCAAACCCAAATGCAATTAGATTTTAGACTACCTAGGACTTAGATCCAAATACCTAAGATGAACCTAAACTACAACCCCCTCCATATGACAGCAGTTATAAAACAGGCTTAAGGAAGAAAGAACATTTAAATATATGATTCAGTACATCAATTTATACATTTGGATTATTGATGTCATTATCTTCCTACACGAACAAGATATTAAAGAATTTATTCTCTTTCTGAGAATATGATTGTTGTTCCTTACAGAGAAGGGTTACTACTGTACCTTCATATAAGAAAAATAATTAAACTTAATGACTGATAGGTAATTGTTTTCTAAAAAAAAAAAAAAGATGTGCCATGGGAACAAAGAGCCTTAGAGGTAAAAACAGAATGAGATGGGGCAAGTCCAACCCCATCGTTCTGCAGATAGTAAGAAACAGATCATCTTTGCGAGCAATTTCATCATGGAAATTGTTTAAAATCCTTACTTTGAATATGCAATTAAGAATTATGTGTTTTAAATGTCTAATAATCTTTTACAAAACACTCCAAATTAAATTAGAAGTTTTTCCTTTGAGGAAATGGAATTAAATTAAGGCAGGTGAGTGAAGTGAACCTAATTTAAGGGGCCATTACAGCTGAAATACTTCAAATAAATTTTCATTCATTGCTTATCCTTTTCATAAGGTTGATTTATGAAGAAATATGCAGGTCTAGAGTAGCCCAGTAAAGCACTTTTATAAGATTATTTCAAACGTGAATAGTTATTGACCATATGTATTTTGTTGAGGCTCTTACCCCTGGGAACAGTTAACATAATTCATTTACAATTCAGTTAGCAAAGAAAAAGTGTTAAATTGAATTCTGCTATGAAACAATAAATCAAACCAACCTGAAATATATCATGCCTTAGATAATGAACAAACAGTGATCAAATTATATTGCCAAACTACTTAGTTCACAAATCCCAAGATATTTAAAATATTATTTCTAAACAGCCATTAAGTAAGTTCCAAGATGAAATGTGTTTATATAAGCACAAAGGAAATGACTTTGAGATCACATATTTTAGCCACATTATATGCTATAATTTGGTATGGTTATGATGAAGAATTATAACCAGAAGGCACTTTCACTTTCAATAACCTATGTTTCTATGAAAAAGTTTATTTGTGTCTAGATAAATAAGGAAGGACTAACAATCAATTTTATGACATCATAGAACCATAGTTCATTAAAGCTGGAAGAGACCTTAGAGATCACTAAGAAAAATTCTTTCATCTTACATATGAAGAAATTAAAGCTGAGAAGAAATTGACTTGTCCAAGGTCTCATAGATATAGTAAGTATTCTGGGTGTGATGTCAAATATCAGTCTAATCAAAATTTTAAGTTGCCACAATCTAAACTCTTGACAGGTCCAATAACATATCCATTGGTTGCACTTTTTATTTCTTTTTTAAAAAGGAATGTAGCAATCATATAGTCTAATTCTTTCATTTTACAGAATGGGTACTTGAGGCTTATAGAGATGAGGTCAATTGTCCAAGGTCACATCATGAATTACTTGACAGATCATTCTGTCCTCCATCACTAGAAAACTTGATGTTTTTGTTCAAAGTACCAAAGAAGCATCTACCCTGGCCAGCACAGAAAGAAAAACATAATCCCAGGCAAAAAAGCCCAAACTATGTTCTACTGGTTATTTCCACTAGAGTGCCAGGCTAATGTAAGGTTTTTGATTTGGAAATTTTGTAACTAAAAGGAATGAGTATGTATGCTTACTAAGCCATTATCAACGATATTCAAAAGGCCATAGATAAGATACAATATCACAGGACTGTAGATGGGTAAAGGTAGCCCCCATCTTAAAAGAAAAAAAGGAAAAGAATTCCATGCAAAAAAAATCAACCATCCTTATCATGGCATAGGGGCATGACCTCATGGCAAAATTTAAGACATATATTAAAGTAACATACTTTTTTAATGTCTAGAAAAGCAAATTGTAATCACTAAAAGTCAACATAGCTTCATAAAGAAAGAATCACAATAGAGTAGCATCATTTCCTTCCTTTGACAGTATTATGAGACCATAAGATCAGGAGAATTTTGTAAAAATAATTTACCTGGATTCCTATAAAACATTTAACAAATTTCTTCATGTCATCCTTGTGAACAAGATAAAAACATATGAACTGTGATAATATGGTTAGGATTCAGACCTGTTTGAATGACTGGATTAAAAAAAAAAACAATTAATGACAACACCTTGGAGGACAGTCTCTAGGGGAACTACTAGAAATTTATCCTTTTCTGATTCCATTAGACAATTCCATAGATAATTTATCATTAACTTAGGTGGAAGCATAAATAGTACATTTAACAAATTTGTAGATGTATAAAGCTTGGAGACATAGCTAACATAGATGTCAAATTTATGATTCATTACCATCTAAAAAGATTAGAAAGAAGGATTGGCCCTAACACAATGAAATTTGATAAAGATATAGAGGGCTTGCAGCCTCAAGCATGTCCCTGACTTACAAAGTATTTCTCTCCCTTCAGAGACCTTTCTCTGAAGACAGCCAGCAATGATGTGTATTCTTTATCGAAGCAAGAATTCAAGAATCTCTTCCAAGCTATTACCACCTCAGTCCCTCATTCAGGGCCTGTATGTAACATTGGATGATCATTCCTTCCCACCAGTGAGGATGATAGTCTTATGTAAATGCCCAAGCCTGAACCCAAGGTTACAAATATAAAAACAAAATTCTATACGTATGTCATGGTGGTGGTTTATAAAGAAGATAGCTCCATAAATACAAGGTAGAGTAAGTGTACCTAGGCAAGAGTTCACATGAAAATAATCTGGTGGGGCGGCTAGGTGGCGCAGTGAGTAAGAGCGTCGGCCTCAGAGTTGGGATGACCCGAGATTGAAACCGGCCTCAGAAAATGAGCACCCACACATAAATAATGACTAGCTGTGTAACCTTGAGCAAGTTACTTAACCCCAATTGCTTTAAAAAAAAAAGAAAAAAGAAAATAATCTGGGCATTTTAGTGAATTATAAATCCAATGTGTATCAAAAATATGACTTAGCAATGACAAAAAGGTAATAAATTGGAGGGTTTTTTTGGCTAAAGAGACATACTATCTAAAACACAGGAAGTAATAATCATGTTGTACTTTGTCCTGCCCAGATCATATGTAGATTATCGCATCAACATATAATATTTTAGGATAAATATTTAGGGAATAAAGCCATTACAGAAGAAGACAAATGGCAGGATTATGAAGGGGTAGTAGTAAAGTAGAGATAACACCAAAAATATAAGTGACTTAAGTTATTATTTCTATTATTACAGACAATGTTGCTGCCCCTCTCTGGAAACATAGTTCAGATGGCACTAAGGGATAGTGTCTCTATGAAGACATAACATCAAGTCCACTCTTGGGTCTCTCTGTAGCCAGAGTCAGTAAATCTGAAAACATATGCCCTACAGAAATCCCATCTCTGGCTTTTTCCTGCCTCAGAACCACAAGTCCTGGAAGTGCTATAATTAATTAATTATCTGAACAGGAGAAAGTCTTAATGGATGCCTGTAAAAACTATGGTCCCTAGGAGGAAGTACAGATACCTTGTATAGTTGAGAGATGACTGCATAGCATCATTGACCATGGCTATTGTGCAAAAATCTTGTCAAGGAACAACTCAGCTGCTTATCAGCAGAGTGAATCTACTAGGAGAAGGCAGAACTCTTTTCTAGATTTTTGAGAAATTGCCCCAAGTCCTTCAAAGACTGCTCCAAGAAAGATGGGGCATGGAAGGTCAATTACATTATATGTGATATCACTGCATTAGGTTGCTTGCAATGAGGAATTTTCTCTCAACAGAGATCAGCAACTGTTGCCTGGGTCACTGAGAAGTTAAGTGAATTGTCCAAGGTCAAATATGTCCAAGTCAGGATTCTCATCTAGGTCTTTATGAATCGAGGTTTGCTCTCTATACAATAAACTGTGTTGTTTCTTTCTGTACTCCCATAGAAGTCATATTTATTTCCATTAAATTAATGTCATTTGTGTTTTATTATTCTTCAGTCTTATCTGAAATTTCATTATCTTTCAAAACCCATTGTTTCTTCAAGATGAAATCAACTCTGAAACTTATGCTTCCTCAGTGCCCTCAAGGATATCTGAGATCCCTCCATCCTTCAATTTGGAGACTGTGGAGCTTGAACATTTGGAAACTCCTGCCAGATGCTCTCTTTTCAGAGGGCAACAAGGGGCTTCACTTCATCATGTCCCACCAGGCAGACCTCCTGCATTTCATTATTTATAGAAATACATCATTTGTCAAGACGACATCAGCTCTGAAACTCACACCTCCTCTGATCACATCCCATCCCAGCTACAGGATTTCATAATTCCCCCATACTGGGTAACTTTCCCCCTCCTGTTTCCATCTTCTTTAAATATAGTGTTTTCCCCCATTAGATTATGAGCTGCTTGGGGTCAGGGACTTTTTAATTTTTGCATCCCAAGCACTTAACAAAGTGGCTAACATTTAATACCTGTTTAATAAATATGTATTAACTGACTGGCTAACAGAGAAATGATGGTGGCCTACATTCAAGGGAGTGTCAAATCCTGAAATTTCCAGGTCATTTAGAGTGGATCAAGGAGGAAGAGAAGTGATAGGTTCCCAAAATAAAACAGGAACTGCTGTCTTAGGTGGAAGCTTCTGAAATAAGGACAACAGTGATATAAGCCTAAATTTGATAAGTTATGAAATAACTTTCTGTTTTTGTTCTTGTTAGATTGAAGCATCTATATGCTTTAATAGAAACTTTAATAAAAACTTAAAATTGTATCATGCATAAATATCTTCAAAAATTTTTATCAGGAGTATTGTCATTTATATAAGAATCTACATTATGAATAGATTGGACTGATTTCATATATTAGATAAAATAAATGAAATATAAGTTTAAAAAAATCTAAGCCAGGGGTATTTTGATAAACAGTATTTTTAAAGAAGATTTTCAAAAATTATTTCAATTGACTTTTGGAATATCAATTAATGTTGCTTTATTTTTTTTTAAAGGAATAAACAACCTATGGGCACTTTCAACAGTGGAAGGATCCTCCCCACCCCCAGGTCCAAAGAAGTCCATAATCATTTAATAGGTGTCTCTATATTGCAACATGCTTATTTCTTTTATTTAAAGGGCAGTTGGGCAGGTGGGTACTAGAAATGATAAAATTTGGGGAAAGCACAGGAAATATAGGATCTTGCCAAAGTATTGAGCTCAGAATTAAGAGAAAAGGAAAACTATAATGATCAATGAGACTAGAGGTTAATGATTAATAAAAATAAAATTCAAAATACTAATTATATGCAGATAATACCACAGCCAGGACAACTGAGGATAATCATAGATTTTGAGCCAGAAAGTCATTGTTTCCTTATTTGGTCCCTGCCCAAGGACAGAATTAGGAACAGAGCCGCAGTGTTAAATAAATAGGAACAAATAAGCCTATTGGACTAGAGAAGAGGAGTATCAGGGTTGGAAAGCCAGACAACTCCTAATTATTTAATTCTCGTGTGTGTGTGTATGTGTGTGTGTGTGTGTGTGTGTGTGTGTGTGTGTATGTGTGAGAGAGACAGAGACAAATAGAGACAGAGAGAGACAGAAACAGAGAGAGACAGAGACAGAGAGACAGAGCAAGAACTGGAGGTTTTAAAAAAATGTAGGGATCTAATATGATATTATATATGTAAATACAAAAAAATCTTTATTAAAAAGGGAAGTGTCAACAGTTTTTTTCTTCCCCTTATGTCTTTTGACTCTCCATTAACTTCACTCTCCTAAGTTTTCAAGTCATTGATGACCACTTGTTGGACTATTTGGCTGAGTCTTTGGAAGAAAATATCAGTTCATGGACTCTTTTATTATTAGTTTAAAGGGAAGGAAAGCTAGAATTGACTTTTAATTATGTTACTTACAAGAAAATAGCATTCATTAGATGAGGGTCTCATAATTCTCAGAGAAGTTTATTTTTGAAAACTACTTGTTTTTATGTAGGTAGCTAAAATATATCATTTAATTTCAAGCCAGTGTGGTTTCAAAATGACTATTAGGGATTACAGCTAATAAATACTTGTTACAGAAACCAAAATTGGACTACTTCTAAATATTGCTTCCTGAAATATATTTTAAAAAATAAAGACCTTCTCTATTTTATTTTATAACCTTAAATTCTCAATATAGATTCTGAAAGTTTAGCATGCAATACATACCCATTATCTCTATGGCCTTCTATCTAGAGTTAGCCTCTGAGTCTTAAACACATATTGGATAAAATGTCTTTTTGTGTGTTGTGATGTGAGAAGCAGTAGGACAGGTTACTACATAAACTTTTCCTTACTTGGTTCCTGGAACCTGAAAATCCATCACTGGAAAGTAATGCATTTGAACAAAGCAATTTTCCTGTATTAAAATAAAAATTAAAGGGAGTCATCATAAAATCATGGTATAACAGATAGAGAAGTGGGATGGGCCTCAGAAGTCATACAGACCTACTCTCTTGTTTTTACAGATCAGGGAATTGAGGAACAGTTTTTTTATATGCTTTGCTCAAGGTCACACAAATAATAACTAGAACAACCAAGTTTCAAAACCAGGTCTTCTGATTCCTTTCTTTACCATAGTGATTATTAACATAATTGACATTTCACATGTTTCATAAGATCTACCTAAATTAATATATCAGATCATTTTCAAATGAAAGTTTATTGAAATGAAGTATTGATGGGGAAAATTGTGACATCTTCAGATATTTGATTTGTAAGTGGGGGTGGGGGAACTGAAAAGGAAATACTGATAAGTAAATGTAGTTTAATATTTTACCCAGAGCTGGCCCTGCCTCAAAAGTTTCTATGTGTTTCAGAAAGAATGATAGATCTGTAGATTGTGAACATCACTGAGCACTGTCTTATTGCACAATCAGAGATATATTTTATCCTGTAAAGAACATATGAAAAAAAATAACTTAGAGAAAGTAAAAAGGAAAGATTGTCCCCAGCTAATGAAATAATATAAGTTGAATGATCTCTACCAGCACCTTTACATGAGCCACTTAAAAAGATACTTGTCAGAAAGATCAATATGTTTTCAATAGAAAGACAGCTTTCTAAGTTGCTTCTCCCATGCAGGTCTGTGAATGTTCTGCAGTGACATAGTATTCTCAATGAGGGATCCCTGAAGTCATCTGAAATCGTTTCATGTATTTTTTTAAGTCTTTGAAATGCCTCCCTGAATGGAGAAAAAATTTTTGAGTGAAGGGAGAATAATTATGGGGATAACGGTTTCTGCAGAGAGGCAGTCTTTAAGTGACAGGTGAATAAGTTCCAATCTTGAACTCCTGGGGTAACTTCAAAGTATTTACAGCCTCAAGACTATCTTTGAGATTCCCTCCTCTGTGAGTGAAGATCAGCTACAAATGTATTTCAAGAAACAAAAATCCTACAGTCAACCCAGAGTACCTGCTTCATATAACAAGGGAGTTTCTATTTCTCTCTTTAAAATGTAAGTGTATGTCAAGAACACAGCAAGCCTCCACTAAAGCCATTCTGGGATGCCTCAGCATGACAGAGAAATGCCCTGGTGCTCTGGAAGGCTATCCTAGGGGAGTATAAGTGCTCACAAAGTCCCCAAGCACAATTGTCATCTGAGGACCAGCCTAGTTCAGATAAGATACTACCATAAAGTTGGATGCCTTCTAAACTCCTGGAAATCATCTATTAAGGTAAGGTTTCTATATCCTGGTGCAATAATTATGCACACAAGACATCATACAACTTTTGAAATAACAAAGAAATATCCAGCCTAGAGTGAAGTAAATTAGATTAAAATTCTGAATCTGCTCTAAGGCTATTTTTTTTTCATCTGTAAAATAAGGATAATATTTATTCCATCTATATTTGAGAATTTCATGAAGAAAACCTTTTATAACCTTAAAAAACTAAACAAATGCAACTATTATTGATATTGTTATTATTTCAGGACAACATGTCATGCAAGGATAAAGAACTCAGGCATTCTGTAACTATGATTTGCATAAATGATATCCTCTAAGGGTTTGGGGGTTTACCTGGATGATGTCTAGTGTTTAGAATAACATGCTCCATATTTTTTGTAAAAGCATAAACGTTCATGAAATGGAACTCAAGAAGAGAAACATGGCAAAGAGTTAATTTAAAAAGCAGGATTTAGCACAATGTTTTAACTTCACTGGGCAGCTACATGGTGCCTCAAGTCAGGAAGACTTATCTCCATGAGTTCAAAACTGGCTTCAGATACTTACTAGCTGTGTTACTCAGGGCAAGTTACTTAACTCTGTTGGCCTCAGTTTCCTCATCTATACAATGAGCTGGAGAAGGAAATAGCAAAACCAAGAAAACCCCAAATGAGCTCATGAAAAGCCAGACATACCTAAAAAACGAATGAACAACAAATTGAATTGACCGTTATGCAGCTCAGGCATACATTTAACTTACTGTTATTACTATTGTGTTATCATCCTTCCTGGCCTGTTATAAGGCAATCCTATCATTAATCACCTTCATCATTTCTAAAGTATGTTTTATTCCTTTATAAAATTCACTCTTTCTCCATTAGTAAAATTAGCTTCACCTGTCTTTATAGCGGTATTCTGTGAGAGGCAATGAAGTGTAGCAGAAATAACACAGCACTTATAATCAAAAGACCTGGGTTCCAATAAAATCTCATGTTTACCAACTGTGACCTTAAGAAAGTTCTTTATAACTCTCAAAAATCTCAGGTTTTTTGTTTTTGCTTTTTTTTGTTTTGGTTTGTTTTTTTATGTTTCATTGACTACAAAGTTTCTGGGCAAAGATCTTTGTAAATGTTAGATGCTATTATTAAAATGTAATTTCTTTAACATACATATTCTAATGCTGACAGGTCTCTGAATTAATAATGAGATAAAAAAATAAATCAGACAAAAAAATCAACAAACAAAGGCAACCATTGAACATAGTATTATACTTAGTTAAATGAGAGTATAGGTCCATAATCATTTTAATTCAGATTTAAGTTAAGCATGGAAAACCAATTGACTTCTGTATTTGACTAATTCCCAGGACAATAAGCACTTACTGGCTTTAGAAAACACAGATTCCTCAAGGGATTACACAATGTGATTTTTAAGGGGAATTAGATAATTAGAATTTCTATTCTACTCTATTATAATAATACCAGTACTAGTTCACATTCATATGGTAATCCTTGAAGGCAAGATCATGGAGGACAGCTAGCATAATTGCAAATAAATTGTGAGATACAGTTGAAAGAACATTGGCTTTAAAGTCAGAATGCTGCTGTTGTTGTTCAATCATAATCTGATTGTGACACCATTTGGGATTTTCTTAGCAAAGATACTGGCATGGTTTACCATTTTCTTCTTCAGTTCATTTTACATATAAAGAAACTGAGGCAAACAGAGTTAAGTGACTTGTCCAGGAACACAAAGCCAGTAAAAGTCTGAGGCCAGATTTGGAGTCAGGGAGATACGTCTTCTTGACTATATCTACTGTGCTACCGAGCTGCCCTTAAAGTCAAAATACTTGGGGTCAAATCCTTACTGTACCCCTAACTGATATATAATCATAGTTCCCCCGATCAACTGATGAAGTTGATTTTTTTTAAAGCTCAAATGTAAGACTTTACATTTAATTCTTATTGTTTCATTTTCTAAAATTCTGTCCAATACTCTAGCTTTTCAATATCGCTTTTTTAAATTCAGAATCTATGATCCAGTGTTAGCTATCCATCCTTATTTTACATCATCTGAAATTTTGATAAGCACATCAGTTTTGTTTTATCCAAGTGTTTGATGAAACTATTCAAGAGCACAGATCCAATCATAATTCCTAGGGCATTCCATTGGAGACCACTTGCCAAGTCAAATGTTATCTCCTAATCCTGTCTTTTAATTGCCTATGCACAATAGCCAAGAACTCACTACTGAAGAAACCAACCCATTCTAAATTCAGACAGCTCTAACTGCTAGAAAGTTCTTCATTTTGTTGAAATGAAATTTGTCTTCCTGTAACTTCTATCTTGTGTTCCTAGTTTTGCCATATGAAACAAGTTTGATCCCCCTTCCATCTGAGAGCCCTTCAAATATTTTAATACAGCTACTATCCACCTAGAATCTCTTCCATTCCTACCCTAAGAATTTCTCTGTCTCTCTTACTAGATGTGTATGTGTAAACACACATCTCTTTTATGTATATATACATGCATATATGTGCATAAGTATGTAGACATATATGAATATAACAAGTGTAAATATAGTCATATATATATACATAATTAATTGTGTATGTATATGTATACGTGCCTCTTTGCCTCCGTGTCTGTGTATAACTTCATTTGAGTCCCCAACCATCTCCTCACTAGCTACCATACCATACCCACACCAAAAAAACTACACCCTGGTATTTTCATCCCTGCTTCTCCCTTTCTCAGGTCTGTCATTTTGATTGATAGCAGCCTCTGCAACATACTACAAAGAGAGCTGACATCAACCATTTTCACTTTACTATTCAGTCATCTCCCTACCAGTTGTCATGCCTTGCCCCATATGAAACTTTTCAGCTATGGAATCATAATCAAATGAACTCTGACATTGTTCCTGGATAGGGTTTTGTCAACATAACCCCCTATGTCAACTTTCCAAATCACAATTTAACTCCTTGATTACAACTCTCATTTATCTGTTATCTTTCCTTATTAGAATGTAAACTACTTGAACATGGAAACTATCTTTACTTTTATATTTATATCTCTAGTGCTTGGCATATAGTAAATACTTAAATTCTTTTTCATCCAATCATTTACTCTCATTCATTATGCACACATATGCACATGCTCAAAGATACACATATGCATGTGTATATTATATCACAGTCTCTCTATGGACATCTGTTCCAACCTAAACAATAATGTTCTATACTGTAATACACAATATACATAAAAAGTGATCATCCACTTTTTGCTTGATGACATTGATTTGGGGGAAGCTGCTATCTCCAGAGTCAGCCAGCTCATTTATTTGTGGAGGAACACCAGGCCTTACCATCTGCCATCATGTTGCCTCCTGCCTTGCTATCTGCCCTGCCTCTAATTCCCGGCACTCTCCCAGCACTACCATCTGACCTACTGATGTAACCTAAGGACTCCTGGGCCTTGCCATCTATCCAACCATTGCACTCTTGGGACTTGGAGGCCCTTCCATATGCCTTGTAGCTGAACCCTCTTGGTTTATCTTCCCCAATTAGAAAGTGATCTTCTTGACTGCAAGGGCTATGACAGCGTTTCAATTTGTATCCCCAGTACTTAGCAAAATGCTTGTTGCATGTTAAGCACTTAATGAGTGTTTTTTTTTTCATTTTTCATTTTGCTTTGGGCAGCTCTATTACCCAACATTAGATTAGGTAACGTTTTAATATAAAAGTATAAAGAACACGCACATAAACAGAAATATGACACATTTGTATCTATATTTTCCATGCTTTTAGACTACTGACAAACATAATTTTTGAAGAGATGAGCAAATACTTCCTGGATTTAAAGTAGAGAATTACACTACTTGTTCCACATGCTGTCTAGCCATTTTATTCACCTTGTGATGTGCTTTTACATTAAATAGATGGATCTGATACCATAAAACTAAACTGCAGTCCTGTCTAATACACTATTGTGACTGCTCTTTGAGAATTCTTATTCAGCAGATGGGTAAAGAAAAATAAATGTTCAGGATCTTGATTGTCACTGACACTTGTGAAATTATCATCTGACAAATCAAGATGAAATAACTTGGCAAGGGCCCAGTACATCTAATGAGTCACTTAATTAAATAAATTTTTTTCTCCCTAGCTGAATGGCATGTTATCATTTGAATTATGTTCCATTGCTTATCTGCAAAAAGATGCCTGGATTTCTCTCCTTTATGCCTTTTTAACGGGCAGCTTAGGTCTAATAATGATATTATCTTGGATTTATAGAGTCAATACTCAATTATTGAGGAGCAGAGTAATCAATTTGTGTATTACTCTGACTACCTGTGTTTCCCCCCTGCTTCCTGCTTTTGCCCATTTTACTTTCATTAGCACCTTCTTAAAAAATAGAAGTGAAAATAAAAATTCAATTATCAATTTTTCTTATTTGTTTGAACCTTTAGAATAGGAGGTGGAAAATCTTGACAAAAATAAAGATTTTGTATTACCTGTAAAAATGATTTGTCTGAAGTCACAATAATTAAAGTACACTAAGATGTATGTAGAGGCAGCTAGGTAGCACAATGGATAGCATACTGGGCTTGGAATCAGGAAGATCCTAATTCAAATCTGACCTCTGACACTCAGTAAATGTGTGACCTTGGGCAAGTCATTCAAACTTATTTACCTCAGTTTCCTCATCTGTAAAATGATCTGGAGAAGCAAATGACAAACCATTCCATCATCTCTGCCAAGAAAACCCCAAATGAGGTCAAAAATAGTTGGACACAACTGAAAGGACTGAATAATAGCAAAGATGTATGTACTTATTTAAAAATGCATGCTTTAGGTTAGAGAATGTAAAATTTGTGTTAAAATAATGGATATTTAAATTTTAATAGATTAAAAAGACTTTTATGTCATTAAGACTTTAGTGACTACAATACATATGTAGAAGGGAAGGTAAGTGTTTCTTTCTTTCTTTTTTTTTTTTTTAAAGCAGTTGGGGTTAAGTAACTTGCTCAAGGTTACACAGCCAGTCATTATTTATGTGTGGGAGCTCATTTTCTGAGGCCAGAACCAATCCCGGGTCATCTCGACTCCAGGGCTGGCGGTCTTACTCACTGTTCCTCCGAGCCATCCCTAATAAGAGGAAGGTAACTGTTTCAATCTCATTGGAGGTCTTCAAGGAAAGACTAGATAACTATTTTTTTCGGTTTGTCATAATAGGGCTCCTTATTCAGGGATGAATTGGATTAAATGACTACTTACATCTATAGCAACCATGAGGTCTTGTAAAATATAATATAATGAAAAGTATAATGTATTTATTAATAGATATATTTGAATATTTTTCTCCCTAGATGAATAGTATACTAGCATTAAAATTCCATTCTACTTTTTATCTGCAAAAGATAAGCACAGAAATAAAAGAAACACAGTGTGAATTATTATTAAAAGCACAGTAGTAAAAATATTACAATGTGAGCTAGTTGACAGGTAAGCTTTTATGTTAAGCTAAACAATGAAATATCACACACACCAAGAAATGTTTTTAGAGGTCATTTCAAAATATATATATAACTCACACAGACATTGACAAGAATGTGCTAGCAGGAGAAGTCATGGAAGGCTTTTGATCTGTACCAGTTAATATACACACTTAAAAGATCATAGATAGAGGGGCGGCTAGGTGGCGCAGTGAGTAGAGTGTCGGCCCTGGAGTCAGAAGGACCTGAGTTCGGATCCGGCCTCAGACACTTAATGCACACACAAACAAAAACCTAGCCGTGTGACCTTGGGCAAGTTACTTAAACCCAATTGCCCTCCAAAAAGCAAAAAACAAAAAAAAAAAAGATCATAGATAAATTGAAGAACTGAGGTAAAGTAACTGCACCCATACCCATATATCTACACGCATGCATAGATACATACATACACTTACAGCAAAACAGCTCAAAACAGTCACGCATTACCTATGAGTTAGATTATAGTCGGTTACATTTTTATGGTGCTTTAAGGATTGTGAAGTGCTTTACATAAATTATCTCATTTGATCATTACAATGATCCATCAAGGCAAGCATTACATGTATCATTATCCCCACTTTACAGATAAAGCCAAAGACTCAGAGAGATTAAGTGACTTGCCATTGTCACACAGTTAAAAACTGCCAGATGGAAGGATTCAAACCCAAATCTCCTTAACCCTATGTCAATTTTTCCTTTCTAGGTATTCTTAACCTTTGGATACCTTGTCAGAATGTATTTTTTTTTTCTTAATGCATAGGATTACAAAGGAAATCCACTGTATCCAAATAAGCTTTTTTTCCCCCTTGCCCTTTCAAGTTCACAGACTCCTTGAAATCTCTTTCCAGGTTAAGAATCTCCACATTATTCACTATAGCATGCTGCCTCAGACTAATAGTTGTTTCAATAAAAGAAATAATTTTCTTTTATTAGGATATAATATTGTCTGACAAGAAAATTTTTATGTATCTATGATAGTTCCCCAAGTAGATTATGAGCCAGGACTTTATATGTGGGGATGACCTTATCCTTCTTTTGAAATTCATAGTGCCAGTGACATTTAGATGTTTAATAAATACTTTGTGATTGATGAATAGGCTATAGTATTACATCTATATGTATGTACATATGCATTACATTATTACATAATACATACATATATTACTTTCTGTATGTGTGTGTATATATATGTATATATAAATAATCATTTTGTGAACTTAACTTCATTAAGATTCATTATGGGTTTGGTAAATTAATACAATGAAACTTAGAAAAGATACAGTTGAAATGTATACAGAGAATGATAACCAGATGGTGAGGGAACTGTAAATCATGCTGAAGAACCTAGAATTATTTACTTTGAAGAAAGAAGACTTCAGGAGAAACAGCAAAAATATCCACAAGTGTTTGAAGGATTGTCATGCAGAAGTTTTAGATTTGACCCTGTTCTGAGGAGATTGAAAGAATAAAGGAATGCATTTGAAGGGTGACTTTTTTAGGTACAATGCAAAGAAGAAACTTTCTAAGAATTGTCTTTGTTGTTGTTCAGTTGGTTAGCTATGTCCAACTCTTCATGACTCTATGTAGTTTGTCCATGGGCTTTTCATGGCAAAGATGCTGGAGTAATTTCCTATTTCCTTGCCCAGTCTGTCCCCATTTTACAGGTAAGGAATTGAGGCAAATACAGATTAACTGACTTGCCCCCTGTCACATAGCTAACAAGTGTCTAAGATCCAATGCAAACTCCTTCCTGACTACAGAAATCCTGACTCCTGTATCCACCATACCACCTAGCTGTCCCTTCTAAAATTAGAGCTGCCTCAAATGGGGCACTGACACTATTCATATATTCACTGACCATTTTTCAAGGAGGTCACATAGGGTATTTATACTTCAGTTTGCAATAAGGATTGTGCTAGATGATTTCTGATGCCCTTTTCGATAAGAAAATCTGGTGTGAGTAGTTTCTGCAACTTCTCCAAATCATTTGGTTCTTAATTCCTTGACCCCAGTTTTTAGGCCTCTTCTCTGTATTGATTGATCCTTTCACTTTTCTCCTCCTGATTTATTCATCATGATTCACTAAGGTTTCTCTCCTCTTCTTCCTGAGAGAACTGATTATTAATTACCCAAATATTGGAGAGATCCAGTATTTTTTCCTCTCCTTATTTGGTGATTAGGTCAAAGCTTAGTTCTGTGAAGGGCAGGGTGGAAGATGAAATAAAATCTTGGAATTGTTACCCACCCAACTAGAGAACCTTACAAAGAATTTAATCTAAGGTAAATTCCAGTCCACTGTACTCCACTCAGCCAGGTCTGAGCAAAGGTAGAATTCCTTTTGTTTAAATTACTCTAGGTGGGAGTAGTCTAGATAAGAGAAAAGTGTCTGTCCAGGACTGAGTGATCAGAGTCAAGCCACTCTCCCACCCACTCATTAGAATAAGCCCACCTGTAATTATAATATTCATTCTTCGAATTTAATGTTAATTAATCAGAGTTGATTCATCCCCTCTGGAACACCCACTCTTCCAAGGGCATATAAACATTAAGTGGGTTGCATGTCACTGACCCTTTTTATTAATTATCTGCTAGGAAGACTAATAAAATGATTAATTACCCAGAAACTACGTCTCTTGAACTTGTTTATATGTCACACTCCCACAAAGAAGTGGTGGAGATTCTTCCAGATGAACTTGTTTCTCTGGTTCTTTGAATAGTCTCATTACCACTACATCTGCCCCATTCCCTTAGGACAGCAATGTTCATGAATGATTTTATAAAATTTATCCCCTTAGGCTGAGCCCATACAATATACTAGGTCTTAAAGCAGTATCTCCGAATTCTGCTCCTAGAATCTGATGCAGAATATGAATTCTGTTAGGCCCTCACTCTGATATGATAGAGAAGAAGAGAAAACAAGACATAGCTTGGCCCATACCCCAGACTAGAAGAAAATATATTTAAAACAATTGAGAAAAATGTTAAGTAACATACTATTGCTTAAAATTTGATAGAGCAATTCAAGAAATCAAGGGTCAAGGGAAGCTTTTAAGAATGAAATTCTGAAGAAAACTTCTCCCATGGGGAGGAAAAGAGAGGATTCTTTAAAGAGGCTAGTATTGATATTAAAAAAAAAAAAACTCATTGATAAACTTGAACTTTTAAAAAGGTATTTAAAGAAAAAGGCACATAATTAAAAGTACATGAACCTAGAAGAATAGTATCTGAAATATTATATTTCTTAATTCCCGAATCTTGGTAAGGTTCGTGAAGTATAACAGCTCTAAAAAGACTCTAGAAGGAAAAATCAAAGCTGAGACAAGAAATCTGCTAGACATAAGCAAACCAATAATAAAATATTATGAGCCAAAGTCAGAACAACTCATCTCTCACTTGGCTTATGCTTTCTTTGCCACTGTGAATAAACTTCAGATCAGAAAATACAGAAATACAAATAAGGTACTGATAATCTAGGAAAATTATAAGAGACCATCTACTCTCCCTTACTGAATTCAAGTTGGATTTTTCCTCAAGGTACTGAAAGAAGTGAAAGATAGAATTGCTCTCTCAGGGAACATTGAGAGAATGTAAAGATTCAGAGAGGTCCCTCAATCATGGGAAGAGGAAATATTTTTCCATTTCCTGAAATTCACCTGTCTACACCCACATACAAAAATAGAGAGTACTGTCTGCAAACTATAGATTTATGAACTTGACTTTCAATTCAGCACAAAATTATGAAAAGTACTGTTAATGGGATGATCAATGAGAACCTAAGAAGGAAATAGGGATAATATTAAGTTAACATAGCTTCATTAATAAAAGGTTATACCAAATTAAATGCACTTTGAATTTTACATGGTAGAACAAAGGGATACTGTAGAGCTTCCATATATGCATGTATATGTATATAGTATGTATATATAACACAAATATATATATATTCATATATTTAGAAGTATAAATTATGGAATTATCTATGTACATATGAACAGATTGTTTTTACAGTTTTGACTTAAATTGAAACTTTAGAAAGATGGTTTTCTTTTGATTAAAAAACAGCTTAAGGAATGAAAACCATATAGATTGGGGGAAAAATATTTTACATTTTATTTACATTTAAATATGCTAATTCACTTATTAATTAAAATGAAAGGCAAGGTAGCTATGTGGGGCCTAAATCAGAGCAAGCTTTTTTTTTTTTATTAAGTCAATGATTCTAAATTAACTACTAAATACATGTAATTTCTCTAATTTAGATCAAAACATCTTAAGCTCGTCTCACATTCATGACAATCTTACAGATTTACATGCTATTTCTAAAGATAACGTGCTTATGAAAGAGAGAAGGATAAGACGTAATGGTTGGCAGTTTGGAAGAGAGAATGAAAATATCTTCCATCTTTTTAAAGGAATTTTAGAAACTGTGGGAATGCAAATTATAATAAGGAATTTTCAAATGAATAAGTACAGGTTCCAAGAATTCCCCAAATTTAAAGTCCTAGTGGAATTTTTACTATTCTCTTATCATATCGTTTAATTCTGTGAATCTCAAATATGAGAGTGCTAACTCATTTTTTAAAGCAAATCAGTGTCAGAATCAGAATAATTATATATGTATATGGATATCTATACCTGTTTATATATATATATATCTCTATATCTACTTGTAACTGTAATGAGAATTTGAAGATCTTCCCTGCCGCTTAAGAAACTTAAGGGAATTTGAAGACCTTCCCTGTTTTGAAATTTTACTCTGCCCCTTAACAGGCTAAATGTTAATCACATGGAGCCTGTGATGTGAGGAGTTTGCTGAATGGTATAACAGAGCCCACAGGAAGCTGGGAAGTCTTACTAGATGGGTGGGAGGAGAGTATGAGTCCCAGGGAGTCAGTCAGGCTTGTGAGTAAATATTGTTCTTGTGTTGGTTTGTGGGACGATAAAGGATGCTGTGGCCCTCTGTATTGTTGTGGTTTATTAATTTCTTTGCTACTATGATGAAATTGGCTTACTGGTTTTGAAATTTGGTTTTCTGGTGTCTGAATAAATATTTTGTTTCTGTTTTCTCTATGAAGAATCTGTTATATTTTGATATTTATAGCCATCATGGTTGCTGTAAATATCGCATTGGCACTGTATTTGATGACAAGGATGGGATCTTCAGACTAAAAGGAAAGTGTTGGGGCTGGGATAATTTTTGTTTCCCAGTTGTGGTAGCTGTGATTCTGTGGAGCCATGGAATCGGAGCACAGAACTGCCTGCATCCTGACTTTCATGAAGTGAGAGTAAAAGCATAGAGTTGCCTGCATCAGGATTGTGGCAGAGTTTGCTGAAGGGTGGAATAGAACCCAACAGGAGAAGCTTTCTTAGGGGAGGCTTGTTTTTCAGGAAAACCCACACCTTGTCACTATGTAATTAGGCAGCGGGTCACAAAGGTTATGATGTTCTGTGAATCTGGATAAGGATGAGATGAGGTTTTGTTTTGGAACTCACTCATGGGAAGAGTTGTGTGATTTGGCTAGATGAGGCTCTGGATAGCCAGTGAACCTCTCACCCCACCCCAGCTTTGAAAACCCAGATGTTGGTGCTTCTGTCTCTGGTAACTAGCTATGTATGTCAGATAGCTAGAATCACTGGCTGTTGGTCTGCTGAATTT
Organism: Gymnobelideus leadbeateri; assembly: GCA_011680675.1. Taxonomy (NCBI): domain Eukaryota; kingdom Metazoa; phylum Chordata; class Mammalia; order Diprotodontia; family Petauridae; genus Gymnobelideus; species Gymnobelideus leadbeateri. Next base: position 610,768 of record WOXC01001748.1, read on the forward strand.
TTTTTATCTTCTCTGTCTGTATTTCTTGTCTACTTATAACTTCTGTTTAAATCCTCTGAAGTTCAGGGTGCTGAGCTTTTCCCCTGAACTAGATAAATGACATATGGTTGATTAAAGTAAGATTTTTAACTCTTTACGAGTTGCTTTCCTTTAGAAAAGCAAATCAAAGAATCTGTCCTAGCAACTATCCTGGGTATGCTAGGATGCTTGTTGTTACACTACTTAAATAGATATTGAAGAAAACTACCCATTAAATAAATCTCCTTCTCAGTGAATTTTCTGCAGCACCTCCAACAAAAAATTATTTAGGCTCTGTTGAATATCTCCAGTGAAAGGAACTTATCTAAGGCCACTCCATCAAGAACCTCTTCCACTTACTGGTGTAGAGTCCTATGCATAGGTGTAATGGCAAGCAAAGGAATACTTAGCACCTTGTTTCAGTTTAAGTGTCTTTCAGCCTTACCCTGATTACATCAAGTCTTTGTTAAGAAACAGGACTTGTGAAGCCCTGAGTGGGAAGGACTTGCCAAAGACTAGAATAGGAAGGACTTAAGAGGTAGGTAGAAGAGGGAGGAGCTAAAGATAATATAAAAGTAGGAACACAAGCTGGGACTGAGCAAAACTAGGAGGAAGCATGGTTGTGGTGGCTGGCACTTTGTGTTGAAGTTACTCTTTCAGATCTGTCTGCTGGTAGAGGATGTTGCTGTTGCTACAGAAGCCCTGGGACCTTACTGCTGGTTCAGAAGCCCTGAAGGAGGATTTTCTTGTTGTCTGCTTACAGAAGTCCTGGATGAAGGTTTTACTGATGTTTTCAGATATCTTGGGACTATACTGGTGATTTGTGTTGATTTCTCAGACCTTGTTTGTGGGTCTGTATTGATTTCACAGGCAGAAAGTGAATTGATGATGGTGCCTGCACCATGATCATATGCATATGAATGTTGCATATGAATGTTCGTGTAGCTCTGTTAAGATTATTTTCCCAGAAATAGAAACTGTGAAGGACTTGAGGTGGACTGGTCACTTTAAGTTTCAATATGGAATGGGAACTGGACAAGGAACTTGGCGATGAACTGGATGAGCAACTGAGAGCTGCCTACCTGTGAATCCAGGTGACAGTTGGGTGAATTCAGACAAGAGCTGGGAGCATGGAAGAAGAACCATGGAATTTGGGAGCCAGCCTCAAGCAAAGATGAAAGATCTTTCCTTGGGAACTTAGTGAGAACTGACAAGATCATGATTTACTGTGACCTAGGGGTGGGAGAACTTTGTACTTTTTACCTTGTACCCCTTAAAGATGATTGAGTTAAGGATGACTGGAAGCCAGTCTCCAAGAAGAAAGAAGATTTTCTGATTTAGGGATTAAGACAATGTGACCTAGGGGTGGGAGACCTTTGTATCTTGTAACCTAAATGATATCCTTTGTTTAAAAATATGTGGTAAGTTGTTAGGTTGTATCATTGTGAATGCCATTTGGTTTCTATGAATGTTTTGCTTTAGTTTACTGCTGAATAGAGAGTTACTATACTATATGAGCAGATTAGAGCTATTCATAACAGTGTTCTTCTGGAGAGCTGCTTGTGCTTGGCTTTATAACAGGGGAAAAGCAGCCTTAAGTTGAGTTGAAACATGACAATTTTAATACATATCCATTGACTCTATTGTGATATTATAAGTTCCTTTTGAGGCAGCTAAGTGGCTCAGTTGTTAGAGTACTAGGCTTTAACTCAGGAATACCTGAGTTCAAATACAGCCTCTCATTCTTAATAGCTATGTGACCTTCAGCAAATCACTTAACCTCTAATTGCCTTGGGTGTCCCAGTAAAGAGGAAGCTAGGCCTAGACCTGAGGTAAAATCCAGCTTTAGATACTTATTAGCTGTGTGACCCTGGGTAAGTCACTTAACCTCTGTTGGCTTTAATCCACTGGAGAAAGAAATGGCAATTCCATGGACAGTGTCAATATGCTGTGGTCCACATGGTCACAAAGAGTTGAGCATGACTAAATAAGTTCTTAGAATGTGTTCCTGGTTCTAATTTCAACTATTTTCCATAGGGAATGATTTCTAGCCCCTAATATCACTCCAACACTATTAACATTTCAGTTCTCTAATGTCCTCTTGGAAATACAGCAATTATACGTGAATATACTGTTCCAAACCAGGTCTACTTACAGCTAGAATATTATTTCCCTCAATAAGGATATTATAATTCCATGAAAACAACTTTTGTTTGTGTTATATTCACTGACAGCTGGAGCACTTTGTTATTTGACATTAATTTTGTTGTCACTTTTCCCCTACATATGCTTGTAAACTACCAAGAGAGACAGTGCATCGTTAATGGTTCAGAGATGTGGCTACAGAGTAGAAAGTACTAATATCAATTTCATCATTAGGCATTCAATACATTGCAGACCTAGTCTAAAAACTAAACTCTATCTTGCCAATAAGCTTCTTGTACACACAAACACATACACACATACTCACAAAAAAAGCACATCATAGTTATACCAAGAAAGTACTCAGTGACCTTAAAAAGATCAAAATAAGAAAACTCGCTGTTTGAATGGGACACTGATGTGTAATGAAGGGCCTTGATCGAGGTTCATAGTTTAGAGTTGAAAGGGAATAACAAAAATTTAGAAAAGAAAAATTCTTTCTTTCCTAATCATCTAAGATGTCAGCCAGTGGCATCTTGCCACTGGACTCAGATGGTTCCAGATAACAAAGTGAGGCTGATGACTTTGCATAGTCCTCCCTCACTTGAATCCAATTCACTTGCACATTATAGCATCACCATCCTGATGTCCTGGTCCTCTTCCAAAATGAAAGACAAACAACAAGCTATCAGCTAATTCTCAGATGCATTTGGTGATAGAGATAGTACAGTGGGTACAGTGTATGGAAAGCTGGATCTGGAATCAGAAATATCTAAGTTCAAATTCTACCTCTGTTAATAACTAGTTGTGTGAGTTTAAGTAAGTCACTTAACCTCTGTGCCTTGGGTTCTGAATCTGCAAAATGCTGATAATAAGAGCATTTAACTTCCAGGATGGTTATAATAAAATAAAATGTTTGCAAAGTACTTTGTAAACATTGAAGAACTATATGCATGCTAGCTATTATTAATTTTATTGTATTATTTTAAGTATATCATGCTATCTCATTATATTGCACTGTTATCTTTCAAAATGAGTACTGACAGGGGAAAACATGAATAATAATATGATAATACTTGGAAAAAAATCATTGTAAATAAATACATACATTTTATTAATGTAGAAAAATAGATATTTTCAATGAATGCAAATAATTACATTGTACTATCAGAACCTTTACAGACATCCAAATTCTTTTATATGTTTCTCTAGATCAGGAAGGACTTTGCAAATAAAATCCTAGAGTATACCATTGTGCCAGAAAGCTTAAATAGGGGTTCTTGACTTTCTTTGTATCATAGACCCTTGTAAAATTTTTTTTTTAAAGCAATTGGGGTTAAGTAACTTGCTCAAGGTTACACGGCTAGTCATTATTTATATGTGGGAGCTCATTTTCTGAGGCCAGATTTGATCTCGGGTCATCCCAACTCCGAGGCCGGCGCTCTTACTCACTGCGCCACCTAGCTGCCCCTTTAGGGCAATTTGTTTGTGTGGGTTAAGTGTCTGAGGCTGGATCCGAACTCAGGTCCTTCTGACTCCAGGGCCGGCACTATATTCACTGCGCCACCTAGCCGCCCCACCTTGTAACATTTTCGTGAAGACTATGGACACCTTTTCAAAACAATTTTTAAGTGCCTAAAATAAAATACATATGATTTGAAAGAAAACAAATCCTATTAAAAGAAAAATGTATTGTTTTCTTTATACACATTCAAAGACATTCACAGATAACTTTGGGTGGTCTTAACAATCCCTGCCTTAGAGGATTAATAACTGCTACGAGTCATGGTAATATTCATATATGGCATGTGATATCAATGATAAAACCAGGCATGAACTATGAAACTTTTCCCCACTTAAATGTAAAAAATTCAGTTTAAAATATAAAAGGTATTTTTAAGCTCTAGTGTGTTTAATGTTTTCCAGTTTTTAACAATATTCTGTCTCAATAGTATCAGTTACTTAATTAATTTTTGTCTAAATTTTTCAAGTCATCAAGAAAATAGATGTATCATAAAAGGCAGAGAAAAAGAAAACAAGCCAGTTACAGAGGGAAAAGGGGATGCAGGTTCACTGTGTGATGCATTAACTGCTCCACTGGAGCAAAGTAATTAATTTTCCTTCATTGCACTATAATCAGCAAGCCTGATCTGAGGGGTGGGGAGCTAGGGAGAGAAGACAAGAAAGCCAATGTTCTTTAAGAGCTTGAAGCCCTCATCCCCTTGAATCATTTAGATGCAGTAACTAACGAGAGAAAGTCCAGCGGTTTATGGATATGTTGTGGTAACTACTTTTGTCTCTCGTCTTACATGTTTTCTTTTAGGACTATTTAACTACATCACTTAAACCTCAGGGTCATGTTCATATTCAGTAACTATAGTTAAATTTAATTTGTTCCATGAAAAAGGGTAAGGTAGCACAATAGTGCCTCAGTGAGCAATGCTACTTGAGACAGAAGAGAAGGGCAGGTTGCATTTTTATTTTTTAATCAATGTATTTAAAAATAACTGGCATTTTTGTGCTAGAAATGCATTTAGGCCGATTTTATTTCAGCTGTTTAGATACATACTTTCCCATTTAATTGTAAACCAAACTATTGTGAAGCAGCACCCTTCTCCAGAACAACTGAGGACATAAAACTCAAAGGAATTGTTGAGTAGTCCTTTTAAAAAGTAGTCTACTATGATTAATGGTGAGCATTTAGCCAACCTTTAAAATGGAAAAAGCAGAGATTACTGGAACCAGAGTTTGTGTCCTCATTCAGTTTACTTAGGCTATTACATAATGTACTTCCTTTCAACATTTTAAAGCTTTCTTTTATTCATTTCACTTAATTTGAAAACAGGAATATGTGGACATCATGCTATCTCTTTCACTAGCTCTGAATCATTCTAGGCACTAAGCAAATTCTTTGACATGGGGAACATGAAAACAAGAAATAAATTGGTAAGATTGTGTCTATACACAAATCAAGCATGACCAAGCAGATGGTGCTGTTGGCCCACACCCATATTTTCCCAATTTGATATTTAGAGTTTACATGGCCCAAAGAACAAGATAATGAACTACCTAGGAGATTGCAGTGTGCCTTGTAGGCAAGGCGACACAAGTTCATTGAACTGAAAGACAAACAAATCAATCAACTAACCAATCTTGTTAACTGCCTACTATGTGTCAAAAAGCATTCTAGGTATTGGGTATTCAAAGGCAAAAATGAAATTGACCTTGCTCTCAAGGAATTAACATTCAATCAGGGGACGCAACATATGGATATATAAGTATAAACTATACATACATACATACATACATACGTATACAGATAGATATAATCAATATAGTGTAATTAGTATGAAAGCAGTCATGGGAAGCAAGGAGGTGGGATAAATAATTATTTTTGTCTTTTTCTTCTCACTGCCCAGAATAACCACACCATCAGTAAGAAAGGAGATAATTCTTCTGGCTAACAGCAAAGAGACACATTGAGAAAAGATACAGAAATATGAGGAAAGAGATCACTTTAGAGAATGTCACTTCTCATAGGGAAGGGGAAGAAAGGGAATAAGCATTTAAATAAACTTTCTGTGATAAGTACTTTTAACTTTGAAAGGTAGGTGTTGTTATTTTGCCCATTTTAGAGTTGAGGAAACTGAGGCAAATATCAGTTAGGAGACCTGTAATCAAATCTGGGTTCAAATACTTAATAGAGGTGTAACCCTGTGTGAATCCCTTAACCTCAGTCTTCCTTCTTATCTATAAAACATAGAATAACATCTACCTCCCAGGGTTGTTATGCAAATAAAATGAGTTATTCATAAAATAACTCTACAAATCCTACAATGCTTGGACATCCTAGTCTTTCACGGTCTACCTTTCCAGGTACTACCAGACATTCTCTGTATGAACTCTTAACTCCAACTAGATTAGTCACTAGACAAAGCACATTCTTTCCTTTAACCTTTGCTCAGCTTTCCCCCCTGCCTGGAATGCCTTTGCGTTCTTGACAACTTACATAAGTATCCCTCTAATTATGTACTGAATGAATGAAGAGGAGGAAAAGGAAGCGAAATTATAAACCTCATGAGGACAAGAGCACATCCTGCTTATCTTGTTATCTCCTATAACATATAGAACTACAATTACTATATGTTCAACAAAATTTGTTGAATGAATTGATACATAATTCCTCTTAGATGGTGAGCTTTTTGAGGGCAGGAACTTTTTATCTTTCTTTGTTGCCTAAGCACTTAGCAGTGCCTGGCTCACATTAGGTGCTTAGTAAATATTTATTGACAAAACTTGGATAAATAATTGTCTACTTCTTTAATCAGGCTTATCTAATTATATGACCAAAATAAGATGCTCATTCCTGTTTTTGTTTCTCCATTGATATCTTTCCTCTTCCTTTTTGGCATTCAGCATCATTCACACAGGAAAATCATGTTCATCATTCAAATCTATGACTAAGTCCCACCTTTCTATTAAACCTTCATTCTGCTCTTGATACAATGTGTTCACCTAGAAAGACCTGGGACCCCAAGTATTAATTCATTCTTTCCATATTTCATTTTGCTCCTAACTCAGGTACATGTAACCTTATATTCATGATTTTCTCATTGTAACCAAAAGGAAACATGTAATATTGTGATGGAACAGTATGTCTACCTCTGCACATTTGCACAGGCTTTCAAGTATCTCAGAATCAAGAGACCCCCCCACCCAAATTTTAGCCTAAGTGGCACAATTTACAAGTTGATTTTGATGCTGCTTAGCTCCACACCTTACTCCAAAAATTGTTTTGTATTTATTTTGTGTATAACTTATATTAGGGCAGCTAGGTGGCACAGTGTATACAGTGCTGGGACTGGAGTCAGAAAGATTCATCTTCTTGAGCTCAAATCTCACCTCAGATATGTTCAAGCTGAGTGACCCTGGGCCACTCACTTAACCCTGTTTACCTCAGTTTCCTCATCTATAGTAGGAGAAGGAAATGCCAAACTACCCCAGTAGCTTTTTCATGAAGAGTCAGACATGATTGAACAACAACAACATATCTCACATGGGGATTCTTTTCCCAATAGAATGTAAACTCCTTCAGAGCAATTCTATCCCCTTCTTGTCTTCTATTCCAATAAATTAGCATATTTCTTGGAACTTGGTAAGTGCTTAATAAAAGCTTAATGAATTGAATAAAATTATATCGAATTGTGAGATTTACACAGTAGTTATAACATCTATATCACAGGTTAAACCAACATCTGCACTCACAGATAAATTGAGGTGAATAGGCCATTTTTCACTGTTAAAGCAATATATTCTCCTAACTGATTCAGCCTGAGCTAATACATTTGTATTTGTACACAGTAGTGACACAAACCTCTGAAGTCAAGTGAGTGCTGGTGATATGCAAATTGTTAAATTTTGTGTTCCACCTTGGGAAAGCTCAAGCTTTCTGAAGAGATACATTTGAATCTGCAAAATTTCAGTTTTATTACTAGCTCATATGTTCAGGTCTGATATCAGGGCTTCCCAAGAAAGAAACTCAGGCTGGTCCACACAGTGTAACTTAAATGAACTTTACTACCTCACTAAACAGAAGCCCATATGCAGGAGAAGGTAAAATATAGAACTGAGAGGCAGTGAAAGATGTGACGTTAGAAGCTAGGTGTACATCAGTCTGAAACAAAAAGTATTTCATTGGGAAAAGCAAGAAAGAGAAATTTATTGAAAAGCTAACTGAAGAAGATATGCATTTAAGTTTCCATAATGATTTCATACCAGTTTCTAAAACACACTCTGGTTTGTAAATTTTGAAGAGGAAAAATGTAGAAATGTCCCAAAGCCTAAAGTATTACCTTATTTGGGTGGTCATGAGGAAGATTCATATGGTAGGATGGTAATATTTTTTAGGGCCATGCCATGTAGCTTAGCTTAGATTTTACTAAGACCCTCCTACTCCAGGCAGATTAAACTCTTTTATTTTCTAGTCCTTTTTTCTTTTCTATTTTTCTTTGTGACCTGAGAGGAGTCAATTTAAGAGACCAGGGTCACATCTAGGAATAATTATGATACAAAATTAAAGTAAGAATTTTTTAATATAAATGTACCTGCTTTATAATTTTATTTATGAGATTCCCTGATTATCTTAAGGGGTAAGAAATGATGAAGTAATTATGGGAGAAAAATAAAAATTAACAGATGATTATATGAGAAAAACGACATTACTGGTTATTTCTGCTTCCTAACACAGCAGATCACAAAATGGATAGATGACTTAGTCAAAAAACAAAAGCCTAGTTTATATAATATGACTTGCTATGAGCATATCACCTTCAATTTCATCAAACATCAATCCAACTCAAGAGTAATAAACACATTTCTCCTTATATCTAACAACGATGAAGGTTGTATTCACACATTTTCTCTCTCACACACCCCTTCCTTACTATTCCCGCTTCCAGTACTCTATTTCAAGTTTTATCACCCTATTCCTGGGCCATTAGTCCAAGCATGGTCTTCAATTTATCCTCTCCACTGCTCCACATTCATCATCCTCATGGAACTATTTTGACAATATCATGTCACTGCTCAAACATTTTATAATAAATTCATCCAACAAAGCTACATTAAGTGCCCACTGTGTGCAATTTTTATAAGATCTTGGGAGAGGCAAGATTAAGTAGGAATGGGTTTCTGATCTCCATGACCTTCTAATCTAACTGAGTTAAAAGAGTGTTGCTTTTGAGTCAAGGGCTCTGGGCAAGTCATTTACTTTTGTGGGACTTGGCTTCCGTAACTATACAATGTGGGATTAGATTGTTTGACTAATATAGTCCTTTTTAGTACCAAATCTGTAATCCTACTATGACAATATTGGCAAATAAAGACTTTAAAAATCATTTCTGTGATTTCACCATTATAAGAAACTCCAAGTGAGCCAACTCCAACTACCGAGGCAGATTGAAACCTGCCTCAGTCCCTACAACATTAAATAATTTGCCCAGATTCATACAAACAAAATCTGTTAGAGGTAGGACCACCTTTTCATTTATTGCAGCTTTACTGTTTATCATATAAACAGATTACTATATAAGAGCATTAAAAGTAGTACAGTTAAATACACTGAGAGTTAATGAGGATCTTTATGGATCCCCTTTATTGATCCCCCTCTGCTTTTCAAATATAATCCAAATGCCTAAGAATTCAAGGCCTGATCAGAACTATCTATATTTCCAACCTTATTTTCTCCTATTTCTCTAAAGAGATCCTTGATTATAATCTAACTAGTATGGATTTCTTAAGTATGTCTTTGTTTTCTTACCTACACATGGTTGCTCACACCATTTCATTTTTTCTTGTCATTTTCAATGTTATTAATGTATGTTTTTACAGAACAGGAATTTACTAAAAATTCCTACTTGGTGAGAGGTGTCTTACAACAAAGTAAAACAGAGGAGTAAAGATAATGGTATAGGGAACTCATCTGAAAGTGCATAAAAAATTTAATATCTGTAGCACTACCTCTCACCTCCACCTCATTAAAAAGAAAAGAAAAAGTCTTAAATTTGCATATCCAAGCAAAAGCAAATCCTCCAATATCTGAAGACACACACACACACACACACACACACACACACACATTTATGTCTCATTCTTTATCCAAAACCTGTTTCTTTGTAATTGTCAGCATGTTTTATTGCTGGTCCTCTAGAATTATGAATGGTCATTATATTGATCATAGTTTTTACAACTGTTTTTATGTTGTTGTCATTGAATAAATTGTTCCCCTGCTTCTAATCATTTCATTCTGTACCAGAGGATGTGTTCGATTTTATAATGTTGACATTATAGTATTCATAATTTCTTAGTCACAGAATAGTCTCCCTCTCCTTCCCCACCTGCTGAAATCCTCCTCATCCTAAAAACCTCAGCTTAAATGTGTTCTTGTCTAATTATCTGACTTAGAAGTAAACTCTCACCTTTCTCAATTCCTATATTTGTTTTTGATTTCTCATAAAGTCACTAGCTTCCATTTGCTCCAATCTAATTCTGAAGGAATGAATCTCTTCAGTGAGCTTTTGAGATTCTTTTTTCCATCTGGCAAATTCAGCTTTTTAAGGCATTCTTCTCCTCATTGGCTTTTTGGGCCTCTTTTGCCATTTGAGTTAGTCTATTTTTTAAGGTGTTATTTTCTTCAGTCAAGTTGATGACTTGCTTTTCATGATTTTCTTGCATCATTCTCATTTCTCTTCCCAATTTTTCTTCCACTTCTCTTATTTGGTTTTCAAAATCCTTCTTAAGCTTGTCTATGGGCTGTAACTAGTTCATATTTTTCTTGGAAGCTTTTGGTACAGGAGTTCTGACTTTGCTATCTTCCTCCTGTTCCATGCTTTGATCCTTTTTCCCCCCCAAATAGGGATCTAAAGTCAGATTGCTGTGCTTGTTCTGCTTCCTTTGCTTGCTCATGTTGCCACTCAATTATTTGACTTTTGAGCTTTTTGCCATAGTAGAACTCTGCTTCCAAAGAGGAGAGCTTTATTCCAAATTGCTGGGGTTTTTCACAGCTGCCCAGGCTATTAGTTAGGTGCTCTCTCTGAAGCCTCCACAAGCTCTGGCACCTGGTCACACCCCAGGACCTCCACCCTAGACAGCAATCCAGATCCAAGCAGGTTAAAGTAAGAGTGATTACCCCCCAGACTGGTTGCTTGGTCCTCCTACAATCTGCAGTCCAGGAGCTCTGAAGCAACCACACAGTGCAGCACCTCAGCCACTTCTTGCTCTGGGGGTAGTGGCCTGACTGCACTCATGGACCCTCTGTTCTCAAAATCCACACTGACCTCTCACTTTGTCTTTGGCATTTATTGTTTGATAATTCTGGAAATCATCACAGCTGCTGGTAATCCACTCTCCTGAAGTCCCTCCAGCTGGCTGGTTGGAGCTGCCCTGAGGCTAAAACCACAGGCTCAGATGGGGCTGGGCTCTGCTTTCAGCATGCTGTAAAAGACTGTTCCTGTTCACCTGCCGGGTTGTGTTCAGCAAGATATTTGTTTCTCTATGACACTTTGTGGGTTCTGTAGCTCTAAAGTTTGTTTAGAGTAATTTTTATAGGTATTTGAGGTGGGTGTGGGGGGAGCTCAAGGAGTTTTCATGCTTCTATGCTGCCATCTTGACTCTGCCCCTATATTTGTTTTTTTTTTTTTTTTTGCCATTCTTATGAGATATGTTGCATATTGATTTATATTATAGGCAGAGTATCACATGTCTTGGTCCTCCCTACCAGACCATAACATCTTTGAGTTCAGAGTCATATCTAATTTATTTTCCATTAGAAGCTAGTACAATGCTTTGTATATATTAATAATTCACTAAAAAATTTCTGAATGAATAGATGCATAGCCAAAGAGGCATATGGATTAATATACAACACATTAGAATTGAAAGGAATGTTGCTAAGTGTAATGCCATGCACAGAAGCTTTCCAGAAGAATGCTACTGTGAACAGCTTTTAAGGTTCTGATTACACAGTATAGTGATCACTCTATTTCATAACAAATCAAAGCAAAACTTTCACAGAGAATCAAGGTACAGCATTCACAATATTACAACTTATCACAGAAAATCTCAATAGAATATTTATAACATAGTCTCAAAGTAAAATAGTCACTCTTAGGTTAACTCAATCAGTCACTTATCATTAGTCTCAAAGTACATAGTCAAAGTCTTCCACTCTTGGGGCAAAGTCTTGAATTAACTCAATCAGTCACTTATTCAGCAATGTCTTTTACTAAGTATCATACACAAAACCCTATTTGTTTATCAATCAATTACTAAGTATCATACACAAAACCATCCACCCCTTAAGTCACTAGTAAACTATGATTCGATAATTACTCAGTATCCAAGGAGAGGTCTTTTCATCTTGACTTGGGGCATGTTCTCAGATTCCCTGGATCCCCTTTCATGGTCCCAGATTCTACCTGGATTCACCAGACTGTCTCCTGGATTCAATGGCAGACATCTTCCAGTTCTTTGACCAGCTCTTTGGGCAGGTCCTGCTCCACACTGAAGGTCACATGGTCTGGTCCATGTCAGATCCTTCACTATTTCTGCTCCAGGGAATTCAAGGCTCAACCAAGCCACAAACAAAATCTCAGCATCCCAGTCATGCTTCCTTAGTCACCTGGACTCCTGAGCTCCTGGGCTCCCAGCCCAGAAGAAGCTCTATCACCACAAGCTCCCAGGAAATTCTGGCTCAGTTCTCCATTCTTCTGTAGCTGCTCTGCCACCAGATCTTAGTCTCAAGAAAATTCTGACTGTGGGGGTTTTCTTATATACATAGCATTAGCTTTGTCTTTCAGCCAACCCCTTCCTGTTACATCAGTAAGAGGTGAGAAGAGTTCCTACCTTCTGTTCCCCCATCAGAGGTTTGATCAGTTATTAAGTGCTATACCCACTACTTTTGCCAACACAAAGGGATCTTCAAATTCAAAATTACATTACCATTACATTAAGGGACATGGCAACAATTCCAAGATCCTTATTTTTAAAAAGAAGAAAATGAAACCTAGAATTGTTAAGTGACTCTCTTGGGGTCTCATTACTAGTCAAAGGAAATTCAAGGGTTAAACACTAGCTTCCTATACACTAATTTGGAATTGTTTTTATTACACTATGCTGCCTCCTACTAAATTCTTTACTTTTGGGGGCTATATAGACATAGCCACAGTCAGGTTTTAGCCCTGAAACAAATACTAATTGTGAATGCTTAACTTCTCATTTAGGCTTAGTTGGAAGTAATGTTCAAGTGTTACTTATATTTGGCTACCATACTGATGACATTCACCTGATTAATCCTACTGCCTCTACTATGGAATTAATTAAAATGCATATATGGCTAGGCAGATGCTTAGGGAACTATTCAAGTTAATTAGCTCTTCTCTTTCTTGGCCAAAGAACCCACTCTTTTTCTTGGCCAAGTAACCTGCAAACATGAGACTGAGGGAGAGAATATGGCTTTATCAGTTTAGCTCATCACCAATAGCTAGATCAGTAGTGTTATCATTGTATGCATATGACAACAAGCTATTCAATTAGAATATATCACAGTCTTCCCTGCAATGCCATTGCTTGACATTACTTCATTAGCATTTGTGGAACCAGCTGTATAACTACTACTCATATTAATCTTTTTGAATTCATGTAGTAAGCCTTCTGTCAGTCTGAGTTCACAAATTAATAATAATAAATGTCAGGCATCATAAACAATCATTTTTCAGATCCTTCTCTATTTTAAATAGAAAATTCCCAAAGATAGTTTCTTTAATAATATGATCACTATCAGCAACCTTGGATCATCTGTCTTTTTTAGATGACAGGAGGAACAATATTATCAATTGCACTTAAATTTGAAACAATAATTAAAAATAATTTGTATTTGACCTTTGGGGTCAAAATAATGTATCACTATAAAGCACAGCCAACTTCAGAGAGGAAAATATTAGTGTTTTCTTCAGTAGATATATATGTGAGGATTAATTCTGGCACTTGTCAGACTATGATGAATTACTACCAGACTAATACTTGTCATTACACTGATAAGTGATTATGTGTTAAACTGCACCAAACAAGAAAGGTGATGAGCATCCTACAAAGCAAAGAATTAAAAATCACAACAGTGATGAAAGTTCAAAATCCAGTAGTTATTTATGTACCTTTTTGTTGTCAAATACACACTTTAAATGAATGCCATTTTAACTATCCTTTATCTTTTTGATCTTTAATTCTCATTATTATACTAAATAGAGCTACAAATGATCTTGAAGAGTCTATATAGTATCATATACATTTAAAGAAAAACGCTTCTTTTAAAGAATGCCTTCTGCTTGGTATTTGTTACCTTACACAACCTATCTGGAGCCTACTTTCCCAGGTCTCATTATAATCTATGTGTATTCATTTGCTATTCCATCTATGAAAACATAATTCTCAATTAATACAAAAGACATTCCATCCCCCATCTCCTTGCTTTTGCAGAATGTCTCCATATCTGTCATTGCTCACTTCTTTTGCCCATTAAAATCTCTTGTTTATATAAAAACTCAGCAAAATGCCACCTCATATCATAGACCTCAAAAGACATGTAGTTCAATCCCTTTATTTTACCAATTAGGAAACTGAGCTGCGTGGAAATAAAATGAGTTGTCCAAGGTTACACACATAGTAAATATCAATTTGAACACAGGTCCTACAACTCCAGAGATAATAACGACTTGACAATGCTTGCTATCATATTGCCTATTTTTTTTATTAATAAATGCTTTCCCTATATATGCACCACAACAGTCTCTCTAGACAAATGATCCTTTTCCTCATCATAACCTTTTCTCTTTGTTTCTTCCAAATGTTATTCTTGGGAGCTTCCTGTCCCTTTTCAGGTGACTTGCACAGTAGGCTTTATTCCATGGGATTCTAGATATCCTTCCTTTGAATCTTTTCTTACTTTGACCCAACCGTCTGCAACATGCTCAAGTAAATTCTATTTCTCCTTCCATTAATCTTCACTCAGATGTTCTTCACTATGTTTCTTCCCTCTGATTCTTAGGATATGTTTATATCAGTAGATCTTTTTAATACATAGTCTCCTCCTTCCTATAGCTATTCCATTATTTTTGAATTTGCCTTATACTTTTCCAGTGTCAAGTTCCCATTCTACATGAATTCTAACCTACAAAATATCAGTATCAAATCTGTCCTTTCCTTTAGTATCTCTATTTTAATTTTCTTGTTATTCCCATTCTGTGCCTTTATGTGTAAAAATTCAAAACCATGACTTTTTATCATGAGGGATTTCTTGCATTTTGTCTAGAATGAATCTCTATTGATCTTCCCCTTTTTGTATTTGCTTAAAACAGCTCCTATCAAAAGTGAATAAAATTAAATGACTAAAGAGTGATCTGTAGCTTAAATGAAGACAAATGTTTCATTCATGAGTTTATCAGAAAGACATGGGAAATATTCTACAAGCATAACACCCAGGGTTTTTTTTAAATCAATATTAATTTAACTATGGAAACTTTACTTTTCCAAACTAGAAAATGAACAGCTTTCAGGTTTTCAGAGTCCAGAAAAAGGTATTGGGTTGGTCATAGCATATATATGTCATTTGGAATATGTAATTCTTTTTGGACAAATTAAGGATAATAAACAAATGGGTAACAAAATCTCCATGCTAAGTATTAATAAATAGAGGAAAGACAATAAGCATTTATTAAGTACATACTGTTTGTCAGAAACTATACTGAGTGCTGGAAGAGAGAGAGTTGGTTGTAGTATGTCAGAGAGGAGGAAATATGACCCTTCCCCTCAATCAATTGATACACGCTCAAAGAAGGCCCCAGATATAATCACAAGGTGTTAATGAGGTATTAAATTAACTGTAACAGACATGTCCCTGATCCATTTATGAGGAATGAACACCTTTCTGATTAAGTCAAGAAGGGAACAACAAGATTGTCTGAGCAAACAAATTAGCCACAACTCTGGGGGCTTTAAATGGCTAATCCCAAAACGAATTTCAGCAGTAGTTGGAGATTGAGATTTAAAGGCATTGCAAGCAGGAGGCTGCCTGCAGAGGAAAATCTTTTGGCATGGGCATAGGGAGAGAAGAAAGGGAAATTTCTATTTCCTCCTAAACTTCAGTCATGTAGCTTTGGAAGGGAAGATACTGAACCAGCAGGAGAAACTTCATCCAGCAGGGGACTGAGCTACACAGTCTAGACAAAGAGATGCAGAAAAAAAGTCACCTGAAGGAGGAGGGGGGTGGGAATCTTTAAAAGAAAAAAAAAACTATCTCTGGCAATCAGGAGTCATTCTATGGATAGAAAAAGGCCCTGGGAACACAGATAAATAGTATACACAACAGAGATGTTGTACCACAGCAGACCTGGCACTCATGAGGACTTGAAAAAGAGAAAAAGTATTCTAGGTCCTACAGTCCCAAGCTTTGTAAGTTGCCTTTGCCACATGTACTTATTGGACATGGGTTTCACTATCCACTACTATTTTGAAGCCAGTCTTCACAGTGGCACTGTATATATTTGTGGGAGTGTACACTTCAAGTTTAGAGGGCAATGTTTAGTAATATTCTAAATAAACCCTTTTGTCAGTAACTCATACAGACTACTTGCTGATTGTTAATGAGAAGCACCCCAGTTGGGTTTCAGTACCTAAAATGTTAGGAGTGCATATCCACAGGATTACCACTAGAACCTGAGAAAGCAGATGCCTTCTGACTCCCTAATTCTAGAGTCTGAGTCAAAGCTGGGTGAACCTTAAAGGGGGTCTTTCTGCCCAAAGACTGGCTGTAAAGGACAAGCAACTCAAAATACTGTTCTTGGCAAACTGAGATTTCCCTTAGTTTACTTCACCTCACATGATGACTGAATCCAGTGCTAATTGTGCTAATTTATTTTTTAAACCCTCCATGGTGACTTACAGCCTTTTTGCATAAATTTTTAAAAGAGTGATTTTCCTGAAGACAATTTGGAACATTAGCCTAGAATTTGGGGAAAACTTTAAATTCTCTTAGGCTTGCACAGCTTGCCAAATATCATTCTTCTGATGCAGTTCAAGCTATCCACAGCAGCTTTACTACATACCATTAAACAAAAGTACTCTACATTATGGGAATAATAATAGGATTAAATTCACCTGGCACAGAACCAAGAGCAACGATCTGAACATTAAAATAAAATATACTTATCATGAATTAGTAATGTCATATTAAGCAAAGCTAAAGGCATCTAGAAAGTCAGGATTTTTTTCCCTCTTTTACATGTATATGTGTACCCAGCCTTCTCTTTCAAGCAAGCAGCACTACTGATGTGCAATACAGAAGAAAGATTGAGAAAGCAAGAAAATTATCCATCTCCTATTGAGTTGGCATAGGTTTTCTTAATGTAATCTCCTTTGGAAATTCTTTTTCATCTCAGTCCACCTCTATTTCTCAAGTTAATTCTGCATGAGAAAACATGGAAAGATTTTCTTCAGTCTCAGTTACTCTGATTAAATATTTCATTTTAAGTACTTTGCTTTGATGAAATATTTGAATTTAAGGATAGACAAAATCATGCTAAAGAACCTTCCGCTGTTATCCATTATTTCTAAACTGTCAGGCCAAATTATTTTCATTGCAGTTCATTTGTACCACACAATAACAAACATTTAGAAATAGAAGAGTCTTTAGAAATCATCCAAGACAATTCCCTCAATTTATAAGTGAGAAAAATGAGGACCAGAAGAACTGTCCAATTGCTAAGGATAGACAAATTGGGAGTAACAGAATTTAGACTAGAATTGAGGTTTCCTGGTTATTAGGGCAGTATACTTCCTACTGGACATTATAACTAGCATTTACATAACACCTTAACATTTGCAATGTACTTTGTGTTATCTCATTTGTCCTCTCAACAGTATTGTGAGGTTTATATTTTACATATGAGACTGAGAAAAGTATAGTGACTTGTCCAGTTTCATTCAGCTAGTATCTGAGGCAGAACAGCAATCTTCCTCAAAGGCAGGTCTCAGATCTTTTTGACTGTAAATCCAGTGCTTTGTCTTCTCTGGCACTCAGCTGCTTCTATCTCAAATTTTTCTTAATTATTTCCTATCAAGAGATTTTACCTCAGAGCAAACTGATTCAGATAAAAAATTATAATCTTTTATTATATTATATACTATGTGTATATCTGCATATGTGTGTATACACATATGCCATGTATACTTTTATTCAAAGTTAATGAATGCCCAGCAGAAGAATAAAACAACTCCTTCAATTCATGTGAGTGATATACATGAATAATTCATTCTATTGCCTTTAAAGATGAAGTAACTTAGAAGACATCAATTATTTCTGAATGCCATTCACTTAACGGTAATCCAAGTAGCATATTAGTACATATTCATAACTCTTTTATAGAATAGTGGTTAGGAGCTAGTCTCAAAGCCAGGAAGACACTGGGTCTTGACCTGCCTCTAACACCTACTGGCTATGTAATCCTCAGTTATTCACTAAGGCTCTATGTTCTAGGTCAGGGATTTTTAAACTTTTTCTACAGGCAACCTCTTTTTGGTTTCAGTATCAATTGTTAGTGTTGTGTGGCCTCAGGGCATGTGCAGTGCAAAGTGCATATGTTGTGTGTTCAGAACCAAGGCTGCAGTGAAATTGTGCAATGTAACAGGGGCAAGAGCTGCCAGAAACATCTCAGATTCATTACGTTTGATTTTGAATTAATTTTTGTCCATTGAGCATCCAGAAACCTTTTGCTGTTGTGAATTTTTTCATGACTCCATATGGGTTGTTATATACAGTTTAAGAAGCATGGCCTAAGTGACTCTCTAATTCTTAGGTTCTGAACCTGGAGTCTAAGAACTTTAAAATATATGCAGAATTTAGATGAAATTGGGCTCAAATTGAGAAACACTGAGTGTTAAAATAATAACTTGTAGGTGTATTGTTTAAAGTTATTTTCTTGCACTCATTGTTTTCTCAAGAAATTTTCCTTATGGAGCCAAGATGGAAAAGTAAAGGCAGGGACTCACCTGATCTCTCCCAAATTCCCCTCCAAATAATGTTAACATCACAAAATGAATTCTGAAGTAGGAGAACTAACAAAAGGTCAGACAATTTTCCAGTCCAAGACAACTTAGAATATTGGCAAAAAGTCTGATTCACTGGGGTGAGATGGCATGCAAGTATAGGCCTACACCCAGCAAAACCAGCAGTAGTGACTGAATCAGAAGCAGTAGTGACTGAATCAGAAGCAGTAGTGACTTCCAGCTTTCAGCCCATAGGAAGTAAAAGGGTCAGACAACTGTGCAGAAGGAGATTATAGGTGTATCCTTTGCTGGCAATGGAAGACCCTGCTGTATTGCCCACACATGGTTCAAGCTTGTAATCCCAGGGTAAAGAGGGGCATGAGGAGGAATGGGAAAATGACATAGTTCTAGGATAGAAAGAGTAATTGTGGTAGATCACAGAGAGGAGAACAGTCCAGAAGAGCAATGACAACACCTCTTCTTACATGGAAGATCACAGAGGATCTCAAAATTTATAGATCCCAAGAACTAGCTCTGAAAATAGCACCGTGAAAGATTTGAAGCTTGGTATAGTACCCCCTCTACCTCTAAATCAGAGGCCAACCTTACCATGAATTTAAAAGCTAAGAAATAGGTTAGAAAAATGAGCAACAGCAATTAATAAAAAGAATTCAACCATAGGAAGATATCAAGAAGACAGGGGAGATTAAAACAAAAACTCAGAAGTAGACAAGAATGTGGAAAGAGCTACTCACAAAGCCTAAAAGAAAAATGTAAATTGGTCTCGGACCTAAAAAGAATTTCTGAATGAGCACAAAAGCCTCTTAAAAATCAAATAAGAGACATAGAAGGGGGGGTAGGTGGCACAGTGAATAAAGCCCTGGAGTCAGGAGGACCTGCGTTCAAATCCAGCCTCAGACATAACACTTACTAGCTGTGTAACCTTGGACAAGTGACTTAACCCCAATTGCCCTGCCTTCTCCCTTCCAAAAATAAAAGCAGAAAGAGAGAGAGAGAGAGAGAGAGAGAGAGAGAGAGAGAGAGAGAGAGAAGAAAAATGGGAAAAGAATTTATAGTGATGCAAGAAAATCATGGAAAAAAAGAGTCAAAAGCTTGGTAAAGAAGGCACCAAAACTACTGAAGAAAATATTACCTTAAAATAGAATATGTCCTACAGTAAAATCACAGAAACCAATTAAAGAGATAAATATATTAAAGAGCAGAATTGGACAAAAGGGAAAAACATGTACAAAAATTCACTGAAGAAAACTCATTAAAAAAAAAGAATTGGCCAAATGCAAAAAGAGGTACAAAAATTCATTGAAGAAAAGAACTTAAAAAGTAAAATTGGCCAGGAGTAATTGTAGAAAATAATTTCTTAAAAATTAGAATTTGGCGAATGGAAGTTAATGCCTTCATAAAAGAAACAATCAAAAAAAAATAAAAGTATTGAAAAAAATAAAATGCAAAATGTCTTATCAGGAAAACAACAAACTTGGAAAATAGACTGAGGAGAAATAACTTAAGATCATTATATTATCTGAAAGCCATAAACAAAATAAGAACCTAGACATCATATTTGTGCATATCAAGGAAAACTGTCTTGATATTCTATAACCAGAGTGAAATAGAAATTGTGAGAATTCACTGATCACCTCCTAAAAGAGATACCAAAATGAAAACACACAGGGGTATTATAGTCAAATTTCAGAGCTCCCAGGTCAAGGAGAAAATATTGCAAGCATGCAGAAAAAAATTAACAATTAAAAAACAACAACTAAAAAATTCCTATATTGTGGAACCAAAGTCAGAATAACACAAGATTAAGCAGCTTCTACATTATAGGATGAGGGAGGTTATGATATGATATTCCAGAGGGCAAAGGAGCCAAGCTTATAAACAAGAATCACCTGCTGAGCAAAACATGACTATACTTCAACAGGAGAAAATGAATATTTCATTAAATAGAGAATTTTCAAGCATTCCTGAGGAAAAGACCAGAGCTGAATAGAAAGTTTGACATTCAAACAGAACACTCTAGAGAAGCACAAAACAAAAAGACAACGGGAAAGAGAAATAATAAGAAATACAATAATTTTTAAATGTTTACATTCCTACATGTGAAGAAAATATATGTAAATCCTAAGAAGTTTATCATTATAAGGCAGTTAAAAAAAAGTATGCAAAGAAAGAGGGTATGGGTATGAGTGGACTATGATGGAAATATATAAAAAATGCAACTAAAAGGTAAGAAAAATGAGAAGGAGAAGAGGGAAGGGAGAAGTAGAATTGTGAAAATTGTTTCACATAAAAGAGATGGGAAAAAGGTTTTACAATGGAAAGCAACATGGGTAGAGTGCAGTACGCAATACTTGAACTTTACTTTCATCAGAATTGACTCAAAGAGGGAATAACATACACAACCAGTTGGATATAGAAATTGATCTTACCCTACAGGAAAGTAGGAGAGGAATGGAACTGTAGAAAGGAAGAGTTGTAAAAGGGATGGTGGTTTAGAGGAGGAAGTAGTCAGAAGAAAAATATTTTTGAGAGGGGGACAGTATGAAAGAAAAGAGAAAGAAGAATAAATAGATGGGGAGGGAGTAGGATGGAGAGAAATAAATAGTTAGTAATTATAACTGTGAATGTGAATGGTATAACTCATCCATAAACTGGAAGTGGATAGTGGAGTGTATTACATGATTTAGATATAAAGGATGATGCCAAAAGCAATTTAGGGGAACATGGAATAGCTGACCTGTCGGATATATGGGTAAGGGAGGAATTTATAACCAAACACAAGATAGAGAACATTACTGAGTGTAAAATGGATAATTTTGTTTATATTAAATTTAAAAATTTTTGCAGAAAGCCAATGCAGCAAAGATTATAAGGAAAAAACAAAAGGGTGGGAACATTTTTGTATCAGGTTTCTCTGTTAAAGGCCTCATTTCTCAGATTTACAGGGAAGTGAATCAGATTCACAAGAACACAAGTCAACTCCCTAGCTAATAAATGGTCAAAGGAATAGATCTGGCAGTTTTCAGGTGAAGATATC
Source organism: Gymnobelideus leadbeateri (assembly GCA_011680675.1). Classification (NCBI taxonomy): domain Eukaryota; kingdom Metazoa; phylum Chordata; class Mammalia; order Diprotodontia; family Petauridae; genus Gymnobelideus; species Gymnobelideus leadbeateri. Next base: position 632,579 of record WOXC01001748.1, read on the forward strand.
AAACCTACTTATACTCTGAGGTACCAAATCCCTTACATCTATCAGATTTACTAATAAGACAGAAAAGAAATTGACAAATGGTGGAGGGGATATGGGGAAAATAAGACACTAATGATCTATTGGTAGAGATGTGAACTGGTTCCATCATTTTGGAGAGCAATTTGGAACAAGTCCCAAAGGACTATAAAACCCTCTTGACCCAGCAATACCCCTATTAGGTCTGTATCCTAAAGAAATATTTTTAAAAAGAACTAGAAACTATATGTACAAAAATATTCGTGACAGTTTTTTTTGTGACGTCAAAGAATTGAACACTGAGGGATGTTCATTAACTGGGAAATGGCAGAACAAGTTGTGGTGTACGATTATGATATAATACTATTGTGGTATAAGAAATGACAAGCAGGATGCTTTCAGAATAAAAAAAATCCTAGAAAGACTTTCATGAATTGATGCAAAGTGAATTGAGCAGAACCAGGATAAAATTATCAGCAGCAGTAATATCATGTGATGATCAGCTGTGAATAACATAGCTAATAACTCAGCAATGCAATGATCTAAGACAATTTCAAAAGTCTTCTGATGAAAAATGCTATCTGTTTCCAGAGAAAGAACTGATAAAATCGGGGGGGGGGGGCGGAGCCAAGATGGAGGAGTAGAAACAACACTTCCAAGGTGCTCTGTCCCACACAACTTCCAAACAATGTAAAAGGGGACTCTGAACAACTTCTGGAGCCCCAGCACCCACAGAATGACACAGAGAAGCTAATCTCCCACTGAGGAGAACCCAGCAGCCCTACAGGGAGCACAGCGCTATGAGAGCAGGCAGCATAGTGCACTGGGAACCAATAGCGCAGCACTCTGGGAGCTGAGCCCAGGCCTGTGTGAGCCGAGGTTTTAGCCCCAGGGTGGCTGGGCCAGCAGCTGGCTGGAGGGACCCCAGAACACAAGCAGCTGTGGTGATTCCAGAATTATCAGCACAGATATGCCTAGTACAAAGTGAGAGGTTAGTGCCCTATGGACTTTGGGACCAGTATTCGGGGAACGTGTCAGCTTCCTCCCCTGGGGGCGAAAAGCTGCTGAAGAAATGCGGCACAGAAGCCATTTTGCAGCACCAGTGGCGGCTCTAGCTCCTGGTCTGACAACTGTAGGGAGATCCAGCAATCAGTCTGGGGGTTAATCTCTCTTGCTTTAAACTGCCTGGATCTGGATTGTGGTCTGGGGGGGAGGTCTTCGGTGGGTATCCAATTTGCCAGAGTGGGTGGAGGCTTTACAGAGGCCACCCAACCTATGGAAGTTGTGAAGACCCCATGTTTGGGATGGAAGCTCTCCTGTCTGGTGGCAGAGTCCTACTGTGGCAAAAAGCCCAAAACTCAAGTAATTAAGTGGCAACATGCCTAGGCAAAAGAAACAAAATAAACAGAAAAATTTAACATTGGACTCCTATTTTAGGGGTAAAGAGGATCAAAGCATGGAGGAGGACTGTGAGGTCAGAACTCCTGCACCAAAAGCCATCAAATGAAAATATAAGCTGGCTACAGGCCATAGAGGACCTTAAGAAGCAGATAACAGAAGTGGGGAAAAAATTGGAAGAGAAATGAGAAAGATGCAAGAAAAGTATGAAATGACAGTCAACAGCCTGACTGAGGAAAATAACTCCTTAAAAATAGACTAACTCAAATGGCAAAAGAGGCTCAGAAAGGCAATGAGGAGAAGAATGCCTTAAAAAGTCTAATTTGCCAGATGGAAAAAGAATCTCAAAAGCTCACTGAAGAGATTCATTCCTTCAGAATTAGACTGGAGCAAATGAAAGCTGGTGACTTTATAAGAAATCAAGATGCTGTTAAACAGATTCAAACAAATGAAAGAATAGAAGGCAATGTGAAATATCTCATGGGAAAAACCACTGACCTGGAAAATAGATCCAGGAGAGATAATTTAAAAATTATTGGACTACCTGAAAGTCATGATCAAAGAAAGAACCTAGAAATCATCCTTCAAGAAATTCTCAAGGGGGAGCCAAGATGGCGGAATAGAAACAGCAGCTCGTACAAGCCACTCTGCCCCCAGATTCTCCCCAAACTATGTAAAAGGGGACTCTGAACAACTTCTGGAGCCCCACCACCCACAGAACGACACAGAGAAGCTAATCTCCCGCTGAGGACAGCCCAGCATCCCTGCAGGAAGGACCAGTGCAGCAGTCTGGGACCTGGCAGCGCGCAGCAGGCAGAGCTCGGGGAGCCGAGCCTAGCCCAGGTCCATGTGAGCCGAGGTTTTAGCCCCAGGGCAGCAGGGCCAGCAGCCAGCTGGAAGAACCCCAGAACACCAGCAGCTGTGGCGACTCCAGATTTATCAACATAGACATGCCTAGGACAAAGTAAGAGGTTAGTGTCCTATGGACTTTGGGACCCTTATTTGGGAATGCATTGGCTCCCTCCCCTGAGGGCTAGAAGCCACTGAGGAGACACACCATTTTGGAGTTTTCAGAGGCAGCTCAAGCTCCTGGCCTGCATAACAGTAGGGAGATCCAGCGATCAGTCTTGGGGGCTAATTGCTCTTGCTTTAACCTCCCTGGATCTGGATTGTGATCTAGGGTGGAAGTCATGGGTGGGTTTACATCTTGCCAGAAACGGAAGTTGCCCCCCATGCATTCGGGACGAAAATTCCTCTATCTGGCCTTAAAGCCATAGTGTGGCAACAAGCCCCAAAGTCAAGCAATTAAGTGGCAACATGCCAAGGCAAAGGAAAGAGAAAAATGCAACCCTAGACTCCTATTTTGGGGGCATAAAGTGGGAAAAGGACTGTGATGTCAAAGTCCTGCTCCAAAAGCCCCAGAGGAAAACATGAGCGGGTTGCAGGCCACAGAGGACCTTAAGAAGGACTTTAAAAATCAAATAAGAGAAGTGGAGGAAAAATTGGAAAGAGAAATGAGAGGGATGCAGGAAAAGTATGAAATGAGGGTCAACAGCCTGACTGAGGAAAACAACACCTTAAAAAATAGACTAACTCAAATGGCAAAGGAGGCCAAAAGGGCAATGAGGAGAAGAATGCCTTAAGGAGTCGAATTTGCCAGATGGAAAAAGAATCTCAAAAGTTCACTGAGGAGATTCATTCCTTCAGAGTGAGACTGGAGCAAATGGAAGCTAATGAATTTATGAGAAATCAAGATGCTGTTAAGCAGATCCAAACAAATGAAAGATTAGAAGGCAATGTGAAATATCTCATGGGAAAAACCACTGACCTGGAAAATAGATCCAGGAGAGACAATTTAAAAATTATTGGACTACCTGAAAGCCATGATCAAAGAAAGAACCTAGAAATTACCCTTCAAGAAATTCTCAAGGAAAATTGCCCTGATGTTTTAGATCCAGAGGGCAAAATAGAGGTTGAAAGAATCCACCGATCACCTCCTGAAAAAGATCCCAAAAAGAAAACTCCCAGGAATATTATAGCCAGGCTCCAGAATCCCCAGATCAAGGAGAAAATACTACAAGCAGCCAGGAAGAAACAATTTCAATATTGTGGAAACACAATCAGAATAGCCCAGGACCTGGCAGCTTCTACACTGAGGGATTGAAGGGTATGGAATATGATATTCCAGAGGGCAAAAGAACTGAGAATGAACCCAAGGGTCACCTTCCCAGCAAAACTGAGTATTTTGTTTCAGGGGAAAATATAGTCATTCAGTGGAATAGAGGACTTTCAAGCATTCTTGAGGAAAAAACCAGAATTGAATAGAAAATTTGACATCCTGACACAAGAAGCAAGAGATGCCTGAGAAGGTAATCAGGGAAAAGAAATCAAAAGGAACTTATCAAAGTTGAACTATTTACATTCCTATATGGAAAAGCAATAACTGTGACTGATGATATCTTTCTCACTATGAAAATAATGGAAGAAGGGTGTGTGGTCATATGAATACATATGTGAATGTGTGTGTATATGCTTACAGTTATATATGGATAGAGGGCATAGGTTGAATTTGTTGGGAAGGGAGAATACTCAAGGGATGAAATTATGAGGTGAGAGAGAAAAGTGAATTACTTATCTCCCAAGAAGGAATGGGTGACAAGGGAGGAAGGAAATGGATTTGAAATTCGAGGTCGTAACATTAAATGTTTCAAATATATATAAATACTATTATTAATACTCTTTTGCTTGTAATAGGGAGATAAGATGTGCAGGCATTGGGACACAAGATTCATCTTCCTCTAATGGAAAAGTCGAAGGGGGTATGGGAGAAGGTATGGGAGAGAGCAGATTGGAGGAAGCGATATCTTGTGGGACTGCTATTCTGGGAGGTTGGGTAGGGGAATAATGGGGGGAAAATGATTGTAACTCAAAATCTGGTGGAAATGAATGATGTAAAACAGAAGTTTAAATAAAGCATTTGTTTAAAAAGAAAAAAACAAAAACAAAAACAAAAAAAAGAAATTCTCAAGCAAAACTGCCCTGATGTTTTAGACCCAGAGGGGGAAATAGAGGTCAAAAGAATCCACAGATCACCTCCTGAAATAGATCCCAAAAAGAAAACTCCTAGGAATATTATAGCCAGTTTCCAGAACTCCCAGATCAAGGAGAAAATACTACAAGCAACCAGGAAGAAACAATTTCAATATTGTGGAAACACAATCAGAGTAGCACAGGACCTGGCAGCATCTACACTCAGGGATTGAAGGGCATGGAATATGATATTCCAGAGAGCAAAAGAGCTGGGATTGAAGCCAAGGGTCACCTACCCAGCAAAACTGAGTATATTGTTTCAGGGGAAAATATGGTCATTCAGTGAAATAGCGGACTTTCAAGCATTCTTGAGGAAAAAACCAGAGTTGAATAGAGAATTTAACATTCAGACACAAGAAGCAAGAGATGCTTGAGAAGGTAATCAAGGAAAAGAAATCAAAAGGCTTATCAAAGTTGAACTATTTATATTCCTACACGGAAAAACAATAACTGTGTCTGATGAAACCTTTTTCATTATGAAAATAATTGAAGAAGGGCACATGGGCATATGTTTACAGGTATACATGGATAGAGGGCACAGGTTGAATTTGATGGGAAGGGATGATACTTAAAGGGTGAAGTTAAGAGGTGAGAGAGGAAAGTGGCAGGAGGAGATGGGGAGAGACAGGGTAGGGTAAACTACCTCATGTAGAAGAGGCAAGGGGAAGTAGTTGCAGGGGAGGGGAAGAACAGGAAGGCAAAAAGGCAAAACCATATTCTCATTGAATTTGGCTCTAGGAGAGAATCACACACATACTAAATGGGATATCTCACCCTGCAGGAGAGGAGGGGAAAGGGGGATGAGAGGGGGGGAGGATGGAGGGGAAGGCATTCTAGGGGGAGGGGAGGTTGGAAATACCCACTTTCAAAGAGGGACTGGATCAAAGTAGGGAATGGACCAGTTGGGAGGTGAGATGGGTGGGAGGTAAATATAAGCAGTCTTTTACAATATATCTACTATGGTAATGTTTTACATAGCTATTCATGTACAACACATACTGAATTGCTTAACTTCTCAGAGGGAGTGGGTGACAAAGGAGGAAGGGAATGGATCTGAAAATAGAAGTTTTAAAATTAAATGTTTCATAAGATGTCCAGGCATTGGGGCTCAGAGATTCACCTTGCCCAAATGGCAAAGTCGAAGGGGGTATGGGAGAAGATATGGGAGAGAGCAGATTGGATGAGGGGATATCTAGTGGGAGTGCTAGCCTGGGGTGGTGGGTAGGGAAAAAAATGTGGGAAAAAAATTGTAACTCAAAATCTGGTGGAAATCAATGATATAAACCAGAAGTTAATAAAGCATTTGTTTAATTAAAAAAAAAAGAACTAATAAAATCCAAATGCAGATCGAAGCATACTTTTTATTTAAACATTATTTTTCCTTTTTGTCTGTTTTCTTTCACAACATGATCAATAAAGAAATATATTTTTCATGATTGCACATGTATACCTATATTAAATTGCTTGCCTTCTCAATGAAAGGAAGGGGAAGAAGGGAGAGAATTTGGAACTATTTTTTTAAACATAATTTTTTTTACATTCAAATGGGAAAAATATTTTAAAAAGTTTTCCTTAGGCATAATATAGGGTTTTTTTTTTTTTTTTAGGGAAAGGCAGTGCAGAAGGGAGGTTGTTCTGTGTAGAGTCTGTTATTGACTCTCAACCCAGATATTGTCATTAGCTGAGGTGTGGATGCTGCTAAGATTCCAGAGAAGATGGGAATTCCAGTAGTCTCTAAATTCTTCAAAGCTTGTGAAGTACTCCTCCAGCTAAAAGTTGGGATGATGAAGATAAAAAGTAGATCTAGTCCAATATTGAAGTCAAGGCCTCTCCTCTTGAGAAGAATAATTAATTTGAGGTATACATGTCCAAGCAAAGTGAATTGTAGAGTCCCTTAGAGTTAGTAGCAGTAACCATTAGAGTGGTGAGGTGACAGAGTATTATCCTTGAGATGGCTGTGCCTTGGCAGTGACCTTGAAAACATTGCTAGGGGGGCAGGTAGTTGGCACAGTGAGTAGAGCACTGACTCTGGAGTCAGAAGGACCCAAGGTTGGATCCGGCCTCAGACACTTAACACACACAAACAGAAACCTAGCTGTGTGAACTTGGGCAAGTTACATAACCCCAATTGCCCTCCAAAAAGCAAAAACAAAAACAAAAAAAAAAACATTGCTAGGTCTGGAGATATTTGGGGGGCTGGGGTGAGGTGGGGAACTGAGTAGCCTTGTTCAGAAAGAGTGAACTGATGAGTCAGTGCAGCAGATCTGAGGTGTGACTGACCTAGCTTAGCAACAGATCAACCAATGCAGCTGAGAAACCACACCCTGCAAAGAGCCAGAGTAGTTGAACAGTAGAGTAACTTGTCAATGGATGATGCATTGCCTCATGGTAAACTTTGAGAGTACTCCATAAATGGAGAAAAGTACTCTCAGTGCCAGGAATCAGGTGATACACCGTTTGCCAATATGTTGTTATATTCTCTTGTTTTATTATTGTTTCTTTTTTCTTGTAAATTTATTTGCTTTGTTTTTTGATTTTAGATTTTTCTTTTTTGGTTTTTAGAGGGGGGAAGATAGGGTAATTGGAGTTAAGCGACTTGTCCAAGGTCACATGGCTAGTTTTGTATTAAGTGTCTGAGGCCAGATTTGAACTCAGGTCCTCCTGACTCCAGGGCCAGTGCTCTATTCACTTTGCCACCTAGCTGCCCCTATTTATTTTCTTTGTATTAGCAACATACATATACTGTATAGTTGGCCACCTTTGTATAGTTTCTTATAAATTATGTGCACCTATACCCTGGGGAGGTCAGAAGCAAATGTGGCCTGGTCATGAGGTATGAGTCTCCTTCAGCAATCTGGGCACCCTGAACAGGTTCTTTCTGGCTTTGTTTCTTGAGCTGGGTCACTCTAAACTCTAATGAAGGGGAGCAAGTACAGGAGCCCTCCCAGTGAAGAACCTAACTCAAAATGGAACCTGTTTATGCCATAAACAGAAATCCATTGCCTAGTCTTGTAAAATCCAACCCAGATGTCTTGAGATACTTTGAGAAAAATTGGAAAGTTTATGACATTCTATAGCTAGAAAGGGGCTTCTCTCTCTTTTTTTCTTTTTTCTTTTTGGAGGGCAATTGGGGTTAAGTAACTTGCCCAAGGTCACACGGCTAGGTTTTTGTTTGTGTGTGCGTTAAGTGTCTGAGGACGGATCCGAACTCAGGTCCTTCTGACTCCAGGGCTGGTGCTCTACTCACTGCACCACCTAGCCGCCCCGGGGCTTCTCTTTACGCTAGCCTTTTGACAGAGAAAGGAATATCACAAACTATTATTAATAATCAAATAGTATAGAAGAAAAATTAATTTTTCTCAAGAGGGAACAGAGTCCCAGAATTCTGGAATATGGACTTTCCCAAACACACTCCAGTAGATTTTTTGAGGACAAATTAGGGGAAGAGAGTAAAGTTGTGGTTCCATTAATTATCCCACCTCATATTCAAATAATTTCTTTTGTTAGGTAAGAATAATTCTTAATTAAATCAATCAATAATTATCAAGTCAGAAGACGGACTACATACCTCATTGAATCAATCAAAGTAGTAACCAATTATCAGATAAGGATTCTGAGGGTCTGGGAATGGAGACAGCTGATGTTTTATTACCCAAAGGTTGTCGTTTTTTTTTAAGTAATCTGAATGTTGCCTCAATGACATGCAGTCCAGGAGTTAACCAGGGATAGATATAAATATAAACGAAGCTAGAGAGACCAACTTTTGCCTTTAATGTTGGGTATTTTCCTAATGGGGGGCTCAGAGTAATTGCCATTGAACTCCTAACATTTTATCTAAGGTAAAATCAATAAATCCCCCAAGATGAGGGGTGAAAGTAGGAAATGAACCGTAGGGTCTATTATGGTAATTAGGTGGATCAGTGGATAGAAGAGGGGGCCTGGAGCAAGAAAGAATCATCTCTATGAGTTCTAATTTGACCATAAGACACTTACTAGCTGTGTGATCTTGGGTAAGTCACTTAACTGTTTTTGCCTCAGTTTCCTCATCTATAAAATAAGTTGAAGAAGGAAACAGCAAACCACTCCAGTATCTTTGCTAAGAAAATGCTAAATGGAGTCACAAAGCATGAGACACAACAAAAAACACTGAACAAGAGCAAAAGGGACTATTATATTGTTTCAAACAAAAACAAGGTAATTATTGTGAAATGAAAAATTGAAAAATTATTACAAATTCTTTAATGAACAAGTTTTGGTTAAGTACCAATTGTATGCTGCTCACTCTGGTGGGCCCTGGTGATTCCAAGACAAAAATGAAGCAATCTCTTTCCTCAAAGAACTTGTATTCTTTTGGGAAAGATAATAAATACATAAATAAATGTATAAAAAATGAACAGAAGGAAATCTGTAAGGAGGGATGCTGTATCAGTACCCTATGCTACCTTTTGGATAGGCTTCTGAATTCATTTACAATGTACTATGGCTATAGAAATAGAAATTGATCCCTATGGACTGCATATTAACAAAAGAAAACCACAAATTGACCCTATTAATGTGGTACTATGTTTTTCTGAATTGTATTAGACATTTCCCAATTACATTTTAATCCAATTCAAGCTGCACTTGAGAGTTTTAAAGTCAGTTTAAAGCAAGTTTGATACCTCAGGTGTATAATATACTTCCACGACCATATATCTTATGTTTCTTTATTTATAATGATGTTCCACAAAATGTACCCCAATCCCACAATATGTGGATTCCTTTGAATTAATATAACTTTGAGACTCACAATACTTGTATGTGAGAAGAGGTTGTTAGCAATTTTTTCAAATTAATTTCTCTACTATATTTTTCTACACCTATACCAGTTACCCAAAACCACTAAGACCAAGGGCTGACTGATTATTCAATGTTAAGGAGATATTTGAGGGCCATTTTTGTAAGTCCAAAGATTTAGGGGTAGAAAAGGTTAGTGGTGCGGAGTCAAGATGGTGGAGTAGAGACAAGACTTCTGCACAGCTCTGGCTCTCACCTTCCCCAGTCCATGTAAAAGGGGACTCTGAACAAACTTTGGAGCTACAGAACCCACAAAATGACACAGAAAAGCTAACCTCCTGCTGAGGAAAGCCAGCTGGCTGGCAGGGAGCAGCCAGCTCAGCGCTCTCGGAGCTAATCCCAGCCCCATGTGTGCCAGAGGTTTTAGCCCCACGGTGGGCCTGACCAGCAGTTGGCTAGAGGGACTTCAGAACACCAGCAGCTGAGGCGGTTTCCAGAATTATCAAAACATAGATGCTAAGGACAAAGTGAGAGGTCAGTGTAGTATGGACATTGGGATCCAAAAGTTGGGAGTGTGTTGGCCTCTTCACCCCAGGGCGAGAAGCCACTGTGGAGCCCTGGTGCAGCCACTGCCACATGGCAGATTCAGCTCCTGGCCGGCAGACTGTAGGGGGACCAAGCAAACAGTCTGAGGGGTAATCGCTCTTGCTTTAACCTGCTTGGATCTGGATTATGGTCTAGGGTGGAGGTCCTGGGGTGTGTGACCAGCTTGCCAAAGAGTGTGGAGGCTTTAGAGAGGGCACCCAACTAATACCTCCAGCAGCTGAGAAAACCCCAGCGTTTGGGATGGAAGCTCCCCTGGCTGGTGGCAGAGTCCTACTCTGGCAAAAAGCCCAAAAGTCAAGTAATTGAGTGGCAACATGAACAGGCAAAGGAAGCAAAACAAACACAAGAATCCAATATTAATCTCCTTTTTGGGGGACAAAAAGGATCAAAGCATGGAACAGGAGGAAGACAGTGAAGTCAGAACTCCTGCACCAAAAGCTTCAAAAGAAAATATGAGCTGGTTACAGGTCATAGAGGACATTAAGAAGCAGATAAGAGAAGCGAAAGAAAAATTAGGAAGAAAAATGAGAATGATGCAAGAAAATTATGAGAGTCAAGAGCCTGACTGAGGAAAATAACACCTTAAAAAACAGACTAAATCAAATCTCAAAAGAGGCTCAAAAAGGCAAAGATGAGAAGAATGCCTTAAAAAGCCAAATTTGCCAGATGGGAAAAGAATCTCAAAAGCTCACTGAGGAGAATCATTCCTTCAGAATTAGACTGGAGCAAATAGAAGCTAGTGACTTTATGAGAAATCAAGATGCTATTAAACAGATCCAAACAAATGCAAGGATAGAAGGCAATGTGAAATATCTCATAGATAAAACCACTGACCTGGAAAATAGATCCAGAAGAGATAATTTAAAAATTATTGGACTACCTGAAAGTCATGATCAAAGAAAGAACCTAGAAATCATCCTTCAGAAATTCTCAAGGAAAACTGCCATGATGTTTTAGAACCAGACATCAAAATAGAGGTTGAAACAATCCTCCTATCACCATCTGAAAAAGATCCCAAACTGGAAACTCTTAGAAATATTATAGCCAGGTTGCAGAATTACCAGATCAAAGAGAGAATATTACAAGCAGCCAGGAAGAAACAATTTGAATATTGTGGAAATGCACTCAGAATAACAGAGGATCTGGTAGCTTCTACACTGAGGGATTGAAGGATGTGGAATATGATATTCTGGAGATTAAAGGATCTGGGATTAAAACCAACAATCATGGGGTGGCTAGGTGGCGCAGTGAGTAAGAGCGCCGGCCTCGGAGTTGGGATGACCCGAGATCGAATCCGGCCTCAGAAAATGAGCACCCACACACAAATAATGACTAGCTATGTAACCTTGAGCAAGTTACTTAATCCTAATTGCTTAAAAAAAAACAAAACAACAATCACCTACCCAGCAAAACTGAGTATCATGTTTCAGGTATACATAGACATATGGCCCAGGACCAATTTAATAGGAAGGGATGATACTTAAAAGGTGAAATTAAGAGGTGAGGGAGGAATATAATGAGAGGAGATGGGGAGAGATAAAATAGGGTTAACTATCTCATAAAAAAGAGGCAAGGGAAAATGGTTACAATGGAGGGGAAGAATAGGAAGGCAAAAGGGAATGGGTCAACCTTATTTGCATTGAATTTGGCTCAGGGAGGGAATGACATACACACTAAATAACTAAATAACTAAATAACTAAATAACTCACCCTACAGGAGAGTAGGGAGAAGGGGATGAAAGGGAGGATGATTGAAGGGAGAGCAGGCTGAGGGGGAGGGAAGTTGGAAGCACTCACTTTTGAAAAGGGACAGGAACAAAGTGGAGGATAGAACAAGTGGGAGGTGGGATAGGAGGGAGGGAAATATAATCAGTCTGTTATAATGTATCTACTATGGTAATGTTTTGCATTAGCTACACACCTACAACCTATATTGAACTGCTTATCTTCCTTGTAAGGGTGGGTGACAAGGAAGGAAGGGAATGATTCTGGAATTCAAAGTTTTAAAACCAAATGTTTATTATATATATTTACTATTGTTAATGATATTTTACATGTAATTGGGAAATAAGATATACAGGCACTGGGGCATAGAGATCCACCATGCCCTACTGGAAAAATCAAAAGGGGTATGGGGGAATTTCTGGGAAAGAGCAGATTGGAGGAGGGGATATCCTGTGGGACTGCTATTTTGGGCACCTGTGTAGGAGAAAAATGGGAAGAAAATTTGTAACTCAAAATCTGGCAGAAATGAATGATGTTAACCAGAAGTTAATAAAGCATTTGAAAAAAAAAATTTTTAAGTAAAAAAAGAAAGGTTAGTGGAAAAAAATGTAGCCTCTCCCCCCAAATTAGATGAAGACTGTGAACTTCATGGCATAATTCAGTTGCTTCACTTTACCCTCTCTTCTTCCCCATTCTAATCTTCTTTTTGTTTACTGTAACTGTGCCCAAATGGGCAGGTAGGTGGTAAAGTGGATGGAACCCTTTCCCTAGAGTCAGTAAGACTTGAGTTCAACTCCAGCCACAGACATTTACTAGTTGTGTGATTCTGAGAAAGTCTTTTTCCTCAGTTCCTTATCTGAAAAAAATATAAGTTGGAGGATATGACAAACTACTCTAGTATCTGCCAAGAAAACCCCAAATGGGGTCACAGAAAATCAGGCATGTCTGAAATAACTCAACAGCAAAACTGTGTGCCAGGTTGTCTTATTTAACCCCACAGTGTAATGAGGCAGAATTTGGAACTTTGATTGACAATCATAGTATGTCATTACTGCCCCAGCAAGGCATACAAGACCCCTGAAGCTTAGTGATTTCCTTTGCTATGCAGACCCAAAGACACTAGACATGTCTTTTGAGTTCATGATAGGTGATGGGAGTATCATCTAGGCTGTGTTCTGAGTTTCACTGAAATCAACATTATTGAACTGTGTCTGACTAGAATCCTGGAACTTGAAATCTGTATATTGCAAAGTGTATCCTTTATTTATTTAAATAAAACCTCTATTTCCTTAGAACTAAATTGTAACTTGGTGCTTTTTTTCCTTGCAGAGACCATGTCAAACATCATTTAGAGCTGGTTTAACATGATGTGACAAGGATCTGAGAACAATAAGGACTTTGAAGAACTGAAAACAGTTCAAGTTTCATAGTATACACACTGGATTGAAATTCTAGTTCATTATGTTTTAAAATAAATTTAATTTAAGGAATATGTATTAAGCAATATCCTATATGTATATATGGGGAATTATATTAGGGACTACATGGAAAATACAAATTATATAACAAAGATAACCCACAAATAATCATTTATAAGAAAAGTGAATTTTAGAACTATAAAATAAAACACTGTGTAGCTAGGTTTTGCAGCAGGTAGAGTGTAGCATCATATGTCAGGAAGATCTGAGTTCAAATCCCACCTCAGACACTTCAGAATTCAATCAAAGTTTTGATTCAGTCAAAGGGCCTCACTTGAAGACCAAGAGAGCCACATGTGGCCTTGAGGATGCAGTTTCCCCACTCCTGCTGTGGATAGATACTTGTTCATAGATGAGGCAAATCCAACTCTATGCTGAAAGAGGTATCAGATAAAGTGGCTACTCAATATTAACTGTGAGAGAATTACTTACTACTGAACTAGATAATGGTACCAAAATATTTCAAAGGAAACTTTGAATGCCCCTTGGGATCTTCTAAACATGTTTCCTGCTTATCATTGCTGACAGGTTACTTATCCTTCTAAACTTTATGTACTTGTGTGCTATAAGCATACATACGGACACATTTATATACGTATATACATATGATAAATGGCTCGTTTGGTACCACTACCAATTTAATACAACCCTTATAATAGTAAAGATTATAGTAAAAAGTAAGTTTATAATACCAAATCAAGGTAGTATGATGTAATAGAGAGTCAGGAAGACTTAGGTCTATTTCCCTTCTTGGATACATACTAGTCTTGAAACATTGGTTAAGTACCTTTATGTCTCTGTGGCACCAGAAATTCTCTAAGACTGTAAGTTTCACAAATGGAACCTAGCTGCTTTGAGAAAGGTAATTTCCTTACAGAGAGGTCTCCATATAAAAAAAAAATCAAAGATACAGTCTTCCCCCCACAAAAAATACATGTATATGTTGAAATGTGTGTATGCACATAAACATATAAACACAATTAAAATTTTAAGAAAATTCTAAAGTTTCTCTTTTACAATCTTATTCTATCTCCTGTACAAAGAAATTATAATTTCATTTAAAAATCTATACCATTTAAAAAGTAGTGCCTTTTAGATGGGAATAACCTGAGGTAACTAGAAATTTAATATTTTGAATAATATACATAGAGAGAATTTTAGAAAACTAGCCTTTCTAGCCTTTGCTTAATCCCTCCTTAACTAATATTCCCTTAATTCACATCTCTGAAGGGGTCAATATAGACCAATTTAATTTATAAACTGAAACTAGAAAGTCAATTGTTTTCAATTTCCATTCCATTAATCACTTGGTTTTTGTTTTCTTTTCTTTTGGTTTTATGCTTAAACAGAGAAACCTCTACTTACAAGTAATGATTTTCTCATCAGGATCCACTTTATTTTTTCTGAATTTCAAAGTATTTTCACAGCTTGTAATCCTTATTAAAATTGGCTATTAAAAAACTGTTCTAACCTATTTCTGCAAGAATTTAATTCATACTTACTTTTATAATCTATATCTGCCATATATTATAACCAATTCTAAACAGTTCTCCAGTTTTCGATTTAATTTCTAAATGTGCAATTTTTTTTTAAGTTCTACTACTTGCCAAATACAAATTTCCTATGCTTGGGGAAGCTTATTGATAATGGCATGGACTACTTTGTGTATGCATTGGATTTGGTGCTTTCTAAAAAAATCATCCTTTGAGGTGAGAAAACCCAGGCCCATGTTCTACATCTGACACATAAAAGTCATGTGACCATGGACAAGCTGATGACTTCTCACTGCCTCACATAATTATCTAAGACTTTAAGTTGCAGATGACATTCTGATCTGATTCAATGGGGTGAGATTCTACATTGAGTTTCTTACATGAAAGGAATTATAGGTATGGATCAAAGCAATAACAACTAAGAAGCAAACTAAATGGTGGATATAGAGGTAGGACAACAATTTAAGGAAGCAGAAGGTTAAGAGTATGGAAAAGTCAGTTTGGAAGAGGAAAGAAGGGAAAAAACCCATCAATTTAGAAAGCAGAGAATTTTGATATTTCTTGGTAGATGAAATGGCTTGCTATGTTAGATTTCTAGAGGTGTGAGGACTACTCCATATTTACTACAATTTGGTAAGACAAATTTAATTAGCAACCTTTTATGTGACACTTTCTATGTCAGAAAGTGAATTATTCAGTAGGAAATAAAAAGGTTAATAAAAAGTAGTTCTGTTTTGTACACAGTGACAGCAATATTGTAGCAATATTGTTTTAAGAACAACTTTGAGCAGTTAAGTCACTTTAACTATTGTAAATATATGAATTAAAAATAAAGAACATATGAAAGAAGATGCTATCTGCATCCAGAGGAAGAACTGATAAATAAAAACATATATATATTTAAATATCTATGTCTAATATTAGCCATCTCAAGGGTAGGAGGAAGGAAGAAAAAAGAAATATACATGATAACTTTATTATATATTTAAAAGTAATAGAAGTTGTACATAATAGATTTTCAGTTTCATGTTAAATAATCTTTTTTAATTGTACTATGTAATGGAAATGTTTGTTTTGTTTAATAAATTATAAATGAACAAAAGAATGAATGAGTAAATAAATAAATGTTGGTTTGTTTTTTTAAGAAGTAGTTATCAGGACCTCTGACGGAGTTCACAGATCAGTAGACCTTCTAGCTACTCAAATGCCATAATCAAAAACACTGCTTCTAGGTCTGAGTGTCTTTAAAGTATGTGAAATTGAGTGAGTGCACGCACCAATTAAAGTGAGCTCACAATCTAAACTATATCAGACATAATAAGAAAACCCTTTGTCCCAAATACCTACTTACAAAATTTCCAAGAAAAAGCAAGGATCTTACAAAATGTTGACCTACCTAAAGTGAGTCATCCAACAAATGAGAGGGAGACATAGGGGAGGAAGATGAAGCAAATTCAGATGAGGAGGTTTCTAGAAATGTGGACACACATTCAATAATACAAAGGAAGCAGGCAAAGGAGGGTGGGGGGTGGGGCATAGCAAACAGTATTTAAGGAAGTAACTAAAGATTTTATACAGCAGGAAGTTACAGATATATTAAGGCAATTCACCCCCAAAAACTGAAGAATCATTAGTATCTTGGATGGTGAGAATCAGTGAAGAGAGGGCAATAAAAGAATGAGTAGATAAAATAGATTGCTTAAAATTCATAGGTGTTAGTCAAAATCCCTTTGTGCAACAAGCTGTTAGGGATTACCATATTCAAGGAAATGATAATGGGACTAATTTGTTAGCTTTAGCTGCTGAGGGATGCAATAAACAGTATCCCACTGAGTCTATGTGGCCTAATGGAGACAGACCCTGGTATTTGTTTAGGGATTGTATAGGAAAGTTAAAGGAAGAAGTAATGAAAGCTGCTATCATGGTGGGAGATGAAGATGTGTGTCATAGCACTCTCTTAGCAGTTCCTCATAGAAATATAATAGTGAAGACTGCTCCTCCTGCTTTATTATAAACACATAATTCTGACTGTACTAATTGGGGAAATAGATTATATTACAGACCCCATATCAGTTTATTATTATAATATAATATAATATATATTATATTAATATATAATATAATAATAGTAAACTGATATTATATTATATATTATATATCATTATTATAATTATATTACAGACCCTATATCAGTTTAACTATATACTGGAAAAATAGCTCAACAACAGTAACTAGGGCATTGATAGATACTGGGGCAGAGGCCTCTCATATATGGAAATCCTTATAAACTTAAACCCAATTGCCATCACAGAACTGAGTGGGGTTGAAATATTGGTCATAAAAGTTAAACTAATGATAAATACTGGGTAATTACCTAAGAAAGAATATATAGTGGTAATCGTACCTGTTTCTGAATATATCACTGGGATACATATATTGGGAAGTATGACTTTAAATTTGTCTGAGGGGAGATACCAATGTGTAATTGGAAAGATTTATAAAGGAAGATAGGAATTAATGAAGTTCTAGTGGGTTCATGGACTCCAGAAGCACAGCTGATGCTGTATTTACCCTGCTTCTGCTTATTGTCTCCTTATTCTTTTAAGCTTTTGTTTAACCAGTTTGCTAGATTTGTCTCCTATAGACTTAGTACCCTCCATGTGTAGATGACTGACTGCATAAACTGGATCACATCATCCCTGGACCTAGCACTGACCAAACTCTAGATACTGGCTAAGGAACTGACCCCTTGAATGGGACCTCTCAAGGCAGTGATGACTCTATGTCCAATCTTAGCAAAAGTAGTTTTAGAAGATGAGACCTTTGCCCCTCACCCCAAGGGATTTGGGGTCATATTCATTTAAGGGGGGAATGATGGGGTGCTTATGCTCAAGCCTAAATATTGTCTTATATATTTATTTTGTGTTATCCCTTTCATATTGTTATGGAAGTTATGTTGATATAAATTACCCAAAAAGACCCATTGGCTTATGTAATGGACATGAAAGATCTTGGGGCCAAATGAAGTGTTAATGTAACAGGAAGATCTTCCCCACCTATTAAGAGGTCTATGTGATCTGTTTTGTGCTCTGGCCTCTCTCAGAGGTAAGATACAGCCTGAGTCACAGGGAGCCTAGTGTATGGGAGGAGCTTGCCCAATCATGCAGAGAGTGAAACTGAAACAAAGCAGGAGTGCCAGAGCAGAGAGCAGAGGGAGGAACTTGCCTAGGGGAACTAGTTTGTAGGGAGACCTGATAGAAAGAATGATTAAGATATTAATACTCCCTGGATTAGTGATGAGTACCTTGCTAAACCTTACCTCCTGGTATCCTAATAGTGATGTTCAAAATAAATGTTTTGGCTTTGCTTTTGAGGAAGAGAGTTTATGATATTTTGTACATTTATCCTGGAAATAAGTATGCATATACATAGCAACTGCTATGGGTATGTGTAATGGAAATGCAGATTTAAAGATCTTCCCTGCCCCTATAAGTGCAGCACCTGGAGCCTGTGGTGGGAGGCTTGTTTTTCAGGAAAGCCCACACCTTGATACTTTGTGATTGGGCAGTGGGTCAAGGAGGTTGTTACATTCTCTGAGCCAAGAGAAGGCTATATAAACTCTGATGAGAGGCTTTGCTTTGGGGCTCACTTTGAGAAGTGTTGTGTGATTTGACCAGATGAGACTCTGGGAAGCCATTGTTGAGAGCCCCCCGGCTTTGAAAACCCAGATGTTGATGCTTCCCTCTCTGGTAACTGATTTGGTATTGATGCATGTAATGTTGGGACAGTTTGGAAGCCTGTCTGTTTGATCTGTAAGTGCTGTAACTCTGAAGTTCGGGGTGCTGACCTTTTTCCCCTGAACTAGGTAATGTATGTTTGTTTGATTAAAGTAAGCTTGTTAACCCATTTTGAGTTGCTTTCCTTTTGAAAAGCAGATCTAAGAACCTGTGTTGGCAGTCACCCTGGGGATGTTGGGGTGCTTGCCGCTACAGTATGGCATTGGTGCTGCACACACACATACAGACATATAAAACATATATACATATGTGTATATATATGAAATATATAACAATGTAAGAAAAAATATTGTATATCATAGTAGATAGAAAGGCAGACAGAAAGATAGACAGACAGATAGATAGATAGATAGATAGATAGATAGATAGATAGATAGTAGATAGATATAGATATGTGTGTTATCTGGGAAGGGTCAACAGTAAATCAAACAACAAAAAAATAAATGCATATGTGCTGAGCACCAAGGATGAAAAAGAAAGGAAAAGATAGTCATTGTCTTCAAGAAGCCTATAACATAATGGAAGAAAATAACACATAAGAGAAAACTAGAAGGAGGAAAAGAGGTAGCTGGTGGGTCTGTTGGGCGGGAGGGAATAGCAGAGAAGCCAGAGAAGTCCCAAATGAGTGCATCTCTGAGGAGATGCCTGTCCTAATGCCCTCATTAAATGGAGGAGTTTATGGCTCCACCAGGGTCCCACAGTAACTCTGTTATCTATTAACACCTTAATATTATAATTTTTCACATTAGCTAGCCCTAGAAAGGCCTTAAACCAATGACATACAGCACATAAAACTATGGTTAGGGAGAAGAAAGGAAGGATTTAAGATATAGAACAATGAAACCAAAATCTTCTGTTTGGTTTTCCCATTGGGGCTTCTGGAGAGACTGAAGAAATTTTGAAATATGTTTTTCTTATATAAAATAATACCTTATTTGTTAGTAGGGAAGAGAGGAGAAGATCACTAAATAGAGAGTCTAAAATTACATTTAACCTTCTTCATAAATTTGTCCATAGCCCTTTGTGTACTCTTTTGAGGTAACAATTATATGGGTCAAGTAAACATATGGAACAAAAATGGATAGGCTGAGTGGTAGACTGGTAAAAACACAATATTCATAAAAGCACAGGAAAAGTTCCAGGTATTAATGCACCATATATGGAGGATTTGTGGGGAGGTTGAGTGGAAAATAGTTACATGGGGGTTTGTAGGCTAATAAGGCATGCATATAATTTCCAAGTTTGCAATCTAAAATTTGTAACCAAGATACTCACACTCATGAGTTCATAGAATTGTCTAAAGTGCAGAGGTATGATGTCTATTTATAAACTGTATAAATTTGAGATGTAATGTTTTGATATAGAATATTAATAACATATTCTTTTAGTATTCCATATCTACTTAATATGTGGTTGATAAATTTCTGTGAGATTGACTTCCAAATAAAAACAGACCTATCCTATACATCATTTCCTGAATACTACTGTTTATAGTTCTCAAAGGAAAAAAATGCAGATGGATAAATTAAGATATTAATACAAAATCGATGATTCAACAAACCAAAAATATAGTCTATATTTTTAACATCTTTTCTACCATGTTTGTCTGACAGTTCCCAAATTTCCATCGTTTCACGTTCTTTCTGTGTAATACTACTGACTGGAATTTTAGTAAGAAAAGTGAAGCAAAATCAAATGTTCTGTTCTTGGAATGGTAGGTGCTATATCTCTAGTGTTCTGCTATTTTTTTAATAGAAATTATGTTTTTGACCTATAAAATAACACCTACTAATGTCTAGAATAACCTTTCCTTATTAGAGTCATTAAAATTTATTTTGTGGAGTACATATTTTTTCAGGCTAAAGTAGAGAAATTTGATAATGATCTATTCATTTTGAATGTCTAGAATTCTCATTAACTTGGACAACTACTTTTATTAAACCACTTTTAAGAGTTATACCATAATTTTTTCCCAACACTACCTCAGATCAAATTTTCAACAATATCAGTGTTTTTTTCATCTTAACACTTTATTTAAAGTTTTGAGTTCCAAATTCTATCCATCCCACATTGTTTTTCCTCTTCCCTCTTTGAGACAGTAGGCATAAATAGCTATACATGTGCAATTATATAAAA
The DNA here is from genome assembly GCA_011680675.1 of Gymnobelideus leadbeateri. Taxonomy (NCBI): domain Eukaryota; kingdom Metazoa; phylum Chordata; class Mammalia; order Diprotodontia; family Petauridae; genus Gymnobelideus; species Gymnobelideus leadbeateri. The sequence continues at coordinate 653,093 of WOXC01001748.1, forward strand.
CATTTCCATATTAGTCATTTTGTACAAGAAGACTCAAATAAAAGAAAACAAATGCAAGAAAGTGAAAAACAACATGCTTCAATCTGTATTCAGTCAATATCAGTTCTTTCTCTTGAGGTCGGAAATACGCTTCATAATTAATCCTTTGGAATTGTCTTGGATCATTATATTGCTGAGGAGAGTTAAGTCATTAACAATTCTTCATTGAAAAATATTGCTATTACTTTGCACATTGTTGTCCTTGTTCTACATACTTTACTATGTATCAGTTCATGTAAGTCTTTCCAGGTTTTTGTGAAATTATCATGGTTGTCATTTCTTAAAGCACAAAGATATTACATTAAAATTATATGTCACAGCTTGTACATTCATTCCACAAATGACAGTCATCCCTTTGATTTCCAATTCTTAGCTACCACAAAAAAGATATGATATAAATCCTTTTCTCTTTTTTGGGATGTCTTTGGAATACAGACCTAGCAGTGGTATTGTTGGATCAAAGGGTACACAGGGTTTTATAGTCCTCTAGGCATAGCTCCAAATGGCTCTCCAAAATGGTTGGATCAGTTCACAACTCCACCAACACTGCATTAGTGTCACAGTTTTCCCACATTCCTCCCCCAACATCCAACATTTTCATTTTTTGTCACATTAGCCATTCTGACTATCCATATTTTAAAATGCAAATTTCCTCTCTAGAACCTTTACTCTCTGTCAGATTAGCAAAAGTTTCTATGAAATAAAAATGAGGTAATAATTGGGAGAGGGAGGTAGAAAAATAAATTGGACAACAGTTATCCATGACAAAATTAACTGAAGGATTTTAGATATCATATGAAACAAATATTGCAATGATATTATCAATTATAGCAGTGGAACACCGAAACCATGCCAAAGACGTAAACACAAGCAAATGACGCCTTAATGATATTTTATTCCCTTGTTCTACTCAGTAGCTAAAAAGAAAACAACAAAGAAACAAAAACAAAAACCACTCCATATTTTTTTCAGGTAATGCTATATTTTGTTGATGTAAAATTCTTCAAGGACATGAAATCATGTAACTGTTACTCGCGCTTTCCAAGTAAGTCTATAAGTTCGCTGAGGAATCATGTTTATTTTTTTCAAACTCTAATTTGAGTTAATTGATGTTAATTGAGTTAAATGATGTACATAGTAAAAACTCACCTTGTGCGCTTAACCATCTAAGCATCAATTAGCAGAAGAGAAACAATAAATAAGATAAACCAGAGATCTAAATGAGATAGTAAATAATGATCACAGGTATCAGTGAAACTTGGTGAGATATGGCAAAACGCTAGAATGCAACAGAAGAGGACATTTCATTTCAACAGATTAAATTGGAAGAGGTACAAGGATGGCATTCAGAGAGAGAGACAGAAAAAGAGACAAAGAGAGATAGAGACAGAGGCAGAGACAGACAGAGAGACAGATAGATGCACCTTTGTGTAAAAGGAGGAAGAAGGGATGGAACAGTGCTTGTAATAAGTGGGATAATATTAATGGATGATAGAGAGATGGTAGAACTACTTAGTTCTATTTTGCATCTGCCTTTCTTCCAACATATGCTTCAGACCCAAAAGATAAAGCAAAACAAAACAAAACAAAACAAAAAAACAAAAACAAGAACAAGAACAAGAACAAACCACCAACAGTTAATTATTACTATACAACTTAGATCAGTAAGGGACTTTAGGAATCATCTCCTCTAAATTCCTAGTTTTATAAATGAAGAAACCGAGGCCCAAATTTACTTGTGGTCATCAAAGATATGGAAATTGACCCCTCTGACTCTATATCTGATGCTTTTTCCATTATGACTTACAGTGACTTGAAATTAAATATGAGTGAGAGAATGGTAAGAGAATGCCATCATTGAAATTGGAGCATCAAGACAGTGAAGGACGCTGAAACCTTCCTGTAAAAATACTGGTTGAGGGGTGGCTAGGTGGCACAGTGAGTAGAGCATCGGCCCTGGAGTCAGAAGGACCTGAGTTCGGATCCAGCCTCAGACACTTAATGCACACACAAACAAAAACCTAGCTGTGTGACCTAGGGCAAGTTACTTAAACCCAATTGCCCTCCAAAAAAGCAAAAAAAAAAAAATACTGGTTGAAAAAACTGATGGTATTCACCTTGGAGAATATAAGACTTAAAGATCTGTGAATTCATGGATACTGGTGATTGGCATCATGGTACTGTCTTCCACAGAAACAAAGACTTTTGGGATAATAGGGGCAGCTTTGGGCTGGGAGGGGATGGGTCAAGAAATAATGAGTTAATTTTGGAGAGATTTTGATTCAGAGATTTACAGGACCATCAAGAAGAAATATCTAGCAGGTAGTTTATTCACAACTGAATTTCAAGAGAGAAATTACAGCTAAATATAAATTTAGAAGTCATGTTCTAAGAGGCCTTACTTGAAACCATGATAAAGGGTGAGATCAAAAAGAGAAAAAAAAAAGTCCTGGTCCATCAAGGAGATAGATGATGGATTATGGTCTATCTGTTGTTGTTGTTGTGTTTGTCCTTCGTTTTCAAAGAGGACCATGACATCAGAGAAATGACAATATGACTTGCAGTTGACTTTGATTTGAGTAAAGGAAGGCTGTACGAAGTCACCAGCCTCACTTTCTCCTCCATCTGGGTCCAGTGGCCATATATTCATGACAATGACTGGAGATGACCCAGGATGCAATGGAAGACCCTGGTACTTACAGTCTAAAGCCTTTTCAGGTTCCCACTTTGAGTGAGGTAATGCCCATTCAGTGAATAGGCCACTTAAAGAAGTGAATTAAGGTATAGACCCTTCAATTAAACAAAACAAAAAAAAAACTGGAAGGGGAAGACCCTGGTCTTGCTGGTCAAGAGAGAAAAAGTTACTATTTACATTCACTTGGACCCAAAATGGCCCAAAATATAGCCATTAAGTGGTGCTTGGTCTAACTCTATGGAGAAGGAATTAGGTAGGGGGCAAATTAATATACAGTAATGTCACAAATGTAAAGGAGATAGAAAGACATTCAATAGGCAAGAGTTTTCATGAGTGATCTAATGAAAAGCTATGGAGATGACATGGAGAATGAGCAGTAAAAAGAATATAATTTGATATATTATTTTTGGAACAACTGATAACCTTGGATAGAGACATTTCATTCTAATTAAATTGAAGCTAGATTGCAAGGCACTTAAAAATTAAAGGGTAGCAAGTTTTGTGGGTTTATGATATTATTTAAAGCATGTTTCTGTTTTCTTAGGACAGCACAGGAGGGTAGAGTACCTAAAATGATAGCTATACCTGATCACTGATGGTATAAGATAAGAAACCAACAACTTACATGTTTAACCCTTAGATAAGAGAATTTTTAACCTCCCAATATCTGACTTCATACATCCTGACATTATCCTAACATGTACTCCAGATAATGTGATGCTCCTTAAGCTGTGATAAAGTCAAAATCTATGCACATCTTCTCATCTAGTCACTATGGTCATTGTATCTATTGTCCTACTTGTCCTCCCATAAATTTTCCATATAAGATCAACCCAAAGTGCCAGAGCCATTCTTCTAGTCTTTTTACCAATTGGTAAGCACCAGTTAATGAATAAGGAAATAATTAATAAGATATTATATTTCAGGCATTGTACTAACTAGAGGTTCAAATATAAGCAAGCAAGTTAGTCCCTGACATCAGGGTGCTTACATTCTAAAGGGAAAAGATAATATATACAGAAGAACTAGAAAGAATGAGGAAGGGTTGGGAGTCTCATAGTGAGATAGTTTGAAAATACACAGGAATTTTATGGAAGCCAGATTCCAGAAAAGATGAGGCAAGAATTCACTTGTAAGAGCCTGGGGTACCAAGGTATCTTGTTGGAGAGGATGAAGAGAATGAAAAGGATGGTCAGAATGTAGACAATATGGTCTGGAAAATGCAGGTCTAATATTCCTCACCCTCATTACAGGAATAACCAGCACCTTTATTTTCCTGATCAGACATATATTGGATGATATATTTTATGCCATTTCTTGTTCATAAGTGCTCAATGATAATTCCTTGTGGCTTATTATAATTTACAACAAAACCACCAAGCCAGTAGCCATATGAAACATAATATTCGAATACTGCAGTATCCCTATCTCCTAGAACAATACCTTGTACCAGGTAGGTGCTTAACAAATGTTTGATGAAATTTTATTGAATCACGGTGGGATTTTGCTGGATGTCTCATTGAAACAACAGGAGATAAATAGCTTTGCTTTGTGATCACCTGTAACCCATATGATTTCTTCAATGAAGAATTACCATATTTGTAAAACAATAAACTCTAGGTATTGAAAGGAGATTCTGTTTTATATATATTCTCATATATCCGATTTTTTTTAAGACTACAATGGTAGGGAAAGTGACAGGAGAAGGGAAAATTCTGCTTAAATACAGATTGTCAGAAAAGTTTGAGTGTACTAACACTTTTGGGACACCTTATAGTTTGAATTTTATTATAAATCACTATAATAGGGATAGAGACTGAGCCTGTTTTTTTCTTTGGAGTAGGAAACTCTCCAGTGAGGAAGCTTCCCCTACCAATGTAAGTTGATACCTTCTCTTCAGCTTAGAGTATGAGAGATTTGTCTGTGTCACTGAGAGTTTGTGATATGTTCAGGGTAATACAGCCAATATGTATCAAAGATGGAACTCTGAACTCAGGTTTTCCTGATTCAGAGACCAGTTCTCTATCTACCACATTGCAAACTGCCTCTCATAGCTCAAATACTATTTTTAGTTTAGCCATGATGAAACATATTCAAACTAGCTGATTTTTATCTTAGACTTATTTTTCTTCAGATATTTCTACAAAAATCCCTATGATCATGATCATGATACAACTATGGCAAAATTTTTATATTAAAAAAGTTGAAATCACCCATGTGTTATAGAGGACAAATTAAATTATCTTTTAAACAGCCTTGAAATTGTCTCAGTCATTAAAGAGCAGAGAGCTAATAAAATACCTTGTCCCAATAAAGTCTATGCAGAGTTTTATATGTAGATGTCCTTTCTTGAAGATTTTATTGGCAATATGTAATGCTGCTTTTATAGAATAGGGACCTTCTATAACTATGCTAAAAGGTTAAGAATCCCAAAGTTTAAAAATTATACTGTAGACAAATTTCTCCTATAAATGTTGATTTAAAAGTACCTTAAGGAGCTCTTTCTTATTTGGATGTAATGGATCACATTAGTTTGATTTAAAATAATAGCAACAACAAAAAAGGCCCTACTTAAAACTTTTAAGACCAACAAGTATTTGTTGTTGTTTCTCTCCCTTTCTTTGTGTCATTGTAGCTTAGCACAGTGTCTGGTCCATAGCAGCACTTAATTAATACCCATTGATTTGACGCGTGTGTAAGTGTACTTTTTTTCATGTAAAAGACAGAAGTATATCTTTGTTGCTGTTTTAAAGTTGTTTCAATCATGTCTGACTCTTCATGAACCAATTTGGTGGTTTTTCAGCAAAGATGTTAGAGTGGTGTACTATTTTCTTCTCCAGCTCATTTTATACATGAGGAAACTGAGGTAAACAGAGTTAAGTTACTTGCCCAGGGACCCACAGTTAGGAAGTATCTGAGGCCAGATTTGAACTAAGGTCTGCCTTCCAGGCCTTGCATTCTATTCATTGTGCCACCTGGTTGCCCAGTTAATATATCTTTTTTGCAAGCTGAATTTCTGCAACAGAATTTTTTTGCAAGTGAATGTCTTACAGACAATAATAGTCATTTTTGCTTAAATTTAATTTACTATTCCATAAAAAAAATATTAGCTAGGGCATAGGGATATAGTTCATTAGAAGAGTAAATTGAGATTCTAAGAAAGTTCTCTAAACTTTTCATTTGTATGTTTATAATTTTTCTTTTTGCTTTCTTTTTTTTTTTGTTTGAGTAGGAATGGAGGAGGTTACAACTTGGAAATGGGGTTTAAGGATTATCATATGTATACAATATTATTTATTTTCTTTTTTTAAAAAAGTTGGATATTATAAAACTTTCAAGTCTTTTTCTAATATCTTGGCCACTTTTAGTGTGGGCATCTTTTCCCCTCTCATAATATTTCTAAACACATTCCTTATTAAGTCAGGTAATTGACAAAATTTTAATTCACTCACCATATAAAAATAGGTCTATATTTGTATCCCTCCTTAAGATAAATTAAGTATAACTCACAATTGTCAAGCCCCTGAATCTGGATGAGAATATTCCTTATTGGCCCAAACATCTAGTCTGTTCATTCTGCATTTCTCTGAGTAGAACAAAATGCTATTATTTCCCTCTAGAGTATTTCCCATCTGTCTGTGTTCTTTATAATTTATTATTTTTATCTGCATAACTAGTATGAGTTCTATGGAACAAAGAATTATTCATCAAATGTTGTTACGTGAATATTATGGGATTTATTTACTTATAATAACAGAACATCAGCTCTAATAATAGTTGTTTGGGGTACAAGGACTGGACTTGTGATACCACTGGTTCAGAGAATACCCAGATGTTGAAACTCTACCTTCTATTATAGATTAACACATTCTCTGCGAATAATAATCTCTCAAAATGATTTTAGGAACCAGGAATTCAAATAACTCTTATACAGCATCATACAATAAGTATATGTGAGAGGCAAGGACTTGAAACCAGAACGTTTTGGCTTTTGAGGTCAGTTTTTTGTCACTACTATACATTTTTGCAATGAATTCTTACACCAAATTGAAATTCCTTCCTTAGGATTAAGTTAGGGGGAGATGTAATTCTGGCCACTCGGGGCATCTATAATCAAGAGACTGAAGACAGGATTTAATTTGTAAGGTGAGAATAGTCTTACAAATGCAAAGTAACTTTGATTGGCACTTTTCTACCAATCCTGAATATGATTTAGATGAACAATAGAAAACTCTACCTTTGACCCTCTTTCAAATTATTTTGGTTTCTGCAGATTTATTCCTCTATTCATTATAATTATAAAGTAAAACTATTATTCAGTAAAACTCACACAATGCACATTGACAGCATAAAAAAGGCCATATTTCAATCGTTTGCATATTCACTTGGGTTAAGGAATATGAAGAAAAATAATCTTGACCCCTCATTTCTTAATAATCTGTTTTGGGCTTATTACTATTCTTTTTCTCCTTGATAATGAAGGGGAGTAAAGAGACTCAGAAGATAAAATTTTAGGTAATTATAATGAATAACAGCATTTAATACTTTCATTTCACATAAGAGAATTTGTTTTTCTTACTGCATTTATCTCTGTTTTGAGAATTACTTAAAAATAGAATGAGAGAATGAGGAGGAAGATAGAATACAGGTGTTATATAATAATGTAGGAAAGTGGAGAAGAAAAAAAGAGAACCTAATGATATATAAAGAGAAGGCTGAAAAGTTAGAGGCAAAATAAGTATAGCTCTTTTAAAAGTTTGGTTGATACTGCTGAATGTGTTTTTCACTCTGAAAATGGAAAACCTGCATTTCTCTGGTGGTCTATAAAAACTAAATAGGGATAATTTCAGGGCTTTTGAGCAACAATTAAGCAATGATAGGCAAAAGGAAAACAAAATGTGAATTTATAAATTCAAGTATACTAACCAATTTTTGCAAGCTACACTTAAAAACATGAGGGAAGAAAATTGGTCAGTATCAGACTAATCAGTGTTAAATAATGAGAATGTTGAAAATGATGTATCTATAGTAGGTAGTAATCAGAAAAGTAATAATGGGCTAAAATAAACCAGAAAATTATGTATTCTTTAAAAGATGGCAAATTAATAAACTGCTCCTTACTCATTTGCCAAGTATCTAGAATCACTAACATGGTACTCACTCTATTTAAAAAAAAAAGCAGATGAAAATATACATACACAGGGGTGGCTAGGTGGCACAGTGAATAGAGCACTGGCCCTGGAGTCAGGAGGACCTGAGTTCAAATTCTGACTCAGACACTTAACACAAAAACTAGCCATGTGACCTTGGGCAAGTCACTTAACCCCAATTGTCCCCCCAAAAGCAAATAAACAAACAAACCAAATACATAATATAATATATGTATATACACATACGTATATGTTCACATATATAACACATATTCATATATAACACGTATATATGTATATATACATATGTGTATATATACATATATACATATAAGATATACATATACACACTAAAATATTCAGGTCTGAATGTTAGACATAATTTTACTTTAAAAATTAACTCATATTGCCTGGAAAAAGACTACTGTGTAGCATTAATTATTTATTGATTATTATTCAACTGATTTTGTTTATTTATTTGTTTTATCTCTCTCTTCAACAAAGAAACAGTCATTTAATTTGGAAACAGAATCTGACCCCAACCTACCATTTAGCCTTATTTTCCATGGTGAATTCTAATCTCCCAGTCTTGGGATATACCCATTCTTATTTTTTTTTCATTCTTTACACTCTTTGTGTCTATCATAAAAAGGGCTTCTGGAAAGCCAAGTCTGAACTTTACATACCCACACACATACACACACGCATGCACACACACACACACACACTTTTTAATCTTATCTAAATGTTTCATTGAATGTTTCCTTTTATTGTCATTCACTTATTTTTATTCATTTTTTCATTCAATGAATTTGGTTATATATTTCTGGGATTTTTTCCCCCTAAATTGCCTCTCACTTAGAAATACCAGTTTGTTCCAGAAGTAGATTTGCGTCCTGAAAATCATTTTGGATCCCACTTTATGAAACCAAGTTCTCTCCCTAAGTTTTACCATGATTTCTCACTGCTTCTGAGGTCATATCACTCTATCTCTAATTCTTGGACCATCCTTTTTACCCCTTCCAACTCCCTTAAGTATTAAAAGCTCATATAGAATCCCTTCTCATAAGGTTGCATGTAGACCTGAGATATATAACCCTTTTGGATTTCATGCAAATGATGAAACATGGCTTAAAATTCCACTGCACTTTACTCCCTCCTCTCAATATCTTTTTTTTTTTCATTCTCTAACAGTACCTCCCTCCCCTCCCCACATCTCGCTCACAATTCATGACAATAAATTAAGAGTACTCTCCTTTCTACACTCATCTCTAGCCTGATGGAAATACATGTTTTCTCTCCAATTGGAATATGAGATCCCTGATAGCAGGTACCATGTTATTGTTGTTGTGGGTTTGTGGTTTTTTTTTTTTGTTGTTGTTACTTAGCTTTTGCTGTGGTGGTGGTGGTTTTTCCTTCCTTCCTTCCTTCCTTCCTTCCTTCCTTCCTTCCTTCCTTCCTTCCTTCCTTCCTTCCTTCCTTTCTTCCTTCCTTCCTTCCACCCTTCTTCCCTTCCTATTTCCAATACTTAGCCCAGTACTTGGCACCTAGTAAGCAACTCGTGGTTTTTGACTTTTTGTCTTGCCTTCCCTCTCCCTGCTAATTTCACTTTCCTCTTTTGTTATTCTTACCACAAATCATATTGATTCACTCATCAGAGGATGACATATTTAATCAATGTAATATTAATTGATTTCTTCCTCCTTTTGTTCTCCTGATTCTTTTAAGATTCCCTCAAGTCTTTTGCTTTTTAGATCTTTTTTATCCTTGTTGATTACTCTTTGGTCTTTCTCCTATGCCTCAGTCCAATTTCCTTCTTTTCTTTTTTCTCTCTTTCTTTCTTTCTTTCTTTCTTTCTTTCTTTCTCTCTTTCTGTCTGTCTGTCTGTCTGTCTGTCTTTCTGTCTGTCTGTCTTTCTTCCTAACATAAGAGATCTGAATTCACTACTTGGTCTTTTCTTAATAATTGTACTTTTTAATTTTCTTTAGGTTGCCTTCCCATGAAGTGTATTCAAATGAAATGTTTTATTCGCCTCTGTATTATTTTTTAAGTCCCTGTATCAAGGCAAGAAGGAATCTTCATTCAGTTCTCTTATAGAAGAAAGGGTGCCACTCCAAAATAAAATCCTTTAAAGTGTCAGGATTTGATACCATCCCTCTGATAGAACTCCCAGGAAAGTTTAGGAGGGTCTTGGCTGTAAGTCAGTGGACAATATGTGTGGTGATAAGAAACAAGCCATGCTTCTACTTAGATTCCAGGACAGGTTGCATGTAAGAAGTGTATAACATATTAGCTTCTTTGCATCAGTTAACCAGTACTCATTAAAGAGAATGGGGACATACACTGCTATAGGTATAATTATTGGTATTATGTCCCTGATGGTCCTGGTTTTGCTCCTATTCACCAATACAACTTTCCGTTGGTAGATCTACTACGAATTTACCTTGATATTACCTTCATTGAATGAGCTATATGATTTAAAAGACTTTCATGTCACTGATGTTTATGATGGGCTTTTTCCCAAGATAAACATTGTTTCAATGCCTTTTAAGTAGTGCGAAGGCCCTAGGAAGATTTCTACAACTTTGCCCCCAAATGGTGGAATGTGGTATTAACAGTGTTTGTTTTATTTAGGCTTGGGTGTTTTGTTTGAGGTATTCCTCATATTTGGCACAATTTCCATGGATTTGCAGCACATCATTTTGACTGAGAATTGCCTCCCTAACAAATGCTGAGGCAAAAAGGGTATAAAGTACGTTTATATTTGTATCCTTCTAATCCTTTGGTATAGGTGAAGGCATTTTTATCATACTTTATGAGTGTTTCTTCTGTTCCCAGTACTGGTTTGAAACCCTGGATTGGTCTGATTTAGGTCTGGCTCAAAATCCATGCCTTCCTCCTCTTTCCACTTCAGTTCTCTTTCATATGATTTCAATCCTAATTCAATAACACTACTGACGTCAATATTTAGTGAGTGCCCTGAGTGGAAGTAATCTCCTTTACCCCTCTTCACCTTCTTTCTTCTGCCCTTTTTATTTTAATGACATTTCAAATACTTAAAGAATATTCCTCTGGTCAGTCTCTGAACCATTTTTTTTTTTTCGGATCTAGACTTGTGATTTCATCTATAAACATAGCTTTTGGTATGGGAATGCCTCCCACTGATGATATCAACAATTTCTCTGTAACTTAGTAGTCTTAATGAGTTGACTGGGTACCTTGAGAGCTTAAGACCAGATTCTCATGATTAGTATCGATTTGAAGCAGGGCTCTCACCCAGTTCTTTCTAGCTGTAAATTCATTTTTTTAAAATTTAGCACACAACTTTATATCCCGGTTCTACTACTGCCCTGTTAAGAAATTATGAACAGCTTTAAAAATATACATAGATTAAATGCCCTTACTTTTGAGTGATTCTAACCCACCGAATTATCTTTTCACATTTTGTACATCAGCTGTTGAACAGTGCACACAATTTTTTATAGAAAGATTACTTGATTAAGGAACATTTACAATATTCTCAAATATATTTTTGAGACTCAGCTTTAAATAAAGCAGATGTTCATTCACTACTTCTGTGACATCGCTTATGATTAGTGATCAAATATCCGTTACATCAATCTGAAGAGAAAGTGTTCCAACTCCTATCAGTAGCATATGCCTTAATTAAGGTACTGATAATGTCTTAGACATTAGGTGATATAAGTACTCTTCTTTTCAAATTACATATTTCCCCCATATACATCAAGGGTATGCTTAATCAAAATATATGGAAAGAAGAGCAGGTTTCCACAAATATTTTTCTCTAGCAGAACAAATCTTCACAGTGAAACACTTAACTGATAAATATAGAGTATACAAGATTCTACTTCAAAGTTAGGATTACAGGATCATAAAAAATAATAAAATTTGATAGAGCAAAATGCATTCTTAAAGGTTCCTTTCAACAAGGTGTCTTCCATGCATATGTTAAGGGTATTTATGCTTCTTAGTGGATTCAACCAGATAGATAACTTTCTTCAATGATCCTAAGATCCTAAGATTAGTAATATCAAGTAAGGAACAAACAAGGCTTGCTGAAAGGTGTTCACCTGTGCATACCTCACAGCTATCTGTAAAAGATAATCAAGAGACATGTGCCTGAGAATGAAGGTACATTGGTCCTTCCACAAAACTGAAGGATAAAAGATGGTATCCTGCCTAATTGCTAAATAAGTAGCCACTACACACACATATAAACACACATACACACACATACATATATATATATATAAACTACATATATACACATTACACACATATACCACACACATATATACATAACTCACATATATACACATGTATATGTATGCATATATAAATGTATGCATATATATATATATATATGTTTTTATGGGGAGAGAAGTAACTCATATACTCTGAACTGGAATAATCTTACAGATCTTTGACTCCAATAACTTATTTTTACAAATGAAGTACTGAGATTAAAAAACATAAGTAACTGGCCCAGTGTCACATAGGTAGCAAATAGCAGAATTGAGGGCTTCTGATTCTAAACTCCAAATATCTGTAGCACATTGAACAGATAAAGTTATTCAGCATTTATAGAAGAGTGAGAAAAAGAATCACCCAAAATGAGAAGGTAAGGACAAATCAAAGAAACACAGGATCATAGTAAAAGCCTGACAGATTTAGAAAGCTAACATTCTTTTTTTTTTTTTTAAGATTTTTCTTTTTGCTCTTTTGGAGGGGGAAGGTAGGGCAATTGGGATTAAGTGACTTGCCCAAGGTCACATGGCTAGTTTAGTGTTAAGTGTCTGAGGCTGAATTTGAACTCAGGTCCTCCTGACTCCAGGGCCAGTGCTCTTTTCACTCACTGTACCACCTAGCTGCCCCAAAAGCTAACATTCTTACAAGTGAAATTAGCAATGTTACCCATTGTCATAAACATATCAGTAATTGAATCAAAGCTTAATATAATTGCTCTTAAAGTATCTAACTTTGTTAAAGTTTTTCCCTTTAGGGACATATTCGTATAATGTGTATTGTAGATGTAATTTTTCTTTCTACCTTTTTTTTTTTACTCCATTCATTTCATGACAATATATGTTTTTCAACTCAATACTGAAAGACTATATAATTTAACATAATCATTTATACAATGAAGTAGCAATTACTGAATTCTTCTCTTCTTTCCTTTCTATAAAAAATTCATGGGAGTCCCTGATAATACATATTGTCAGCTAGTTCCGCAACATACAGGTTCTATATCTTTAATGGCTATTGATGAATAAGCCTCAAAATTTCTTGATTACAAAGGCATTTATCTAAGAAGCATATTAAAATATTCTAAATTTCATATATTGAAATGAGATAACATGAAAACATATTTTCTTGTGGAATTTTTATAATCAATTAGATACACTCATACTTTAATCAACATTTAGGGAGGTAACAGAATTGATAGAATTAAAAATTATTTAAGCCAACTTCCTTCCACTATACAAATAATGAGGGAACTGAAGGCTAGAGAAGAAAAATTACTTGCCTCCAGAATACAAAGGTAAAAATAGAATTGACAGAATTCAAACCCAGGACTTTTTTCTCCATATACAGAGATATTAAACAAGATTGCTTTTGATTTTTGTTTTAATTTGAAATTGAATTCCTAGAAGAACAAAAGAATATAAATCCTAATACCAAAAAAATTACAATTACAATATAAGGGACTGTCAGAAATGAAGCCACAAAAAGTCTTATTCTAAAAGATTACAAAAAAGATCAAATTCAGGTCCTGCCCACATATGGGCATCATTTTAGTTTTGCATGGCACCCTTTTTTCTTTGTATTCCAAATGTCTCGGTGAAGCAAAATTTATATTAGATTAAGTTATTTACTAAAACTATTTCCATTTAAGCTGAAACTGAGCAAAAGAGGAGAAAGCGAAGCTATTTGCAGTTGCCTCATCTTTTTTTTCTTACTTTTTTGGAGGGCAATTGGGGTTAAGTACCTTGCCCAAAGTCATCCGGCTAGTAATTGTGTCAAGTGTCTGAGGCTGGATTTGAACTCAGGTCCCCCTGACTCCAGGGCTGGTGCTCTATCCACTGTGCCACCTAGCCACCTGCAATTAGCTCATCTTGATCTACATTTAGTCATGGCTTCATGAATAATTTTGTCATATGCTTCATGAATAATTTTGACATAGAAAAAATATCATCTCCAGCTATGAATAGTAAGTGTAGACAATAGAGACTAAAAGTGTCATTTCATTGGCATAGAGAACTTCAGGGTGAGGAAACTCCCTCTACCAGTGTAGACCACCAATTTCTCTGAAATTTATAATCTTAAATATTTGCCTAGGGCATTCAGAAATTAAGTGACTGGTACAGGGTCACACAGCACATACTAGAGACTGGACATGAACACAGGCCATATAGGATCCAAGGTTCTGCTAGATATTGACCACTCCATACTGTGTCTATTGACTATAGATAATGTGTATTGTCTTATTTCCTCAAATGAAGTCAATGATTCTAAGCTTTAACATTTAATACTTACATAGCTCTTCAAATAAGCAGGTAGATGGTACAGTGGCTACAGTTGGGCATGAAGTCAGGAAGACCTGAGTTCAAATCTGGCTTCAGGCACTAGCTATGTGATCCTAGGCAAGTCACTTAATGCTGTTTGCCTCAGTTTCCTCATCCGTAAAATGAATTAGAAAAGGCAATGGCAACCTACTCCAGTATCTTTGCCAAGAAAACCCCAAATGGGGTCATGAAGAGTTGGACATGATTGAAACAACTGTACAACAACCAAAAATCTCTTCAAAGAAACAGCAAACACAAAGAGCACCTGCTTCCACTTGCTGATCCCTGTCCATTGTGGAGATATTAATAAGAAAATTATTTTTTTTACCAGAAAATAGAAGTATTTTCATCCTCACCATGTGGTGTTTATTCATGTAGGTGAGTTCTTTACAAGATGCATCTTCCTCATACACAGTAATAGGGAAACTAACTCCTTTTCAAGGGATTTCCTCTTATATTTCTGGTTGTTGTTGCTTGTCCTTCTTTCTCAAAGAGACCATGACATCATGCAGGTGATTCCATGACATGTAAATGAATTGGATTTAAGTGAGGGAGGGCTGTGTAAAGTCACTAGATGCACTTTCACCTCCAGAGCCATCTGAGTCCAGGAGTCAGATACATATCAAGATGACTAGAGAAAGCCCCTCTACTTCTAGATGGATTTACAAAGATAGAACAACTTTTAACTGGTTCCATTTATTTGCAATATATTACAGAGCATTAAGGAGGCAAGAAGTTCATTTAGATGAGTATTTTAATAGTCTTGGGAAGGAGAGAAGAGATACCTCAATCTATGATGACCTAGTTATAGGTATAATCTGTAACCAGGTAAGACCACAAATTGTCAGAATATATTAATTACCAAATTTCATGTCATGAGTGTGAATATGCTTTGTTGGCCAAGATCCAGCGACATTATGGATAGGAAAACATGAATAAATATTTTTTATCAGACTGTTGTCTTAATTTTAGTTAGTTTCCCCCACCCTTAAGCTTGAGTATGCATTCATGCCAGGCTCTGATCCAAGGCAAGCTCATAAAGTATGGATATTTAAGCACTTCAGCAACATGGCTCCTAAATTCCTCTGATAAAAGTAGGTTGTGCTGAATGTACATTAAACAAATGAAATGACAATCTTGAATCCATTAATGTACCTCATTCCCTTTCTAATACAGCTATGCCAACTATAATTTGTTCATTTCAATTGCAATCCAGTGAACTTCAAAATTAAAGAGATGTTTTCAATTAGTATTATACTTTAACCCTATTAAATGATATAATTTGATTTTAATGACCAAAGTTCTGTATTTCTTTTAAAAGAAATAGTGACTTGAAAATATCAGTTATCTTCTGCTGATATAATATAAAAAAATATTTATCTTTCATCAGAAAATTCAGGATTTTTCTATAGTATTTTCTCTCCTTATGATTTATATAACAGTACATACACTAGTACAATAGCAAGAGTGGTTTAAAGAACGTTTTCACTAAAAGCTTCAAACTCAGTTTTGCTCTTAAGAACTGATGATATATCTGAACTCTGCTGGGGACACTGTGATGTATAGCAAACAGTAGAATTGTACTGGGCCATTTGAAAAAGGTTACAGTTGTCATTATTAGAATGACAAGGGCTATTTCTCGTCAACTTTTTTTAAAGGTATAAAAAACACCTTTAAAGTAGTAGCTGAATAGGTCAGGAAGATAGAATTCTAAATTTTGGGAGCTCTAATTTCTATTTTAACTTCAATATGGACTAGAAATATATATGTATTCCTACCTTCTCTTTAATTCTGACAGGAAGACTTAATTGGCAGTAGGTACTAAAACCAAGAGAATAGCTTATAGAATGGGCCAGCCTCAGAACTGAGAAGAACTGGATTCCTGTTCTGCCTTTAAAATATACAAGTCACTTAGACCCTCAACACCCCCAGGCAATTCTCTGAGAATGTAGGAGAATTACAGGAGACTTGCAGTTCTGAATCAGTGAGAATTTCTGTGTAAGAAATTCCCCTATAGAAAATGTTGGAATCAAGATTTTAACCTAGTTCCTCTGTTTCTAAATATAACATTCTTTCCATTATACTAAGCTGAGAAGATAGTTTTAATCATTTGATATTTTAGTCCATTTATAGTATGCAAAACTTGTTTTGTATTAAGAACTAATCAGTCTCCTTTAGACTGGAAACTCCCTGAAAGCAAGAACTTTGTTGTTGTTGTTTAGTTGTTTTTCAATAGTGATTCCTTTGGGTTTTGTTTGTTTTATTTTGTTGGCAGTGATACTTGAGTTTCCTTCTCAAGTTTATTTTACAAATGAGGAATCTGAGACAAATAGGATTAAGTGACTTGCCCTGGGTCACACAGTTAGGAAGTGTCTGAGGCCATATTTGAACTCAGCTTTTCCTCACTCCAGACCTGACACTTTACCCACTGTGCCACTTTGCTGCTTTTCTTTGATGTTTCTTTATATCCTCAGCACTTAGCACAACACCAGGATTAAAATAGGCCCTTAATAAATGCTGACAATCAGCATACTATTTAATATAAAGTTTTAGGATTTTGTTTACTTTTTTTTTTTAAACTGCATAATCCACATCTACGTGAACTTTGCTCATCAGGGGAGAAGTGGAAATTAAAGTAGAGCAAAATTCAGTTCTAAAGCACATTTTAGTTACCCATCATATTTATGCTAGGCACTAGAGCTACAAAGACAAAAAACTAAACAGTTCTTGGCTTTAAGAAGCATATATCCTACAACAACACATTAAAAGAAAAAAATACGTTAAATACAAAACGTAGACAAAGTAATAGAAATGATTTCACTAGGGGAGAAGATTAACAACTGGAAAGATTAGTGAAGGTTTTTAGTTACTTCTTGAAAGTAGCTCTTGACTACGAGAGAGAGAGGTGAGATAGGCAAGAATTCTACACATAAGGGACAGACTGTGAAGGTCTCAGAGTCAAAAATGGTGAATTGTAATGGCATTAAGGGGGAATCAAAAGCAGGCCAGCTTGGTTAGAAGAGTTAAAGAGTAGAAAGAAGGGTTAGAACCAAATGGTGAAGAGCTTTAAATGTCAGGCAGAGTCCTTTATATTTTATCCTAGAGACAATGAAGAGTTACTGAAACTTTGAGCAGAGGCATAGGATGATCAGAAGAGAGGAAGTGATAAGAGATGAAAGAAAGTCTTGTGGAACTAGGAAACTGAGAAGAAAAAATCTTAGTAGACTGGCAACAAGTAATTTTAATTAATACAGGCTGTTTTCCCAGATACCTCCTACTCTACAAACTGGTGGTCACATCACAAAGTCTCTACCCACAGCAGATAATTTGTTTAGAGATTCTTCCCATCTCTATATGTGGATTGAGTATCATTTTCCTTAAGAACCACTTTCAAATTAGTATATTTCTTCCCACATTGTCCTTGACTTTTAATCACCACATATCTCTTAATCTTTTTTTTTTTTTAAAGCAATTGGGGTTAAGTAACTTGCTCAAGGTTACACGGCTAGTCATTATTTATGCGTGGGTGCTCATTTTCTGAGGCCGGATTTGATCTCGGGTCATCCAAACTCCGAGGCCAGCACTCTTACTCACTGCACCACCCAGCCGCCCCTTTAGGGCAATTGGGGTTAAGTAACTTGCCCAAGGTTACACGGCTAGGTTTTTGTTTGTATGGATTAAGTGTCAGAGGCCGGCTCCGAACTCAGGTCCTTCTGATTCCAGGGCCAGCGCTCTATTCACTGCGCCACCTAGCCGCCCCTCTCTTAATCTTTTAATGTTTCAGTGCTCTACCTTGTCTCCTTGACTCTAATTCCTACAAAGTCTAATTTATCCTGTATAGTGGAAGTTTTTCCCATTAATTATAGTTTTTGTTTTCAAATGAATTCAATTAACAATCCAAACCAACATGTGTTTATTACACAGTTCTACTTTAAAACCTTCTTTGTTTCCCTATCATCAAATTCCTTATCTATTTTTTAGGAATTCCCACAAAGTATACTCCTCACTCTACTAATATGGTAAAATTTTCATTCAAGTTAAGATTGTCTCCTCAGTGCTTTACAAACTCTCTCCTCTTTTTTTGCCACTGCTTCTTTATTCAGGTTTTCCTATCCCACCCCATATAAACCTCAGGGTGAAGATACTTAACTATGAACCCTCATTCATCCATATCCAAAAACAAACACAACAAAGTCCAAAACCCTAATTTATCCAAATCCAGCAACAATGCCAACAACAATAAGTCCAAACCTCTTCTCTATTACAACAGATATTTAGGAAGGTAAAGATTATTCCATTACCCAATGGAGTTAATGTGAACATTGCTTTTATTCATATATTAATAAGAAAGAGTTATGCTATTCCTTAGGTCTATATATTGGAATCTGAGGCAAATGAAGGTGGAAACTTTAGCTCAGATTTGACTACTGTAAAAATCCAGATTTTATATATATATATATATATATGTATATGTGTACATATATGTATGTGTATATGTATATATATGTATATATATATAGTCAAACAACAAAATTGAGAATGGAATTAAAAGAAAGTTTTTAATTATTGATGTATGTTACTTTCTAAATTCAAATTTTGATAACTGGTGGTTTTGGAGTAAAGTCAGGATCAGAGAAGTGATGAGTGTTAATTCACAGAGGAAATATAGTGTCAAAAATGATGAATATTGATTCTGACAAACTAATTCAACCTCATTAGTATTAAAGTATTAGAGGTCTTCCTTCCTGATATAGTTTGGGGTTATATTTTATCACTGTTAATTGTAAATTTAATGTTGACATGAAGAAAAGTGTAACATTTATATTTATTCATATTATAATAATTAGATCAATATTTCTTATGTGCTTTAGAACATAATAAAATATATATGTGTACATACATAAATTTTGTAAGCAATGAAGAAAAATTAAAGGAGTATAGTTAATACTCAGATTTTATTAGTATTAAAAATTGAATAGCTTGTAGCAGAGATAACTGGGTAGAAACCTGCATATGAAATAATGCTATCAGAGTTTCATGGCCACTGAAAGCCAACCAGAGTACACAGAAACAGACACCTATGAAACTCTAGTTTTAGTAGTCTCCTTTCCTCCTGTGGAAAGGCCACCCCACCCCAGACCCCTTCCAGAGTCAACCCCCCATTCCCAATGCCACCTTCAACAAACAATCAAACTCTGACAGGATGCCTCATACTTAATGCCAAAGGAGAGAAAACAAAACCAAACCAAACCTGAAGGGTTAAGCTATACCTTGCCTAGGTTGAGATTGAGTTAAGTATCCTTCTGTGTGTTTTTATGCCTAGAAACTCTATCTGAATTACAAAAACCTTATCTCTCACTAGGGGAGTGTATTTAACTCTAACAGAAGTCCAGATCTGCATATAACAACTCTCAATACCATCCTCAGAGATTCCTGGGTACAAAAGCAATGCTATTAAGTATATATATGACAATTTAGAGACTTCCAAAGACTGATAACTTTAATTTCTGGGGATACTTCAATAAAATCAATGTTAGCAAACTAGCCATCAGTATATTCCTTAGTGTCTGATCATTGAAAGTGTTTGATGCCAGATTGATATTGATCTACTGATTAATCAATTTTGATTAATCTATTTGTATAACAGGAGCACTCTGGGAAAACCCTTGATCTTATAGACCAGGTCACCTTCCCTGGAGTTGAGTATATACTCTTGTACCTTCCTTATAGGACAGATACTCTAGATCCTTAATAAAGGACAAATACTTTATTGAGATAATGTTTAATCTCAGTCTCCTAACTGCTCACCAATGATGAGTTATGTCAAAGATGGTGGGTGACTTAGTTAAGAGGAGTTATATATTCTTCACCCATAAGAAGAAAGAAGAAGCAAGGGTTCATTATCATTAAAATGATGGCCTCTATTTGGGGCCACATTCAGGGCTTTCCCTCACTTGGAATTCCAGCAAAAGAATGGGAGAACTGTTTTCTTCTCCCACAAGGGAAGTAACAACTAAAATCCATGGCATATTATTCTTGTATCATCATCATCATCATCATCATCATCATCATCATCATCATCATCATCATCATCATCATCATCATCATCATCATCAAAATCATCACTGGGAAAAGTCCTCTTATAGTCATAATACTTGATAGAGATTAATAATAAGCATGTAGGATTGTCCATAGACATCCACATTTATTATATATCACTATATTGCTGTATCCTTATAATTTTATCCAAATGCTTCTTTGTTATGTGCAAAAATATGCATAGTAACTGAGTTGGAAGATATTGTGATGTGTGTGTTGTGTATATATAAACATTCTCAATCAGGAGTTTACAATTGAAATACTGTTGAGATAATTGATGAATAAAGAGACTTTTAAGACATCTGAATAATGACATAGGGAATTAGCCAAGGAGAAAATGGAATCTGTAGAACTAATCTTATCAAGCCAAAATGAAAGTGGATTAAAAAAAATACTAATTAGTTTGGTAATGTTCTAAGGGTACAAGTAACTGTTTTTCAAGATTTCATTTTCTTTGTTTATTGGTCAAGTCTAACTTGTTTGTCATTCATTTTCATTCTGAAGTTAATTAACTCAATAAATAACCAAATTATACTATTTACTGCACATACCACATGAAAATGTTTTCCACTGGCAATGTATTAAAGTTACCTGGATAATATACAATCTCTTCTATTATTCAATTCCTCAGTTCCATACAAATAACATTTCTTTATATGTGAGGGGTAGAGGGAGGCAAAATAATATTTTTCTAAATGAAAAGAGGCTGATAGAACAATGCCAAATAATTTTTTTAATGTAGGTGAAACTCAAAGTATATGTATATCTATATATGTGTGCATGTGTTGTGTGTATACACACATATGTATACATATACATATGTATACACATATGTGTATATTTACACATGCATACATATAGAGAGACTGTAAAAATGGATGCCTAATTAATAGCTTAAATTACTATAAGGTGATGTTTTATATATAAATATACATGGATATATAAGATCTGAGATACATCAATTATCATTAATTCAGAAATATTTTTCCATCTACTGATATTTAGACCAACTTTATATATACCTTATTCAATCACTTATTTAACGCTATAATTCTAAGAGGTTTATTTTGTTCTTTACAACCAATGGCCAACATTAATCACCAGTAAAATCTAGAATGAAATATTTCACACACTGAACAAGTTTTAAAAATTACATTTCAACAAACTGTGAATTAGAAGAAATTAATCTTCACCATCTTCACTTCTCATACTAGAAATTCCCCACACAGACAAAAAAACATAGATGGGGGGGTAAAGTCATTCATAATCCAATCCAATCTAAAAGGCATCAGTTGTTAATTAAAACAAAGTTTTATTTGGCAGTCACTAGTTATTGCAAATAAAACTTGAATCACTTAAAACAACATTCTATCAAAATAGAAAACAAAACATTTAAATAACTTCCTAAGGGGCACATTAGATATAGAATGGAAATCACTTTGGAGAAAAACTGATATCTTTGTACATAAAATACACACACACACATATAGATAAGAACAAATATTTCACTAAATAAAAATGTACATTTCTCAAAAGTAATTACTATGAAGTATATTAAAGAAACCAAAGTTCTGTACTTCACTGTACTTAGGGAACTGTTCTATGAATTTCTATTCTCTAGTAAACTGAGTCAATGAATAAAATGTTCTTGTATATTCGTAATGAACTTTGTAATTTAATTATATTAATCACATATACCTTTTAAAGAAAATAATGTGTATATGAATATGATTTTATATTTGGATGTGTGTCTATATGTATCTTTCTATCTATCTATTTATCTATCCATTCATCCATCTATCCATCTATCTATGTAAATAGATACAGTGCATAGAGTGACAGATCTGGAGTTAGGAAGACTCATCTTTCTGAATTCAAATCTAACCTCAGACACTTAATAGCTGTGTGACCTTGGGCAAGTCATTTAAATCTGTTTCCCTCAGTTTTCTCATCTGTAAAATGAGCTTGAGAAGGAAATGGTAAACGATTCCAGGTTCTTTGCCAAGAAAACACCAAAGGGAATCATGAAGAGTCTTAGATAACTAAAAAATGACTGAACAAAATGTATGAAAATAGATTCTCACAGAATGCTCTATATTATCAAGGAACATTTGATCCAACTATCTTTCAAATAGCAAATGCAGAATGACTTTTCCTGCACATTACATTTCAGTATCAGAGAGATCACTTTAGTGTATTATTTATATCATTGTTGTTATTGACTATCATTTTAAATTGATGATTTTTAAGTCTACTTATGAAAAGTATAACTAGATGTCTCCCTCACTCAACTGAAAGGAAGAATTCAGTTATTATTAAAGTCACATAAAGTCACTGATTATATAATCTGGGGTTCATGTATATAGACTCACCTACTCTTTGGAAAAGCCCTTTAGATAATTAAGTGGATTTTCCAGTTGCTATTCTGATTAGCTAATAGCTCACAGACAAAAAAAGCAAGTGATTCTGACACTGAAGTGACCAAAATTAGATATGAATGCTTACTAGATTGTTCATTGAATATCAAATATTTAACAATGTTGATAGGAAATTAAAAGTTAACTATCAATGAACTTGTATTTAGAAGCATTAAATTCTTTTAAAAATTAATACAATTATATACATATACACATACAAACATATATATGCATATGTAAATATATACACATATAACATGTCTATACATAGATTCATATATACATATATAGAAATGTATATATAGTAGATGTATGTACATATATCATATGCATAGATTCTGCCAAACCTTTTTTAATATTTACTATGCTTATGTTCCAGAGTTGTCAATAAAGGGCAAAGGTTAGGGTTAATTATGTGATTTAGTAAGGATTCATACTGTTCTTTCATCAAAATCTCAAGTCACTATAATATGGTCATGTTATTTCTGTTAGATAAAGAGGAGGACTTGAAAGAAAAAAAATTATAACCATCCCTCACCTAGGTCCTTAGAGATCATACCATACATAGTTCTTTAGTGACTATCTGCTATTCTAGCTGTTTCCCCTAAATGCTCAATTACTTATTTCATGCTCCTAGAATGTGAGAAGCAAGTCACCAATTTTGAAAAAAAATTCAAAAACATTTGGACATTTGGAAGACCTACAAGTGTTATCACATAACTATACTTATGAGTCACATGCCAAAATATATGATTTTTATATTAGTGTGTGGAATAAAAGCTACTTAGAAGTCACTTGGTAATAAAAAGAAATAAAAATTACCATTTGGAACCTCTCCAGAGTTATAAAATATATATATATAATGTCTGTGCTCACAATAGATTGCTGCTTTAACCAGTGGGTTATAATACCTTTCATAGAAGGAGTAGATGAGCAAAATTGGGAAGGAAGGCTAATTAATTATAGCGGTCTATCAAATTTCTTGACGAATTAAGCATAATGCTAACTATTTATGCTCACTTTAATCAGTAAACACATTCTAATGTAATAAGTTCAAAAGTATACTATCCTACAATTGGGAAAATTTTAAAAATATATAACTCAAGTTAACATTTCAAGAACAGCTTTAAACAAGGGATTTATAACATGTACATCAAAGAGAGAAAAATTAACCACATAGAAGGAAAATGTAAAAATTAAAAAGAAAGTCTGTATCTATGAAGTCCAATAACAGATGCAGAAGTACGGAGACTAATGAAACATAAATAAAATAGAATGCAATTTCCACCAACCTTCAGGATCAAGTAGTTTCTCTATACCCAACTGATTTTTGGCTATGTTAAATGCATGGTCTAATCGTTGTGCAGCTGACTGCTGGCGAACCACACTATCCCAATCAAAGAGATCAGGCCTGAAAAAGTATTAGAAAAAAAAATCATTGGGAACATTCCTTGAAATTCATTTCAATTACATGTTAATTGCTAATCCTTTGTCATTACCAGCTAGGTAAATATTAATGCTATGTATAATTTCTCATTTGAAGTAGATCACAATTTGAATTCAAAGATTATGTTGAAAAAGAGTGAACTGCTGCTGTCAATCAATGCTTTTATGTATTTACTGAACATCTGCTGTAGAAGATGACCTATTTCTTGACCTGTGCCCCATGGAGCTGCTGCCCACCACATAATTCCAGGTGCTATTTATTTATGAATTTATGAACATAAAAGTAAGGTAAAATGACATACTTACTAGTTGTGTGACCTGGATAAGTCACCTGAACTCTCTCAGACCTAATTTTTTCATCTGCAAAATGGGAATCATAATACCACCTACCTGTTGAGAGGCTCAAATGAGATAACATATGTAAAACATTTCACAAACCTTATTGAACTATATAAATGCTAGTTATTATAGGAAAGTATTTGTTTTATTTGTGAGGCAGCTAGGTGGTGTAGAGGATAGAGTACTGTGTGCCTAGAGTCAAGAAGACCCGAATTAAAAAAAAAAGCCTCAAATAACTTACTAGCTATGTTATCCTGGGCAAGTCACAACCTCTCTGGGTCTCTGTTTTCTCAGCTGTAAAATAAGGATCACAATAATACCTCCCCCACAGAATAACTGTGACAATCAGCCCTTAATACAGGCTTCCTCCTTTCCTTTTCCCTTCCTTAAATATTGGGTGAAGAGGAGAGAGACTGATCATCTCTCTAGCATCTGAAACCACCCTCTAGTATTTAAAATAGCATCTATTATATGTGGATAGCACTGTCAGAGATGCTATGGATGACAAACTTATTCCAAGGCTCCCACTGTCAAGGAGCTTATAGTTTGGTTTAAGAGATGACAACACAGACAAACATAGACACACAGAAAAACACATACACAGAGAAACACACACACAGTCAGTTAGCTATGCTGTTATATTATGAGTGGCACAGAGAATTCGTTCTAAGGAGGGAGAAATTACTGTTAGCTGGAATGACAGGAAAGGTTTCATAGAGGAAAGCTAGCTGCATTTGGATTAGTTTGGAGTTTAAACAAGAGTGGCAATAGTAGACATGGAAAGGAATATATAAATGGAAAAATATATTTTTCTTGCATTTGGAAGGAAGATTAGGCAGAATTAACTAATTGTGTGTGTAATAATCAAATACAACTCTAAGATTTTTAATCTAGGAAGAACAAGGAAGGAAATTAGTGTTTATTAAATACTTATTATGTTCTTGGTACTATATACTAAGCACTTTACATATATTATCTCATTTGATTTTAAGCCTTGTGCACAAGGTGCTATTATTATTCCCACAGTTAAAGGCAACTGAAACAGAGAGAGGATAAATGACTTGGTCAGGGTCACATAGCTACTAAGTGTGTGAGGTTGAATTTGAACTCATATTTGTTCTGATTCCAGGTTCACTGCTCTATTCACTGTATTATCTAGGGGCCTCTAGGGAAATTCTACTATGATAGTTTCAAATAGGGAAGGTAAAAAGAGGGCAGCTCAGTAACAAGGCCACAGTAGGTTAACTAGCTCTTGACCCTAGAGGAACAAATCCCATGGCAATGACCTTGGGAACCTGGAGGATTCTCTATTTATTTGTAACAGAAAAAATTTCTTTTTCTCTCCTGTACTATGAAAGTCTGCTCCATGCACATTCAATTACTCCAGATTGAAGAAGACCAAATTTACACACAAATGAAGAGCTTTAGTGGACCAAAAACTATCCCCTTGAGGGACTTGGGACTCTTTTAGGAGAGGCTAGACACCATTTCAGGTCTGTCTGTCCCACTGCTCTCTTGTTTTCCCCTGATGAGGAGTCTCTCTTTGTTCCCAATTTCATTGCTGTCCTAATCACCTGATCCATCCTTAGCTCATTCCCAACCTAGAAGTGTGGGTTTTGACCCTTATCTCCTTCACTAAGCAGTGTGCTATAGAGGAAAGAGTACTGGACTTGAAACCAGTGGATTTGGGTTTGGATCCATGATCTAATCCTTAGTAGCTATATAACCATCATGTTTCGGAACCTGTCTTCTCATCTATAAAACACAGAGAATTATAAACACATGACCTAGCCCACAGAATTATTAGGAAGGTTCTTTGTGAACCATAAATCTCTGTAAATGTGAATTATTATTAACTATTAATAACTATCCAGGAACTTGTTGCTTAACTGCTTTTCATTCCTATTCCTGAATATTTATTTGTTTGCCGATTTACCTGAACTTTTGTAACCTTTGCCTAAAGGTCTTTGATTTATCCATCAAACATTTAAAGATTCTCTACTACAGGTGAGCCTTACAATAAAATTAAAAGCACACATTAATAGATAAGCTAACAGCACTTTTCCAATATTCTCCATCTATTTCCAACAAGGGGAAATGATTTTAAAATATATCAGAGAAACCCATTCATCTTCTAAACTCAGGTGAAAAAAATAATGTAGTTCAGGATTTTTTTTAATTAAAAAAAATCTTGGACTCACATGACAACAGTTATACATTTATTATTAATTCACTGAAAAAATGAATAGCAATTTATACATATAATTTGTCTAACTCTTTGCCTTAGTTCCTTATATTTAAAATAGGGATAATAATAATTATACAATTTATCTCACGTTTACCTGAATGAATGAGAAGAAAGGAAGGAAGGAAAGAAGTGAGAGAGGGAGGGAAAGAAGGAGGGAGGGAAGAAAACAAGGAAGAAAGGAATGAAAAGGTGATCTTTAAGCACCTACTATATCTCAAGCTCTGTTATAAACAATGATAAATATAGAAAAAGGAGACAGGTCTTTCTTTCAAGTAACTCACATTCTAATCAGGGAAGTCAATATCTCTATGAGGCTTTGATCTGTAGGGCTGATGGAAAGGCCCAGTAGGTCCTAGCATACAGTGGTAGACATATTATGATGTTAGGGACTTGGGAGATAGTAAGATAGGCCAGACAGTAAGCCTAAGTTTAACTGGAAGGACTGTTGTTGGTTGCTCCTTGATAATCGATTGGTAGAATGATCTTTATCACTCCCTCTTCTCTCATAACCAAGGGGAGAGAAGTTGGCAGACCCACAATCACTGGTGGAAAGGGAATGAGACAAAGGGTCAAAATGAAACTGCTGCTTTGAGCTCCCTCCCACAGTGATGAAAATGGGAAGAACCAATGTTCAGACAGGAGGAAAAAACAGGGATAGAAGCACTGGAAGGAATGTTGATATAAAAGAAAGGTCTTAGTGAGATCTGGGTAAGGTTCCCTTGTGAAGGGTATGCTTTATAAATTTTAAATTTCTCTATAAAGGCAAGATCATATTATTTCTCTGCTGAAGTCTTACTATAATACCTAATGGTGGTAAGGTGGTATACCAGGATTCTCTAATGCTACAACAGTACAATATAATCTCTAATAAATTCTACCACTCTTAAAAGGGCTTTGGTTAATAACCCACATTTGCAGTGTATTTCTGTTGTTCAATGACTTGGCTTGTTGAGTGTATAGAAAAATTTATTAATAAAAAATTAGTAAGAAAGCAATTAATTATCTTATTCACCATAAATCAGAAAGGGGTTGTGATCTTTGTTGGTGGAGGAAGTTTAGCAATGGCAACAGCATGAGCAGATGTTAAGATGGAAGACACTGGATGAGGAATCGAAGATAGGGCAGAGGTCCAACACAAACCCTGTATTTGCTTACCCTTCCCAACTGATGATATTTTGCTCGATTGATATTAGGTTTACATTGTGCTCTGAGGTCAGATTTGTTTGACCAGGGAGCAGAGTTACAAATTGTGAGAGAGCTTCCTCTTTTCAGAGCCTCAAAAAGAGGAGAAACTTGCCCATGTAACTCTATCATTTAATCCCTTTCCCATGCTGGCATATTCAATGGTCTGAAAAACATGCAAAAATGATCCTACTTTGTTAAAGAGGAAGAAGTTTAGTAGGGATAAGAAAGAGTAAACTGCCTCTTTCTTGTCTATACCCTAATGTAAAACATACATTCAGCTAAAGGGTCAAAAAGGTCAATTTGTCTGATATTCAGAGAAGTTAATCTAAAGAAGGAGTAGACCTTAGTGAATCCTGCTTCTTTCCCCTTAAAATATTAGAATAAGCAGGTCACATATAGTATTATAAAACTAAGACTGGAAGGAACTTTAGAACTCCATCTAGAATAATCTTTTAATTTTACAGTTGAGAAAGTGGAGTTCTAGAGGGGTGAAGGTAATACCCATCTATTACCCAAAGTTATACCACTAAAATTAGCATAGCAAAGAATTGAACTTATATCTTCTATCTTGCAATGCTTAATCTAAACACCAGGCCATATATTCATGCCTTCTTTTTTCCCCCCTTAGCCATAGGTCATTAGGTGGAGAAAATATAAACCAGTAGAAATATGGAGTTCAGTTCAAACCAAGTCCCAATTTTTCTTCACAGAATGGTGCATAGTAAGGATTATAAGAAGTTGTTTGATCCTATTCATTTTTTTTAATGAAGATCTTAGTGAGTGAAGAGAATCTTCTTAAATAATGGGGGATTGGGGGAAACAAAGCTCAAATAAAACATAATTCCTACCTTCATAGAGCTTTGAGTCTAGTAGATACTTGTACTGTATGACCTTAAAAAGTAGGTAAGAGGGGTGGCTAGGTGGCACAGTGAATAGAGCACTGGCCCTCGAGTCAGGAGGACCTGGGCTTGGATCCGGCCTCAGACACTTAACGCAAAAAATTGCCATGTGACCTTGGGCAAGTCACTTAACCCCAATTGCCCTCCAAAAAGCAAAAAAAAAAAAAAAGGTAACATTAGAAAAGAACAAAACAAAGTACCTCTGTTACCAAATCTGTAATTTTTTGTGAAAAAAATAAATCTTATTGTGCCATATGCATGTAAATTATAATTATTAGTATGATGCTATGAGAAAAATAATAGAGAAATATGAGTAATTCATCTACCCTCTGACACCAAATTCCTCCCCAAAACCATTGATTATCAATATCTATTCTTGGCCAATGGGAGTATGGAAGAATAGTATATACATATATCCTCCAGCAATGCAGTGAAAATAAATTTTTAAAAAGCCCTATTTATTATTCAATTTTATTATCTTTTATATTTAATTATTAGTTTTGTTTCCCATTATTTTATGGTAAACATAGTATTTCATCTAAATAAATATGCATCTGTGAGCTAGTCTGAAGACCTAATCAATATTTATGGCTAGTAAAAGAAGATATGCTGTGAATAATAAACAACAGATTTATGTATGAATTTTTCTAACCATCCATTAAAAAGTACAAGTGAAGAAAAATGGTTACAAATGGATAGAAATATTTTAAAACCAAAGATTGAGAAACAAATGAATAGTCAAGTTTACATATAAGTTTACTTCAATGAAAAATATCACATTTTTACTACAAAATAATGAATAATTAACAAAAACAGATTTATACAGACTTAGGTTCCTCATCTATAAAAATGAAGGTTCCAATAAATGGTCTCTGTGTTCCTCCCAGCTCTACTTCTACTTTTTAAATGTGTGTATATATATATGTAGCACATTGCCTAGAAAAGAGAAGGTGCTTGATAAATGCAGGTTGATTTGACTAAACTGAATTCTAATCTTACTGAAGGCAACATGACTAGTGAGATTTAAACTCAGGTCACTTGACTCCACCATGCTCTTTCCATTGTACCACACCACCCTCTGACATAATTCTAACACAAAACTTTTAGTGGCTTAGTTCTTGGCAAATTTCCTATCTTAAGGTCAAAGTAGCCTTAAAAACACAGCCTTCATAAAATGCCTTGTCAATCCACATATTTTATATGAAGCATGTTTGCTTAGTCACACACTTATTTCATTCCAGATGCTAACAGACAAAATATATTTCTAATTAGTCAGTAGCAAGCATCTTGAAAAATAGAACTCCTCCATCTCTTTTTCAAGAGTAACAATGGAAAATGCCTGTCAGAATTATTCATGAAGGGATATTCATCTACTGGAAAGAGGCACTTGAAAAATAACCACAAAAAACACTTGTTGATGAGTCATTCATTTGAACAAGGGAGACAGAAAACATTCAGATATCGAGAGAGATTAGTATTGGGTCAGGGACAGATATTTCATATGAAAGAAAATATAATTATTGTCTCATGTACAAAGAGAATCAGATATCAAGAGATACAATGTTCACAATCACATTCCTAAACATATGTGAATATTTTGAGTTTTTGCTTTTAAAAGAAAAATACTAAAGAAGTCATTACATTAACCTTTTGTTTTCCCATGCATATAGAGCCAAAATAAAATAAGCATGGGCACGAATGAGTATATCTGATTCATTTAAAAGGCCAGGTGAATGCCATTCACTCAAAGCAACTTCAAGGGATCAAGGATCTGGAGTGTATTTGGTTGGGGGGGGGGGGGGGGGGATCGGTGAGAACAGACCATATGATGAGAATAAGTGGCAAAAAGGATAATGAGATATTGGTTAAGAACCAGAAAAGGAGAGAATTTAACAACAGTGTCTGTGACATGGTAATCTGAGTTTTCTCCTCTTTATTTCTTAACTGGAGAATGTTTCTTAATTTGCCACACTTCATTTTAAAATGAAGCCCTGGCCTCATTTTGAGAATATGTAAAATGTAGATTGTATTAATATCAAATTGTGATGCATACAAATTGTATGTAATTTTAAGGAGAAATAGACATATATTTAAGGGCACATATGACCCCATGTATATGTGTGTATATATACATATAGAGTACAGACATATGTATTATATATAACATGTATATGTTATATATGATGTATATGTATAATACATAACGGTAAATAAATATATAATGTATATGTATAATACATAAATATGTACATGTCTATATGTATTCATATAATATTATCATCCTTAGAGGCAGAATCTGAAGAAATTATGCTTGAATGGTATTTAAGGAGGAATGAAGGAGAATAGCCTTTGCAAGCATTGTGGAGATGGATAGACAGGAAATGGGCTGTAGTTTATTTCATATAAGGACCCACTTCCAGAAGAAAAGATGGGCTTACACAGCAAATCCATTTCCCATTCACTTCAATCAGAATTATGCAGGAAGCTCCATAATATTGTTAGAAAATTGATGGTTCCTCTGTATTACTCCATGACCCCTAGTGGTCACGATGAAAGGATAGGTCCCAAAGCAGTATTAATTTTGCACAACTTAGTCTCTTAAAAGCATGTATCTGAGTAATTATCCATTGTGTATTCCTCTGCTGAACATTCATTACTTAGTAAAGCAAATGCAATCCTACATATTATCCTCACCTGTGACTGTGGATGAGTGCGTTAAAAGCCAGTCCATCTGACCAGCTTGTAGTGAAGTTGATGACTTTGACCTGTGGATAGTGGCGAGTTGATTGCCGTACCCAGCTCAGCAAGATCTTTTCACTGTTTGTTTGCTGCAAACCAGCCATGATATTTTTCATTACATTTTTGACCTGCATTAGAAGAGAGACTTTCATCAGTAAATGTGCTTCTTGTTTGAGAGTAAAATTCATTTTTTCCCCTCCTTGAATCCTAATGATGTCAATTTGCAAGAATAAGTAATACATGAACTTTTGATCAACAAAAAGGGAAAAATAACTGATCCTAAACTTTTTCATCTGCATTTTTGTGCTCTTGAAATGCTGGTGAACTATGTGGCTCTTGGTGAATATGTTGAAGAATATAGAGGGTGTATAATAGTGGGATGTGTATGCATGTTGTGTGTGTGTGTGTTTGTATGGTGCATTCTATTTACTTGATTCTGGCAGAAAGGGTGAAAGGATTATGGTCAATTAGTTATAGTTCTCTCCAATTTCTCCTTAATCTAAGTACTAAGCACCACAGCACATACACACTAGAGTGTCCATTAATGTGTTCCTGGGTTTTATCTCAACATATTCACTATTATGACCATTAATCAAAGTTATACATGCTGACTGAACTGAAAAAAGGAATATGGAAATGAGCTTATATTTTAAAGAAATGAAGGGAAGAATGCACAAAAAAAGCAGTGAATATATTGGTGGCTGATATACTGTCCTGGTTTTATTTTCATTAATTATCTTTTGGTACATTTGATTGCCTTCTAAACATTATTTAGAGTCTTTGCAAGTGCCATTCAAGTTATTATATTTCAAAGTCCCACACCCTTGGTAATTTACTAAAAATTCCTTGTAAGCAGTTTTTTCAAGTTTCAATAATGCAATTAGTTTTACATCAGAAAAAAATATATTTCTCGGCACAAAGAATAAGCAGTATAAATGCTTAGCTAAGATTGCTTTTAGTAGACTCATTTATAGCTTGATCATTATATTATTATAAAGTATATACATGTATATGTATATGTATATGCAAGTATTATAAAGAATATACATGTGGTCAATTCTTAAAACAGAAAGCCATCAGTCAACAATTATCTATTTAGTATTAAATATGTTCAGGCACTATGATAAGAGTTGAGGATACAAAGAAAGGCAAAAGTGAACCCTCCCTTATCCTCTTTGCTGTCTTCCAGTTTCGAATCTCTAACTGCCTACTGGACATTTTGAACCTCATGATTCATAAAAACCTTAAACTCAACATGTCCCAAACTAAACTCAGTATCTTTCCCCCCAAAGCCTCCCATCTTTTTTTTAAGCAATTGGGCTTAAATAACTTGCTCAAGGTTACATGGCTAGTCATTATTTATGTGTGGGTGCTCATTTTCTGAGGCTGGATTTGATCCCGGGTCATCCCAACTCCGAGGCCAGGGCTCTTACTCACTGTGCCACCTAGCTGCCCCTAAACCCTCCCATCTTTACTACTTTCCTATTACTCTTGAGGATGCCACCATCCTCTTTGTTATGCAAGCTCAAAAACAAGAGTGTCACCCTCAAATATCTTATTGTCTCTTACTTGGCCCTATATACAATTAATGTCAAATGCTGTCATTTCTACCTTTCATCTACAACCTGTTTTTTTTGGTTTTGCCTCATTTCTTCCTACTATAATCTTTCCTCCGTTCAGCTGTTACTTTGATTTTCCTAAAATTCAGGTCTGATCATATACCACCCCCCATTTCTGTATAAACATCAGTGGCTCTGTATTTCCTCTGGGATAAAATATAAAATTCTGTATTGGGCTTCCAAATACCTTTATAACTGGCCCTTCCCACCTTCCCAGTAGTCTTATACTTTACTCCCCACCATGATTGCAGTCCAGTGATATTGGCCTTCTTCCTATTTCTTTCTCACATAACACTACACCTCCCATCTCTGAGTATTTTCATGGGCTGTCTCCTATGGCTGGAATTATCCCTCTCATCTCTGCCTCCTGTCTTCTTTGTCTTTCTTTAAGTTTCAGTTAGTGACTTACCATTCACCAGTCTTCCATAATCTTAGTGCATTTCCTATGAGATTACTTCCAATTTAACCTGCATACATGTTGTTTGTATATGGTTTCTTACCTGTCGTCTCACTCATTAGACTCTGAGCTCTTTAAGAACAGAGACTTTTTTTTTTGCTTTTTTGAGGGGAAGGAAGGGCAATTAGGGTTAAGTGACTTCCCCAAGGTCACACTGTGTCAAGTGTCTGAGGCCAGATTTGAACTCAGGTCCTCCTGACTCCAGGGCCAGTGCTCTATTCACAGCACCAACGAGCCACCCCAAGAACAGAGACTTCTGTTTGCCTTTTTTTGTATCTTCAAAATTCAGCATATAGTAAGCACTTAATAAATATCATTTGACTAACTGGATAAACCATCATCTAGGCGTTCACACTCTAATGGACTATTAAGAATATGTAAGAACAGTCAACTATTAATTATCAAAGCCTGATGATCTTCTTTGAGTATGGTAGATCTCTTTTCCTCTGTGTATGATTCAATTTATCAATCTGGAGTGAACAGACACATTTAAACTTAAAACTATATTGGGTAGAGTCTCATTTGAAGTTGTGAGGGGACATAGATAAGAGAGGCAAAAAATGGGCAGACGGAAATAGGTTGGAATCTGCACTGTTAGCACATCCACATCCATCAGATCATAAATCCATTTGAATAAATAGGCTAAAAATGTAGAATTCTTTAACATATTTAAATATAAAATTTCCATATTAAAGCTTCACATAAAATCTCTGAAATTCAAATTTTGTATAGTTTTAGGAAGGCAGCAATGAAAGCAAGATGAATAAATTTTACATGCATATATAAAAATAGTTCAATCTGAATTACCTAAAGGGCATAAAAAAAAGAATTTTTATTAAGTAAAGGAAAAATAATCCATGAAACAAGGCCAAAAAAAGAAAGATTTTCAAAAGAGAAGGGGAAATCCAAACCACTGTTAAGAGGGTGGCAAGTGACACAGGATAAAAGGGAAGTTTGAATATCTCAAAGTCTAGTATAAAGTCTTCCCTAGATATCTGAATATGATGAAGAACAAAATTTCCAATAAGCCTACAAAACTGGGGGTGAGGAGAGGGGGGATTTCTTGTTGAAGACAGGGAGATGGCTCCATGAGACCTAACATGGCTAAGAACTGGGAGGTATACTGTCTTCCCAGAGCCTGCCAAAATATATTGGACTGTCAATGACTACTCATTCTTGCTGATTCATATGGGAGCACTTCTACATAATAGGTCCAAAAGAATACAGACTATACCTTCAGTATCAGCAAAATCCTCTGTAGGAAATTCAGTTGTTTTAGGTAAGAGCAAGTCAGGGTAGAAAAATTTTGACTTCAACTCCGCTTCCTTTCTGGTCTACCCTACATTTCTACCAGCTGCCTTGTCCAGTCCAGAATGACTCCATCCAGAGATCTGTTTCCTGACTGCTGAGTCCTTGCCCAACACTGCGGTAAGTTCAGGAGTACCAGTCATGGCTCACTTCACTCTTTGCTCTGTTCCACCTCCACATCAGCTGCTTTGACCCAGCGTGTGTCCCCAATTTCTAATTTCCTTTTATGTTTGCCTTTTCCTATTGTAAGCGCCCTTAGAATAGTGATTTTTTCTTGTTTTCATATTCCCATCAGTTAGCACAGTGCCTAGCATATAATGACTCAATAAATGCTTTATCAATCTATCACCTACCTATCCATCTATGTCAAAATATTGGAAAAAAAGATATAATTTAGGGTTTGGAATTGGAAAGAAACTTAGAGCATATATTATCCTACATCATTATTTTATAGATCCCAAGTGGGGCGAGTGTTCTTCAAGGAATTGTAGAAACAAGAAGTCCTTTAAAATTGGAGATGGGCAAATGTCTCAAATTTTGAAATGCAAGGGAAATTCACAAAAATATAGATTAATTAACTTTTCTTTAATTTTTGGCAACATTATACAATGAATGATTTGAAAATTTGTGAGCACATGCAAAAGAAGTTGTGACCAATCAGTATTGATTTAACAAAGCTAAAATATATATATTGTTGTTCAGCCATGTCTGACTCCCCATGACTCTACCTGGAGTTTTCTTGGCAAAGATACTAGAGTTGTTTACCATTTTCCCCTCCAGCTCATTTTACAGATGAAGAACATTGAGGCAAAGAGAGGTAAGTGACTTGCCCAGGGTCACACAACTACTAAGTCTCTGAGGCTAGATTTGAACTCAAGAAGATGTCTTCTTGAGTTCAGGCCAGACACTTTATCTACTACATCACCTAGCCTCCCCTATTTCCTATATTTATGGTTTATTAATCAATCACCTATAAATTGGAGATAGATAGAAATAAAGCAATTCATGTTTTTAAAAGTGAGGCCTGAGGGTGGCTATGTAGCACAGTGAATAGAGCACCGGCCCTGGAGTTAGGATGACCAAAGTTCAAATCTGACCTCAGACACTTAACACACACAGACACACACAAAAACTAGCCATGTGACCTTGGGCAACTCACTTAACCCCAATTGCCCTCCAAAAAAAAGCAAAAAAAAAGTGAGGTCTTTAACTGATGCCAGATTTATTGAAATATATGCTGTAAAAATGAATTCAATTTTAAGCTGCATTAATAAAACAGAGTGCTCAAACAAGTAAGGTAGTAGGCACATTATATTCTGTACTAATCAAACTACATTAGATAGATTGTGGTTTGTACTGGGCACTACATTTTTAAAATGGAAATTAAAAAAAATAATGTAACCAGTATTCAGTGATCTCCACAGACTTCAGTGGCTCCCTATTACCTCCAGGAGCAAATATAAAATTCTAGGTATGGATTTTAAAGCCTTTTACAACTAGGACCATTCTTGCCTTTTCAGTCTTTTTCTACTCGGTTGGTTGGTTGCTGTCCTTTGTTCTCAAAGAGGACCAAAGTGATGCCATTATGTTAGAATCATGTTACAGCCTGCCTGACTGTGGCTGATCAGACCAATGTGAGCTGGGAATGCTTTACCCACAGGTAAAGCACAGTAGTCCATGTGAACATTTGGGGTGGATTCTCTAAATTTGTACATGTAGTGTGTCTTTTGAGCACTTCAATTTCACTTTGCTCTTAGAGCACAGTACCTTCTTTGATGAGGACATACCATGCTAGGCAGTCCTGTGCCAGTGTTTCTCATGTCATGCAATCAATTACAGAGTACTTAAGAGAGACCTTGATAATGTCCTTATATTGCTTCTTCTGATCCCCATGGAAGCACTTGCCTTGGGTAATTTTCAAGTATAGTCTTTTTCTACTTAGATATCCTTTATATACCCTAAGTTGAAGTGATACTACTCTTGTTCCTATTCCTCATATGAGCCACCCCATCTTCAGACTCTGCCTTTTCACTGAATGCCCACACACAGAGAGAATGTTCCCCTTTCTCCTCTCCACCTCAGCTTCTGTAACTTCCTTTAGATTCAGTTCAACTTCTGTAAGTGGCCTTTGTCAACCCTCCTCCTTCCCCAAACTCCCACTGCTAATACCTTCCCTCTGAGATTACCATGCATATATCTTGTTTGTACACTGTTGCTTAGATGCCATCTTCCCTGTTAAAATGGGAGTTCCTTTAGGGGAAGGAACATGTCTTTATATATAGCCCAGGACTTAGCACATGTCTTGACACACGATTAGAGCTTATTTAACTGGGGGTGAAGTCTTGAAATCAAGCCATGGGAGATATATGTATAAAGAACTTGGGATGTTTGCCATTTGAAGAGAAGGCAGTGTTGGAAGTAGAGTTGTTTTTAAGGGGGAGTAGACATTTTATGTTTTCTCTTCTGGTAGAAGTAGGACTAATAGATAGGAATTACGGGGAGGTAAATTTGAACACAATATCAAGAGTGCTTCCTAAGAATTTGGATTAGAAAAAAAAATCAGCCTGCTTTATGAAATAATAGGCTCTTTGTTTTCCTGGAATTGTTTACAAGGAGGCTAAGATGACCACCTATTCAGACTATTATATCAGGGGTTCATTTCTCAGGCATTCCCTCACCATGCTGTCTATACTATGGTTATCATCTCTGTCATCACTCCCAACTTTAGGCTCTGCTCTTGAATCACCAACTCTAATAGGAAACCATTGACATTATCTGGCTAGGATCCAGAGTTCCAAGACAATTCCTGGCCAGCTCCACACCATGCTACCCAATGTGCCTCTTTTGCCTTTCTAGTTCCTCTTAGACCAGAGAATGTTATGCCTACTTGCATTTTATACCTTTACTGCTTATCATAGACCCTGGTAAAAGACAAATGTTTAATAAACAATTTTCATTTGTTAATATCAATAGTCTGATCAATATCAATCAATCTCAGGTCACTTTCCAATTCAAAATTTCTATGATTCATTTATTGTCCTTTGAGAATGTACAAGGTTAAGTTTGATCTTTAGGCAGAATAGGCAATTACCTACAAGATATATTTTGAAGTCTAAGTTTTCTTTATGATCCTCTTAACATCAATAGTACTGTCAAGTCTCTGTCCCACCTGGCTTGAAATTCCTGATATTACAATCAATCTTTGAACTAGATAATACAAATGTCTCTAAAAGACCACAGTCTAAAGGCAGGTGTCACCTGAGAAAGCAGTTTTTCTATACTGGCTTAAAAATATTTTTAACACTGATATTTTTAGTGTTAGCTGACATTTTTGTCTGTTACAAAAAAATAAGTGGGGATGATTCATGATTATGGCTAAAATCATGCAAAAGAAAATTGTTTTTAGAAAAAAACATGGCAAACACTAAGATCATATAAAACGTGTATTATACATGTAGACATAGATGTAGATGTACATGAAAACAAAATTACTTCAAGGTGAATTACAGGAAGAATAGAAATAAACAATTTTTCATGAGTCTGCTGATCTTTGTTGAAATATTATTATCATTATTATTATTAAAATACATAGTTAAATTAAAATTGAAAAAATAACTGCTACAAATTCTCTTGTGTCTTTCATAATCTGCCAGTTCTTAATGCCTCAGCTACCATGTAAACAGACTGTCATGAGCAGTGCTAATTTTAAAAGCTGTTATTATGAGGATGGATTTGTTTTGTTTGAAATACATATGTTTATTTTGCAGGTCATGGGCAATAATGAAAAGAAAGTACATGGAACACATTATTTATAAAGAAAACATCCATCAGAGCTCTCACCTGCCAATTGAGAATTATATTCCAGATCAAGCCAAGAGTCAGTTTATGATTTCCATCTACGATGTCTGTGCTTCCAATATTCACTAAATCAACCTGTTTAGAGAAAGAAAGGAAGATGTATGAAGGTCCATAAGGGAACAAAAGCCTTCTGTGAAAGGGAACAATATAATAAAGTAATTAAATTTAGATGTTTCTAGAGACTAAGCAGCATAATGATAAGTTGCTTAGTTAACAATAAAATATTTTTAAAGTCATATTAAAATGAAACATCAAATCTTAAAATATTTTTTCTTGAGAAGAAACTACTCAGAATATATTTATGATGAAGTAGTAAATGTATGTGTTTTCAAAATAGATTTAAGAGGATGATCAATTTTTTCAATATCCTTCACTAAACTTGTAATCACATTGACCACAAAGTAAAAGGAATATGTACAATTGATAATATACAGGAAACTCAGAGGAAATTTTATTGAATGTCATCTAGCCAACCTTTTGGAACCTGAAGGGCAGGTTTGGCAGATTATAGAGCTACTGAAAAGAGAATGATAATCCTGATAAAGTCAGAATAAACAGGGAAGAAATTTATGGAGTTATATATTGCATATTATTTATATTATTGAAATATGTAGTTTCACTAAGTCCAAAGATCCTTAGTTCTCTAAAACTAATTATCTCATTTGTGAAGAAGAGCTTAACTAGGTTCAGAAAGGTTTGCTGCAAGGTTTGGCCATCAGATGATAGACAAACTGGAAGAATGCCATGAATAAAATATAAAAGTATCTTCAATCAAAGCAAAAACATCAACCTAGTCTCACAGTCATATTTTCATTGTTATTCCCCAAGTGCAATGTAAGTTTTTTTTTTTTTTTGAGAATAAGGACTTCTTTTCCCCCCTGCAATTCCAGTGTATTTATAGGTATTATGTTGTGTTGGAAAAAAATGATGGTAATGGTACCAGGAAAATATGACTTCAGATTCTGCAAGTCATTTAACCTCTTAGTGACCCCAAGTGCTTTTGTAGAAGACGATTCCTCATTGGGAGTTTCTTACACCAGTAAATTCTTAGGTCCTGGAAATATCAAAAGAAACAAGTCCCTTTTTGCTGACGAGAATTTGCCTTTACACAGTAGGCACTCAAATCACTATATTTATTAAATTGAAAGTCTTCCTCCATGAGACTAATAAGCTTATGAGGAACAAATGAGATCATGTATATGAATGTGCATCATAAAGTAAAATTTGATAGCTTTATCTCTTTTCAGGTATTTAATAAAGATTGCACAAGATTAATTTCATGAGCTGTGTGACCTTGGGCAAGTCACTTAACCCTAGTTGCCCTATGCAAAGGAAAAAAAAAAAGATTAATTTCATGAAAATGCACAGTTTCTTTATCCTATGACTCTGTACCTTTGATTTAAAAAGTGATATTCATATCTTCAGAGCCTATCTTATTCTTATTGTTGTTTAATTTCATTGTAATAGTTCCTTTGGAATATAAAAACAAGGTTTAGTGACTTATTTTAACTTTTTTTTTAAATCTATGAAAGTGAATCCATTTTATATGTTTTGCTTTCAGTCAAATTTGTGAACACAAAACTAAACAAGAACTAAACAAGGTCTCTGTGGACAAATAAATATGGAATAACTTTTTAAAATCAAGTTGATCTTTTAACTAATGTATAAGGAAGAGGACTGATCAGATGAGCCACTGATCAATTCGAGTTTTACAATCAACTTGATGAGATTAACAAAGAACATACCTAGGTCTAAAGGTCACCTCTCATTCAGGTGCATATACTTCTTAAATTCTTAATGAGAAGACATAAGTAATTCTGCAGACTGTTTCCCAGAGACTGGGGGTTACCTCCAAGGTGTTTAATGATGGAAAATTAATAGGTTTGTACTTAAGAGATAAGAGCTGCCTTTACTGTTGAGATATATAAAGCTGAGCTAAGAGCTCAGTCTGTTCAATGTTTGTCCCTTGTTGTTTTAGACAAAAGTATAGCAAGTGTGTGTGAGGGAGAGGACAGGTTTTGTCCCTTTTCCTACTCAAGAGCAAAATATGGCAACTGACAGAAGCAGCACGTGGCAATCAGACAATGCTTGCCCAGATGACCTGAATTCATGGACCTCAGGTCCCTGCCTGCATTTTGCTCACTTATTTCTTTTTCAGAACACAGGTTAGAGACCTGAGAATTGACTTTCCATTACGTTAGAGTCCAGAGGGATCAAGAATTCCTATGTTAAGGGACTAGCCTGCCAGAGAAAGATTTCCTTAACAACTTGTGTGTTGTTTTTGCAGAGCATTGCCCTGCAGCTTAATGACCAACACTACACAAATTAGTGGAGAGAGAGTAAAAGATAGGGGTTTGTGGTGGAAAAAGAACCTTTCTAACCTGTTGCCAAGAGTTCAGGTCCAAAATAAATAAGAATTAGGGTAGCTAGGTATTACATGGGCTCTGGAGTCAGAAAGACTTTAAATCCAAATGTGGTCTTAGACATTTACTAGCTGCATGACCCTGGGGAAGTTACTTAAACCCTGATAGCCTAAAAAGAAAAAAAAAGTGAGAATAACTTATTTAGTAGTCCATCAAACTTTCCTTACATTCTGAGGCTACTCCGATGGCCTATGTGGCTATTTTGTTTTTATATTTGTTCATAGGCTCATATGATTCCTTCACATATTATGGATTTCCTGATATGGGCGAAGTAAAAAATGTACCATACCTAATACCTATATAGTACAATGGGCTTCTAGGCAAGAATGGGAGATATCAAGAAGTGAGTATGAACCATATATAAGCTTCATTTTGGAAACGATTAACCCTAGGTGATAGAAACAAGCTAGGAAGGAAAAAAATGATCCTCATAACTATAAAGTGTTAAAACAAATTAATATTTTTTTTTACTTAAAAACAAATCTCTTGGGGCAGCTAGGTGGCACAGTGAATAAAGCACTGGCCCTGGATTCAGCAAGACCTGAGTTCAAGTCCAGCCTCAGACACTTAACACTTACTAACTGTGTGACCTTGGGCAAGTCACTTAATCACAATTGCCCTGCCCTACCCCCTCCAAAAAGCAAAAAATAAAAAAAATAAAGAACAGCTCTCTTCTCTAAAATTTTCTTTAATCTTCTTTAAAAATTGTTCTTTTAAAAAAAAATCATAGTTTAACCCAGTACTGTCCTCTCCCACTACCTAAAAGTCATCTCATGTAACAAATGGTGCTTTTAAAAGACCAAAGGAAGAAGAAAAGGAAAAAATCAGCACAACTAATAAATCCATTGGGAAAAAATCTGAAAATATGGCAATATGTAATACCTGTGATCCTACTAATGGGGTGCTTGGGTGCTTGTACTTGAACCCCGATTGCAAGACCATATTTACTTCTAGTCTCAAAAAACACTATTTCTGTAAGTTTCTCCCCAGCCCAAGGGCACTATGATTAGCAATAACTCGTGAGTAGGCACCACTGAAACACTCATCTCTCTCCCTGGTACAACAAACCCCACCTGTAGGAATTATTAGTTTGAACTAGCTTTGTACTGACTCTTAAAGATATTTGGTATCCACTGGACTATCTATACCAACTCCCTACCTCATTATATTCATCCTGGACTCCTCATTATTCATATCCTAGACTTGAGACATATGTACACTCCCTACATCTATCTTGCCAAACAAGACATTGATTAGTGGCACACTGGACAATTCTCAGTCGACCCTGGCCATTAGTTAACTTAGTAATAGAGCAGACCTAAAACCCACACCTCCTTGTGTACTCCACTCCCACTCCCAGCCTCACAGAAGGCTTGTCCTGGTGAACTTTGGGTAAACTACCTGCACAGTAGATATGAAAAGTGCATGTTCCTTTAATAACTGACCACCCTCTAATCCTACCCTGAATCACCTAATTGGCATGCCTGGAATGTGTTTTATTATAGTTTTTCCTATATCAACTTTAATTGCTTAAATTAAATTGTGACCTCTAAGGTCATATGTACCTTAAGAAGTTTTGCCCACTGAATAGTGTCAAAATTAGCCTTTGTCAACTTGAATTAAAGATTGATTGAGTTCATGAATTCATTCCACATGATGCTGTAGCATACTTAGGTCCTTGGGGCAGGGGGTGTCCCCAAACCCCTCAAACCACTACAACCCATACAGCAGGGATTTGGGGGGATTTTCTCTCATATCTGTTGAGCATTAATATACTATTAAGAGAATGAATGCTTATCACTCTGTTGAATGGTAGTGTTTTTGTCCAATTTAATTAAATTACTCAGAGAAACTATATATCCAAATTACAGTTCAATCTCTATTTAGGAAAATTGTTTCAGTGACACCACTATTTTTAGTGGGATTTTAACTTGTTTCAATCAATCAACAAATGCTAATTTCATTACTGTAGGGAACTTTGTTTAAATATGTGTGTATATATTTAAATATAATGTATGTATATATTTAAATATAATGTGCACATATGAAAGAGGTGCTAGAACACTGAATGGCAGCTGGGTGGGACAGTGGATAGAGCAGTGGGCCTGGAGTCTGGAGAACCTCAGTTCAAATGTGCCCTCAGACACTTATTAGCTTGTGATAATGAACAAGCCACTTAACCCTCTTTGCCTCAGTTTCCTCATCTATAAAATGAGCCAGAGAAGGAAATGGAAAACCACTGGAGTATCTTTGCCAAGAAAACCCCAAATGGGGTGATGAAGAGTCTGACATGATTGAAAACAACTGAACAACAACAGGAACCCTGAGAGGTTGAGATATTCCATCTGGTACCACAGATACTAATGTCAAAAGTACAGCTTGGATCCAGGTCTTCCTGAATCCAATTCTGGCCTCACTACCCATGAAAATTTGTTGCCTGTCATCATTTGCTGCACTCAAGAAAAAGGAATGAAAAGAACCCAAGAACTAAGCATAAGAGAGGATCCCTCTTGCATAAGGATCCCTTATGCAAACTTATGCAAGGATATAGAGATAAACTTTATAGGACATTCAAGAATGGGTAGATCATGATTTCCTTTATTGGAGGGAATATTCAGAAACCCATTAAAATATTGGAATATAACAAAAATATGAAGCCATACATACTCAGTTGACTAATAATAACATCCATCTGCTTACAATAAAAGCCTGTACAACTTTCTCAGAGAAAAAAATTGAGTGTGAATATCTGATAGTTTTGTCTCCTGAATTAGTGGGTATGAAAGTTTTCTGCAACTTTTAGTAAACTCTGACACCTTACCACACCTCGAATGCTGCTAGTCATAGTGGCCAGTATACCATTTATTCTCAAGTTACAGGTTGCTTGTCACTAGAACTGAGGGTGAATTATCCATCCCTTTTTTCTCTGCCCTCCACTGCCCTGTCCTCACTAATCCCTTCCCTGTTTTAGTCAGTGTTGAGGTATACAGGTACAAACAGTGGGGAAGAGCTGAACTCTCAGTCATTCCTTTGTTCTATTTGAGGGAAGAGATCTTTGGAAAATGGTGCAAGAGGTCAAAGCTACCCCAGATTGCCGGGAATCAGCACTAACTTTTTTTTCATTCTGTTTATCCCTTCCAGCCTTATACACACTGTCCATAACACACCAAGCAGGCCCAAAACATGAACCTTTACAAGTACACAAAAATTAATCATGAAACATGAAGGCTGAAAGAAGTGTCAAAGTACATGTGGCTAAAAGTTGATAGAAAGCAAATAACAATTAATTGTGTTCATTGGAGTCCTTCTCCCCTCAACCACCTGCCTTTCTTCTATAATGTTTAGGCCATTTGTCTTTACTATCTTTTTTAGAGATTGAGAGAGAGGTTAG
This sequence comes from Gymnobelideus leadbeateri, assembly GCA_011680675.1. Taxonomy (NCBI): domain Eukaryota; kingdom Metazoa; phylum Chordata; class Mammalia; order Diprotodontia; family Petauridae; genus Gymnobelideus; species Gymnobelideus leadbeateri. Next base: position 697,992 of record WOXC01001748.1, read on the forward strand.
GAATGTGAGAGAAAAGTGTTTGGCAGATGCTCCCACAGGCTGAGAATGCTATTCCTAGCATTATAGATGAAGTTTCCTACATAGAAAATCCGAATGTTCTAACAATATTTAAATCCTTTCATTGTAACAAAAAAAAAGATTTGATCTTTATTAAATTTATATTAAAAACGGAAACATGATAATTTAAGGATGAGATTGAGTTTGGATTACTCTGGCTCTGGGAACAGGATTTGAGATTTACAGAATAATTAATTTTTTGTTTGTGTTGCCTTTTTTGCTTACATAGGAACAGACGTATTTCACTCATCCTTTAAAAATGGTAATATAATACTCCATTAATGAGAATTAATATTTAAATGAATATGTTACACTTTCATATCATGGAGAAGCAAAAGAGAAAAATTGAGAGAATTCCCCCAAACTTTGGGGGTCAAAAGCTCAACTCATTTAATAATATTCTTTTTTAAAAATAATTCTTTTGACTTAAAAACACTAAGAATACTTTTATATATAAAAAGTGATTTGATACTAATGGTTTGAAAATATTTTATTCTTATTTTCACTTTATAAAAATGTTAACTTTCTATTCTTAAACAAAGGATATATAACGTATCTTCTTTACACAAAAAAATAGTATCATTCACTTCAGTTTCATGTTCTATTCAACCCTGGTTCTGCCACTAGCTAATGTAATCTTGGAGAAGCCTTTTCCTTGCTTATTCCAGGCTTTATCTCTAAAATAAGGGGTTTGAACTAAATACTTTCTAATGTCCCTTCCAAACCAAAATCTCCATAAGATTCTAATTTTAAAATAAGAACAAAATAGTTTCTTTCATAAGACATCTGTCATAATGTGATCAGGCTGAAGAGGCTATGTACTATATATGAAAGGAAATTCTCAAGAACATATATAAATTTTTAAAATATATTGAGTGCAGTGTATCAAAAATGCAGGAATGGCAAAGGATGTATTTTTACATTTAGGGTTGAGTTGGTTACATTTACACTATTTAAAATTTTAAGCCTTTAGGGAATGAATCATGTCTATTTTTCATTCAGAATTGAATATGCTCAAACTATTATTATTTCATGATCTACAGAACTCTACTGACAAGCCACAGATTATATCTACATGAGCTATTTTTTTCCCTATGGATTTACATTATAGATTCTTTGATAGCTACTGCTGTAACTTTTAAAGATTTATTTTTTAATCCTGCATGAATGTAGAAGTTTAAATTTTAGAATGTTCTTTTTCTAAAATAAATACCATTTTGCTATTAAAATAATTATCGTTTTAGATACTATCCATTTCAAATTATAAATATGTAGGTATTTGAGATAAGGTATGTGAATAGACAGTGACATGTCCTAGGGGAATATAAAAGAACTATAAAGAGACATCATGGTGATGTGGAAAGAAGATTTTTATGGAGTCACCTGGTTATACTTTCATTTCTTTCTAACAACTAGATATATTACAGTGAGCAAGTCACAATGTTATTGGGCTACAATTTTCTATTCTGTAAAACAGAGGAGTTGAATTACATACATGATTTTTGAACTCTTACACTTTATGTTTACACACACACACATCTACATACATACAAATATATATGTATGTTTATTAAAATGAAGATTTGGACAGATTTAACAAGTATTCCTTATTCCCTATGTGCTAAACATTGTACTTAGCAATATTTATAGATATCATCTCATTTAATTTTCACAACAATGCTGGAAGTGATATTGTTATCCTCATTTTGCAGATTTCAAAACTGAGGCAAACGGGGGTTAAGTGAGTTGTCCAGGGTCAAACAGCTAGCCAAATTCCGTGTAAGTTTACATTTGAAGTTAGGTTTCCTTGATGACTAGTCCAGGGTTGTAATCACAACACAATGTAGCTTCTTCTATTTTAACTATAATTATTAAGAATGAACTCATTTTTATCCATTTATTAACTACAAATATGAAGTCTTTCATGTATGTGAGCACATATGTATATATATATATATATATATACGTGTGTGTAATTGTATGTGTATACATCATCCTGTAATAACCTACACTATGATTTAAAAAAATAAGCAAGTAAACAAAAACTTGCATAATGACATAGTACACAATTCAGGCAATACTGGAAAAAATTCCGAAACAATCTTTTTTTAAAAGCATCATGTAGATTTCTTTTTAATAAGGAAATGAAAAAAAAGATGTATCACTATAAGTTACCATTGTCAATTTTTATCATTTTTATTTTTTTCTGACTTATCATTTATAGAGCATAGAAAAACCAACAACTAATAGAATAAATCAACAAATGACCTAGTCCAGGGGAAAAAAAAAACTGCATCAATCTCAGCTTTGCTACTTCTCTATGTGACCTTGGGCATGTCCTTTAACCTCTTTATTCCTCAGTTTCCCTCATCTATAAAATGAAGGGATTGAACTAAATTAACTTTAGTATCCCTTTCCATTCTAAATCTATGATCCAATAAGGCTTCAAGCCATTACTAACATTCATTAAATAGTTAAAAAGTGTGCCCTGATAGAGGAACTAAATTTTGACAAGAATTAACTTTGTGAAAGTGTTTTTAAAGTGAGATATTGCTACGCATCATGTAAAGATGATATCATCTTCTACTTCTAGAGTTCTTTGTACTTAGAAAAAAATTTCCTTTCACATTATCTCAGTTGATCCTGAGAGCTCTGTGAGATAGGTAAAACAAGTATTATTATAACACTCCAAAGATAAGGAAAGGGAACACAAATCACAGCTAGCTAAGGATAGAGATAGGACTAGGACTTAGAAGTTCCCACCCTTTGCACTTAGAGTACATTCCCTGGGCACACAAAAATAAAATTCACAGAGAATCCCTTTTGAAAGCATGAAACAAAATAATCTGGGGGCAGCACAATCTTATTTTTGAACAGAATGTCATAAAAAAAAATAAAGTGTCAGTTGGAAGTCACTAAGTCTACAGTAACCCAGGCTGAGATTTTTCAAAGATGATTTCCCTACATGATTATTTAAATAATGAAAGTTCAAAGGACAAAACTCACAGGACCCCTCTCAAACTTCAAGATTCTGATTATCAGAGGCAAAAGTGAAGGATAGTATAGATTACCTCACCATTTCAATGATTCCTGACATTTGACCCCTACTCATTCAATCTAAAACAGGAAATATATTTTGATTTTGCAATTAAATGATAGCTGAAATCTGACTATTCAGAATACAGGTCAATATCACTTCACATGTATTCACTTCCTTTCAATTCAGATTGAGGTGTCTATTAAAGTATAGTAGTGTTATAATTTGTATATTTGCTTCTTTTGCAATGTAAACCCCTGTGGTCCCACCATCTGTTTCTAGGTGCCAGAAAGTCTTCTCCAAGTGGAATCTTAAACTTAGTTAAGACATTAGAGACATTTACCTACTGAGTTATGAGGCACAGGAATTGTGCTTGATTGGGGAGGGCATGTTTCAATGGTACTTATAGGTAACAGATTTTTTTCCCTTGAGAGAGAGAAAGGAATATTAAACTAATATACTAACTAAATATCAACCGAATACTAACTAATTTAATGTCAAATGTACTAGCAAACTAAAAATATGCTCCTGAAAAATGTCAGGAAAACTAAAGGGAAGAGTCCCCCTTAGAAGAGAGGAGCCCAATGTTAACACAGTCTAAAGGAGGAAGTGGGAAAGTGAGTAGATCTACTTAAGTAAGCATAGTGATCCTTTAGGGGCTTCTCCATCAGCTCACTTTTGCCTGGAATTCTTTTAAGAGAGGACAAAGTGAATTAAGACAAACAGAGGTTAACAGCCTGCTCAGGGTCCCACAGTAAGTGTCTGATGTTCTGAACTCTGGTCTTCCTGACTCCAGGTCGAGCAATTTATTCACTAAGCCACCTTACTAGAGTATTAAAAAGAAGGCTATCATATACGTCAAGTCTCATGTCATTAAGAGATAAAAGATGTAAGTTGCTACTTGATGTAAAATCTTTGTCACTCCATCACAATAATGTGGCAATGAGTCCATCAATGAATGCAAATGATTGGACCTGTATTCAAAGATGAAGTTAATGAGCAGGGATATAAAGGATGCCTGACAATATTGCCACAAAGGGATCATAGAAACTGAAGATTTAGATTTTGAAAGGACCTAGTACTCTCATTGGATGGATGAGGAACTGAAACGAAGAAAGGAAAAGTGTTTTGACCGAGGTTACACAATGCAGTCACAGCGGTGAAGAACTGAGAAGCTGAAAATGCTCAAGGTGATTCTAGTGATTTTCCACTTTGCCCTAGGGTCTTCTCTTTTTATTCACCACTTTTTAAACACATAGAAGCTGTGCAAGAAGTAATTTTTGTTTGGATTGGGAAGCAGATGACCTTGTTTCAAATACCAGCTCTGTCATTTACTCCTTGATCCTTCTGGGCCTCACTGTAATCATTTATCAGATGAAGGGACAAACCATGTGGTCTCTTAGGCACCTTCCAATTCCAAATCTGTGATAGAAACTAAGTTTGAGAGGGGAAAAATACGTGCTATCAGTGAGAATGCTGCTTTTGAAATGTTCATTGGCTTATATAATTGCTGGGTTTGGGTGGGGTTTTTTGTTTCTTTGTTTTTGGGTGGAGTGTTTATTTTTAGTATTTGGCTGAACAAAAGGTATAGCTGGCAGGGCTAAGTTCACATATGACAGTAAGTAGCATCTTTTATGGTTTGAGTACAAATCAGGGACTAAATGCATTGTCTCAGTTCTATCAGGCTGAGCCCTGAGTACCATTTTATAGAGAAGACAGAGCTGGAAACAAGCCTGGAGAGTCAAGGAAAATCAAGTACAGGGTGAACTTGAACAGATACTCTGAAACCCGAGAGGATGCAAAAGCTTGTGGTCAAAGACAGAGCCAAAAGTCAAAACTCAACAAACCCATAGGAAAGCAGAAACTAACCAGACACAGGAGGGTCTTTAACTTGAGGTAAAGGCTGCTTCAGGCAGAAAACTTCCTTTTTTTTTTTTTTGCTTTAGCTAAAAGAAATAACTAACTTCCATTTTCTGCTCAGTTTAGAATCTAGAAACATTATTATACAATGGACCACATCTGGCAAGGGCTGACAAATTTCAGAACTCCAATCACTGGAAAAAAAACAACAACAAACATATTTGGCCTCTGCCAAAAAGTGCATTTTTAAAATAAATGGAATAGTCGATAACAGGTACATGAATTCATTAGGTTGCAGTTACCACATCTATAAAGAAGGCATGCTACAAATTACCCTGCTTCAGTAAGTTGTTGAAAAGTCAAATGAAAAGGGCTATTTATAGAGATATGAATTTCAGGAAGACTGGGGTTTGAATCTTGCATCAGATTCTGATCAAGTCACTCATCAATTGAAATTCTTCATCATAACAAGAACTTCATCACCAGTGACTTCATTATTTTTCAAGATATCATGCCTTCTGGTACTCACACCTCATCAGCACCCTCTGCTCCTAGGACACCTCTAGGGAGCAAAAAGCTCCTTCCAAAATTGCTATTTAAGAAAGACACCCAGGTCAATATGGTGGAGTAGAAACAGGACTTCCTCGCAACTCCGGCTCCCACCTCCCCCAATTCATGTAAAAAAATGACTCTAGACAAACTTTGGAGCTACAGAACCCCAAAAATGGCATAGAGAAGGTAACCTCCCTCCAAGGACAGCCTGGCAGGCTGGCAGCAAGTAGTCAGCACAGCGCTCTGGGAGCTAAGCCCAGGCCTGCTCTAGCTGGAGGTCTTTCTTAGCCCCAGGGTGGGCCTCACCAGACAATGGCTGGAGGGACTTCAGATTACCAGCAGCTGTGGTTGTTTCCAGTATTATCAACCCATAGATACCAAGGACAAAGTGAGAGGTCAATGCAGTGTGGACTTTGGGACCTAGTAATTCAGAGTGTGATCCAGGCTTTGCCCCCTGGGGCAAGAAGCAGCTGAGGTGCCACAGCATCAGTGCAGCCACCACCACATGGCAGCTTTAGCTCCTGGTCTGCAGATTGTAGGGGGACCAAGCGACCAGTCTGAGGGGTAATCACACTTGCTTTAACCTGCTTGGATATGGATTGCTGTCTAGGGTGGAGGACCTGGGGTGCATGACCAGCTTGCCAGAGCATGTGTAGGCTTCAGAGAGGGCACCCAACTAATACCCTCAGCTGCTGCAAAAGCCCCAGTGTTTGGATAAGGCTCCCGTTTCTGGCAGCAGAGTTCTACTGTGGCAAAAAGCCCAAAAGTCAACTAACTGAGTGGCAACATGGGCATGCAAAGGAAGCAAAGCAAACAGAGCAACCCAACTTTACACTCCTATTTTCAAGACAAAAAGGATCAACACATGTTAAGAAGGAAAACAGTGAAGTCAGAACTCCTTCACCAAAAGCTTCCAAGAAAAATATGAGCTGGTTATAGGCCATAAAGGAGCTTAAAAAGGATTTTGAAAATCAAATAAGAGAAATGGAGGAAAAATTGGGAAGAATATTAGAACAATGCAAGAAAATTATGAAATGATAATCAACAACCTGACTGAAGAAAATAACACCTTAAAAATAGACCCAGATGGCAAAAGAGGCACAAAAAGGCAATGAGGAGAAGAATGCCTTAAAAAGCTGAATTTGCCAGATGGAAAAAGAATCTCAAAAGCTCACTGAAGGGAATCATTCTTTCATAATTAGATTGGAGCAAATGGAAGCTAGTGACTTTATGAGAAATCAAGATACTATTAAACAGATCCAAACAAATTAAAAAATAGAAGGCAATGTGAAATATCTCATGGGAAAAACCACTGACCTGGAAAATAGATCCAGGAGAGATCATTTAAGATTATTGGATTACCTGAAAGGCATGATAAAAAAAAGAACCTAGAAATCATCATTCTCAAGGAAAATTGTCCTGATGTTTTAGAACCAGAGGACAAAATAGAGGTTGAAAGAGTCCCCCAATCACATCCTGAAAAAGATCCCAAAAAGAAAACGCCTAGGAATATTATAGCCAGGTTCCAAAATTCCCAGATCAAGGAGAAAATATTACAAGCAGCCAAGAAGAAATAATTTTAATATAATGGAAACACAATCAGGATAACTCAGGACCTGGCAGCTTCTACATTGAGGGATCAAATGCCTTGGAATATGATATTCTGGAGGTCAAAGGAGCTGGGATTAAAACCAAGAATCACCTACCCAGCAAAACTGAATATCATGTTCTAGGGGAAAATATGGTCATCTAGTGGAATAGAGGACTTTCAAGCATTCTTGATGAAAAAAACAGAGTTGAATAAAAAATCTGACATTCAGATACAAGAAGCAAGAGAAGCTTGAGAAGGTAAACAGGGAAAAGAAATCATAAGGAACATATCAAAGTTGAACTACTTATATTCCTACATGGAAATATGATAATTGTAACTGCTGAAACTTTTCTCAGTATGAGAATAGCTGAAGGGAATAGAAAAGTATATATGTATATGTATATGTATGTATATGTATACATACATATATGTCTTTGTAGGAGGGTATATGGGCATAGGAATACATACATGAGTGTGTGTATATATGTCTACAGGTATACATAGACATAGGGCCCAGGACCAATTGAATAGGAAGGGATGATACTTAAAAGGTGAAATGAAGAGGTGAAAGAGGAATATAATGAGAGGAGATGGGGAGAGACAGAATGGGGTAAATTATCTCATATAGAAGAGGCAAGGGAAAATTGCTACAATTGAGGGGAAGAACAGGAAGGCAAAAGGGAATGAGTCAACTTTATTCTCATTGAATTTGGCTTAGGGAGGGAATGACATACACACTAAATAGCATATTTCACCCTACAGGAGAGTAGAGGGGAAGGGGAAAAGAGGGGGTGGATAATGGAAGGGAGGGCAGGCTGGAGGGGAGGGAAGTTAGAAGCACCCACTTTTGAAAAAGGACAGGATCAAAGTAGAGAATAGAACAAGTGGGAGGTGGGATAGAATAGAGGGAAATATAGTCAGTCTTTCACAATATATCTACTATGGAAATGTTTTGCGTAGCTACTCATGTACAGCCTATATTGAATTGCTTATCTTCCCAGTGAAGGTGGGTGACAAGGGAAGAAGGGAAATTTATCTGGAATCCAAAATTTTATAATCAAATATTTAAAATATATACATATTATTATTAATATTTTACATGTAACTGGGAAATGAGATATACAGGTACTGGGGCATAGAGATACACTGTCTTGTACTGGAAAGCTGAAGGGGTAATGGGGGAATATAAGCGGACAGCAGATTGGGGGAAGGAAATTCAGTGGGAACACTGTTTTGGGGTGTTGCGTAGGGAAAATCGGGGAGGAAATTTATAACTCAAAATCTTGCGGAAATGAATGATGTAAACTAAAAAATAAAAAAGAGAGAAAAAAATGAAAAAGGACAGAAGTTACCACAAGGTGAATTTAAGCTTGATGTCAGGCAAGTAAGCAAATATTTAAATATTTGTTTACATATAAATAAATATAAATACAATTTATTAAATATAAATAAATATTTAAGTATCTAAAAAAAAAGACACCCAAGGGGGTAGCTATGTGGCACAGTGAATAAAGCTAAGGCCTGGAGTCAGGAGGACCTGAATTCAAATCTGGCCTCAGACACTTAACACAAAAACTAGCCATTGGGCAAATCAGTTAACACCAACTGCCCTGCCTCCCCCCTCCAAAAAAAAAAAAAAAAAAAAAAGACAGTACAGCTAGCTCTTCATGTCCTACCTAGGGCCATTGCTTTGCACTTCTCTTATCATGCCACAACTCTGCTTACCTTCCTACACCAACCCCCACTCGTACTCCCCAACCCCTGTTGATATCCTTTTGTGTACTGTCTTTTCCCATCAAATTGTTAGGTCTTTGAGGGCAGGGGCTATCTTTCTTTTCCATAATTATAATCTCAATGTACTTTAGCACATTGTTTTTGTTCACTTGTTTCAGTCATTTTCGACTTTCATGACCCCTTCTGGGGTTTCTTGGCAAAGATATTGGAGTAGTTTGTCATCTCCCTTGTCCAGCTCATTTTATTCATAAGGAAACTGATACAGGGTTAAATGACTTGTCCAGGGTCACACAGGTAGAAAATGTCTGAAGCCAGAAAATGAACTCATTTTTTGAACTCAGAAAAAGGAGTCCTCCTTCCTCTAGTCTTCCTAGGGTCTTCCTGACTCTAGTTCAGAAACACTGTCATTTCTTTGTACTTTCCAGTACAAGACAGTGTATCTCTATGCCCCAGTGCCTGTATATCTCATTTCCCAGTTACATGTAAATATTAATAATAATATGTATATATATTTTAAATATTTGATTATAAAATTTTGGATTCCAGATAAATTTCCCTTCTTCCCTTGTCACCCACCTTCACTGGAAAGATAAGCAATTCAATATAGGCTGTACATGAGTAGCTACACAAAACATTTCCATAGTAGATATATTGTGGAAGACTGACTATAGCAGCACCTAGCTGCTGCTACAAACATGTGGTTACATATTTTATATTTATTACTTAATATTATCTACATTTTTCTTTCCATGGGTAAAATCATAATAACATTAAAGGAGAACTAGTATTCAGTTACACAAATATTTGCTTTTACCACAATTTTTCAGGAACAAATTTAAAGTACAAATAGAATTTACTTGATGATCCCATATATAGGGAACTTCATAAAGAACATACAAAAAAAAATTCACATATAATAATAAAAGTCCTATCACTCAATGAAAACATCAAATAAGAGGGTAATCTTATTAGCTAAAAGGATTCCATTTTGTAAATAGGACCTAATAAAGCTGATTATCACTTTGGAGAAAATTCAGTGGCATCAAAAGAAGGCAATCCAACCATACATAAATGTATATTCTCATTTACTGCACAATTGACTTTCTGACATATAGAATGTGGCTGTACACTTATGAAAACACACGTTTAATAGATGCTCAAAAGTGCCCTGAATCTTTTTTTTTTTTTTTTTGGAGGGGGGAAGTCAGGGCAATTGGTATTAAGTAACTTGCCCAAGGGCACACAGCTAGTAAGTATTTTTAGTCTGAGACCAGATTTGAACTCAAGTCCTCCTGACTCCTGGGTTGGTGCTTTATTCACTGTGCCACCTAGCTGCCCTCAAGTACCCTAAATCTTTAAGCAGCTTTGCTAACTAACTGCATTAGAACCTGATTGTTTTCCCACTGATCTATAATTTATAGTCTCAGAGAATGGTCTGAGGATCCCAGAGGTTAAATAACTTGGCTATGATCACATAGCTAATGGAGTATCTAAGGCCAGAACTTTATTCATAATGCTGCACTGGTATTTATTTCAAGTATATTTCAATGAAATAAATCATCTGTGATACCTCATACACGTCATGGGAAATGGTAGGAAAAATTGCATCTTTCAAATATTAGTGTTACTGTAGCATCATTTTTTCCTATAGTCAATTATGAATTTCAATGACCACTTTAAATTACAAACCAATACATGGACTGAACAGCGATGCATTGACTAACCCACTCCCCCCCTCCAAATAAAATAACCAATGTGAAGTCACAAAGTAGATATGTTATTGCCAATCTATCACAGTTTATTGTTTTTTTAAATGAATAGAATAATTTGCTTAAATTTATCCTTGAGAAAGAGATATGATTTAATTAGGCAACCACTAAAAGTGTCTGGTAAAGTTATATTGATCAATTAGAAATCTGGTGAGAGGATGAGTTGAAGGAAATATTTACTGTAGTATTATGAAAGGGAAAATAAATTAAAAAATAACTTGGAATAGATAATAATGGAATAGAGTTTGTGTTCAAATCTGGCTTAGATATTTAAGTTATGATTTCTTATTCTATTAAATTCTACAATTACACTTTCATCTTTGTGAATTGAAAAAAAATTCAAAATTTTTACAAAAACCCATTTTCTCATTATTCTTATTAACATAAATTTGCCTAGTTCTACTATTTAGGACTGTAAGGAACTTAAGCTTAGAGCTTTAGAGAGTTGCCTTAAAAACCAGGAGGTTTTTAATGAATGTCTAGAGTCAAAAAATTATTATGGATCAAAAGCAGAACTTGAAACTAGATTTTCCTGACTCTAAAGCCAGCTTTCTATTGATTCTTTAAAACTGCATCTGGGTCAAAATAATGGTAATTAAAGTAATATAAATTTCTGCCAAAAAAGGAATTATGGAAATTAATGTGTCGTATTTGACCATTCTTACTAATTATCTTAAATTAAAATATTCTTATGCTGATCTGCCCATTAATCTGCATAATGAATAGATTCAATTCCATTCAACAAACAATTATTCAGTATACCTGTTGTTACTGGGCTCATTATTCCAGGCATCTGAATATACAGCAGGTTAAAGATACTCCCCAAAATGGAAGTACATGTAATAAAGGCCCCAGAAGCATCATGACTTTGTTCATTAGGTGTCTCCCCACAGAAGCCTAAGGATGTTTTGCTATATTCAGAGAAAGCATCATCCTTTAGGATAATCACTTTCTGAATAACATTAGCTACCAATAGATGGACCTGAAGCAGTTCCTAATGTACATATAATGTTGCATTAATTTCTAATGAGCCTTTGAATTCTTTGTCCTGTGCTGGAGGCCTGAGCCAGCTCTTTGGACATTCACTATTCTGTCTACCCAATATTCCAACCCTGTCAAGGTGATTACTTACATTATTTTTCTGCAAGACCTGCAGTGCCTTGTTGACATTGTTCAGAGCATGAACTCTTGTGGAGCCTTTTTCTTTTGGCTGAAAACAAAAATAGATATTTACTGACCAGCACAGAAAACAGGCATTTATTTCACATAATGAAGACTCTTCACAAAATTTACCCTTCAATTTGCAGTTTTATGATGTTCAGGAAAAATGATATAAATATATGAAAACAATATATGAAAGGAATATATCAACTGTTAGTCATTGACATAGAGCATCTAATTTGATTTGTGCCTCCCCTTTTTGGGTGTTCTTTGTACCAAGATTTATGCAACACCAGGCTATTTTTGTTATTATTGTTTTGATAACTTCTCTGTTCCCATGACTTAGTTTAGGGTCAGGACCATGAGAAGCAAAGCAAAAATATCAGCTAATACAAAGTAAACTTGTATATACATCTTGTGTGTCAGTTCATTCATATAAGTTTGAGGCGAATTTTCGAAGATGTTCCATCCTTACTTAAATAAGACAGTGTAACAGTCTCAAAAGTCCCAATTTCTGTTAATAATGTCACACTTAGTTTGTACAACTCAGGCTCAAAATCGATCGACATGGATTTATTAAGCCCCTACTATGTGTGTGTCATTGTACTGGGCAATGGGAAAACAAAATACAAAAAACAATGAAGCAGCTTCTCTATCTAATGGAACTGGCATTCTAATGGGGAAGAGAAGAACCTATCTGAATATTATATATATATATATATATATACACATACATATATTATATATGTCTGTTATTTATATGTGTACATATACATTTATATGTATGTATAAAAGTACGTGTGTGTATATATGTATATGTATGTATGTGTGTGTGTATATATATATATATATATGTATATATGTACACACATTTCTCTAGAATGAGTACAAAACAAATACAAGGTAGTTATGTGAGTAGAAACTAACAACCAAAAGATCAGGAAAGGCAGGGATTAAGATGATGGATTAGGGAAAAGCAGTTGAACTCTCTCAACATTCCATTACAAATGACTTTAAAATAATTTCTCATTTCAAAGTTTGGATCAGCAAAGGCAACAAAAAGCCAGGGTGAGGCATTTTTCTGACCTAAGAAGACTTAGGATTTCTGCAGGATAAGTTTGTGACACAGGGGTGTAGGCCTGTCCTGAGCCTGCACATGTGAAAGCAGCAACAGCTACCACAACAGCAGCTTCCAGAGGTCTCAGCCCAATGACAGTGTGGGCCACATTTTAAGGCATATAGGAGAGAGCTGTGGGAGGGTCACAAGGAAAAATGGACATCTGGTCCCAGTTCCATGGCAAAGAAGCAAAATAAAAAATAGATTTAATAAGAGGGATAATCAAAGAAAACACATTTTTCTAATAGGGTGCCATAGACAATGAAATAATATTTTTAAAAATGTAGCAAGTTTCTTTAATAAAGCCTTCAATTCTCAAATTTATACTGAGTAGAGAATTGAGACAAATTCATAAATATAAGAACAATTCAATAGGCAATTTTCAGAAGAAGAAACCAAAGCTACCTACAGTTACATTAAAAAATTACTCTGTCATTATCGATTAGACAAATATTATTAAAGAAATGCAAATTCAAACAACTCAGAGTTTGTTTACACTTACCAGAAATGACAAATGTTGGAGGGGGTGAGGGAAAAGTAGGCACACTAATGAATTATTAGTGAAATAGTGAACTGGTCTGACCATTCTGCAGAACAATTTGAAACTAGGCCCAAAAGGTCATAAAACTATGCTTACCCTTTGACCAAGTAATAGCACTTCTGGATCTATGTCACGAAGAGATCAAAGAAAAAGGGAAAGAACCTATAGATACAAATATATTTGTAGCCCCTCTTTTTGTAGTGACAAAGCACTGAGAATAGCAAGAATGCCAATGAATTGGGGAATTGCTAAAGAAGCTGTGGAATATGATTGTAATGGAGAACTATAGTTCTGTGGAAACATGGTAAGACCCATATGAACTAATGCAAAGTGGAATGAGAACTGAGAGATCATTCTGCACAGTAACAATAATGTTGCAATGATGAACAACTATGAAAGACTTGGGGTACACTGATCAATACAATGATCAAAGAGAATATCAAAAGACTCATGATGAAAAAAATGCTATCCACCTCCAGAGAGAGAACTAATGAACTTGGAGTATAAATGAGAGTTTTCTTCACTTTTCTTGCTTTTTAAAAAATATGGCTAATATGCAAATATGTTTTGCATGATTCCACAAGTATAATTGATAACATATTGCTTGCTTTCTCGATGAACAGAAGAGAGGGAGAGAACGTGGAACTCAAAATTTAAAAAGAGAAAGAATATTTACAAATAAATTTAAAAAGGAAGAAAGAAAATGTAGATTATGGAGAGGTCAGGCAAAAATGGAACAAGATAACAATATAGTAAGAAAGATAGCATTAGGAAGGGATTTTACCTTAATATATAATGTTCTTAATATACACTGTACTCTGTCTTCAACCCCTCTCTTTTTTTTAATCTCGGTTCTTTGTAAAATAATATACCCTTCCAGAGCCTCTTTATATTCATTGGTTACTATCCCACTGTGTCTAAATTCTATTTTTTCCTTAATTTTTTTTACCAGATCTCTGATTTCATTGTTTAATCATTTTTCCAGCTTTGCTTCCTGTGTCGGGGCTAGTCAACCTCATAATAATATAATGTTCTTTATCACTAATTTCTATTATATGGTATATTTGCTATCTGGATAATGGCATTGTGTATTTGACACAGGTGAAGAATCCTTGTCTGGTATCCCATCTTTGTAATTTTCATTTTCCCTACACCCCCATGATACACATGTCTTCAGGCTCTAGCCTAGACCATGTGTTGGAATCTGTGATTTCAGTTGGTATAGTGAACTCCAAGTTAGGAAACTCCCCCCACTACATCTCTAACTCTGTCTACATATACGTGTGTGTGTCCACACACACATATGCACACACACACACACACACACACACACCTGCAAAAACAATGTAGAGTTCTAAAAAGTTCCCTTAGGCCCTGGGGACTTAGGTGACTTACACAGAACCATACAGTCAACAAGTTTTAGGGGTGGAACTTTATCAATAAGACTTCTTGACTCCAAAGTTAGATTTCAGCTTACTCTATACTCTGACTGCCTCTCTGACACTAATGAAATCAAATTTGTTTCCTTATTATATATATTCTGTACATCTGTGTATAGACCTCTGAGGTCATGAGCTGTTTTGGTGAAATAGCATAAAACCTTCATTTATGCATGTAGATATTTCTACAAACAGTTGAGGAGAGCAGATCCATCTTCCTCATCAAAAGCAGCAACTACTACTGACAAACTGGTACAAACAATCCGATAAAGACAAGAACTCTGGGAGCAGTACCACTGTCTAGTCAGGTCTTCCTTCTAGATCAGCCATCATCCAGGGAAACAACCCCTGAAGAGAAGGGGTCACCCTTCCCCATCAACTGCCAGTGGGTAGGCAAGCCAACCCAGATGAAGTAGCAAGGCAGTTTAAAGGACAGACAGGAGTGACCATTTGCCAAGCAAGTCCAATCATAACCACCACCTTGACTAAAATCTTCCTTTCAGACCCCTATACAGACAATCTAGGATCCTGAGTCCAAGAGCCTTAGAAAGAAATTCTTCTAGCACATTACCTTCAGCCATCATCCTGGGAAACAACACCTGGAGAAATCAAGCTTGGCAATAGTTCTCACAGATGATGCAGCTATAACTACCAGGGACACAGAAAATAAAGTCCTTACCACCAAAATCCTTGGCATTGTCAAATGGTTCAAGATGTGTGTGTATATATATATATATATATATATATATATATATATATATATATATATATATATATATATATTCATTCATATATATATATATGAATAATTTTTCCATGGGAAATTATGTTAAATAACAGGAATTACCATTTGATTTGCCACTGAATCCAAAGGATCACAGGACATTTCTGATCTTCAGTTAAAACTTTCTACAGGTGTTGTCTCCCCCACAATGTTAACTTCTAAAGGCACAGGCTGTCTTACTTTTCTACTTGTAGCTCCACTGCTTAGCACAGCAATTTACACCTAGGAAGATATTACTAATTATTTTTTTCCTTCATTAGTGGCACAGGAAACAGTAAGATGACTAACCTTATTATATGAGGGGATTGTTGAAAGAAAGGTTGGATTGGTAAATCAATAATAATCATATGCATAATAAATCATACAAAAATTTTTCTATCATGCCACTTGATCTTCACAAGAAGTCATTTAAAAGGTACAATAAATATTATTATTAACCCCATTGCACAGATATGAAAACAGATTTAGAAAAATTGTATGACTTCTCCCATGTTAAACAGTAAATAAGTATTAAATCGATAATTTGAACCCAAGTCCTCGAAGTCCAATCATCCTTCCAATAATTTAATACCAGGCTGGAGTAGATATTTTATCCTATAAGTGATACAGAGACATTGAAGTTTTATCTTTTGAGCAAGGGAGTAGTATGCTTAAAGTAGTGATTTTGGCAATTGGCTATGATGAACTATTAACATAATAATCCCAACTCCAACTTATTAGCTTTGTGATTCTGGGACACTCAACTTCTAAGTTGCCTGGACAGATTTTTATCTCCATTGGCCTAGGACATTTCCTCATCAGGAGTTCTCTTTATCAGGGAAATCATTCACTGTATGTCCTTGAACTTTCCATACCTTTATATAAAGTAGAACAACCTCTAAAACTATACATTACAGGTCAGGCAATAATTTGCAACAGATGAGGGAGTTTCTTCATCTGGAGTTCCTTAAGTCACTGAAATCACAGGTCTCGAACAAAAAAAAAATCAAGATACAACAAGACCTATTATTTTTTACCTCTCAGGAAGCAATATATGTGTGAACAGAGGAGATAATAGTTGTGAAAACACTTTGAGCTCTTCTAAAGGCATTCACCACATATCTGATATATTTTTACTGCATCTCTTACCAGAATTCTCACTTGGTTCTTATCATGGTGCTGAGGTGACCTTGAGATCTCAAAGATTATGCCAGCATAACATCAAGCTACAGTGACTTTGAGCATGGACCCAGTTATAGACCATATCTTTTTCAGGACCAGTGTGAGTTTCTTGAAAGCTAGAACTTTTGGATTCTTGTCTTTATATCTTTAGTGCCTAGCAGATTAACTTGCACTTAGTGAGCACTAAATATTTATTGCATTCATTATTAAGTTTGAAAAGGGTTATGACTAGGTTAGATGCAAGACTATTACTTTTTCAGTCCTAGCAACTCCTAAGGACCAGTTACTAAATCATAGAGGGGGAGCTGTATTAGCCCAATGGATACCTATACCTTCTTTCCCATTGAAAACACAGATATTTAGTTATTTAAACCATTGGAGTAACTATCATTATTCTTCACTCAATTAAAAGTTGGCTATATTTTAGCTACAATAGTTATGGCATAATTAAAAACTAGCATAAAATTACTTATTCAATGAGAATGCTTCAGGAAGAGTGGAGATGTAAAAAGTTACATTTATTGGTAATTCTGAACTCTTAAAAATGTAGCTATCATTGATAACTTGTGTATATATAATTCAGTATAGTTAAGATAATGGGCATGAGGACATTAAAATAAAGCAGGATAATTATCACATGGTAACAGATATTGTGTCAGGCAAATCAAGAGTCATAAAAATAACACAATTTGCCTTTAATTATTGAATCATTTAAAATTATAACAGTGTGAAATTCTCTCTCTCTCTCTCTCTTTTTTTTTTTTTTTTTGCTTTTAGGAAGGCAATTGGGGTTAAGTAACTCGCCCAAGGTCACACGACTAGGTTTTTTGTTTGTGTGTGAGTTAAGTGTCTGAGCCCAGATCCAAACTCAGGTCCTTCTGACTCCAGGGCCAATGCTCCACTCACTGCGCCACCTAGCCGCCCCTGACAGTGTGAAATTCTAATAAGGTTCATGTGACTTCTCAAAAAAAAATACATACCAGTTTTTGACCTGTAAGACCTTCAAGGAGGTCCAAGAGTCTTCTTCCATCCTGAAGATCACTGAAAAGATCTTCAATGTGTTTCTTCCCAAACTAGGGAGAAAAACATTCTGATTAATTGAATTACAATGCACTATATAAATCATTATATATGTTTCTTTTTTCAGAAACTTCACCTTCTTAATTGACCTCCACCACAAGTTCTTAATATCCTTTTAAATAATAAAAAAGTGGATTAATACTTTAGACGTCAGCCAGTATGACTCTTTCATTACACCATCGAGTATACAGAAGCATAGAGAGCTGAAGTGACATTACAAAGTTCAGATAACTAGAGAGAACCTTGCCTTTAAAACAGGTCTCTTGGAGCCTTACCAAGTATTTTTTCCACTGTACTGTGTACCTCCATTTTTATCTAGCTGTATGAGGAACAGTATGTCTTGGAAGAGAATGAAGCATGGAAAAACAATATTTCATATTTTATAGTGTCCAAAAGTTTATTGGGTATTTGCATAAATAGTTTCATTTGAATTTCACAATAATTGTGTGTTAAGTATCAGTGTAATTATTGTCTACATTTTACATCTGATGAAATTGAGGCTCATGGGTTTAAGGGATTTATCCATCTTCATGTAACTCACACATGCCAGTGGAGGGTTTTTAAGTCTAGGTTGCTCCTGACTCCAAGTTCTGTATTCTTTCTATAATACTTCTGAAAATAGGAGGCATATCAGAACTTATTTAACATTTCCAAGAAGACATAAGGCACATTGCTATCTGCTTTGCATAAGAAAGACGTAACAGAATGCCTTCCCAAAAGCAGTTTAAAACTGAATTATCTCATCTAGACTATTATTTGAATAACATCTTTCAGTAGGAGAAATTTTCTTTTGAAATATACAACTTTTATAGAAATACTCTCTAACAAAAGATGCCAATAGAGACAAAGTTTCTAAGTGAGATTAACTTGTATAATTTCATCTTCTCTTTTGAATAGTTTTACAATGTCTATGTACAAAGAGGACAAATTATCTTTGTGATCATGCTACTTAAATATACATTTCTTAGATGCAGTGCAGTTTCCCTCCCTAAAAATAATCACTGATACTATTACCCCTAAAAAAGGGTGGAAAGGGGGATGGACAACTGAAAATAAAATAGATTTGAACATTTTAAAATAATATTAAAATACTGTAAAAGTAAATATGTGCATATGTACAGTCACATGTTATTTAATACCATAAAGATGCTAGAGTAGATAAAGCCCTGGCCTCAGAAACAGAAGACTTGGGCTCAAGTTCTGTCTTTGTTAATATTTGGTTATGTTAACTTGAGCAGCATGTTTAAACATTCAGGATGCCAATCAACTCTACTAGACTCTAAGTTACAGAACAGTTTTTGATCTACATTGGTAAATGTTTGCTCAAACAGAATTCACAATACCAATAAAATCACAGAATCAAGCAACAACACAAGTCTGTGGAAAAAGTGAAGGATACGACAGGCAATGAATGCAAACTCATGTCACTAAAATTCGACTGACTATGGATCTGTGTTTGCTAATTATTGAAAAGAGTTCACAGGGGGAGGTAGACCTATTGAAACAATCTGTTTTAACAGGGTTGATGTAGAGAGTATAGGTATATTAGAACAAAAGCATGCTTATGCATTAGAAATGAAAACTTTTCCAAAGTTATGCATCTCTTGGGTGCATAAGCTATTTGACCAAGAGAGTAAAACCACATGAGGCAACTAGGTGGTGCAGTGGATAAGGACCTAGGACTGGAATAAGTAAGACTTGAGTTCAAATCCAGCTTCAGATACCTATAAGTTGTGTGACCTGTGACAAATCTCTTAACCTCTTTTTGCCTCAGTTTTCTCATTTCAAAAATGGGAATAATAATAACACCTATCTCCTAGCGTTGTGTGGATCAAATGATATAATAATAAGTGCTTGGCACACAGTAAACACTATATAAATTTTAACTAATATTATTTCTGTTGTTAAAAGAGAAATAAATGTCTCAATAACTTTAGGCTAAATTAAAACAGTATCTTTTTATTTGTCCAATTAGAATAAGCTTGGAATAGTTTAAATTTGTTGAGCTATTAATTTCTTTATTTTATATATGTTAACCAGAGCAGAACCAGCCTCCAGTCTGTCCGTGGACAGAGACAAACAAACAGATCAGGCCAGAGACAGGAAAGTCAGGATGCAAACAATTAATTATTAATGAATTAATTAACAATTAAATAATTAATATTAGAGTGAGGAAAATGACATATGCATAAGGAAGCCAATTTCCCTCCCCCCCACCCCACAAGAAGGAGGGTTTAACATGCTGGACTAAAGATAAGTCTTACATATATCCTCGGCTGGACCGTGACATAATCATTTTTAGTCTTAAGTTATTGTCCCCACAGGACCTATGGGAACAATACTGTCTCAAGTCTTGGAGGTCATGGCCATCCTGGGGGGCACAAAACCAGAGTTCTGTGATAAGAACAGTAGTACAGTACTTGATGAGGAGGAGCAGGGGCTCTGAATGTGTGATGGATGGCCCTGGGAAATAGGGGGAGCTAAATCCCTCAGTGAAGACTGGGTGCTGGTCTAAGCAATATACTTTGCGAGAAGGTGATATCCTGATTGAAAAGGATTATCATTATGCCAAGCTCAGAATACAGCCTGCTTGCTGGGCCTTAGCTCTGAGAAACAGGGTATCTCCAAAATATGTTTACATACACGTGGTTTTAGTCTCTACATCAAAATATATAATTTACTAATGGATGTATGACTTTTGACAAGTTTTCCTTATTCATCAGTTTTTATTAGTAAGCAAACTACCACATATCCACTAAAATAAAAATGACTGCTCAAGTATACAAAGGATATTTAAATTTATTAGAGAACCAGTTCTTTAGTCTGTTAAAAATCACATAGAAGTCAATGTTCAAGGATCAAATAATAAGAAAAAATGTATGACTTCTTCCACGAGTTCATAGAGGATAATATTAATTCCATAATGAATAAATGAATAACTAATATGAGACATAAATTTCCCTAGATGATGATATCAATGACTCAAGGGCACCAAATCTGATCTGATGGATTTTTCCACATTAGAGATGGAAGAAACATTTAAAACCATTCTTTAAAGATAAATTTTGGCAGTGGAGGAATTTTAATTTTCTTTATTTTTTGTTATTTTGATCTAACCTTTCATCTCCAATATTCCTCAGGACAAGTCTGTCATTCTCAACTACATTTAGTAATATACTAATATGCTCTCTCTCTCTCTCTCTCTCTCTCTCTCTCTCACTCTCTCTCTCTTTCTCTTTCTCTCTCTCATAAACAGTTTAAAACTGAATTTTCTCATCTAGGCTATTATTTGAATAACACTTTCAGTAGGAGAAATTTTCTTTTGAAATATACAACTTTGATAGAAACACACACACACAATAGTGACTACCTAGCATCAATGTCATAAAATATAAACTCTTTTCTTAGGTCTCATTCTACCTTTCCAGTTTTCTTACTGTACTTACTCCTTTTCCCATACTCTGGGAATCATGGACATTGGTGTCCTTCCTAGACTACATTCCCTCTCCCCATCTTAGGTATTTTCATTTACTGTACCCTATGCCTTGGACTCTTTCCTTCTTCATGTCTATCTCCTGCTCTCACTGGTTTCCTTCAAGTCCCAACTAATCTAAATCTTCTAAAGAAGTCTCTTCCAATTCCCCTCCATGCCAGTGCCTTTGCTGATCATCTCCATTTTATCCTCTAAATTCCCTGTTTGTATATAATTGTTTACAAGTTGTCTCCCCTGTTAGTCTGGGAGCTTTCTGAAAGTGGGGATTGCTTTTTCCTCCTTTGTATTCCAGCACATAGCACAGTTTCTGACATGTACTAAGTGGTAATAAATGATTGTTGAATGAAACCCACTATGGCACATTCACTATGTGTGATTTTTTCAGGTGTCATTTTATGGGGCATTTTCCAGATCTCATGGGGAAGGTTGGCAAGTCTATGCCCCATTGAGCAATAACAGGTTATCATACCTATACTAAAGCAATTTATCTTAATTCAACTGAAGCACAAAAGCAGAAGAGCTATTTCTAGCCTATGATAAAAATTGCATCTTCCCTTACGGTCCACTTCTGACATCACCGTCCTTTCTACAAACTATCTTTTTGTCATTTGTCAGTATATTGTTCCTCCTGCATCCCAGGGATCTCTTTTAGGTAGAATTTGGCTCAGCAGTCTCTTTATCATCATCCAAGATATTCTTCTTTAGCAGTGGCCCAAGCAATGTCCCTGTGGATCTTTTAGTCTGCCTGACTAGATCATCAGTTAGAAAATAAGAGGTTCTTTTCTCCCTCAAAAGCACAATCATGAAACAAGTCGGACACCTAGCTGACCTAATCCAAGAATGGAAGGTACAGTCACTTATTGCCTTCCTATTCTTTCAGAGGCAAGAACAACAAATTCTATCTCCTGCTTTTACTTCTTTTCTTATGTCATTAAAATTCTCTTAAAATGTTTTGTGATTAAAATGAAATGAAATATGAGGAAAATCAGGAAATGGGAGAGGGTAAAGGAAACTCACACCAACATGGTGATATCTCTGACAAGACAGTTTAATTACACAGTTTCTATACCTAAATCTTATGAAATAAACTGCCAATCTCATGAGACTTCAATGGAAGGCTGCTCTTCAGCAATAACTAAAATATAAATGAATTTTCTAATAATACTACCAGAGAATCTCATCCTGAACCCAGAGGAGCTCAGCATTTGGGGAGTATTAATCAAGACTTCCTTCTCTAATGAACTAAAAATGTTCAGTGGAAATAATTCTATTGTTCTATGTTTTTTTGAAAAGAATATAGTTAGTGCTGGGACAGAGAAACATATGAATATTTAGACTGAAAGGGAAAATGCACATGATGATATAGGACTAAATTTGGAGAAAATAAATGCTAGCTTGAAATATAAAAACATTATTGTTCTAATGAAAAATTAGACAACTGAAATCACACATTATCTCAAAAATATGCACCACCTGAGTTTGAAAGGCAAGGTGAGCTGTAAATGGGTAGTATCTGGGCCTGAAAGATTGATCTGAGGTTAAGCTGGCAGTATGGGAGAGGTGAAAGACACAAGGAAAGAAGGTATGACACCCCCATAACACACATACCCTAAACAAAAGAAAACAGTGTGATTTAAGGAATACTGAACAAAAGAATATGAGAAATCTTCATAGTATTTATCCACTTGTTTAAACATTTTTGGGCTATAATTTCATCATCTTTAGAGACTTTGCTTAGTAGTTGTGTGACCTTGAGTAAGTCACTTTACTGTTTCTATACCTCAGTTTATAAGGGATAATAAATGGATTGGACTCAAAGACCTTTAATATCCTTTCTAAGTAAATTTATGACTCTATTACTAGATTTATACACCTCTAAATTCTATTATCCCTATGATGATTAAAAAAAAAACCCAGTAGGCAA
Organism: Gymnobelideus leadbeateri; assembly: GCA_011680675.1. NCBI lineage: Eukaryota > Metazoa > Chordata > Mammalia > Diprotodontia > Petauridae > Gymnobelideus > Gymnobelideus leadbeateri. Next base: position 721,292 of record WOXC01001748.1, read on the forward strand.
TAGATCCGTAATCTAGGGAGAAAATCTGGATAGCAAAAAAAGTAAAACCTAGTAGGGAGACCAAATAATTTGGGTTGTTTTTGTTTAATCTAGAGTTTAGATTCTTGAAGCTCTCATTTAGGGTTTTCTTGGAAAAGATACTTGAGTGGTTTGCCATTTCCCTCTCCATCTCATTTTACACATGAGGAACTACAACAAACTTGCCCAGGGTCACACAGCTAGTAAGTGTCTGAGACCAGATTTGAACTCAGTCAGAGGAGTCTTCCTGGCTTCAGGGCCAGCACTCTGTTCACTGTGACACCTTGCTGTTAATCTGGTTCTAGCTCTAATCTGGGTTAGAATTCAGCTATTTCCTCTTTTGTGCCACAAGGAATGTCATTTACCCATGTGTCTGTCAAACTTTCAGTCCAAAAAGTTAATTAAATCTCACCTTGCTCCTCTTTCATGTCATCTTTTAAATCTCCCTGTTTCCCTTCATATCTAAGGTTATTTTATATCTTGAAATGGTAATTCATTCTCTCTCTCTCTCTTCTCTCTCTCTTCTCTCTCTCTCTCTCTCTCTCTCTCTCTCTCTCTCTCTCCCCCTCCCTCTTTCTATTTCTAGTTTTCTACTAGAATCCACTACAAAAATACTTTAGCAAAGATGGGGGGAAAACTTATTTCTGTCTAACTGCCCTCATCCATCACATTTTCAGAGCCCATCAATGGTTAACATGTTTGTAACAAATTTACTACTGCCTAAAAGAAATAAAAGGCTGTTTTCATTTCCTTCCCCCCAAATTGATCTTGTTTCTTGTTCTTGTTTGTCTTGAACACGGAGAAAGCACTTGCAAAGGCCCTAAGTAATTCTTCTAAACAGTTCTCAGTATTAAACAGAGGCGCAGAGAATTACAGATGTTGAAAGAGTCACAAAAAGTATTGAGTAGAACAGATAGATCAAGTGAAATTAAGGGAAAGTAAAATGGAAAAAGAGGGAAGGGGGAAATCATCACAGCTTTGAAAAAAAATTTTTTTCCATTCTCTGTCTCTTCAGATTTCTGCAGTTCTTTTAACCTGAAAGTATACAGGGATCAATAAACACTTCCAATAGGAGGTAAAGGGCACAGTGATGATTTAACACTACCTCTTTCTTGCTGCATAAAGGTCATGCCACAGATTTCACTGCTGGTTTAAAAGACAGGGCATTTTGCTGGGATTAGTAATCTTTACATGACAAGCAAAATGGAAACATTCCAGAAGAATACACAAATAGGTACTTCAAAGGCCTTTACAATAGAATATATGGTCTCAGTACTACTATGTGGGAAATTAATTGTCCAGCTTTTAGGAAAAAAGTATTAGACTATGGATGAAGAAAATAAGTAGGCAATTAAGTTATATCCTAATTATGGGAAACACACATTAAAATCAATGTTTCAACATGTTACTGGTTTCTTATGTTACCAAGAAACATTATAATGTCTAAAGAATTAAATTATTAAGAGGGCAATGGAGATGCATACTGGTAGATTTAAGAATTCAGCATAAATACACATAGGAGTGTTTGTGTACATATGTGTATGTGTGTATAAAGAAGGAAATGATATATGTAAGGAAACATATGTTTAATAAAAAAGAACAAGTTATGTAGGGAGAATGAAGTAATTATAGCCCATGTGCTCCTCTCATATTCTTCTTATTTCAAGAGAAAGCAAAATGAGCCCCCATAATATGAGATAAAACAATCCCTTTGGTTAACTTGTGGGACAGCATGGAAGCTCACAGGATAGGGCTTAGCCCAGTGCCTGGCACCTAGTACGCACTTAATCAGTTTTGAGATCAAGACAGTTCATGGGGGATGGCAAGTTAGAATAGGATACAAGGAGGGCAGAGCCAAGATGGCATAGTAGAAGCAGGAAAACTCCAGCAGCAGCTGGAGTGGACCTCAGGAGAGTGGATCACCAGCAGCTGTGGAAGTTTCCAGAAATAACCCATAAATGCCAAAGACAAAGTAAAAGGTCAGTGTAGAACTCTGTTGGAACTGGGGAGGGATGGCACAGTCCAACCTGTGCTCCTGGAGTGAAAAGTGGTGGAGGTTAGGTGGCTCTGTAGGCACCACTGTGTGTCTGCTTCAGAGCTCCTGGCTCTATCATTGGGGGAACAAGCAACCATTCTGAGGGGTAACTGATCTTGCTTTAACCTGCTTGTACCTGGATAGCTTTCTTGGGTTGTGGTGCTGGGGTGTGTGACAAGGTAGGTGCCACAGGCTGTGGAGGCTTCTGAGAGGGCAACCAACTAATAGCTCCAGCAACTGCGAAAACCCCAGTGATTTGGGACAAAGCTCTCCTCTCTGGAAGCAGAGTTCTCCTGTGGCAAAAACCTCAAAAGTCAAGTAACTGAGTGGCAACATGAGCAAGCAAAGGAAGCAAAGCAATCACAGCAGTCAAACAGATTCCTTTTTGGGGGATTAAAAAGGATCAAAGCATGGATCAGGAAGAAGACAAAAAAGTCAGAACTCCTGCACCAAAAACTTCCAAGAAAATTATGAAATGGTTACAGGCCATAGAGGAGCTTAAGAAGGATTTTGAAAACCAAGTAAGAGAAGTGGAGGAAAAATTAGGAAGAGAAATGAGAATGATGCAAGAAAAGCACGAAAAGAGAGTCAACAATCTGACTGAAGAAAATAACACCTTAAAAATAGATGAACTCAAATGGCAAAAGAGGCCCAAAAAGCCAATGAGGAGAAGAATGCCTTAAAAAGTTGAATTTGTCAGATGGAAAAAGAATTTCAAAAGCTAACTGAAGAGAATAATTCCTTCAAAATTAGATTGGAGCAAATGGAAGCTAGTGACTTTATGAGAAATCAAAAACAAATATAGGAATTGAGAAAGGTGAGAGTTTACTTCTAAGTCAGATAATTAGACAAGAACACATTTAAGCTGAGGTTTTTAGGATGAGGAGGATAGTTGAAGGGAATTTAAATACACACACACACACACATATATACATACACATAGGAGGTTATATGTGCGTATGAATACATATGTGAGTGTGTATATATATATATATATGTGTGTGTGTGTGCACAGGTATACATAGACAGAGGGCACATGATTAAATGCATAGGAAGAAATTATATTTAAAAAATAAATTAAGAGGTGAGAGAGGAATATAAGGAGAGGAGATAGGGAGAGACAGAATAGGGTAAATAATCTCATCTAAAAGAGGCAAGGGAAAACTGTTACAATGGAGGGGAAGGACAGGAAGGCAAAAGGGAATGGGTCAACCTTATTCTCATTGATTTGGCTTAAGGAGGGAATACTGTACACATGAAATTGGGTATCTTACCTTACAGGAAAGTAGGGGGAAGGAGATAAAAGGGGGGATGATAGAAGGGAGGGCAGATGGGGGTGGTAGTTAGAAGCAGACACTATTGAAAAGGGACAGGGTCAAAGTAGAAAATAGAACAAATGGGAGATGGGATAGGATGGAAGGAAATATAGTCAGTCTTTCCCAATATATCCAGTATGGAAATGTTTTGCATAGCTACACATTTACAACCTATATTGAATTGCTTATCTTCCCAGTAAGGGTGGGAGAGGAGGGAAGAAGGGAAAGAATCTGGAATTCAAAGTTTTAAAATCAAATGTTTAAAAATAATAATTATTATGTTTTTACATGCACTGGGAAATAAGTTATACAGGCACTGGGGTATGGAGATCCATCTTGCCTTGCTGGAAAGTTGGATGAGGAATGGGGGAGGATATAGGAGAGAGCAGAATGGGGAAGGGGGCATTCAGTGGGATCACTGTTCTGGGGTTGGTGGATAGGAGAAAGATGGGGAGAAAATCTGTAACTTTAAATCCTGTGGAAATGAATGTTACAAACTAAAAATAAATATAAAATTTAATATTAAAAAAAGAAAAAAAAAGAATAGAATACAAGGTCATCTACTGATATCAAGAGAGAAAGGGAAAGTCAAGAAATTGGGAAAAGACTCAGAGAATATCAGAATAATAAAGAACTTAAGTGGACATCTAATATTACCTACACAATCATGGGAAACCTCTCTCTAATATTCCATCAAGTAATTTAATTTGCTTTTGCTTGCCAACCTCAAATGAATGAGAAAATATTACCTTCCAAGGCAGTTAATTCTATTTCTGAATAACTTTTTTAAAATTCCATATATTAAAGCTATATTTGTTTCTATCCAATGGCCATCCATCTATTCTCTAGGACCAATACTGACAATCTAAACCTTCTTCCACTTAACAGTCCTGCAAATACTTTAATAGATGTCCTCTACACCTCTCCAAAATTTTGGTAGCAATCAAGGTGAAATGGTTCTCATTTTCCTTGGTAACTGGTCACTCAATACATAGTATGCTGAATTGAGAGCTAGGAAGATCTGAGTTCTAATCTCCCTGTAGAGATGAAATAGCTTTATGACCCTGGCTAAGTCAGTTTATCTCTTTTTGCCTCAGTTTCTTCATCTATAAAATGAGGGTAATAATTGCACCTTTTAAATGTTTTAATATTTGCAATCTTTTAGCTATCATTACTTTCTCTTTCATTTTTTTTTGAAAATCAGAACATTTCCGCTTGGCCCATCCTGAGGAATTTTTCCCATTCTCCTTGATATTTCTGAAAGCTGTGGCAATTACTCAATATTAATGCCAGGCAGATATTTTTTTAATTAGCTCATACTGTACTTAAATTGTGGTTTGAGTACCTAGTAAACATTTTTTTTCAAGCATCGTTTCCAGTCCAAAGATTATTTTCATTAGCTTGGAAAAAGGGGATTGGGGGTCACTGAGAAGTTCTGCTCCACTGTGTATTATCTTCACCCCATTTGATTAAAATATTGCTTTTGTTGTCTCATTGATCCTCTTATTTTTCCTCAAACATAGCCAAAACAAAAACAATAACAACAAACCAAACTTAGGGTTATGCTTAACATTTACCATCAGCCTGAGTTCATTTTGAATTTTGCAAGTTATGTTGTCATTTTTATAGGAACCATCACGTTGTTTGTATTTTTGCATTCTTCCTTTAGCTATGGGCTTTCCCTTCTGTCTTCAAAGTTTGGAAAAGTCAATATTTCAAATTTCATAGGAAACTGATGTTGACCATACAGTCACTATTGGATAGAAAGATAACTAAAGCCAGGATATGATTGACAGATTAGGGACTGGGGGACTGAGGGGCACAATGAAGGTTCAAAAAAGTCAGATACTCTCTTTACAAGGGATAGGAAAAAAGAAAAAAAAACAGGCTTTGATCAAAGAAGGGAATTTTACAGTTTAGGATTTTGAAAGTGTATAGTTTTTGAAAAATAATGAAATTTCATATGAACATGATAGTAGGAAGCTTTCTTACCATGGAAGTTACATTGCTCTCCTTCCCCTTCTCTTTCTTTTGCTCCCCCTTTTTCCAATTTCACTCCATGTTTCATTTTCCTTATTAGAATGCAAACTCCTTGTAAGTAGGGATTCATATTTTCTTGGGTATACATTTCCAAGGCATTTCATGGTGTCTGTCACATACTAGATATTTCTACCTCTCCTATTATACAAGGAGTCCATGCGACTGTGAAGAGTGTCTTAATAAAGGTATGGATATAAATTATGATAGAAATACTGATGCAGATTTTTTCAATGAATAAATTCTGAAGCTATATAAGTCACCTTCAAAAATGCAATTCCATTAGGTACACTTCTTTATCTTAAAGTCTAGTGGGGATTAAGTGAGATATATAAATATGATGCAAATTAATAAATGATGAATAAGATTGGTACAAAATCATATTAGAGATCTGAGGGAGGTGGTGCACTTAATATTGATGGGGAGAGGGGCAGCTAGGTGGTGCAGTGACTAGAGTGTCGCCCTGGAGTCAGAAGGACCTGAGTTTGGATCCGGCCTCAGACACTTAATGCACACATAAACAAAAACCTAGCCGTGTGACCTTGGACAAGTTACTTAACCCCAATTGCCCTCCAAAAAAGCAAAAAAAAATATTGATGGAGAGAATCAGGGAGGCTTCCTGGAGGCGATGACACTGAAATTTAAAAGGTTAAGGAAAAGGTCATTCCAATGAGGAAAGATATTTTTTAAAAGGTCATTTAATTTTTTTATTAGTGGATCATTGGCTACTTTTGAATGACCAACTTGTAGGGGGAAAAAGGGATCGAAGCCTGATTACAAGAGGTACAGGAGAAAATAGATGGTTAAGAAGTAGAGGCTTTGAATGAAAATAACTTCAATTCTAATCATTTAAGTTCAAATCTAGTAATGGTAAATCATTCAGTAAGTTAAAGTACTCATGAGGCAATTAACAAATATATAGAACATAGCTCTAGTATGCAATAAAACTTTCATAAGTGTCACATTTAATCTGAGGATAGAGTTTGGGTACCAGGAAAATTTCAATAAATATATGCTTTCAGAAAATGTAATACTGAACTGTTTGTCCCCCCAGAAGACACATAAAGTA